>CM055128.1:328120568-328720568 GCA_029206835.1 Rana muscosa
GGGGGGGGGCTTTAAGTTACATACTCCAGGGTCAATCACTCACTGCAGGTGAAGGATAAAAGTACAGCCTTCATCTCTACTCCACACCATATACAGTCCATACATAAAACAGGTCCAGATCTCGGGGGGTGCTGGGGGTGGGCTGTGCTCCTCCCAGATTTTAGTTGTGCCCCCGCAGGTCGCATCCACTGATCCATGAGCCAGCCTGATGGGGACACCTGATGTAAGAGGGACTCTCATAGGGTAGGGTGACCAGACATCCCCCGTTTCAGGGGACAGTCCCCGGATTGAGGACACTGTCCCCGGACCAAGTTTGTCCCCGGATTGGATTTGAACAGGGACTGGGGCAATTTCAAAGACAGTCAGTGCAGAATTAAAAAAAAACAAAAAAAAAAATGAATTACACCCTGCCCCCCCCCCCCGCTCCGCCGCTCCTCCTAGCTTAGGGGGGTGTATTTCTTTCCATTATCTGTGCCCCTTTCTGATGATCATGTGCTGGTCGGAGTGGAGGGAATATTTCTTCAGTTTCGGGTGCCCATTCAGCTCCCCTCACATGTTCTTCTGCCTTGGCTCAAGTCCCGGCCAGCCGCCTGCCTGCTTATCTCCTTGCCTTCCCTGGTGGAGTGATCTTCCTCCGCTCACCACCCGGGGCCTGGAGAGTGAGACTTGACAGGCTGTAAAACGGGCGGCAGCGGCGACGGGCAGAGAGTCGCTGATTGCCGCCATTACTAGTAAAAAAAAAACATGTCCCCGGATTTCATTTAAAAAATCTGGTCACCTTATCATAGGGATGTAAGTGTGGGAGGGGGGGGGGCCTGGAGCGGGGTAGGAAACTAATTGGGACCTTGATGTGGGGTAGGATTGTGAGGGTAACTTTGAATTATGGGTCATAGTGATGGGGACCCTGATGGGGGGGGGGACTCTGATAGGGACACCTGATGTAAGGGGCGGACTTTGATGGGGACCTTGATATAGGAGGAACTCTGATAGGGACACCTCATGATAGTAGGAATTCCGATGGGGACACTGACATAAGGTGATGCTCTGATGGGGACAGTGATATGGAGGAGGGGAGGGTCTCTGATAGGGACACCTGATGTGAAGGGCGACTTTGATGGGGACAGTGATATGGGGGGGGAGGGTCTCTGATAGGGACACCTGATGTGAAGGGCGACTTTGATGGGGACACGGATATGGGGGGGGACTCTTATAGGGACACCTGATGTTAGAGGGACTCTCATAGGGACCTTGATGTAAGGAAGGGGGCCCTGATGTGGGGTGGGACACTGATTGGGACGTTAATGTGGGGTAGGATTCTGTAGGGGGAACTGTGAATTAAGGGGTCTTAGTGATGGGGACCCTGATATGGGGGGGTCTCTGATAAGGACCCTGATATGGGGGGGGTCTCTGATGGGGACACCTGATGTAAGAGGGACTCTCATAGGGACCTTGATGTAAGGAAGGGGGCCCTGATGTGGGGTGGGACACTGATTGGGACCTTGATGTGGGGTAGGATTCTGTGGAGGGAACTGTGAATTAAGGGGTCTTAGTGATGGGGACCCTGATATGGGGGGGTCTCTGATAAGGACCCTGATATGGGGGGGGTCTCTGATAAGGACCCTGATATGGGGGGGTCTCTGATGGGGACACCTCATGTAAGAGGGACTCTCATAGGGACCTTGATGTAAGGAAGGGGGCCCTGATGTGGGTGGGACACTGATTGGGACCTTGATGTGGGGTAGGATTCTGTGGGGGGGAACTGTGAATTAAGGGGTCTTAGTGATGGGGACCCTGATATGGGGGGGGTCTCTGATAAGGACCCTGATATGGGGGGGTCTCTGATGGGGACACCTGATGTAAGAGGGACTCTCATAGGGACCTTGATGTAAGGAAGGGGGCCCTGATGTGGGGTGGGACACTGATTGGGACCTTCATGTGGGGTAGGATTCTGTGGGGGGAACTGTGAATTAAGGGGTCTTAGTGATGGGGACCCTGATATGGGGGGGGGCTCTGATAAGGACCCTGATATGGGGGGGTCTCTGATGGGGACACCTGATGTAAGAGGGACTCTCATAGGGACCTTGATGTAAGGAAGGGGGCCCTGATGTGGGGTGGGACACTGATTGGGACCTTGATGTGGGGTAGGATTCTGTGGGGGGAACTGTGAATTAAGGGGTCTTAGTGATGGGGACCCTGATATGGGGGGGGGGTCTCTGATAAGGACCCTGATATGGGGGGGTCTCTGATGGGGACACCTGATGTAAGAGGGACTCTCATAGGGACCTTGATGTAAGGAAGGGGGCCCTGATGTGGGGTGGGACACTGATTGGGACCTTGATGTGGGGTAGGATTCTGTGGGAGGAACTGTGAATTAAGGGGTCTTAGTGATGGGGACCCTGATATGGGGGGTCTCTGATAAGGACCCTGATATGGGGGGGGGTCTCTGATGGGGACACCTGATGTAAGAGGGACTCTCATAGGGACCTTGATGTAAGGAAGGGGGGCCCTGATGTGGGGTGGGACACTGATTGGGACCTTGATGTGGGGTAGGATTCTGTGGAGGGAACTGTGAATTAAGGGGTCTTAGTGATGGGGACCCTGATATGGGGGGGTCTCTGATAAGGACCCTGATATGGGGGGGTCTCTGATAAGGACCCTGATATGGGGGGGGGTCTCTGATGGGGACACCTCATGTAAGAGGGACTCTCATAGGGACCTTGATGTAAGGAAGGGGGCCCTGATGTGGGTGGGACACTGATTGGGACCTTGATGTGGGGTAGGATTCTGTGGGGGGGAACTGTGAATTAAGGGGTCTTAGTGATGGGGACCCTGATATGGGGGGGGTCTCTGATAAGGACCCTGATATGGGGGGGGTCTCTGATGGGGACACCTGATGTAAGAGGGACTCTCATAGGGACCTTGATGTAAGGAAGGGGGCCCTGATGTGGGGTGGGACACTGATTGGGACCTTCATGTGGGGTAGGATTCTGTGGGGGGAACTGTGAATTAAGGGGTCTTAGTGATGGGGACCCTGATATGGGGGGGGGTCTCTGATAAGGACCCTGATATGGGGGGGTCTCTGATGGGGACACCTGATGTAAGAGGGACTCTCATAGGGACCTTGATGTAAGGAAGGGGGCCCTGATGTGGGGTGGGACACTGATTGGGACCTTGATGTGGGGTAGGATTCTGTGGGAGGAACTGTGAATTAAGGGGTCTTAGTGATGGGGACCCTGATATGGGGGGGTCTCTGATAAGGACCCTGATATGGGGGGGGGGTCTCTGATGGGGACACCTGATGTAAGAGGGACTCTCATAGGGACCTTGATGTAAGGAAGGGGGCCCTGATGTGGGGTGGGACACTGATTGGGACCTTGATGTGGGGTAGGATTCTGTGGGGGGAACTGTGAATTAAGGGGTCTTAGTGATGGGGGCCCTGATATGGGGGCGTCTCTGATAAGGACCCTGATATGGGGGGGGGGTCTCTGATGGGGACACCTGATGTAAGAGGGACTCTCATAGGGACCTTGATGTAAGGAAGGGGGCCCTGATGTGGGGTGGGACACTGATTGGGACCTTGATGTGGGGTAGGATTCTGTGGGGGGAACTGTGAATTAAGGGGTCTTAGTGATGGGGACCCTGATATGGGGGGGGGTCTCTGATAAGGATCCTGATATGGGGGGGGTCTCTGATGGGGACACCTGATGTAAGAGGGACTCTCATAGGGACCTTGATGTAAGGAAGGGGGCCCTGATGTGGGGTGGGACACTGATTGGGACCTTGATGTGGGGTAGGATTCTGTGGGGGGAACTGTGAATTAAGGGGTCTTAGTGATGGGGACCCTGATATGGGGGGGTCTCTGATAAGGACCCTGATATGGGGGGGGTCTCTGATGGGGACACCTGATGTAAGAGGGACTCTCATAGGGACCTTGATGTAAGGAAGGGGGCCCTGATGTGGGGTGGGACACTGATTGGGACGTTAATGTGGGGTAGGATTCTGTGGGGGGAACTGTGAATTAAGGGGTCTTAGTGATGGGGACCCTGATATGGGGGGGGTCTCTGATAAGGACCCTAATATGGGGGAGGTCTCTGATAAGGACCCTAATTTGGGGGGGGGGGTTCTCTGATGGGGACACCTGATATAAAGGGGACTCTGATAATACACACTATTGTGCACACCTGCACCCCCTCTGCACTACCTGTCGGACTTTACTTCCAGGTGGTGACTGGTGGTAGAGAAGTGTGACGGGTGAACAGGGAATGCGGGTTCCTCTACCGCACCGCATGACAGGCTGTCAGTGACTCACACACGGCATTGACCCCTGACTTTTTTTTCCTGCACCCCCAGATCCGTCCCTGACAAAAAACCTTTTCATTCCAGTCACTGTGCCACCAGCAAGACCACCAAGCTGTCCAACCTGAGCTGCACCTCTGTAACATTTACCAAGTAGAATTCACCGCTCAGAACATCAGCCCCGGAGGAGATCATTACCGGCACAGCTTGGCTGCTAATTAGGAAAGTAAAGGGAAATCTATAGAAGTCCATAGCAGCCTCCTCCCTCCCCGTCTCCTCTCCTGTTCATAGGGCTTCCGCCCACTCAGTGCATGGGGGGGGGGGGGCAGCATTGGGGGTAACTATCAATAATCCTCACCTTCCTTTCTTGCTGCACCCCTTATATCAGCTCAACAGGCTTTGTGTGAAGAGAAGTCCCCCCAACCACAGAGCAGCATTAGCACCACAACCGCCGGCCAGCTTCACCACCAGAGTTTGGCTTCAATTTGTTAGTGTATTTAAATCTGCGAGTCCATCGAACACTCCCCTCCCCCCCCCAGACTAACAGCGCTGCTGTCCAAAGGTGCCCCCTGTGCTCCTTCATCCAGAGTGGGGGGGGCACTCTAATACAGGAGGTGTGTTACTGACCAGATAACCAGGTGAAAACCGAGGGTAATGCCGCGTACACACGATCGGAAATTCCCACAAGAAAACTGTGGATTTTTTTCCTTCGGAATTTCGGCTCAAACTTGTCTTGCATACACACGGTCACACAAATCTTGTCGGAAATTCCGACCGTCAAGAACGCGGTGATGTACAAAGACGTACGACGAGCCGAGATCAATGAAGTTCAATAGGCAGTTTCGGCTCTTCTGCCTGATTCTGAGCATGCGTGTTTTTTTTTTGCGCGTCGGAATTTCATACAGACGATCGGAATTTCCAACAAGAACTTTTCTTGACGGACAATTTGGGAACCAGCGCTCAAATTTTTGTAGGCGGAAATTCCGACAGAAAAAGTCCGATGGAGCCTACACACGGTCGGGATTTCCGACCAAAAGCTTGCATCAAACTTTTCTTGTCGGAATTTCCGATCGTGTGTACGCGGCAAAAGAACCTAAAAAAAGAAAAGGAACGCAGCCGCCACATCTAATGATTGTTAAGCTGTAATATATAAAAAAATTGTTTTGGGCTTAAAGGGGTCGTAAAGGTTAATTAAAAAAAAATAAAACAACAAACATGTCTATACTTACCTCCTCTGTACAAGGTGGCCCCGATCCTCCTCTTCTGGGGTCCCCCAGCGGCGCTTCTGGCTCCTCCACCGCGTGCCCCCACGGAGAGCCGCATTCCATGGGGGGGGGGGCACTCGTGCGGGCGCGCTTCCGGGTCCAGCTGCTGCGTCCATTGACACAGACAGCAGGACTCGGCCCCGCCCGCCCCCGACTCCCGTGTCACTGGATTCGATTGACAGCAGCGGGAGCCAATGGCTCCTGCTGCTATCAATCTGTCCAATGAGGAGCTGAGGGGGCTGGAGCTGCTGGGCTCGTCTCCGTCGCTGGAAAGATTGGGTTCAGGAAAGTAAAAGGGGGGGGGGGTCTGCACTACAGAAGGTTTTTCACCTTGAAGAAAAACCTTGAGGGTTTACAACTCCTTTAATACAAATTTAAGCATCAGACATGATGAACAGTTCCATTGCTAGACATCTGTATTACTTACAATGGGGGCACCTTCAGCGCCAGAGCCAATGGACAATCACCTAACAGATGGGCAGCTTTAGCACCAAACCCAATGGATGGCTCCATCACTTCACAGCTGTTTAGCTTTAACACCAGAGCCAATCGATAGCTCAGTCACCTAAGAGCTGGTCAGCTTCAGCACCACAGTCAATGGACATCTTCAGCACCACAGCCAATAGACATCTCCATCACCTAACAGCTGGTCAGCTTTAGCACCACAGCCAATGGACATCTCCATCACCTAACAGCTGGTCAGCTTCAGCACCACAGCCAATGGACATCTCCATCACCTAACAACTCGTCAGCTTCAGCACCACAGCCAATGGACATCTCCATCACCTAACAGCTGGTCAGCTTCAGCACCACAGCCAATGGACATCTCCATCACCTAACAACTCGTCAGCTTCAGCACCACAGCCAATGGACATCTCCATCACCTAACAACTCGTCAGCTTCAGCACCACAGCCAATGGACATCTCCATCGCCTAACAACTCGTCAGCTTCAGCACCACAGCCAATGGACATCTCCATCACCTAACAACTGGGCTTTTTCAGCACCAGAGCCAATGGACATCTCCATCACCTAACAACTGGGCTTTTTCAGCACCAGAGCCAATGGACATCTCCATCACCTAACAACTCGTCAGCTTCAGCACCACAGCCAATGGACATCTCCATCACCTAACAACTCGTCAGCTTCAGCACCACAGCCAATGGACATCTCCATCGCCTAACAGCTGGTCAGCTTCAGCACCACAGCCAATGGACATCTCCATCACCTAACAACTCATCAGCTTCAGCACCACAGCCAATGGACATCTCCATCACCTAACAACTCGTCAGCTTCAGCACCACAGCCAATGGACATCTCCATCACCTAACAACTGGTCGGCTTCAGCACCACAGCCAATGGACATCTCCATCACCTAACAGCTGGGCTTTTTCAGCACCAGAGCCAATGGACATCTCCATCACCTAACAACTGGGCTTTTTCAGCACCAGAGCCAATGGACATCTCCATCACCTAACAACTAGTCAGCTTCAGCACCACAGCCAATGGACATCTCCATCAACTAACAACTTGTCAGCTTCAGCACCACAGCCAATGGACATCTCCATCACCTAACAGCTGGGCTTTTTCAGCACCAGAGCCAATGGACATCTCCATCACCTAACAACTGGGCTTTTTCAGCACCAGAGCCAATGGACATCTCCATCACCTAACAACTGGGCTTTTTCAGCACCAGAGCCAATGGACATCTCCATCACCTAACAACTAGTCAGCTTCAGCACCACAGCCAATGGACATCTCCATCAACTAACAACTTGTCAGCTTCAGCACCACAGTCAATGGACATCTCCATCACCTAACAACTCATCAGCTTCAGCACCACAGCCAATGGACATCTCCATCACCTAACAACTGGTCAGCTTCAGCACCAGAGCCGTTGGACATCTCCATCACCTAACAACTCGTCAGCTTCAGCCAATGGACATCTCCATCACCTAACAGCTGGTCAGCTTCAGCACCACAGCCAATGGACATCTCCATCACCTAACAACTCGTCAGCTTCAGCACCACAGCCAATGGACATCTCCATCGCCTAACAGCTAGTCAGCTTCAGCACCACAGCCAATGGACATCTCCATCACCTAACAGCTGGTCAGCTTCAGCACCACAGCCAATGGACATCTCCATCACCTAACAACTCGTCAGCTTCAGCACCACAGCCAATGGACATCTCCATCGCCTAACAGCTAGTCAGCTTCAGCACCACAGTCAATGGACATCTCCATCACCTAACAGCTAGTCAGCTTCAGCACCACAGCCAATGGACATCTCCATCGCCTAACAGCTGGTCAGCTTCAGCACCACAGCCAATGGACATCTCCATCACCTAACAACTCGTCAGCTTCAGCACCACAGTCAATGGACATCTCCATCACCTAAGAGCTGGTCAGCTTCAGCACCACAGCCAATGGACATCTCCATCACCTAACAACTCGTCAGCTTCAGCACCACAGCCAATGGACATCTCCATCACCTAACAACTCGTCAGCTTCAGCACCACAGCCAATGGACATCTCCATCGCCTAACAGCTGGTCAGCTTCAGCACCACAGCCAATGGACATCTCCATCACCTAACAACTCATCAGCTTCAGCACCACAGCCAATGGACATCTCCATCACCTAACAACTCGTCAGCTTCAGCACCACAGCCAATGGACATCTCCATCACCTAACAACTCGTCAGCTTCAGCACCACAGCCAATGGACATCTCCATCACCTAACAACTGGTCGGCTTCAGCACCACAGCCAATGGACATCTCCATCACCTAACAGCTGGGCTTTTTCAGTACCAGAGCCAATGGACAGCTCCTCCATCCAAACTCACCTAAACAAGCTTTCCATTAAGATTTCATCACATTCCTTCCCCTCCCAGAACTGTACCGCCGTCTGTGTTGTCAGGATAGAAGCTAAATGAACCCTTTCCATCCTTTCCATGTGAAAGTCTTTCCCTTTCAGAGTCTGTATAAAACTTATTGTCTATTAGATAAAACATCCTATTATATTTCTCTGAGCCATGGACAGACCTGAAGAACTGACCCCCCCTCCCCCCCATAGTTCTATGACAATGTAAGGCACCTGATGTATTACTTTCTCTAGCTAAGTAGCGGGTTGAAGGGAGGATTCTCACAGCAGGGCACACAAAGATGTGTAAAGATCCTGCTAATGTCTTGCTATCTATCACAGGGATGCTGCTGGATCTCCAGACGCCGGTTACTAAGCAACCACATCAAAAACACAATAAAAAGACGGAGGTACCACCTGGTCCAGATCAGCTTAGAGCCAACCGGGGGCCCCTCAGAGAGCTGCAATCATATCATTTGTGGGATTCGGAGCCCCTCACTCACCCTCAATGCAACAGATCCTCCAGAGTCCCGAGTGGGTGAGGTCCCCCTTGGTCTTCTTGGGTTGGCTCTGGGGGTCATCCATGGTGAAGTTGGTCCCGTTGCAGATGTGAGCCCGGGAGTAGAGCCAGTAGTCGGTGCCAATGGCTATGGTCATTAGGCTGAAGGCTGCAAAAGCCCCTACGGTGGTCAGCAGCATCTGGACCCCACGATCACACCAGCCCATGGTGCCTCATATTCCAGAAGCCCAGGCTGGAGGTGGAGCGAGACTGAGCAACAGGAGTCCCCTGGGAGCCCAGCCACAGACAATGCTTCCATCCACAGCAACCTCAGACAAAGGAAAGCAGCTGGGCATGGGTGCCCCTTCCTCCCCTCCTCCTCCCAGCAAAGGGTTCCTCTATGGGGAAGACAGAAAGTGTCTGCTAATGGTAACTCATTGGGGTAGAAGCCCTCCACCTCAGACACTCCCCTTCTTCCCTCTGCTCCAATCAGGCAAGAGATATGCAAATAGGCATGTGGGGTTCTGGCTGGATGAGACCCCCAGGGAAGTCTACATAGAAGAAAACAACACGGCCCCCTTTCTTCCAGAATCAGGAGAGAGCAAGGGGAAGAGCCTGCACACATGACATACATGACATACATGTGAGTCCAGCACCATCACTTCACTTACATGTCACATGTAAGCCCAGAGCCATCACTTCACATACATATCACATGTAAGCCCAGATCCATCACTTCTCATACATATCACATGTAAGCCCAGCACTGTCACTTCACATACATGTCACATGTAACCCAGTACCATCACTTCACATACATGTCACATGTAAGCCAGCACCATCACTTCACATACATGTCACATGTAACACAGCACCATCACCTCACGTACATGTCACATGTAACACAGCACCATCACCTCACGTACATGTCACATGTAACCCAGCACCATCACTTCACATACATATCACATGTAAGCCCAGATCCATCACTTCACATACATGTCACATGTAAGCCAGCACCATCACTTCACATACATGTCACATGTAAGCCCAGCACCATCACTTCACATACATGTCACATGTAAGCCAGCACCATCACTTCACATACATGTCACATGAAAGCCCAGATCCATCACTTCACATACATATCACATGTAAGCCCAGCACTATCACTTCACATACATGTCACATGTAAGCCCAGCACTATCACTTCACATACATATCACATGTAAGCCCAGATCCATCACTTCACATACATATCACATGTAAGCCCAGCACTATCACTTCACATACATGTCACATGTAAGCCCAGCACCATCACTTCACATACATGTCACATGTAACCCAGCACCATCACTTCACATACATGTCACATGTAAGCCCAGCACCATCACTTTACATACATGTCACATGTAACCCAGCACCATCACTTTACATGCATATCACATGTAAGCCTAGCACCATCACCTCACGTACATGTCACATGTAACCCAGCACCATCACTTCACATACATGTCACATGTAAGCCCAGCACCATCACTTCACATACATGTCACATGTAAGCCCAGATCCATCACTTCACATACATATCACATGTAAGCCCAGCACTATCACTTCACATACATGTCACATGTAAGCCCAGCACTATCACTTCACATACATATCACATGTAAGCCCAGATCCATCACTTCACATACATATCACATGTAAGCCCAGCACTATCACTTCACATACATGTCACATGTAAGCCCAGTACCATCACTTCACATACATGTCACATGTAACCCAGCACCAACACTTTACATACATGTCACATGTAACCCAGCACCATCACTTCACATGCATGTCACATGTAAGCCTAGCACCATCACCTCACGTACATGTCACATGTAACCCAGCACCATCACTTCACATACATGTCACATGTAAGCCCAGCACCATCACTTCACATACATATCACATGTAAGCCCAGCACCATCACTTCACATACATGTCACATGTAAGCCCAGCACCATCACCTCACATACATGACACATGTAACCCAGCACCATCACTTCACATACATGTCACATGTAACCCAGCACCATCACTTCACATACATGTCACATGTAACCCAGCACCATCACTTCACATACATGACACATGTAACCCAGCACCATCACCTCACATACATGTCACATGTAAGCCCAGCACCATCACTTCACATACATGTCACATGTAAGCCCAGCACCATCACCTCACATACATGACACATGTAACCCAGCACCATCACTTCACATACATGACACATGTAACCCAGCACCATCACTTCACATACATGTCACATGTAACCCAGCACCATCACTTCACATACATGACACATGTAACCCAGCACCATCACCTCACATACATGTCACATGTAAGCCCAGCACAATCACTTCACATATATGTCACATGTAAGCCCAGCACTATCACTTCACATACATGTCACATGTAAGCCCAGATCCATCACTTCACATACATGTCACATGTAAGCCCAGCACCATCACTTTACATACATGTCACATGTAAGCCCAGCACAATCACTTCACATATATGTCACATGTAACCCAGCACCATCACTTCACATACATGTCACATGTAAGCCCAGATCCATCACTTCACATACATGTCACATGTAAGCCCAGCACCATCACTTTACATACATGTCACATGTAAGCCCAGCACCAACACCACACATACATGTCACATGTAAGACCAGCACCATCACCTCACATACATGTCACATGTAAGCCCAGCACCATCACCTCAAATACATGTCACATGTAACCCAGCACCATCACTTCACATACATGTCACATGTAAGCCCAGCACCATCACTTCACATACATGTCACATGTAAGCCCAGCACCATCACTCCACATACATGTCACATGTAAGCCCAGCACCATCACTCCACATATATGTCACATGTAAGCCCAGCACTATCACTTCACATCTCATGTCACATGTGAGCCCAGCACCATCACTTCACATACATGTCACATGTAACCCAGCACCATCACCTCACATACATGTCACATGTAAGACCAGCACCATCACTCCACATACATGTCACATGTAAGCCCAGCACTATCACTTCACATCTCATGTCACATGTGAGCCCAGCACCATCACTTCACATACATGTCACATGTAACCCAGCACCATCACCTCACATACATGTCACATGTAAGACCAGCACCATCACTTCACATACATGTCACATGTAAGCCCAGCACCATCACTTCACATACATGACACATGTAAGCCCAGCACCATCACTCCACATATATGTCACATGTAAGCCCAGCACTATCACTTCACATCTCATGTCACATGTAAGCCCAGCACCATCACCTCAAATACATGTCACATGTAACCCAGCACCATCACCTCACATACATGTCACATGTAAGACCAGCACCATCACTCCACATACATGTCACATGTAAGCCCAGCACTATCACTTCACATCTCATGTCACATGTGAGGCCAGCATACAATGGATACATGACACACGTGTACACAATACTATCTTCCTGGCATGTTGAGAGTTAAATCCTCGCCCCTTTATTACCCCCTTATCACTCAGTAAGGTGACAGAGCAGCTGGGAGGAGAACTCATGGCAGACCCCTCTTCTTTGTTTGCCCGGGTGGGGGAGGGGCATTTTCAGATTCCATAAAGGGGGGGGGCTGATTTATAGGTATGCTGAGAATTTGTCTAATTATTTTGAAGACTGCTCAGCAATGGAATGCTGGCTGTGGAAGGGTTAACTGTTAGATTGCATTACTAAGCCGTTCTCTGTAGTCTGGACTGAGCTCGCGAGGAGGACCAATGAGATCATCAATGGAAGGCTTATTCCAAAAAAACTCCTCGACCAACCAGGAATCAGCTCTTAACGGATCTGACACCAGCACCGGGACGGATCTCTGACACCAGTACCGGGACGGATCTGTGACACCAGCACCGGGACGGATCTCTGACACCAGTACCGGGACGGATCTGTGACACCAGCACCGGGACGGATCTCTGACACCAGCACGGGGACGGATCTCTGACACCAGCACGGGGACGGATCTCTGACACCAGCACGGGGACGGATCTCTGACACCAGCCCGGGGACGGATCTCTGACACCAGCCCGGGGACGGATCTCTGACACCAGCCCGGGGACGGATCTCTGACACCAGCCCGGGGACGGATCTCTGACACCAGCACGGGGACGGATCTCTGACACCAGCACGGGGACGGATCTCTGACACCAGCACGGGGACGGATCTCTGACACCAGCACGGGGACGGATCTCTGACAACAGCACGGGGACGGATCTCTGACACCAGCACGGGGACGGATCTCTGACACCAGCACGGGGACGGATCTCTGACACCAGTACGGGGACGGATCCCTGACACCATCACCGTGACGGATCTCTGACACCAGCCCGGGGACGGATCTCTGACACCAGCCCGGGGACGGATCTCTGACACCAGCCCGGGGACGGATCTCTGACACCAGCCCGGGGACGGATCTCTGACACCAGCCCGGGGACGGATCTCTGACACCAGCACGGGGACGGATCTCTGACACCAGCACGGGGACGGATCTCTGACACCATCACCATGACGGATCTCTGACACCAGCCCGGGGACGGATCTCTGACACCAGCCCGGGGACGGATCTCTGACACCAGCCCGGGGACGGATCTCTGACACCAGCCCGGGGACGGATCTCTGACACCAGCCCGGGGACGGATCTCTGACACCAGCACGGGGACGGATCTCTGACACCAGCACGGGGACGGATCTCTGACACCAGTACGGGGACGGATCCCTGACACCATCACCGTGACGGATCTCTGACACCAGCCCGGGGACGGATCTCTGACACCAGCCCGGGGACGGATCTCTGACACCAGCCCAGGGACGGATCTCTGACACCAGCCCGGGGACGGATCTCTGACACCAGCCCGGGGACGGATCTCTGACACCAGCCCGGGGACGGATCTCTGACACCAGCCCGGGGACGGATCTCTGACACCAGCCCGGGGACGGATCTCTGACACCAGCCCGGGGCCGGATCTCTGACACCAGCCCGGGGCCGGATCTCTGACACCAGCCCGGGGCCGGATCTCTGACACCAGCCCGGGGCCGGATCTCTGACACCAGCACGGGGCCGGATCTCTGACACCAGCACGGGGCCGGATCTCTGACACCAGCACGGGGCCGGATCTCTGACACCAGCACGGGGCCGGATCTCTGACACCAGCACGGGGCCCGATCTCTGACACCAGCACGGGGCCCGATCTCTGACACCAGCACGGGGCCAGATCTCTGACACCAGCACGGGGCCGGATCTCTGACACCAGTACCAACCCAACGTATTGTCCTATAACAGTTTAAATTGATACTTTGCTGTACTTTTTATTCTCATATTTCACCAGTCAGTGAAGATTGTTACTCGTTTTATCACCAGGGATTTCCACCTCCCTAAACCTGGGTTGAGACATTATTCATAGGTGTAGGAAAGCAACCTTTAATCCCTGGACCAAAGAGCTCACGCTCCATATCTTTCAGATCAGATTCTTTCTAAATTGTTACAAAAGTAAGCAGGGCCATCTTTAACATGGGGCAAAAGGGGCAGCTGCCCGGGGCCCAAAGCAGCTGCCCCTTGAGTCCGCGCTCCTGCAAATAGTTGATAAGTGGATTCAGGGGGACCGAAGAAAATGTTTGCCTGGGGTCCAATCAATATTAAAGATGTCCCTGTATGTAAGCAGGGCCCCTGATTCGCCAGCAGCTACAGCCGTGCTGGTCTGGGGTCTGCACAGGAACCTGAAACATGGAGAGACCTCCGCTATCATTGGTCACTCGCGTTCTCCTGGCCCCCGAGGCCCACCTACAGGAATAAGGCATGTCCACATCTTCAGCCTTCTAACATTTCACTGTAGTAGGAACAGAATGTACGGTTCTTCGCGTCTGTCTCTTTACAGCCGACATCAGCAATACTGTTCACATTTCACTTGAGGATAGTATTGGCACCCAGCTCTTCCAGTTTCCTCATAGTATGTCCCCGGAAATGGGCCTTTATCAGGCCTAACCCAAGGGGTTCACTTCCTGAGACTACAAGCTTACATACCACTATACTAGGGGGAGTCTCTTCCCACCACCCCTGAAGTTCTAGAAAATAAAAGGGCTAAGCTTGTAGGCAGCTGCAGCCTACTTTCTCCCCTGTAGGTGGCGCTTGTCTGCAGTGGCATTGCAGTTGGAGAGGAAGTCAGGAGGAACATGGTTTTTCTGGGTCACTGGGGAAGCTGTTCGATTGGATGCTGCTGCTCATGTGACTCTGAAGTCCATCTTGGGTCAGGTAGAGCATATTTAAGGCCCTAGCTATAGACTTGGCATGCGTTTTTTGCGAGTGGGTAGAGTAGGGACAGGTTCCCCATCTGTTAGGGACAGATCTAGTGACAGGGAAAGGTTTTTGGCTTGGAGGGAAAGCGTAGGGTTCGCAGCTTCTCTGGACATCTTTCCGCTTGGGCACAAGACAACTAGGCTGCATTCTGCCCCTTCTAACAGATGCTGTCAGTTTGGCTGAAACCTGCTCTCTACCTGCTGTTGGGACCCGTGAGTGCGCCCAGGTTGGGATGTCTTCCCACCAGGTTTATTGTCAACTAGTGATGAGCCGAACACCCCCGGGTTCGGTTCGCACCAGAACCCGCGAACGGACCGAAAGTTCGCACGAACATTAGAACCCTATTAAATACAATGGATGCGAATGTTAAAATTCTAAAGTGCTAATTATAACGACTATTATGCATGTTATTGTCCTAAAAAGGGTTTGGGAATCCGGGTTCTGCACCAGGGGACATGTATCAATGCAAAAAGAAGTTTTAAAAACGGTCGTTTTTCGGGAGCAGTCATTTTAATGATGCATAAAGTGAAAAAAAAAAAGTCAAATATTCCTTTAAATATCGTACCTGGGGGGTGTCTAAAGTATGCCTGTGAAGTGCCACGTGTTTCCCGTGTTTAGAACTGTCCCTGCACAAAATGACACTTCTAAAGGAAAAAAAAGCCATTTAAAACTGCTTGCGGCTTTAATGTAATGTCTGGTCCCGGTAATATGGATGAAAATCTTTAAGAAAAATGGCATAGCTACCCCATGACCCCCCCCCCCCTACCCCAGCCCATTACCAGCCCCTTTGGGTCTTGTATGGATATTAAGGGGAACCCCGCACATAAAATAAAAAAGGCCCTATATACTCTGAACAGCCGTATACAGGCGGTGCATACAAGACAGGGACTGTAGGTTTGTTCTTATGTAGAATCTGTTTGTAATTTTGAACAGGTACATTGTTTAAGTGTAGCTCCAGCCCAAAAATCTATTTTTAAACTTTTTGGAAAACATAGGTAAGGGTTATCACCCCTGTAACATTTGTTTTGCTGTCTGTGCCCCTGTTCAGAACATTTCACCTCACTTTCCGTCCCAATGACAACTGTTTTTGAAATGTGGTGTTTTTCTTGAAACAAGGATTGCTGATAAAGCATCAGTACAGAGGAGACACCTTTCTCCCATATTTATTCTTACAGGAGAGAATTTTCCTTCCTAGGGGTAGATTTCCTCTCACTTCCTGTTGTCTTCTTCCGTTTGCAAGTAGGAGTCGTTTGTAAGTTGTATGTTTGAAAGTAGGGACCTGCCGTATATACTCTGCAGAAATAGGCCCCTTAGTTGTTGGTGTTGGCACAACACTGTAAGCACTCACAGTTACTCTTGGTTGGTGCTGGAACGCCCTGCTGTCAACTATTATATCAGGAATTTTAATTACATATAATTGTTGAACAGTGGTAGTAAAAATTGGGGCTTTGATGGTGGTGCTGGTGCCACAACACTGGAAGCCCTCAGAGTTACTCTTGGTGGGTGCAGCAATGGGCCCTGCTGTGAATTATTAGATCAAGAATTGTAATTGCATGCCCCTGTTGAACAGGGGCTGAAAAATTGGGCCTTTCGTGGTGGTGGTGGTGGTGGTGGTGTTGCCACAACACTGTAAGCCCTCAGAGTTACTCTTGGTGGGTGCAGGAATGGGCCCTGCTGTGAATTATTAGATCAAGAATTGTAATTACATGCCCCTTTTGAACAGGGGCTGAAAAATTGGGCCTTTCGTGCTGGTGGTGGTGGTGGCGTTGCCACAACACTGTAAGCCCTCAGAGTTACTCTTGGTGGGTGCAGCAATGGGCCCTGCTGTGAATTATTAGATCAAGAATTGTAATTACATGCCCCTGTTGAACAGGGGCTGAAAATTGGGCCTTAGGCACTGGTGGCACAACACTACAACCCCTCACAGATACTGTACTTGGAGCACAGCAATGAGCCCTGTTGCAAAGTATTGCTTCAAAAATTGTAATGACACACCCCTGTTAAACAGGGGCTGAAAAATTGGGCCTTAGGCACTGGTGGCACAACACTACAACCCCTCACAGATACTGTACTTGGAGCACAGCAATGAGCCCTATGGCAAATTATTGCTAAAAAAATTGTAATTACACGCCCCTGTAAAACAGGGGCTGAAAAATTGGGCCTTAGCCACTGGTGGCGGCACCCATAAACAAAAATGATCTTCCAAGCTATCATCATCAATCGTATCATTGAGGACTCGGAGGAGGAGGATAGCCAGTCAACATAACAGCACAGGCACTCAGCATCAGCATCAGTCTTGAAGGGATGTGACATGTTAAAATCAATTAGTCTGTTATATCAGCATCAGGTGTGTGGTAGCTGGTGGTGATCCAAGACTGGTTCATCTTGATGAAAGTCAGTCGATCAACCGAGTCGGTGGACAGGCGCACCCTGTGATCCGTGACAAATCCTCCAGCAGCACTGAATGTGCGTTCCGAAAGAACGCTGGATGCAGGACAGGCCAGTAGCTCAATTGCATACTGTGCAAGCTTTGCATACTGTGCAAGCTCTGGCCAGTGATCCATCCTCAAGACCCAGTAAGCCAGAGGATTTTCGGTGGGGAAGGTGTCCAAGTCTGACCTTGCCCCTAGATATTCCTGCACCATGTATATCAGACGCTAGCGATGGTTGCTGGAACCGATCATACTTTGGGGCTGCGGACTAAAGAATTGTCTGAACGCATTGGTCAGACGGCCACCTTCCCCACCGCTCCTTCTTTGACTGGCCGAAGCCTCAGCAACTCGTTGTCCAGGACCAGGAGTTTGTAACCTCCCAGTCTCTGGGAACGCGTTGCACACACCTTTCTGCAAGGCCTCCCGGAGTTGTCTCATCCTCTGCTCCCTCTGCGACGGTAACATAAGGTCCGCAACCTTACCCTTGTACCGTGGATCAAGGAGAGTGGCCAGCCAGTAATGGTCCCTCTCCTTGATCCGAAGAATACGAGGATCCTTCCGCAGACTTTGCAGGATCAGGGAGGCCATGCAGCGTAGGTTTGCTGAGGCATTCGGTCCGGAGTCCTCTGGGTCACTAAGGACGACATGATCCGCAGCCACCTCCTCCCAGCCACGTACAAGTCCACTGGTTTCTTGGGACTGTAAATCATCCCTAAAAGACTGCTGCTGATGATGCTGAGTGCCAGCCTCCACCTCCATGCTGACACAATCCTCCTCCTCCTCCTCCTCCTCCTCTTCCTGTGCGATGGGTGGGACAGAAGGAACACTGTCTGGGTAAAGGGGGCCTTGAGAGGCAAGGAAGTCCTCCTCTTCCTGCCTCTGTTCTGCCTCAAGTGCCCTGTCCATTATTCCACGCAGCGTGTGCTCCAACAGGTGGACAAGAGGTAAAGTGTCACTGATGCATGCACTGTCACTGCTCACCATCCTCGTGGCCTCCTCAAATGGTGCCAGGACAGTGCATGCATCCCTGATCATGCCCCACTGGCGTGGAGAAAAAAAAACAAGCTCCCCTGACCCTGTCCTGGTGCCGTAGTCGCACAGGTACTCATTGATGGCCCTCTGCTGCGTGTGCTGCCGCTGCAGCATGGCCAACGTTGAGTTCCACCTGGTGGGCATGTCACATATAAGGCGGTTCTTGGGCAGGTTCAACTCCTTTTGCAGCTCAGCCAGGCGAGCACTGGCATTATAAGATCTGCGGAAATGCACACAGACTTTCCTGGCCTGCCTCAGGACATCCTGTAAGCCCGGGTACCTGCCCAAGAACCGCTGCACCACCAGGTTAAGGACGTGAGCCACACAGGGCACATGGGTCAGTTGTCCCTGTCGGAGGGCGGAGAGGAGGTTGGTGCCATTGTCGCAAACCACCATTCCTGGCTTAAGCTGGCGTGGCATCAACCACCTCTCGGCCTGGCCCTGCAGAGCAGACAGGACCTCTGCCCCAGTGTGGCTTCTGTCCCCCAAACACACCAGCGCAAGCACGGCATGGCATCTTTTTGCCTGCGTTCTTGCGTAGCTCCTTGAACGGCTACGGAGCACCGCTGGTTCAGAGGACAAACCACAGGAAGAGGCCATGGAGGAAGAAGAAGAGGAGGGGGTGGAGGAGAGAGGTGTGTCACAACCAGTAGTAGCATTTTGGAGGCGTGGCGGTGGAACAACCTCCAACACTACTGCACCTTGTCCTGCATCCTTCCCAGCTGCCAAAAGAGTGACCCAATGGGCCGTGAAAGAAAGGTAACGTCCCTGTCCATGCCTGCTGGACCATGAGTCAGCGGTAATATGCACCTTACCGCTGACCGCCCTGTCCAGCGAGGCCAAGACATTGCCTTCCACATGCCGGTAGAGAGCCGGAATAGCCTTCCGTGAGAAAAAGTGGCGTTTGGGAACCTGCCACTGAGGAACCGCACATTGCACAAACTCACGGAAGGGGGCCGAGTCTACCAACTGAAAAGGCAGCAGTTGAAGCGCTAGCAATTTAGCCAAGCTAGCATTCAACCGCTGGGCATGTGGATGGCTGGGAGTGAACTTCTTTCGACGGTCCAGCAGCTGGGGCAGGGAAATTTGCCTGCTAGAATCGGACGTCGGTGTACTGCTAGCAGAGTGGCCGCAAGTACTTGGCTGTGACACACCTAATTCTACACCTTCATTCCTCTCAGTGCATGTTTCAGACAGGACTGAAGTTATAGTGGGGTTGGAGATCCCAGCTGATGCGGTGCAAGGAGAGGTCAGCTTTGTTCTTTGGTGTGGGTCTTTGAGGTAGGCTTGCCAAAGAGCTGCATGGCAGGTCAACATATGTCTGGTCAGGCATGTGGTACCCAAGCGGCTGATGTTTTGGCCACGCGATATACGCTTGAGACATATGTTGCAAACAGCAGCTGTGCGATCTGATGCACTCGCCTCAAAAAAGGCCCACACCAAAGAACTTTTTGAATGACGGGCAGAGGCAGCGCCCTGCACAGGCGGAGCTCTGCGGTGTGATTCCGTCGGTGTACTGCCCTTACGCTGGCCACCAAAGGGCATCCTGCCTCGTTGGAGATGTGCCTCCTCCTCATCCTCCTCCTCCTCCTCTCTCCTATTAGGCACCCACGTGGAGTCAGTGACCTCATCATCCCCTCCCTCCTCATCACTGGAGCCAATCTGGCAGTATGCTGCAGCTGCTGGAACATGAATGGCAGATTGGTGTCCTTCTTGAGCATCCCCTCTGTCTGCTCTCACGCTACTGCCTTCCTGTAGCTGGGTTTCATCATCAGACCCTTCGAAACGTTGGGCATCCTCCTGGAGCATGTACCCAACACTGTGCTCAAACAGTTCGGGGGACTCCTCAGGAGGAGGACATGGTGGGTCTAGGGAAGGAGTGACTGATGATGAGTCTGACATTGATACCAGGGAAGAGGACGCTTTGGCAGCTGCTTTGCCAGTACCCTGAGCCTGGGTGAGAGAGGATGAGGAGGAGGAGGAGGGCTTGGTCATCCACTCTACCAAGTCTTCGGCATGATGTGGCTCAACATGTCCAGCTGCCGAAAAGAAGGACAAGCGTGTCCCATGGCCATGTGCTGATGACAATGCACCGCGTCCACGACCAGCACTGTTGCCCCCAGACACAGAGCCTGCTTGCCCTCTTTTATTGCCTCCTGACTGTCTGCCTCTCCTTGTTTGCCTTCCAGACATTCTAATAGATGGCCTGCAGGGAGATGGGAAAAAAGCAATAAGGGCTACCTTCAGGTGTCCTTCTCTGTCCCTTTACTTAAGGATTTCTAAATATGGTTGAGGATGATTGCTTTTGCACAGAATAGCACAACGACAATTTCCCTGACTGTCCAAAAAACAAGGATTTCAAAGATGGTTGATGAGGAATGCTTTAGCACACTATAGCACAAGGAGAATTTCCCTCACTGTCCTTCCCTGTCCCTAGAAACAAGGATTCGCACAGTAAAACACACTGACACTCTCCCTACCTATCCTTCTCTTTCCCTAAACTAAAGGAATCCAGGTTAAGCAAGAAAAAAAAATGTCACTGTCCCTGCCTATGCTTCTCTTTCCCTGCTCCGGAACACACTACACTAGGCCGCCGTGCTGGCGGCCTTTTATAGTGTGGGGCGTGTACTAAACACCCTCAGCAATAATTGGCCACAGGCATCCTGCCTGTGGCCAATCATTGCTCTCCTCGCTGCCGGCGCTGTGATTGGCCAAGCATGCGGGGTCACAGTGCATGCTTGGCCAATCACAGCGCCTGGATGACACTGCGATGGCGTAGTGCATTGTGGGCCGTTCGCGTCACTCGAATTTGGCGCGAACGGCCCAAATCGTTCGATCTTCGTCGAACGATCGAACAGCCGATGTTCGAGTCGAACGTATGTTCGACTCGAACACCGAGCTCATCCCTATTGTCAACTGTCTTTGCAATACTTCAATACAAGTTCTTTCCATCACACCTTGGACTGAGTGTATTATTGTTACCTGTAAGAGTCTGGGGCTTACTACGCATGCACCAATGGCGCGTTGTCACAAGAGGAAATTTGTGCCAACTGAGCATGCGCCAAAGACGCCTCCATCCGCCAACCCGCACCTGCGCAGAAGACCTGATGGGAAAAAAGAAGGAAAATGCCCGGGAGGCGCACAGGAAGTGACCTCAACCTGATGGAAAAAAGCAGGAAAATGCCCGGGAGGCGCACAGGAAGTGACCTCAACCTCATGGAAAAAGGCAAGAAAATGCCCAGGAAGCGCACAGGAAGTGACCTCAACCTGATGTAAAAAAGGCAGGAAAATGCCCAGGAGGCGCACAGGATGTGACCTCAACCTGATGGAAAAAAGGCGGGAAAATGCCCAGGAGGCGCACAGGATGTGACCTCAACCTCATGGAAAAAGGCAAGAAAATACCCAGGAGGCGCACAGGAAGTGACCTCAACCTCATGGAAAAAGGCAAGAAAATGCCCAGGAAGCGCACAGGAAGTGACCTCAACCTGATGTAAAAAAGGCAGGAAAATGCCCAGGAGGCGCACAGGATGTGACCTCAACCTGATGGAAAAAAGGCGGGAAAATGCCCAGGAGGCGCACAGGATGTGACCTCAACCTCATGGAAAAAGGCAAGAAAATACCCAGGAGGCGCACAGGAAGTGACCTCAACCTCATGGAAAAAGGCAGGAAAATGCCCAGGAGGCGACCTTAACCTGATGGGAAAACGGCAAGAAAATGCCCAGGAGGCGCACAGGAAGTGACCTCAAACTGATAGAAAAAAGGCAGGAAAATACCCAGGAGGTGCACAGGAAGTGACCTCAACCTCATGGAAAAAGGTAGGAAAATGCCCAGGAGGCGCACAGGAAGTGACCTCAACCTAATGGGGGAAAAAAGGCAGGAAAATACCCAGAAGGCGCACAGGAAGTGACCTCAACCTTATGGAAAAAGGCAGGAAAATGCCCAGGAGGCGCACAGGAAGTGACCTCAAACTGATAGAAAAAAGGCAGGAAAATGCCCAGGAGGCGCAGAGGAAGTGACCTCAACCTGATGGAAAAAGGCAGGAAAATGCCCAGGAGGCGCACAGGAAGTGACCTCAAACTTCCCTATATAAGCCCAGACACTGCCAAATTGCTGGATTATCTTCAGTCCCGCCTTTGTTCCTTTGCTAGTGTGTGATCTGTCTGAACTTGTTGTGACCTGGAAACCTATCTGACTACTCTTGATTGCTGTTTGCCATTGACCTCGGATTTGACCATTCTACTTCTTTGCCCCTTTTGTACTCCGCTGCCAGATTGGAACCGACCCCGGCTTGGATCTCGACTATTCTTCTTCTGATTGCCCCTTCTGTACTTCGTTGCCAGAGTGGACTTGACCTCGGCTCGGATCTTGGATTAAGGCTTGCCTGGTGCTCCGCACCCCTGGCACTCGTGCCACTCGGAGTCCACCAAGTCTCTGTCTCCATCTCCAGAGGCTTCAAGGACCTGAGGTGCAAGAGAGGCCTCCCCACTACTTCGGTCTCACCTCCAGTTACGTGGCCCTCGTGACACTACCACACCACGCCGCACCCCATCTAGCCACACTCGCCATGTCCACCCAGGGGAGGGCTTTCCCTAAAAGGGATACTAACCCCTGCTTACACGCAATCATTTCTTCAGAATTAAAACCCCCAAACATACACGATAATACCAAAAGTATTGGGACACCTGCCTTTACACGCACATGAACTTTAATGGCACCCCAGTCTTAGTCCGGAGGGTTCAATGTTGAGTTGGCCCCGCCCTTTGCAGCTATAACAGCTTCACCTCTTCTGGGAAGGCCGTCCACAAGGTTTAGGAGGGTGTCTATGGGAATGTTTGACCGTTCTTCCAGAAGAGCATTTGTAAATGTATATCACACAATTTGTTGGAACGGCATCAATGCAGAGGTGTACTAAGTGGGGGGCGGGCCGCCACGGGTGACACACACTGGGGGGGATGTCAGGCGGGCGCCCTCCCTCCACGGCTGAAGTGAAGACAGCGGGGGGGCGGGTTTAAGCCGCAGCAGTGACAGGAAGCACACAAGTGTAGAGCCTGTTGTGGCTTTGCAAGGAGGGGGAGGGGGGGTGCGAGCCGAGTGACACCCGGGACCCGCAGTGATCCCCCTTCTCTCGTGAACGCGCCACGGCTCTGTTCAGTCTCGGCTGTCTCAGCCGAGCAGAGTGAAGCCGCCTCCCCCTCCTCCTCCCTACACAGGGGGAGGGGACCCATCACCTGACCAGTTCTGTGCATGTCCCACGCTTATCATCTGACTGAGGTACATTATGGGTCTGCACGGTGGGAGGGGTCTGTACTGTGGGGGGGTCTGTACGGGGGGGGGGGTGTACTGTGGGGGGGTCTGCACTGTAGGGGTGTCTACTGTGGGGGGGTCTGTACTGTGGGGGGGTGTCTGTGGGGTGCTGTGTAATGTAAAGGGGTCCAGAGGTGTAAGGTGCTATGTAAAGGGGTCCAGAGGTGTAGGGTGCTGTGCAATGTAAAGGGGTCCAGAGAACTGTGTAATGTAAAGGGGTCCAGAGAACTGTGTAATGTAAAGGGGTCTAGAGTGTGTAGGGGGCAGTGTAATGTAAAGGGGTCCAGAGGTGCTGTGTAATGTAAAGGGGTCCAGAGTGCTGTGTAATATAAAGGGGTCCAGAGGTGCAGGGGACTGTGTAATGTAAAGGGGTCCAGAGGTGCAGGGTGCTGTGTAATGTAAAGGGGTCCAGAGGTGTAGGGTGCTGTGTAATGTAAAGGGGTCCAGAGGTGCAGGATGCTGTGTAATGTAAAGGGGTCCAGAGGTGCAGGGTGCTGTGCAATGTAAAGGGGTCTAGAGGTGTAGGGTGCTGTGTAATGTAAAGGGGTCCAGAGAACTGTGTAATGTAAAGGGGTCCAGAGAACTGTGTAATGTAAAGGGGTCTAGAGTGTGTAGGGGGCAGTGTAATGTAAAGGGGTCCAGAGGTGCTGTGTAATGTAAAGGGGTCCAGAGTGCTGTGTAATATAAAGGGGTCCAGAGGTGCAGGGGACTGTGTAATGTAAAGGGGTCTAGAGGTGTAGGGTGCTGTGTAATGTAAAGGGGTCCAGAGAACTGTGTAATGTAAAGGGGTCCAGAGAACTGTGTAATGTAAAGGGGTCTAGAGTGTGTAGGGGGCAGTGTAATGTAAAGGGGTCCAGAGGTGCTGTGTAATGTAAAGGGGTCCAGAGTGCTGTGTAATATAAAGGGGTCCAGAGGTGCAGGGGACTGTGTAATGTAAAGGGGTCCAGAGGTGCAGGGTGCTGTGTAATGTAAAGGGGTCCAGAGGTGTAGGGTGCTGTGTAATGTAAAGGGGTCCAGAGGTGCAGGATGCTGTGTAATGTAAAGGGGTCCAGAGGTGCAGGGTGCTGTGCAATGTAAAGGGGTCTAGAGGTGTAGGGTGCTGTGTAATGTAAAGGGGTCCAGAGAACTGTGTAATGTAAAGGGGTCCAGAGAACTGTGTAATGTAAAGGGGTCTAGAGTGTGTAGGGGGCAGTGTAATGTAAAGGGGTGCAGGGTGCTGTGTAATGTAAAGGGGTCCAGAGGTGCAGGGGACTGTGTAATGTAAAGGGGTGCAGGGTGCTGTGTAATGTAAAGGGGTCCAGAGGTGCAGGATGCTGTGTAATGTAAAGGGGTCCAGAGCTGTGGGGGGCTGTGTAATGTAAAGGGGTCCAGTAATGCAGGGGGCTGTGTAAAGTAAAGGGGTCCAGAGGTGCAGTTGTGGAGAGGGGGGGGTACACAGTAGTGACAAAGCGATATTGAAGGATACAGAGGTATGCAGGGGCACAGTGGGGAGTTTTTACATTTTAAGGTGAGGGGGGTGCCAGATATAGTTCCCCCCCCCGGGTGCCAGATATAGTTCCCCCCCCCGGGTGCCAGATATAGTTCCCCCCCCCCGGGTGCCAGATATAGTTCCCCCCCGGGTGCCAGATATAGTTCCCCCCCCGGGTGCCAGATATAGTCCCCCCCCCGGGTGCCAGATATAGTTCCCCCCCGGGTGCCAGATATAGTCCCCCCCCCCCCCCGGTGCCAGATATAGTTCCCCCCGGGTGCCAGATATAGTCCCCCCCCCCCCGGGTGCCAGATATAGTCCCCCCCCCGGGTGCCAGATATAGTTCCCCCCCCGGGTGCCAGATATAGTTCCCCCCCGGGTGCCAGATATAGTCCCCCCCCCGGGTGCCAGATATAGTCCCCCCCCCCGGGTGCCAGATATAGTTCCCCCCCGGGTGCCAGATATAGTCCCCCCCTGGGTGCCAGATATAGTCCCCCCCCCCGGGTGCCAGATATAGTTCCCCCCGGGTGCCAGATATAGTCCCCCCCCCCGGTGCCAGATATAGTTCCCCCCGGGTGCCAGATATAGTCCCCCCCCCCGGGTGCCAGATATAGTCCCCCCCGGGTGCCAGATATAGTTCCCCCCCCGGGTGCCAGATATAGTCCCCCCCCCCGGTGCCAGATATAGTTCCCCCCGGGTGTCAGATATAGTCCCCCCCCCGGGTGCCAGATATAGTTCCCCCCCGGGTGCCAGATATAGTCCCCCCCCCGGGTGCCAGATATAGTCCCCCCCCGGGTGCCAGATATAGTCCCCCCCCCGGGTGCCAGATATAGTTCCCCCCCGGGTGCCAGATATAGTTCCCCCCCGGGTGCCAGATATAGTCCCCCCCTGGGTGCCAGATATAGTCCCCCCCCCCGGGTGCCAGATATAGTTCCCCCCCGGGTGCCAGATATAGTCCCCCCCCCGGGTGCCAGATATAGTTCCCCCCCGGGTGCCAGATATAGTCCCCCCCCCGGGTGCCAGATATAGTCCCCCCCCCCCGGGTGCCAGATATAGTCCCCCCCCCCGGGTGCCAGATGCTCTAGGTACGCCCCCTGTATCAATGAAAGGTATTGATGAACATAATTGACCCCATAACTCTTAGTTTTCTGAACACGATTGGCTTGTACGGGGGTCCCGAGGTCTTTGTGCGTTTTTCTTCGGCCTTTTGGTGGCGTGAAAAGAAATCATCGTCTCTTATAATGAAGCCTTCTTGGCTCCGCCTTCATGGGAGAATTGTTCCGGGAGGAAGCCGCACGTCTCCTTCATTGTGCCTCCGAGACGCAGAAGACAAATCCCTCCGGCTGACATTTATACACCGCGGGGCGACGCTTTCCTCTTATCAATTAGGAGACAATATTTCCATCTCCGCGGGGAAAGGCGAGAAAGACCCAACTCGCTTTTCTTAGAGTCCCCCCCCCCCCCCGAGGAGTAAAGATCTAAACAATCTCTCAGGCGCAGATCACCCCCCCCCTACCCCCACCCCCACCTCATCGTCCTGGAAAACGCCTTGTCACCAATCACTGTCATTGTAGCAGTAATGGGACGTGATGTCTGCCAACCAAGCCTGCCGCTGGAAACCCCTGATATTCAGCAGCCGGCCTTTCATTTTAGTGTTTTTTCTTTAAATGATATGAAGACAACGATCTCTTCATCTGATGACCAGGAAAATTGTCGTCTAGGTGGGGCAGTCCTTTAAGATTTCTGTGATTGCAAAGATATAAACCCTCGTATGGTGATGTATCAACCCAACCCTGGTGTCACCGAAACTCACCAGCTAAAGTGTTTCCAGGGACCAACCTCCTTCATCAGAGAAAAGCCAGTCTGCAGTGTTTCCAGGGACCAACCTTCTTCATCAGAGAAAAGCCAGTCTGCAGTGTTTCCAGGGACCGACCTTCTTCATCAGAGAAAAGCCAGTCTACAGTGTTTCCAGGGACCGACCTTCTTCATCAGAGAAAGCCAGTCTACAGTGTTTCTAGGGACCAACCTTCTTCACCAGAGAAAAGCCAGTCTACAGTGTTTCCAGGGACCGACCTTCTTCATCAGAGAAAAGCCAGTCTACAGTGTTTCCAGGGACTGACCTTCTTCATCAGAGAAAAGCCAGTCTACAGTGTTTCCAGGGACCGACCTTCATCAGAGAAAAGCCAGTCTACAGTGTTTCCAGGGACCGACCTTCTTCATCAGAGAAAAGCCAGTCTACAGTGTTTCCAGGGACCAACCTTCTTCATCAGAGAAAAGCCAGTCTGCAGTGTTTCCAGGGACCAACCTTCTTCATCAGAGAAAAGCCAGTCTACAGTGTTTCCAGGGACCAACCTTCTTCATCAGAGAAAAGCCAGTCTGCAGTGTTTCCAGGGACCGACCTTCTTCATCAGAGAAAAGCCAGTCTACAGTGTTTCCAGGGACCGACCTTCTTCATCAGAGAAAGCCAGTCTACAGTGTTTCTAGGGACCAACCTTCTTCACCAGAGAAAAGCCAGTCTACAGTGTTTCCAGGGACCGACCTTCTTCATCAGAGAAAAGCCAGTCTACAGTGTTTCCAGGGACTGACCTTCTTCATCAGAGAAAAGCCAGTCTACAGTGTTTCCAGGGACCGACCTTCATCAGAGAAAAGCCAGTCTACAGTGTTTCCAGGGACCGACCTTCTTCATCAGAGAAAAGCCAGTCTACAGTGTTTCCAGGGACCAACCTTCTTCATCAGAGAAAAGACAGTCTGCAGTGTTTCCAGGGACCAACCTTCTTCATCAGAGAAAAGCCAGTCTACAGTGTTTCTAGGGACCAACCTTCTTCATCAGAGAAAAGCCAGTCTACAGTGTTTCCAGGGACCAACCTTCTTCATCAGAGAAAAGCCAGTCTACAGTGTTTCCAGGGACCGACCTTCTTCATCAGAGAAAAGCCAGTCTACAGTGTTTCCAGGGACCGACCTTCTTCATCAGAGAAAAGCCAGTCTACAGTGTTTCCAGGGACCGACCTTCTTCATCAGAGAAAAGCCAGTCTACAGTGTTTCTAGGGACCGACCTTCTTCATCAGAGAAAAGCCAGTCTACAGTGTTTCTAGGGACCGACCTTCTTCATCAGAGAAAAGCCAGTCTATAGTGTTTCCAGGGACCAACCTTCTTCACCAGAGAAAAGCCAGTCTACAGTGTTTCCAGGGACTGACCTTCTTCATCAGAGAAAAGCCAGTCTACAGTGTTTCCAGGGACCAACCTTCTTCATCAGAGAAAAGCCAGTCTACAGTGTTTCCAGGGACCGACCTTCTTCATCAGAGAAAGCCAGTCTGCAGTGTTTCTAGGGACCGACCTTCTTCATCAGAGAAAAGCCAGTCTACAGTGTTTCCAGGGACCGACCTTCTTCATCAGAGAAAGCCAGTCTACAGTGTTTCCAGGGACCAACCTTCTTCATCAGAGAAAAGCCAGTCTACAGTGTTTCCAGGGACCGACCTTCTTCATCAGAGAAAAGCCAGTCTACAGTGTTTCCAGGGACCAACCTTCTTCATCAGAGAAAAGCCAGTCTACAGTGTTTCCAGGGACCGACCTTCTTCACCAGAGAAAAGCCAGTCTACAGTGTTTCCAGGGACCGACCTTCTTCATCAGAGAAAAGCCAGTCTACAGTGTTTCCAGGGACCGACCTTCTTCATCAGAGAAAAGCCAGTCTACAGTGTTTCCAGGGACCAACCTTCTTCATCAGAGAAAAGCCAGTCTACAGTGTTTCCAGGGACCGACCTTCTTCACCAGAGAAAAGCCAGTCTACAGTGTTTCCAGGGACCGACCTTCTTCATCAGAGAAAAGCCAGTCTACAGTGTTTCCAGGGACCGACCTTCTTCATCAGAGAAAAGCCAGTCTACAGTGTTTCCAGGGACCAACCTTCTTCATCAGAGAAAAGCCAGTCTACAGTGTTTCCAGGGACCGACCTTCTTCACCAGAGAAAAGCCAGTCTACAGTGTTTCCAGGGACCGACCTTCTTCATCAGAGAAAAGCCAGTCTACAGTGTTTCCAGGGACCGACCTTCTTCATCAGAGAAAAGCCAGTCTACACATCACTTCTATTTTTGAGACTGCCTTCACACCTGAGTGTTATCAGCTCATAAAACGCTTGTAAAACTCCAGAAAAAACGCCCAACAAGCAAAATCCCATTCATTTCAATGGCACCTGTTCACATCTGAGCGTTTTGTCACCTGAAGCAAAACACCTGAAAAACGCCTTAAGCTCAGAACCGGCATTTTTCAGCTTTTTACATTGGTGACCTGTACAAAATCGCGGCAAAACTGCGGCCAAAAACGCGTGACTGAAATGCTCAGATGTGAATGCAGCCTGAAGGATAATTAAAGGTTCAGTTTAAAAAAAAAAAAAAAACAAAAAAAAAAACATGTCATACTTACCTCCTCTGTGCAGTTTGTTTTGCACAGAGTGGCCCCGATCCTCCTCTTCTGGAGTCCCTCAGCGGCGCTCCTGGCTCCTCCTCTTCTCGAACACCATGTTGGAGAAGCGCTCTCCCTCGAGGGAACCCATGCGGGGGCGCTCCCGTGTCCTGCTGCTGCGTCCATTGACACAGACAGCAGGACTCGGCCCCGCCCCCGCGTCATTGGATTTGATTGACAGCAGTGGGAGCCAATGGCTGCTCTGCTTCCAATCTATCCAATCAGGACCCGAGACACCGGCTGGAGCTGGTGAGCTCGTCTCTGGCGCAGGAACGATCGGCTCAGGTAAGTAAAAGGGGGGCTCTGGGGGGCTGGTGGACTACAAAAGGTTTTTCACCTCAATACATTCAGGTGAAAACCCCCTTTAACCAGTTCCCACCCAGGAGAATACGAACATTTCTCTCCCGCATTTTTTTGCCAGAAAATTACTTAGAACCCCCCAAACATACACTATATTACCAAAAGTATTGGGACGCCTACCTTTACACACACACATGAACTTTAATGGCATCCCAGTCTTAGTCCATAGGGTTACATTCTAACACATGAATATGCTTTGATCTAAACCATTCCATTGTAGCTCTGGCTGTACTTTAGGGTCGTTGTCCTGCTGGATGGTGAACCTCCCCCCCCCCCCCCCCAGTCTCAAGTCTTTTGCAGACTCATTTGTCTCCATCCATCTTTCCATCAACTCTGACCAGCTTCCCTGTCCCTGCTGAAGAAAAGCATCCCCACCACATGATGCTGCCACCACCATGTTTCACGGGGGGGATGGTGTGTTCAGGGGGATGGGCAGTGTTAGTTTTCCCCACACATAGCGTTTTGCTTTTAGGCCAAAAAGTCAAATTTTGGTCTCATGTGACCAGAGCACCTTCTTCCACATGTTTGCTGTGTCCCCCACATGTTTGCTGTGTCCCCTACATGTTTGCTGTGTCCCCCACATGTTTGCTGTGTCCCCCACATGATTGCTGTGTCCACCACACGTTTGCTGTGTCCCTCACATGATTGCTGTGTCCCCCACGTGTTTGCTGTGTCCCCCACATGATTGCTGTGTCCCCCACATGATTGTTGTGTCCCCCCACATGATTGTTGTGTCCCCCCACATGATTGCTGTGTCCCCCACATGATTGTTGTGTCCCCCCACATGATTGCTGTGTCCCCCACATGATTGCTGTGTCCCCCACATGATTGTTGTGTCCCCCCACATGATTGCTGTGTCCCCCACATGATTGCTGTGTCCCCCCCACATGATTGCTGTGTCCCCCACATGATTGCTGTGTCCCCCACATGTTTGCTGTGTCCCCCACATGATTGTTGTGTCCCCCCACATGATTGTTGTGTCCCCCCACATGATTGTTGTGTCCCCCACGTGTTTGCTGTGTCCCCCCACATGTTTGCTGTGTCCCCCACATGTTTGCTGTGTCCCCCCACATGTTTGGTGTGTCCCCCACATGATTGCTGTGTCCCCCACATGATTGCTGTGTCCCCCCCACATGATTGCTGTGTCCCCCACATGATTGCTGTGTCCCCCACATGTTTGCTGTGTCCCCCACATGATTGTTGTGTCCCCCCACATGATTGTTGTGTCCCCCCACATGATTGTTGTGTCCCCCCACATGATTGTTGTGTCCCCCCAGTGTTTGCTGTGTCCCCCACATGTTTGCTGTGTCCCCCCACATGTTTGGTGTGTCCCCCACATGATTGCTGTGTCCCCCACATGATTGCTGTGTCCCCCCCACATGATTGCTGTGTCCCCCACATGATTGCTGTGTCCCCCACATGTTTGCTGTGTCCCCCACATGATTGTTGTGTCCCCCCACATGATTGTTGTGTCCCCCACGTGTTTGCTGTGTCCCCCCACGTGTTTGCTGTGTCCCCCACATGTTTGCTGTGTCCCCCCACATGTTTGGTGTGTCCCCCACATGATTGCTGTGTCCCCCACATGATTGCTGTGTCCCCCCCACATGATTGCTGTGTCCCCCACATGATTGCTGTGTCCCCCACATGGCTTCTCACAAACTGCAAACAGGACTTCTTATGACTTTCTCTCCCCAATGTCTTTCTTCTTGTCACTCCTCCATGAAGGGCAGATTTGTGGAGAAGCACGACTAAGACCTCGTACACACGACTCGTTCGTGTGTATGGTTTCTCGTCAAGAAAACCGACAAGTAACCTCGACGAGAAAATAGAGATCCGGCTCTCTATTTTCTCGTCGAGATTCTCGTCGGCATGTTTCTCGACGAGAAAAGTGAGTGTGTGTACACTTACCTGTCCTCCCGGAAGCCCTCGCATGTTCGAAATGAATTCGACGCATGCGCGGTAGCTTCCTAGGCATACGTAGGGTATACCAAGATGGCGGCGACGGCATCGAATGTGACGAGCGCATGCTCGTCGTAGTCGATGACGTCACCGCGTACGCTCCATTCAAAGAACCGCGGGTTCTTTGAAACGAGCGTGTGTACACTCGGCCGGGACAAGTTTCTTGTCCAAGAATCTCATCGAAAAAAACGACATGTTTTTTTCGACGAGAATCTCGGCCGTGTGTACGAGGCTTAATAGTTGTCCTGTGGACAGATTCTCCCTCCTGAGCTGTGGATCTCTGCAGCTCCTCCAGAGTTACCATGGGCCTCTTGGCTGCTTCTCTGATGAATGCTCTCCTTGTCCGGCCCGGTCAGTTTAGGTGGACGGCCATGTCTTGGTAGGTTTGCAGTTGTGCCATACTCTTTCCATTTTCCGATGATGGATTGAACAGAGCTCCGTGAGATCTTCAAAGCTTGGGAGATTTTATTATAACCTAACCCTGCTTTATACTTCTCCACAACTTTATCCCTGACCTGTCTGGTGTGTTCCTTGGCCTTCATGATGCTGTTTGTTCACTAAGGTTCTCTAACAAACCTCTGAGGGCTTCACAGAACAGCTGTATTTATACTGAGATTAAATGACACACAGGTGGACTCTATTTACTAATTAGATGACTTCTGAAGGCAATTGGTTCCCCCAGATTTTAGTTATCAGAGTAAAGGGGGCTGAATACAAATGCCCCGCCCCCACACTTTTCACATATTTATTTGTATCATTTTCCTTCCACTTCACAATTATGTGACACTTTGTGTTGGTCCATCACATAAAATCCCAATAAAATACATTTACGTTTTTGGTTGTAATATGAGAAAATGTGGGGAATTTCAAGGGGTATGAATACTTTTTCAAGGCACTGTGTGTGTGTGTGTATATATATATATTTCAGCAGAGACCCTCGAGCACTGATGGAGAACCCTGGCACCCCGGATGTTTTGGAATTACATTTCCCATGATGCTCCACTACACTGCAGAGTGCCGGAGCATCATGGGAAATGTAGTTTCAATACATCTGAGGTGCCAGGGTTCACCATCAGTGCCCTAGAGAATAAAATGGTGGGTGTCGCAGCGGTTTTTCAAGCACAATTATTTTTTTTTTTTTTGGGAAGAAAAAAAACACTTTAATGAATTTTATTGCACACAAACAATATATATTACCTAACTTTTTGCTAAACTATAAAAGATGATGTTGCGCTGAGTAAATAGATACCTAACATGTCGCACTTTAACCCCTTAAGGACCGCCGCCTGTACGTATATGTCAGCAGAATGTCACGGGTGGGCATAAGCATGTATATACATATATACTCAGGGCCGCCATCAGGGGGGTACAGGCAGTACACCTGTAAGGGGCCCGGAGGTCCCCAGGGGCCCGGATGGCAACCCCCCCCCTTTTTTTTTTTTATTCTTTTTTTTTTTTTCTTAAGGGGCCCAAAGGTCCCCAGAGGTCCCCAGGGGCCCAGATGCCCGGAGGTCCCCAGGGGCCCGGATGGTAACCCCCACTTTTTTTTTTATAACATTTTTTTTGTTTTTATTTGTTTTATTATTATTATTTTTTTGTAAGGGGCCCAGAGGTCCCCAAGGGCCCAGATGGCAACCCCCTGACCTCAATAATTTGCAGCGGCAGAACCCCCCCCCCCCCGGTTCTGATGGCGGCCCTCTATATACGTCCCCTTTAAGATGCCCAGCCGTGGGTCGCGCACGCGCCCCGGTCCTGAGCTCCGTGACCGCGCCCGCGGGACCTGCGGACCCGATCGCCCCCGGTGTCCTGCGATCGGATCACAGAGCTGAAGAACGGGGAGAGGTAAGTGTAAACAAACCTTTCCCTGTGCTTCCTAGTGAGCCTGTCACTGATCGTCTGTTCCCTGTCATAGGGAACGACGACCAGTGACGTTACACGCCAAGCCACGCCCCCCTACAGTAAGAATTACTCATTAGGTCACACTTAACCCCTTCAGTGCCCCCTACAGGTTATTCCTTTCACTGCCATTTTCACAGTAACCAGTGAATTTTTCTAGCTGTAAAAATGACAATGGTCCTAAAATGGCGTCAAAAGTGTCCGATGTGTCCGCCATAATGTCGCAGTCACGATAAAAATCGCAGATCGCCACCATTACTATTAAAAAAAAAATTATTAATAAAAATGCCATAAATTTATCCCCTGTTTTGTAGACGCAATAACTTTTGTGCAAACCAATCAATAAACGCTTATTGCGATATTTTTTTTTTTTACCAAAAATATGTAGAAGAATACGTATCGGACTAAACGGAGGAAAAAAATGTTTTTTTTATATAATTTTTGGGGACAATTATTATAGCATAAAGTAAAAAATATTGCATTTTTTTTCACAATTGTTGCTCTATTTTTGTTTATAGCGAAAAAAATAAAAGCCGCAGAGGTGATCAAATACCACCAAAAGAAATCTCTGTTTGTGGGGGAAAAAGGACGTCAATGTTGTTTGGGAACCACGTCGCACGACCGCGTAATTGTCAGTTAAAGCGACGCAGTGCCGAATCGCAAAAAAGGGGCCCGGTCCTTAACCAGCCGAAATGTTTCCGGGGCTGAAGTGGTTAAACTTGCGCTCGCTCGTGGAATGGCGACAAACGACGGTACCTAAAAATCTCCATAGGCGACGCTATAAAAGCCTTTGCAGGTGACCAGTTTAGAGTGACGGGGGAGGTCTGGCGCTAAAATGATTTCTCTCGCTATAACATTTGTGGTGATTCCTCACGTGTGCGGCAAACACTGTTTACATACATTACGTGTGCCGTGGAAGTTTGGGTTGTAGAGGATTTGTGCTAGGAAGGGGGGGGGGGGAGGGGGGATTTTAGTTTGAGAAAAATGTTGTCTTGCAAAGGGAATGTATGCTTAGGGGGAAGTGTGAAGAGGAGAGCTCATATATTTTTTTTTTGGGGGGCGGGATTACTGACACATAATGCTCATCCTTTTTTTTGGGGGGGTGGTCTCTTGTTGCTGGAGGGTATTTTGTTTAGGGGGGTCTCGTTGTTAGAGGGTAATTTGTCTAGGGGGGTCTCTTGTTGCTGGGGGTCTCCTGTTGCTGGGGGGTTGTTTTGCTGGGGGGTTGTTTTGCTAGGGGGTCTCTTGTTGCTGGAAGGGGGTCTCTTGTTGCTGGGGGGGAATCTCTTGTTGCTGGGGATCTCTTGTTGCTGGAAGGGGGTCTCTTGTTGCTGGGGGGTTCTTTTGTTGAGGGGGTCTCTTGTTGCTGGAAGGGGGTCTCGTGTTGCTGGGGGGTCTCTTGTTGCTGGGGGGGTTCTTTTGTTGAGGGGGGTCTCTTGTTGCTGGAAGGGGGTCTCTTGTTGCTGGGGGGGTTCTTTTGTTGAGAGGGGTCACTTGTTGCTGGAAGGGGGTCTCTTGTTGCTGGGGGGGTTCTTTTGTTGAGGGGGGTCTCTTGTTGCTGGAAGGGGGTCTCTTGTTGCTGGGGGGTTCTTTTGTTGAGGGGGGTCTCTTGTTGCTGGAAGGGGGTCTCTTGTTGCTGGGGGGTTCTTTTGTTGAGGGGGGTCTCTTGTTGCTGGAAGGGGGTCTCGTGTTGCTGGGGGGGTCTCTTGTTGCTGGGGGGTTCTTTTGTTGAGGGGGGTCTCTTGTTTCTGGAAGGGGGTCTCTTGTTGCTGGAAGGGGTCTCTTGTTGCTGGAAGGGGTCTCTTGTTGCTGGAAGGGAGTCTCTTGTTGCTGGAAGGGGGTCTCTTGTTGCTGGAAGGGGGTCTCTTGTTGCTGGAAGGGGGTCTCTTGTTGCTGGAAGGGGTCTATTGTTGCTGGAAGGGGGTCTCTTGTTGCTGGGGGGTCTCTTGTTGCTGGGGGGGTCTCTTGTTGCTGGGTGGTCTCTTGTTGCTGGGGGGGTTCTTTTGTTGAGGGGGGTCTCTTGTTGCTGGAAGGGGGTCTCTTGTTGCTGGGGGGTCTCTTGTTGCTGGGGGGGTCTCTTGTTGCTGGGGGGGTTATTTTGTTGAGGGGGGTCTCTTGTTGCTGGAAGGGGGTCTCTTGTTGCTGGGGGGTCTCTTGTTGCTGGGGGGGTCTCTTGTTGCTGGGTGGTCTCTTGTTGCTGGGGGGGTTCTTTTGTTGAGGGGGGTCTCTTGTTGCTGGAAGGGGGTCTCTTGTTGCTGGGGGGGTCTATTGTTGCTTGGGGGTTCTCTTGTTGCTGGGGGGTCTTATAGCAGCACCATCTTGAGTTTAAACGCATTTTAGGGTGTGCCCCCCAAGTATGTTTTTGCATATTGTATAGACCCTGAGCAGGTTTTTTTGGGCTGGAGCACCCCTCCCCCTCCTCATTACCTCTTATTAGTGGCCACCAGTGCATAGGAGGAATCCCTTCAGTTCTCCCCCATAGAGGAGTTTGGCTCCCATGGTTGAGACGCAGGATCTTCCATTCTATTACTAGGGTAGGACCCGCTAATTTCGGGGTACTTTGTCGCAGTTTGTGGGCGTAGCACTAGATGACCATATCATGTGACCCAACCCCCCCCGTATATGTTCAGGTGATTTTAACATAGCCTTGCAGGATAAATGTCATTCTTCAATGTGTGCGCTGTAATCTGTTTTGTACCGTTGCTGGAGGGTATTTTATTGAGAGGTTCTCTTGTTGCTAGGGGGGTCTATTTTTGCTGGGGGGTCTATTTTTTCTAGGGGGTCTATTTTTGCTGGGGGGGTCTATTTTTTCTGGGGGGTCTCTTGTTGCTGGAAGGGGGTCTCTTGTTGCTGGAAGGGGTCTCTTGTTGCTGGAAGGGGTCTCTTGTTGCTGGAAGGGGTCTCTTGTTGCTGGAAGGGGGTCTCTTGTTGCTGGGAGGGGGTCTCTTGTTGCTGGAAGGGGGTCTCTTGTTGCTGGGGTGGTCTCTTGTTGCTGGAAGTGGGTCGCTTGTTGCTAGAGGGTATTTTGTTGCGGGGGTCTCTTGTTGCGGGGGTCTCTTGTTTCTGGGGAGTGTTTTGTTGAGGGGGGTCTCTTGTTGCTGGAGGGTATTTTGTTGAGGGGGGTCTCTTGTTGCTGGAAGGGGGTCTCTTGTTGCTGGAAGGGGGTCTCGTCTCTTGTTGCTGGAAGGGGTCTCTTGTTGCTGGGGGTCTATTGTTGCTGGAAGGGGATCGCTTGTTGCTAGAGGGTATTTTGTTGCGGGGTTCTCTTGTTTCTGGGGAGTCTCTTGTTGCTGGAGGGTGTTTTGTTGAGGGGGGTCTCTTGTTGCTGGAGGGTATTTTGTTGAGGGGGGTCTCGTTGCTGGAAGGGGGTCTCTTGTTGCTGGAAGGGGGTCTCGTCTCTTGTTGCTGGGGGGGTCTCTTGTTGCTGAGGTGGTCTATTGTTGCTGTAAGGGGTCGCTTGTTGCTAGAGGGTATTTTGTTGCGGGGTTCTCTTGTTTTTGGGGGGTCTCTTGTTGCTGGAGGGTGTTTTTTTGAGAGGGGTCTCTTGTTGCTGGAAGGGGGTCGCTTGTTACTGGGGGGGTCTATTGTTGCTGGAAGGGGGTCTCTTGTTGCTAGAGGGTATTTTGTTGCGGGGGTCTCTTGTTTCTGAGGGGTGTCTTGTTGCTGGCTGGAGGGGGTTTATTTTACTGCTTTTCTTAATAAATTCCATACAAATTACTTAACACCACAAAATGATACTTTGTACTGTATTCTCTAAATAGGGCGGTATTGGGAGGTGGGTAGGGGTGGAGCCAAGGGTCGGTACTGGAAGGTGGGTAGGGGGTGGAGCCAAGGGTCGGCACTGGGAGGTGGGTAGGGGGTGGAGCCAAGGGTCGGTACTGGGAGATGGGTGGAGACAAGGGTCGGTACTGGGAGATGGGTAGGGGGTGGAGCCAAGGGTCGTACTGGGAGGTGGGTGGAGCCAAGGGTCGGTACTGAGGGGTGGGTAGGGGTAAGGATCCAAGGATCGGTACTGGGAGGTGGGTAGGGGGTGGAGCCAAGGGTCAGTACTGGGAGGTGGGTAGGGGGTGGAGCCAAGGGTCGGTACTGGGAGGTGGGTAGGGAGTGGAGCCAAGGGTCGGTACTGGGAGGTGGGTAGGGGGGTGGAGCCAAGGGCTGCTGCTGGGAGGTGGGTAGGGGGTGGAGCCAAGGGCTGGTGCTCAGAGGTGGATAGGGGGCAGAGACAAGGGGTTGGGCGGGGGGTTACCTGCACCTATTCCCTGAGAAGAAAGCCTTGTACATACTAATACATTAATAGACTGAATTCTCTCAAATATCGGTGTACTCTGTGGGCAGGTCCTATTTTTTTTATATAAACCTGTCAGGGACTTTGGTATGCTCTTGGCTGTGTTTACAAATGTCTGACACAGATCAGCCCCTGTGGCAGCCTCTCACCTTGTGACTTGCTACCAGAAGGTACGACCTGAGCACAGCCCTATGATCTCCACCACCATCATCAGAGGCACAGGACTACAACCTCCTTCCTTTGCTCCTCCAACAGACTTGTATGCAGCAGTGACTGTATTCATCCCCAGTGTGTGGAGCTGCTGGGGATGGGGGGTGGGGAAGGATTCTGATTCAGAGACGGAGGGGCCCCCAAACTGTCACGTCTTCTTACTGCTCGGTCTTTGCAGAGTTCTCCGAGCCGCCGGTTGATCTGACAGATTCTGGAGTTTTGAAGAATGTGCCACAACATCGGAGTGTACCCCGCAGCTAGAGTGAGTCAGAGTCCCCCCCCCCCCCCCCCGAGGAGCTCCGTCACTGCCGATTATTCCTTCTTCTAATCATTTCTCCTTCACTTTGTGTGAGATCTTCTAGAAGCCATTTCCCTTCATTGTTCTCCACTCCAAATGTCTCATCATCTACTGTTCAGTACTAGAAATGGAGTCTGTGATGTTCTGGGACCCCCAAGTGTCAGGGTGTCATTGTTCTGGGACCCCCAAGTGTCAGTGTGTCATTGTTCTGGACCCCCAAGTGTCAGGGTGTCATTGTTCTGGACCCCCAAGTGTCAGGGTGTCATTGTTCTGGACCCCCAAGTGTCAGTGTGTCATTGTTCTGGACCCCCAAGTGTCAGTGTGTCATTGTTCTGGGACCCCCAAGTGTCAGTGTGTCATTGTTCTGGGACCCCCAAGTGTCAGTGTGTCATTGTTCTGGGACCCCCAAGTGTCAGTGTGTCATTGTTCTGGACCCCCAAGTGTCAGTGTGTCATTGTTCTGGGACCCCTAAGTGTCAGTGTGTCATTGTTCTGGGACCCCCAAGTGTCAGTGTGTCATTGTTCTGGGACCCCCAAGTGTCAGTGTGTCATTGTTCTGGGACCCCCAAGTGTCAGTGTGTCATTGTTCTGGGACCCCCAAGTGTCAGTGTGTCATTGTTCTGGGACCCCCAAGTGTCAGTGTGTCATTGTTCTGGACCCCCAAGTGTCAGTGTGTCATTGTTCTGGGACCCCCAAGTGTCAGGGTGTCATTGTTCTGGGACCCCCAAGTGTCAGTGTGTCATTGTTCTGGGACCCCCAAGTGTCAGTGTGTCATTGTTCTGGACCCCCAAGTGTCAGTGTGTCATTGTTCTGGGACCCCTAAGTGTCAGTGTGTCATTGTTCTGGGACCCCCAAGTGTCAGTGTGTCATTGTTCTGGGACCCCCAAGTGTCAGTGTGTCATTGTTCTGGGACCCCCAAGTGTCAGTGTGTCATTGTTCTGGATCCCCAAGTGTCAGGGTGTCATTGTTCTGGGATCCCCAAGTGTCAGTGTGTCATTGTTCTGGACCCCCAAGTGTCAGTGTGTCATTGTTCTGGGACCCCCAGGTGTCAGTGTGTCATTGTTCTGGGACCCCCAGGTGTCAGTGTGTCATTGTTCTGGGACCCCCAAGTGTCAAGGTGTCATTGTTCTGGGACCCCCAAGTGTCAGTGTGTCATTGTTCTGGACCCCCAAGTGTCAGTGTGTCATTGTTCTGGATCCCCAAGTGTCAGTGTGTCATTGTTCTGGATCCCCAAGTGTCAGTGTGTCATTGTTCTGGACCCCCAAGGGTCAGGGTGTCATTGTTCTGAGACCCCCAAGTGTCAGGGTTCATTGTTCTGGGACCCCCAAGTGTCAGGGTGTCATTGTTCTGGGACCCCCAAGTGTCAGGGTGTCATTGTTCTGGGACCCCCAAGTGTCAGGGTGTCATTGTTCTGGGACCCCCAAGTGTCAGGGTGTCATTGTTCTGGGACCCCCAAGTGTCAGGGTGTCATTGTTCTGGCCCCTCAAGTGTCAGTGTGTCCTTGTTCTGGGACCCCCAAGTGTCAGGGTGTCATTGTTCTGGGACCCCCAAGTGTCAGGGTGTCATTGTTCTGGGACCCCCAAGTGTCAGGGTGTCATTGTTCTGGGACCCCCAAGTGTCAGGGTGTCATTGTTTTGGATCCCCAAGTGTCAGTGTGTCATTGTTTCCTCTAGGTGGGCACTTACCATGGATTTATGGTGTCACTTCCTCAATATTTCCCCCGAGGGGTCAGCTTTTAAAGTGTAAAATTACACCATGAGGGGTCTGGAGATGCCCACAGTGCATTGCCCGGCGCAAGGTCTGCTGGGGGAGGCCTATTTAAGGAGGAGCAACACGTGGCTCTCTTTGGGCGTCGCCCACCTTGCAAGTGAAGCCTGTGCTGGGTCTGTCGTTGGACTGGGCCTGAGAGTCGGGCCTTGTGATCCAAAGAGCCTCCGGCTTTCACGGGAGAACCCAAGAGTCACCTCATCCATCATCATTCTAAGGACCGTCGGGAGGATCGGAGACTACGGGAGTCGTGAGACTGTGTACAGGAGCCCAGCTACAGAAGTCGGTTGTACGGACTGGTCCGGTCGGGTGAGAGAGCACTTGCTCAAGGATTATTTGACTAATCTTTAGGCTCAGTGTCCCTTGTTCAGGGACCACAGTTTGCCAGAGTGTTACATTGCACATAGGATAGGGTGACCAGACATCCCCGGTTTCAGGGGACAGTCCCCGGATTGAGGACTCTGTCCCCGGACCAAGTCTGTCCCCGGTTTTGTCCCTGGATTGGATTTGAACAGGGACTGGGGCAAATTCAAAGACAGTCAGTGCAGAATAAAAAAATAAAATTCTGAATGACATCCCCCCTCCCTGCTCCGCCGCTCCTACTAGCTTAGGGCGGTGTATTTTTTCCATTATCTGTGCCCCTTTCTGATGATCATGTGCTGGTCGGAGTGGAGGGAATATTTCTTCAGTTTCAGGTGCCCATTCATCTCCGCTCGCATGTTCTTCTGCCTTGGCTCAAGTCCTGGCCAGCCGCCTGCCTGCATATCTCCTTGCCTTCCCTGTGATCTTCCTCTGCACCCCACCCAGTAGTATCCGTGGCCCGGAGAGAGTAAGACTTGACAGGCTGTGAGACGGGCGGCGACAGGCAGAGAGACACTGATTGCCGCCATTACTAGTAAAAAAAAAAATATGTCCCCGGATTTCATTTTAAAAATCTGGTCACCTTAACATAGGAGGGATCGTGTGTTGTGCAGCAATAGTTGAACCCTTTATTGCTTATCGAGTAAATGACTGTTCTTTTCCCTGTGGATTACAAATACCCTTTTTAAGTGCACCACCATTGCTAGCGAAGATCTCTCACAACGGAGCATCGTATCTGCAATAGTCAGGCCTGACTCTAAAGCAATTAGACACTGTTTGGGCGCCATCTTTGCCCACGAGGGGGAAGCTCGCGAGCGTAGTTGATTGACATTGAGTGTGTGAAATACTATTAGAACTTATTGCTTGTTTACATGCTTAACTGTTACATTGCAGGGCTCTGCATAGGCACATGTACTATTGTCTAACTTCATGCTTCATATTCAGTAAACGTTACTTGTGGTTAAGCAAATACGCTGTGTGGTTATATGTTTATTGCGGTATTGTGATCCCCTTAGCTAGCGGGCTTCACAATACCATATTTACTGCTATCTGTGCCAAGGGAGGTTAGAGCCAGTTACTGGGGGTTGTGACAGCAGTGTGCTACAGGCCCAAAAATCTATATCAGCAGCCCTCTTAACTTGGGGGTATTGCTACACTTGGGGGCTCAGAGTCCGGGATCCTGTACACTGCGATCAAGCCTGCCAGAAGTACCGGCATGGATCTTTTAGCAGTGACCCAGTGCATACCTCCCAACATGGCTTTTCCCGCATTTACACTCCTGTCCCGCAGTCCCGCGATAGTCATCATTTTCCCACACAGCAGGAATCAGAGGAAGAGGAGCCAGTGGATGAAGCACGGGAGAGAGGTAAGATGCACCCCCCCCCCCCCGCGATCGGATGTGACAAGAGTAAAAAAACTAAATAACCGGTCCCGCGTCAGCACCTCCCCCCCCCCTCAACAACTTTGATGAGACAAAACCGTAAATAAAAACAAATCCGTCCTGCGGCAGCACCCCCCTCGCTCAACAACTCTGAATGTCCCATGGAGGAACTTTTAAAAGTTGGGAGATATGCCAGTGGTGCGTATCAGCCGGCGCTTTTCCAGACAAGGCTGTAGTCATTGAACTTCCCAGGGAAGACTGGTCCGGAAGCGATGTAGAGCGGCTCATGGAGTTACTGTCCCCGAGCCAGAAGGCATGGTTATTTGACCTCAGGCCAGACGAAGAGACCTCCTATACCTATGCATTGGTAGAATGGAGGGAGGAGATACCTGAGAGTTTAAGAGGCCAGAGTGTGCAAGCCATAGACCAGAGCGCATGCAAAGCCTGTAAAGAAAGAACCCCCTGAACCAACAAATAGCGGGAAGCAGACAAGAGAGACAACAACCTCCGCGGCACCCCTGACCGCCATAGGCCCTGAGCTTCTCAACGCTTTAGGGGACCTTGTCGCAAAATGTCAGAAGAGTAACACGGTGTGCGTGGAGACTGGGTCCCGGAAGCTCAGAATGTTCTCGGTAAGCAACCTGTGCCACTCGGGGAAGAGGACTTTGATACATGGATGGAACAAGCAATGCAGGCTGTGGAAGGATGGGAAGTGACAGAAGCCCAGAAGAAACAGCGCATACACAAAAGTTTAAGGGTGCTTCTGCTGAAGCGGTGAAGAATCTCAAATTCAGTAATACTTCCTGTACTGCTTATGACTACCTAACCATGCTACAGGAAGAGTTCGGCCAGTTGGAGAAGGTTACTGACTTAATTTACAAATTTAAACATACTCTTCAACAGCCAGGGGAACAATTTTCTGAATATGGGACCTGGAGGTGTGATCAGAGTGGAGGAATCTGAATCTGGAGGTGTGATCAGAGTGAAGGGATTTGGTGGAAGATCTGGAGGTGTGATCAGAGTGGAGGGATTTGGTGGAGGATCTGGAGGTGTGATCAGAGTGGAGGGATTTGGTGGAGGATCTGGAGGTGTAATCACAGTGGAACGATTTGATGGGGGATCTGGGGGTGTGATCAGAGTGGAGGGATTTGGTGGAGGATCTGGAGGTGTGATCAGAGTGGAGGGATTTGGTGGAGGATCTGGAGGTGTGATCAGAGTGGAGGGATTTGGTGGAGGATCTGGGGGTGTGATCAGAGTGGAGGGTTTTGGTGGAGGATCTGGAGGTGTGATCAGAGTGGAGGGATTTGGTGGAGGATCTGGAGGTGTGATCAGAGTGGAATGATTTGGTGGAAGATCTGGAGGTGTGATCAGAGTGGAATGATTTGGTGGAAGATCTGGAGGTGTGATCTGAGTGGAATGATTTGGTGGAAGATCTGGAGGTGTGGTCAGAGTGGAGGGATTTGGCGGAGGATCTGGAGGTGTGATCAGAGTGGAATGATTTGGTGGAGGATCTGGAGGTGTGATCAGAGTGGAGGGATTTGGTGGAGGATCTGGAGGTGTGATCAGAGTGGAATGATTTGGTTGGGGATCTGGAGGTGTGATCAGAGTGGAATGATTTGGTGGAGGATCTGGAGGTGTGATCAGAGTGGAATGATTTGGTGGAAGATCTGGAGGTGTGGTCAGAGTGGAGGGATTTGGCGGAGGATCTGGAGGTGTGATCAGAGTGGAATGATTTGGCGGAGGATCTGGAGGTGTGATCAGAGTGGAGGGATTTGGTGGAGGATCTGGAGGTGTGATCAGAGTGGAGGGATTTGGTTGGGGATCTGGAGGTGTGATCAGAGTGGAATGATTTGGTGGAGGATCTGGAGGTGTGATCAGAGTGGAGGGATTTGGTGGGGGATCTGGAGGTGTGGTCAGAGTGGAGGGATTTGGTGGAGGATCTGGAGGTGTGATCAGAGTAGAGGGATTTGGTGGAGGATCTGGAGGTGTGATCAGAGTGGAATGATTTGGTTGGGGATCTGGAGGTGTGATCAGAGTGGAATGATTTGGTTGGGGATCTGGAGGTGTGGTCAGAGTGGAGGGATTTGGTGGGGGATCTGGAGGTGTGGTCAGATTGGAGGGATTTGGCGGAGGATCTGGAGGTGTGATCAGAGTGGAGGGATTTGGTGGAGGATCTGGAGGTGTGATCAGAGTGGAGGGATTTGGTGGAGGATCTGGAGGTGTGATCAGAGTGGAATGATTTGGTGGAAGATCTGGAGGTGTGGTCAGAGTGGAGGGATTTGGCGGAGGATCTGGAGGTGTGATCAGAGTGGAATGATTTGGCGGAGGATCTGGAGGTGTGATCAGAGTGGAGGGATTTGGTGGAGGATCTGGAGGTGTGATCAGAGTGGAATGATTTGGTTGGGGATCTGGAGGTGTGATCAGAGTGGAATGATTTGGTTGGGGATCTGGAGGTGTGGTCAGAGTGGAGGGATTTGGTGGGGGATCTGGAGGTGTGGTCAGAGTGGAGGGATTTGGCGGAGGATCTGGAGGTGTGATCAGAGTGGAGGGATTTGGTGGAGGATCTGGAGGTGTAATCACAGTGGAACGATTTGATGGGGGATCTGGGGGTGTGATCAGAGTGGAGGGATTTGGTGGAAGATCTGGGGGTGTGATCAGAGTGGAGGAATCTGAATCTGGGGGGTGTGATCAGAGTGGAGGGATTTGGTGGAGGATCTGGGGGTGTGATCACAGTGGAAGGATTTGGTGGAGGATCTGGGGGTGTGATCACAGTGGAATGATTTGGTGGAAGATCTGGAGGTGTGATCTGAGTGGAATGATTTGGTGGAAGATCTGGAGGTGTGATCAGAGTGAAGGGATTTGGTGGAGGATCTGGAGGTGTGATCAGAGTGGAGGGATTTGGTGGAGGATCTGGAGGTGTGATCAGAGTGGAGGGATTTGGTGGAGGATCTGGAGGTGTGATCAGAGTGGAGGGATTTGGTGGAGGATCTGGGGGTGTGATCAGAGTGGAGGGTTTTGGTGGAGGATCTGGAGGTGTGATCAGAGTGGAGGGATTTGGTGGAGGATCTGGAGGTGTGATCAGAGTGGAATGATTTGGTTGGGGATCTGGAGGTGTGATCAGAGTGGAATGATTTGGTGGAGGATCTGGAGGTGTGATCAGAGTGGAATGATTTGGTGGAAGATCTGGAGGTGTGGTCAGAGTGGAGGGATTTGGCGGAGGATCTGGAGGTGTGATCAGAGTGGAATGATTTGGCGGAGGATCTGGAGGTGTGATCAGAGTGGAGGGATTTGGTGGAGGATCTGGAGGTGTGATCAGAGTGGAGGGATTTGGTTGGGGATCTGGAGGTGTGATCAGAGTGGAATGATTTGGTGGAGGATCTGGAGGTGTGATCAGAGTGGAGGGATTTGGTGGGGGATCTGGAGGTGTGGTCAGAGTGGAGGGATTTGGTGGAGGATCTGGAGGTGTGATCAGAGTAGAGGGATTTGGTGGAGGATCTGGAGGTGTGATCAGAGTGGAATGATTTGGTTGGGGATCTGGAGGTGTGATCAGAGTGGAATGATTTGGTTGGGGATCTGGAGGTGTGGTCAGAGTGGAGGGATTTGGTGGGGGATCTGGAGGTGTGGTCAGAGTGGAGGGATTTGGCGGAGGATCTGGAGGTGTGATCAGAGTGGAGGGATTTGGTGGAGGATCTGGAGGTGTGGTCAGAGTGGAGGGATTTGGTGGGGGATCTGGAGGTGTGGTCAGAGTGGAGGGATTTGGCGGAGGATCTGGAGGTGTGATCAGAGTGGAGGGATTTGGTGGAGGATCTGGAGGTGTGATCAGAGTGGAATGATTTGGTGGAAGATCTGGAGGTGTGGTCAGAGTGGAGGGATTTGGCGGAGGATCTGGAGGTGTGATCAGAGTGGAATGATTTGGCGGAGGATCTGGAGGTGTGATCAGAGTGGAGGGATTTGGTGGAGGATCTGGAGGTGTGATCAGAGTGGAATGATTTGGTTGGGGATCTGGAGGTGTGATCAGAGTGGAATGATTTGGTTGGGGATCTGGAGGTGTGGTCAGAGTGGAGGGATTTGGTGGGGGATCTGGAGGTGTGGTCAGAGTGGAGGGATTTGGCGGAGGATCTGGAGGTGTGATCAGAGTGGAGGGATTTGGTGGAGGATCTGGAGGTGTAATCACAGTGGAACGATTTGATGGGGGATCTGGGGGTGTGATCAGAGTGGAGGGATTTGGTGGAAGATCTGGGGGTGTGATCAGAGTGGAGGAATCTGAATCTGGGGGGTGTGATCAGAGTGGAGGGATTTGGTGGAGGATCTGGGGGTGTGATCACAGTGGAAGGATTTGGTGGAGGATCTGGGGGTGTGATCACAGTGGAATGATTTGGTGGAAGATCTGGAGGTGTGATCTGAGTGGAATGATTTGGTGGAAGATCTGGAGGTGTGATCAGAGTGAAGGGATTTGGTGGAGGATCTGGAGGTGTGATCAGAGTGGAGGGATTTGGTGGAGGATCTGGAGGTGTGATCAGAGTGGAGGGATTTGGTGGAGGATCTGGAGGTGTGATCAGAGTGGAGGGATTTGGTGGAGGATCTGGGGGTGTGATCAGAGTGGAGGGTTTTGGTGGAGGATCTGGAGGTGTGATCAGAGTGGAGGGATTTGGTGGAGGATCTGGAGGTGTGATCAGAGTGGAATGATTTGGTTGGGGATCTGGAGGTGTGATCAGAGTGGAATGATTTGGTGGAGGATCTGGAGGTGTGATCAGAGTGGAGGGATTTGGTGGGGGATCTGGAGGTGTGGTCAGAGTGGAGGGATTTGGTGGAGGATCTGGAGGTGTGATCAGAGTGGAGGGATTTGGTGGAGGATCTGGAGGTGTGATCAGAGTGAAGGGTTTTGGTGGAGGATCTGGAGGTGTGATCAGAGTGGAGGGATTTGGTGGAGGATCTGGAGGTGTGATCAGAGTGGAATGATTTGGTTGGGGATCTGGAGGTGTGATCAGAGTGGAATGATTTGGTTGGGGATCTGGAGGTGTGGTCAGAGTGGAGGGATTTGGTGGGGGATCTGGAGGTGTGGTCAGAGTGGAGGGATTTGGCGGAGGATCTGGAGGTGTGATCAGAGTGGAGGGATTTGGTGGAGGATCTGGAGGTGTGATCAGAGTGGAGGGATTTGGTGGAGGATCTGGGGGTGTGATCAGAGTGGAGGGATTTGGTGGGGGATCTGGAGTTGTGATCACAGTGGAGGGATTTGATGGAGGATCTGCGGGTGTGATCACAGTGGAGGGATTTGATGGAGGATCTGCGGGTGTGATCAGAGTGGAGGGATTTGGTGGAGGATCTGGAGGTGTGATCACAGTGGAGGAATCTGAATCTGGGGGTGTGATAAGAGTAGGGGGGGGGGGATCTGGGGTTGTGATTAGGATGGCGGTATCTAAAAGTCCACGGGTTAGGGGGCTCAAATTACTTGCCTTGTCCCGGGTGACAACGCACGCTACGCCATAGAACGCTACGCCACCGGTTATTGCAGCATTCTAAAATGCACTGAAGGAATGTCTAATGAAGACATAATTGGGAAGTGTTTATTATTGGCCCGGCTCTCCACTGAATCCCCCATCCCCAGTTTCCTCTACACGGCACTAGAGCCTGGAATGGGAACAGCCTTTCCCTATACTGGCTTTGTACGTTCTTCCGCCATTCCTCACGTCCTCCGTTTCCCACACACCGGAAGGGAATTCCTTGGCTGTGTGGCAGCTGAAGTCCTGTGGGGTGTGAAATCAGACAAGCTGGCACCGTGTTTAATAAAGATGAACATGACGGAGGAAGAGGTGAGGCAGAGATTCGGAGAGAAGAGGGAGAGAAAACCAAAAATCCAGCTGGCTGGAGACCTCCGAAGCTGATCTATTGAATACCACCAATGCGGAAGAATCGCCTCGAATACCCGTGAAAGCAGGCAAAGGCCACACATGTCACTAATGCAACTTCTCTAACACAATCCCATGCATTGGTTCATTTCACCGTGTCCATTGACTGTGTTCTGTTCAATCCTTAGAGACAACAACAAGGTGGACGAGGACCCCCCAATGTACCACTCATGGCCTTGTTCAGCCTTTGGGGAGCCCTCGATATAAAATCGAGTTTTTAGATCATTTTAGTCTTAATTTATCTATTTTAACTTTATATTTGTCATTGTCAATAAGATTTAGTAAAGCTCTTTTCAGTCAGTCGTCCCAACGCACCAGAAGAAGTCCACAGTGTCCGCCATTTTTCTCCCCTCCCTTCCTTCTGCCTTAGAGGTGGAGATTCCTCCATTTGGATGTGGTGCCTTTAAAATGTTTGTTCCCTCCCAATCTAAGCTACTGTTCCCCTTATCAGATGTTATTTCTGACACCATAGACACCTGTGACCCCCCCCACCCGCCCCCCCCAATTCACCAGTCTTCTGTGACGCTCGGTCTGTCACATTGGTCCTGTTCCCACCTATGTGTCATCATGGGTGGGAGCAGTGGCGGCCCGTCCAAAATATTCGCTATTGTCTTCCTGATTCTCCTCCCAGGCCAATCAGGAAGCGGGTCCTGATACCGGATTGACCGGGGAGTCTCAGGACTCCCGGCCAATCCAGTCTCAGGACCCACTTTCCGTTCGGCCGGTAGGAGAAGCAACAGCCACGGAGCGAGAGGCAGCAGCCCTACCATCTGCCTCCTAAGATAAGGAGGCCTCTGATCGCCGCCTTCCCATCTGTCTCCCACAGGGGGGGGGTTTGGAGTTTGGCGTTGGTTTGCTGGCCCAAAAAATATTGAGCACCAGCCGCCACTGGGTGGGAGAGGTCATGGTAGGCTGCATTTTTCATGGACTGAAGTGCGTAGAGTCATTAGTGCATTTTGGGGGTGCAATCATTTTGTTTCGAATGGGTCATCAAGTCATGTCTATAAAAAAAAAAAAAACACGCACAGCACCCCAAGCCCCCATTTACACCTAAGCGATCTGAAGTGCGTTTCCAGAAATGCTTTGAAAGCTTGTCACCACTTTTCCATGTTACCCGGTTGTGCCTTTGTACACCTGAGCGACTTGCTGTTGCTAGATGCTAAAAATAAAAATGCAGCACAAGCACTTTTTTTGTCGCGGCTGGGGGGGGGGCGGGGCTTGATTGCTTGTTTTTGGCTGACTTTGGCTGTAAAATGCATGTGACTTGAATTTTTGCATGATTTCCCAGCTATCATCCATCTCATACAAATAACTTTCCATTGGCTGGAAGGAAGATACTCAAGCCTGAAAAAATGTGCAGAAAAAAAACACGCATAACAGAAAATAAAAAAACACTCCAAAATCACTCAAACTCAAAAAAATCTTTATTTTTGGGTTTAGACATTAACAGAGACAAATGATTAAGGTGTTAACAAAGTGGTAACCAATCAGAAGGGAGGGATAGACCTCCTAATTCTTGGTGCATAAAGGCACGTTGTGTAATTATGAAGAGGTGGCATCCACCAACGGCTTCTAAAGTACCCATTCCAGGACATGGGGCATTGTTTCAATCCCATAATATGTCAGGGGTGGGATGGTGGACCTTACAGTAGATAGACACGGTGGACCTTACAGTAGGTAGACACGGTGGACCTTACAGTAGGTAGACACGGTGGACCTTACAGTAGGTAGACACGGTGGACCTTACAGTAGGTAGACACGGTGGACCTTGCAGTAGGTGGACAAGGAAGACCTTGCAGTAGGTGGACAAGGAAGACCTTGCAGTAGGTGGACAAGGAAGACCTTACAGTAGGTAGACAAGGTGGACCTTGCAGTAGGTGGGCCTTACAGTAGGTAGACAAGGTGGACCTTACAGTAGGTAGACAAGGGGGACCTTACAGTAGGTAGACAAGGGGGACCTTACAGTAGGTAGACAAGGGGGACCTTACAGTAGGTAGACAAGGTGGACCTTACAGTAGGTAGACAAGGTTAGACTTTACAGTAGGTAGACCTTACAGTAGGTAGACAAGGTGGACCTTACAGTAGGTAGACAAGGTAGACCTTACAGTAGGTAGACAAGGTAGACCTTACAGTAGGTAGACCTTACAGTAGGTAGACGAGGTGGGCCTTGCAGTAGGGAGACAAGGTGGACCTTGCAGTAGGGAGACGAGGTGGGCCTTGCAGTAGGGAGATGAGGTGGACCTTGCAGTAGGGAGACAAGGTGGGCCTTGCAGTAGGTAGACAAGGTGGACCTTGCAGTAGGTAGCCAAGGTGGACCTTGCAGTAGGTAGACAAGGTGGACCTTACAGTAGGGAGACGAGGTGGACCTTACAGTAGGGAGACGAGGTGGACCTTGCAGTAGGGAGACGAGGTGGACCTTGCAGTAGGGAGACGAGGTGGGCCTTGCAGTAGGGAGACGAGGTGGGCCTTGCAGTAGGTAGACGAGGTGGGCCTTGCAGTAGGGAGACGAGGTGGGCCTTGCAGTAGGGAGACAAGGTGGGCCTTGCAGTAGGGAGACAAGGTGGGCCTTGCAGTAGGTAGACAAGGTGGGCCTTGCAGTAGGGAGACAAGGTGGGCCTTGCAGTAGGTAGACAAGGTAGACTGTCTCCTGCGGATAATATTCATGCATGGAACGGTTCCTCAAAGAACAACAGAGAACCTGCCCTACCACACATTACCTGGCAGACTGGAGACCGGTGCTCTGACCCAGGTGCCTATGAAATGTAGTAATAATCCTCTAAGACAGTGGTCTCCAAACTTCGGCCCGGGGGGCCAGATGTGGCCCTTTGCGTGCCTCTATCAGGGATGGGACACTATTCCTCCCACTGACACCATTGATGGGGCACTATTCCTCCCACTGACACCATTGATGGGGCACTATTCCTCCCACTGACACCAATGATGGGGCGCTATTCCTCCCACTGACACCAACTATGGGGCGCTATTCCTCCCACTGACACCAATGATGGGGCACTATTCCTCCCACTGACACCAATGATGGGGCACTATTCCTCCCACTGACACCAATGATGGGACACTATTCCTCCCACTGATACCAATGATGGGGCACTATTCCTCCCACCGATACCAATGATGGGGCACTATTCCTCCCACTGACACCATTGATGGGGCACTATTCCTCCCACTGACACCAATGATGGGGCACTATTCCTCCCACTGACACCAATGATGGGGCACTATTCCTCCCACTGATACCAATGATGGGGCACTATTCCTCCCACTGACACCAATGATGGGACACTATTCCCCCCCACTGACACCAATGATGGGACACTTATCCTCCCACTGATACCAATGGTGGGACACTATTCCTCCCACTGATACCAATGATGGGGCACTATTCCTCCCACTGATACCAATGATGGGGCACTATTCCTTCCAGTGACACCAACGATGGGACATTTTCTACTCTCACTGGCCACAGTCTGGCCCCTCCAAAGTCTGAAGGACGGTAAACTGGCCCTCTGTTCAGAGAGTTTGGAGACCCCTGCTCTAATACAATGAAGCCGGCTAGTCCGTAACATTCATTGCAACAATTCTTTATTGACCACATGGCAGGATACAGCAGTAACGTGCTAACGCGTTTCAGCTGAAGACTTTCTCATGAGTAAGGCTTTGACCGAAACGCATTACAATGTTACTGCTGCATCCCGCCATGTAGCCAGTAAAGGATTGCTGTAGTGGGTGTTACTGAGTCGCCAGCTTCATTGTATTGGAGGTTTCTCCAAGACCCCCATGACATCAGGAGCGGGGGAGAGCTGAAGGACGTATTCTGGACCTTTTATTAATGTGCATGGAAGGTCCACTGCATGAAATACGCACTTGTGTGCCGCCATGAAGACGCGCGTTACAATGCAATCATGCGTGTGTACATGTGAATTCACCCAACGTATTTTATAAATGTCAGATCTTCTGACGCTTTCTTCTTTATATATATTGTGACAGCAGGAAGGTAAAGTCACCTGGTTGCATCCAGGGGGGTAGATATATTTCGCCCAGATTCAGGCTTTACGCCGACTTATACAACTAGGTGGAGAGTTGTATAAGCCCAGCTGAGGCTAGTGGGCTCATGGATGACTCATACCTCTAGGGAGAGTGTGGGGCGTCGTGCAGACAGGGAGATGATGAGACCAGCTGAAGCTTGTCAGCTCATTTAGGCCTCTATAAGAACTCCCAGATTCATTAGGTGTTTGCTCATGCCTGGACCCAGACCTGTGTGGACTGTCTAGGGAGAGTGAACCCCTGTGCGGTGAGACAAAGCCTGTGTGGCTATTTGCTTGGACATTTAAAACCAGGGACTTAGGGACTAGGACAGCACTAGGCTGATCCCAGTTGTTAGTTAGGAAACCTGTATGTTTAGTCAGAGGTCAAGTTGACCAGGATTTATTTTATTTATGTTTCTTTTGCTTTGCTGTGTTTTGTCACTGTAAATAGAAAATAAACCGCACCTTTTTGATTTTGAAAACCACAACCTCCGTTTGCTGGGCCTGTTTTTGTGTGGGGAGCCCATCCCGGGGGTCATACACACCCGCTGCCGAGCTAACCCCTTCACAATATATTTGTATCAATTTTTTATGATATTCACGAAACTGAGAGAAACGTTTGTCCATGAGTGAGAAAAATCACAAATGTGTTTGAGAAGAAGAATTTGTAAGCAGCGTGAGATCTGATTTATTTTTTTTAGACCCTGGAAGAAGTGGTAACATCTTGAACCCCCCAAACTGGAGCACTGAGCCCCCCCAAACTGGAGCGCTGCACCCCCTCCAAACTGGAGCACTGCACCCCCCAAACTGGAGCGCTGCACCCCCCCAAACTGGAGCGCTGCACCCCCCCAAACTGGAGCGCTGCACCCCCCCCAAACTGGAGCACTGCACCCCCCCAAACTGGAGCGCTGCACCCCCCCAAACTGGAGCGCTGCACCCCCCTCCAAACTGGAGCGCTGCACCCCCCTCCAAACTGGAGCGCTGCACCCCCCTCCAAACTGGAGCGCTGCACCCCCCTCCAAACTGGAGCGCTGCACCCCCCCAAACTGGAGCGCTGCACCCCCCACCCAAACTGGAGCGCTGCACCCCCCCCAAACTGGAGCGCTGCACCCCCCCAAACTGGAGCGCTGCTCCCCCCCAAACTGGAGCACTGCACCCCCCCCAAACTGGAGCGCTGCACCCCCCCCAAACTGGAGCGCTGCACCCCCCTCCAAACTGGAGCGCTGCACCCCCCTCCAAACTGGAGCACTGCACCCCCCTCCAAACTGGAGCACTGCACCCCTCCAAACTGGAGCGCTGCACCCCCCTCCAAACTGGAGCACTGCACCCCCCCAAACTGGAGCGCTGCACCCCCCCCAAACTGGAGCGCTGCACCCCCCCAAACTGGAGCGCTGCACCCCCCACCCAAACTGGAGCGCTGCACCCCCCCAAACTGGAGCGCTGCACCCCCCTCAGCTCCCAAATGCTTTTTTCCAGTATTCTCAGTTGGTGAAATATTAATGATCAGACGTTCCTTCATCTGGTGCAGAACTCTGGGGCATAAAACTTACCTTGTCATGTTACGGCGCCAACATCCCGCTGTACAGAATTCAACCGCCGTATCTGCCCCTAAAGGAAAACTCCGCCTGTAAACTTATTATATATTGTTATCTTTTCCCATCACTGACACCAACCATCATTTCACCCATCCCTTCCGCTTCTCTGTAAAGGTTGCTGGTGAAGATGGATACACTTGTAAATATAGGACACATTCATAGGTGGAACCTTGGATTACGAGCATAATCCATTCCAGGAGAATGCTTGTAATCTGAAGCACTCGCATATCAAAGCGAGTTTCCACATAGAAGTCGATGGAAACGAAAATAATTTGTTCTGCATTGACTTCAATGGCGTGCAATACCGCATGTGGCCAGAGGTGGGGGGGGCGCCGGAGAGCCACGGAAACACTCGGAAAGGCCCGGGGACAGCTCAGCTGAACTCGGAAAGGCACGAGAACGGAGTATTTCCGATAAGTTTTATGCCCCAGAGCTCTGGCGCCCCCCCCCGTCTCAGGCCAAAAGTGGTACTGCACACCGCTGTGGCTTGAATCCTGCTCGTTTTGAGAGACAACACTCGCAAACCGAGCCAGGATTTTTAAAAATACAGCGCTCGTATTGCAAAAACGCTCGTTAACCGCGTTACTCGCAATCCGAGGTTTCACTGTATATAGTTTGGATGAACTAAGGGAGGGTTATAACCCCTGTCAGTTTTTTTTAGGCAAGGTTTGTCTCATTGGAGAGGTTTCCCTTCAATTACTATCCATTAACCAAACAGGAAGTGAGAGAAAATCCCTTCAAAGTGAGGGAATCCCTGGTTGTCACCAGAACTAGTGTCCCCATTGGAAGATTTCCCCTCTATTCCTCTTCTGGGCAGTGACGGGCCGTAATGCAGGGCGCAGGTGTGCCGCCTCCCTATCCGGCCCCCTAATCTACATGCAAAGGGATGGCGGACGCATGCATTCCAATTTTTTTTTTTTTTTGAAGCACGTGATTAAAGCCAGAGACTCTGATGCCTCGTACACACGACCGATTTTTCCGTCGGATAAAAAACCGACGGTTTTCCCGGCGGGATTCCTCTCAAGCCTGCCTTGCATACACACGCTCAGACAAAAGTCCGGTGAACTGTTGACTGCCAAGAACGCGGTGACGTCAAAGACTACGACGAGACGACAAAATCAAGTTCTATGCTTCCGAGCATGCGTCAAATTGTTTATGAGCATGCGCGTTTTTTTTTTTTCCCTGACGGAAAAGCATACAGACGAATGGTTTTCCTGCTAGGATTTTTTCCTGATGGGGAAAAAAAGAGATCCTGCTCTCTCTCTCTTTTTTTTTTTTTTTTCTCGCAGTTTTCCCGTCGGAAAAACTGCGATGGAGCATACACACGGCCGGGATTCCCGGCCAAAAGCTCTCATCGCAGTTTTCCCCTCGGAAAAAACGGTCGTGTGTACGCGGCATAAGGCTCCATGCACACTGGCGGATTTTGTGTGTTTTGTGTTCTGCCTGTAGAAGCAACTCAATGTTATCCTAAGGCCCCTTTCACACTGAGGCGTTGAAAAAACGCAAAAAAATAATGATTTTTTTTTACCGCGATTTTACCGCGTTCACGGTAAAAATAGCGCTAACGCATATGCGTTTTTACCGCGTTTTTGCGGTAAAAAGGATTATTTGGTATCCCACAATCCTCCACTCTACTGCGGTCATGTGACCTTCCCACAGCTTCTGGGTGTTTTTACCGCATTTTTACCGCGGTACTCATTCATTTCAATGGGGATAGGCGTTTTTACAGCGCTATTTTATGCGCCCCAAAGATGCTCCAAAAAAGCTGTTTGCAGGATTTTTTCCAACGCACAGCCAGCAAAACGCCTCAGGGCTTTCACATTGAGAATGATGGGGCAGGATTATTTCAGGCATTTTTACAGCGCTGTTTTTACCACAAAAACGCGGTAAAAACGCCTCAGTGTGAAAGGGGCCTAAGTGGTCATGTACATTTTGAGATCAACGTTTAGAGGCAGGAAAAAAAAAAAACTTCTCATTCCTGTTTCTGATTGGAGCTCACTGGCAGAAAAAAACGTAAAACTCTCCTAAACTCGTCTAAACTTTGTACAAAAAATGAACTTTTTTTACTCCAAGAAGAACAAACTTTTTTTTTTTAAGCCCAGTGTGCATGGAGCCTAATAGGTAGACATGTGCACTGCCGAAAAATTTGTTCATTTCCGTTTCATTCATTTTTTTATTTTTTTTTATATGTAGCGGGGTCTCCGTTGAGGCCCCATGGACTACGTTACCCAGAACCCCGCTTGGCACCCAGGGTGCATTGGGCTGCCGCAAAGACTCATGGGTGGGGTATAAAAGAGAAGGGTGAGGCTAAGCCCGGGCTCTTTGGACACCGCGCGGCTGGCAAGAGGACTTCCTGTGCGGACCTGCTGTGAGTGCAAGGCCCGAGGCCTGGGCCTTGCGCACTTCCAGAGAGCCTTCCACCTCACTGCGGAGCCTGTGCGGCGACAGACATCTACCTGCTTCAGGGAAGTCAGTGGACCGGAGATCAGGCGGTGGCAGATCCTGTGTGCGTGGACACAGCGGTGGGAGTCCCGGACTGGGATCGAGTCCAGAGGGGTGAGAGAGCACCTGCTCACAACTATAACCGAGTACTTTATTAGGCCTATTGACTGCCTTGGCCCATCGAGTTATACTTCCCTTTTCCTCCTGTCAGGAGACTAGTTGGAGGACAGAGTTACATAGTCTCCAGGGAGTTGCTTCCATTACCTTAGACCTTGTGGATTACAAATATTGTTCCTGTATGTGCACCACCGATCATCTGGCATGCGAAGATTCCTAATCTAGAGACTGAGATTTAACTGAGTCGTGTGCGCATGCGTGAGGCTCCTAAGATGGCCGCTTGAGCCGAGAGCTCCGCTCCATCCCTCCACAGCGGTGCCAATAGCGGCGAACACGGTGGCGGTTCTGCCCTCATTTCGACACAGCTGACTACCGGAATACCAGAGAACGTCCCCAGCTTACCTAATCCTATTTTTTAGAGGTTTTCAGGCCGTTATTTGGCTTACTAATGACGGATGTAAAATCCAAGATGGCCGCCGCATCACAGCATTTGATCCCTGATCCGCCATTTCTGACTGAAAAACTACAGAATACCCGCTCTTCCACTGCTAAGTTCTCCTCAGGAACTCAAGAGGTACTTACTCAGGTAATTACCACCACTCCAACTACATCTGGAACCATAAATAACCTCTCTGCCTCAGAATATAGCCATACTGCATTGGGGCATGACACTGCTATTCAGGCCATTTCTTTTACCTCAGACGCCTGTCAGGGAATAGAGGCTTATCAAATGGAGGACTTATTTCAGAAATTCTCTGACTTACTTGACAAAGGTCTGGCACAAACTGCTAATAAAATCAGAAGGGATCTGAAAGCAGATTTTCAAAGCTTGGGCTCTAGAATTGACTTTATTGGAAATAAAATCGATGAAACTGCTGCAGCTACTAATCAAAATATGGAACATAACACTGTTCAGGAACAACTGGATATTGCATTGTCAAAAATCGATGAACTCGAAAATAGGTCCCGCAGATACAATGTCAGAGTTAGGGGACTTCCTGAATCTGTAATTGATGTACCCAAAGCGGTCCAGGACTTATTTAGATGTAGCGATACCTCCAATTAAGAAGGCCGCAAGTTTAGTTTGGGCCCTGAAAGCAGCTCCGCCAACCCCCGGCAATGTACTCGACCCCCTACTGGCACAGTTAGTATTGGCAGCAATCAATATTCTTATACTGTATGAGTAAACCCAGACACCAAGACAATAATGATTAAAAAGGTATAAGATTTACTTAAGCTTTTGGTAAGAAAGGGGTTTAACAGCGATAACAGTTCACAGATGATAAATTTGCAGAGCCCTGCAGATTAACACACTATGCATATAGAATAAACAGTAAAAGTGCGCCACATGGGCGACCGTTAACTAGGCGTCCTATGACGCAGTAACTAAATGAACTAACTAGCTGACCAGGCCTGGCTCAGATATCTACGACTTAGTCTATAGGGGATGATGGTTGTTTTTCTTCACCGGCAGGTCTTTAACGGTGGTGCACATTAACAGAATACCCTTTTGTAATCCAATAGGAAGGTAGAGGTGAAATAAACACTTTACTATGTAAAGTGTGAGTTCAGCTCTGGTGAGGTTCTCTAGTGAGAGTATCAGAAACAACTTGTGGGCCACGGCAGTCTATAGGCCCATTAGTAACAACAGTACATGGTCTGGGCATACGCCCTCTCACCCATCCGGACGCGGTCCCAGTCCGGGGAAAACTTCTACCGACTGTATCACACACACACAGTGTCTCCAGCGATCGGGTCCCCGATCCAACCAAGGCTGTAGGTAAGCGATGTCAGGTGCCACCCAGGCTCGCAGTGGGGTGGAAGGCTCTTTGGTGCTGCACAAGGCCTCAGGCTTCAGGCCTTGCACTCCGGTACATCCGCACAGGAGGATCAGTCACAGAAGTCTCGTGTCCCAAAGAGGCCGAGCGCAGCCGCGCCTCCTCCTTATATAGCCCCTCCCATGAGTCTCTGCGGTGAAACACTCCGAATGGGGTTCTGGGTAATGTAGTCTCTCTGCATTAAAGGGGAACACCCCGCTACATAGAAATATGCTTCCTAATACCCCACTTGACCGACTGGAACTGGATAGGGCACACAGAGCCCTGGGACCACCTAGGAAGGATGGCAATCCGAGGGACATTATTGTCAAGCCTCATTTCTATGCAGTGAAGGAAGATATTATGAAGCAAGCTAGATCTTCTCCACAAGTGACATACCAGGGTCATTCAATTCAATTGTTTGCTGATCTTTCTCCGTCCACTATACAGCGCAGGAGGTCATTGAAACCTTTATTGTTAGTCCTCACTAAAAGGGATATCAGATACAGATGGGCCTTTCCATTCGCTGTTAGATTTACTATCAACGGGAAATCCTATTCTTTCTCCAACTTTCAAGAAGGTGAAAAGTTGTTCTTACAACTGAAATTAATCTCACATGAGGCAGAAATGGATACTTCTCCACCCAGTTCTGGATCATCTAAAAGACCAACGCCGACGAGTCCAAATTCTCTCCAATGGAACAAAGGAAGAGCTAAAAAAATGAAGGATGCTGGCCCTACTTGATTTGATTGTATTGTCTGTTTTTTTTTTTCTTCCCTTTATTCTCGTTTGGACCGAGGGTCCAACTTTTTCCCTTTGGGGAAGTCTGTTGATTGTTCTCCCCCTTCCGCATTTTTTGTGCCCCTAGTGACTTTAATTTACAACAACAACCTGTCCTATCTTATTTTTAATTTTTTTTTTTATGTATATATATATATATATATATATATATATGGATACATTCTAAACTTTCATATATAGACTTATATATGGACTTGACACTCTTATTATCTCTCTCTTCAAATAGATGTATGTGTGTATATGTGTGTGTGTATGTATGTATGTGTGTGTAGATGTATGTGTATTGTGACAGAGCATCCCAGAGAGAGCCTGGGAAAGTCCTGTTCGGGGTTTATACATCTCCCAGGCTCCTCTCATATACATTCAGGGATCTCTGAGCCAGGATCCACTTCAGGTGTTGGTTCTCTCCACCAGCTTAATTAAAAGCTCACCTGAGCAGACAGCCTTTGCTTAGCCTGGGAAACACAGACAACATTGGTTTGTGAGAGCAAGAAGGTTGGTAAAACATTGTTACTCTGTGAATGTGGAAGCTGACAAGCGTTAGGCTTGTTCAGCCTAGTAGTGAGGGCCTGTAAATACTGTGTAGTTAGAGCCGAGACACGGCTAGGCTTTTGTTTAGATATTTTTTCTTCTGTTTGTTTTCAGCACACTGTACAGCACCTGTCATTGACATTGTATATAGCACCAATAAACCACACTGTGTTTTCACTGATCCAATGGACTTGGTATCTGTGCCTGCTCATCCCAGGGAGCTTTTGTACCTACTACCTGTCCCCCAGGCTACATATGGTGGAGAATGCGGGCAGCTGTAGTAAGTTACTACTTAAAAGGCCAGTACCTAAAGTGATAACATGGAGGACCTCCTCAAACAAATGGTGTTGGCAAACGCTGCACAACAGCAAACTAACGCTGAATTGCGGCAAGCAAACGCTGCATGGCAGCAAGCAAATGCTACACAACAGCAAACTAACGCTGCACAACAGCAAGCCAACGCTATCGCACAGGAGCAAACCAAGGTGCTGTTCCAACAGATTGGTGCTGTACAGGAGCAATCGCAGAGGCTGTTTGAACAGCTTGCCACTGCTGCAAAAGCGGATAGGAAAACCCTCACTGAGGTTGTGGAGACGCTAGCACAGGGGTCACCTGCGATAATGAAGGATATTGGAGACAAGCCCTCAGCCATCCATGTGGGTCGCTTTCTTTCAAAGATGATGGCAGATGATGATCCAGAGGCCTTCCTACTAACATTTGAACGGACTGCTGAGAGGGAAGGTTGGCCCCAAACCCAGTGGGCAGGACTGATCGCCCCCTTACTTTCTGGAGAAGCGCAGAAGGCCTACTATGATCTGGAGTCAGCAGAAGCGGGAGATTATGAGAAGGTCAAGCGGGAAATCCTGGCACGACTTGGCGTTACCTTGGCTGTTCGAGCTCAGTGGGTCCACAGCTGGTTCTTCCAAGAAAAGAGGCCCCCAAGATCGCAGATGTTTGATCTGATCCACCTGGTGCGGAAATGGCTACAGCCGGAGTCCCTGTCTGCGCCACAAATAGTGGAGCATGTGGTCATGGACCAATTCCTGAGGTCACTGCCAATTCCCCTGCAGAAGTGGGTGAGTCAAGGAGACCCCAAGTCAGCAGACAACCTGGTGGAGAGAACCAACACCTGAAGTGGATCCTGGCTCAGAGATCCCTGAATGTATATGAGAGGAGCCTGGGAGATGTATAAACCCCGAACAGGACTTTCCCAGGCTCTCTCTGGGATGCTCTGTCACAGTATATATATATATATGTGTGTGTATGTGTATGTATACATGTGTATGTATGTATGTGTGTGTATCATTTTTTTTTTTTTTTTTTGAGGGGTAGTGATTCGCTAATCCTATATAGGTCACTTGTGGACATCCTGATATGTTCAGTTCAAAATGTTATATAACCGTGTTACAACATGAATGCTATTTTTTTTCTTTTGGGGGCGTCCTGTGGGGGGATGGTTCACATGCGCCTCCACCTATCTCTTGAAGACCAGTAGTCTTTGAAGGATAGGTTGTCTGCACCTTTGGGTCAGACATTTTTGTTGAAGGGCTCTGGGGGGTTGTCTCCCCCCCCCCCCCGATCCTGATATTTGATGCTAGGAGACTGTTTTTTTTTTTTTTCTTTTTTTATTGGTTCTACTTTTTTCCATTTTTTTTTCTTCTCCCTCATCCTTCTTTTCTTCCCCTCTTTGTACATGCCTGACTTATCTGTATTTTACAGGATCACATCCACCAGATTTACAGTGAGCACATTCACATATGGGTATCTGCTGAGAGAAATTCTGAGCTCAACTTCTACCAGCTATCTCTTCTGGGTGAGTGGGTACGACTGTAATAGATGCTTCCACCTTGACTTCCATGGCTAATACCACACATTCCAACCTACTAATTGCCTCGCACAATGTACAGGGCCTAAACTCTCCAACCAAAAGGAGAAACATTTTAGACTATTATAAAACTCTTAAAATTGATATTCTCCTACTCCAAGAGACACGCTTTCCTATACGGTATATGTAACGGCACCCCAAATATCAAGGGGATTAACGCCGTTTACGATGTTCCCTCTCCTAGACACACATCCACTCGCTACCAATATCCACAGCTAAACGACCCTTTCCCATAGGAACCAATCCCTCTGGAAGAAAACGAGACGCACTCTGTCTTCTTCTGTAATAGGAATCACTTTATTATTGAGAAACATTGTAACTTTATACACAATTCAATACACCTGATTTAACATGAACAAGGGCCCAGCTCCACCCACACATCCCAAGACTCAACACCTCATCCTGATGTCTGCTAGGCTTCAAAAGATCCCACACAATACACATCTTCTCACAAAGGGTTGGCAGCCAGTCTGTCTGGCACTTTACAATACACACAAGGACAGACTTAATGAACAATAGAATGCAAAACACCTTAATTCCTCACAGCAATGATTATATAACCCCCACACACAGTATACATCCAATCTATATACAATGTATTGTGACAGCAGGAAGGTAAAGTCACCTGGTTGCATCCAGGGGGGTAGATATATTTCGCCCAGATTCAGGCTTTACGCCGACTTATACAACTAGGTGGAGAGTTGTATAAGCCCAGCTGAGGCTAGTGGGCTCATGGATGACTCATACCTCTAGGGAGAGTGTGGGGCGTCGTGCAGACAGGGAGTTGATGAGACCAGCTGAAGCTTGTCAGCTCATTTAGGCCTCTATAAAAACTCCCAGCTTCATTAGGTGTTTGCTCATGCCTGGACCCAGACCTGTGTGGACTGTCTAGGGAGAGTGAACCCCTGTGCGGTGAGACAAAGCCTGTGTGGCTATTTGCTTGGACATTTAAAATCAGGGACTTAGGGACTAGGACAGCACTAGGCTGATCCCAGTTGTTAGTTAGGAAACCTGTATGTTTAGTCAGAGGTCAAGTTGACCAGGATTTATTTTATTTATGTTTCTTTTGCTTTGCTGTGTTTTGTCACTGTAAATAGAAAATAAACCGCACCTTTTTGATTTTGAAAACCACAACCTCCGTTTGCTGGGCCTGTTTTTGTGTGGGGAGCCCATCCCGGGGGTCACACACACCCGCTGCCGAGCTAACCCCCTCACAGTTGGTGGAGAATGCGGGCAGTTTTTTTTTAAGCCAGCATGGAGGAGATACTGAAGCAGCTGGCTCTAGCAAATGCCAATCAACAGCAGACAAATGCAGGTTTGCAAAAGAGCCTTGCAGCTCAACAACAGAACTTTGCAGCCCAGCAGCAAGCTCATCAACAGAGCCTTGCAGCCCAGCAGCAGACAAACGCAACTTTGCAACAGAGTCTGGAGGCTCAGCAACAAGCCCAGCAGCAATCTGAGGCCCGCTTCATAGACCTGTTGCAGAAGCAAGAGCAGAGACTACAACAACAGATGGAAGCAGTAATGCAGCAACGTCCGCAGACCAGTGAGGAAAGCCGTCCCACTAATACCGCGTCCTTTGGGGTGAGTCGTTTATTGACAAAAATAACTGGAGAGGATGATCCAGAGGTATTTTTGACCACATTTGAAAGGACCGCTGAAAGAGAAAAGTGGCCTGAGGAGCAGTGGGCTGGACTGGTGGCTCCTCTGTTAACTGGTGAATCGCAGAAAGCTTACTATGACCTAGAGCCTAACCAAGCAAAAGACTATGTGATGCTAAAAGCTGAAATTTTGGCAAGGCTGGGTGTCACCCAGGCTGTCCGGGCTCAGCGTGTGCATAACTGGACTTTCCAGCTTGGAAAACCCCCCAGGTCTCAAATGTATGATCTCATTCACCTGAGCAGAAAGTGGCTACAGCCAGAGACTTTGTCCGCACCAAAGATTGTGGAACGTGTTGTAATGGATCGGTTTTTGAGAGCTCTTCCTACTGCCATCCAAAAGTGGGTAAGCCATGGAGACCCAGAGACGGCCGATGGTCTTGTGGATCGTGTGGAGAAATACTTGGCTACAGAGAACCTGACGGCCTCTTCCAGAGACACTCGGACTTTCCACCCTAAGACCAGACCATCCCCAGGGGCGGATAAGAGGATTCCAAGGGGTGAGGGTGGAGAGAGTGAGAGGGTGGGAGCTCTACCCCAAGTTTGGCGAGAACAGCCTGGGAAATCAGCGGCTCAAGAGGCGGCAAGAAGGATCGTTTGCTACCGCTGCCGGCAAGCGGGACATATTGCAGCCAATTGCCCGGTTGTGGAGGAACCCATGCAGTGTGACTTTCTGACGGGCAGACGTCAGTCGCTGTGTGCGACAGTCGCATGCACTGCCATTCGAGGAACTGAGAAACATTTATGCAAAATGTGTGTTAATGGTAGAAATGTTGTGGTATTGCTGGATTCAGGTAGCCTTGTGACCCTGATAAAGGCTGAGTTAGTTAAAACAGAGGTCTTTGGGAATAGCAAGGTAGCTGTTATTTGTGTGCATGGGGACACCCGAGAGTATCCAGTGACTACAGTGTGTTTCGAGACCCCCAAAGGTACCCTCTCTCATCCAGTGGGCGTAGTATCTCAGTTACCGCATGACGCCATTGTGGGAAGGGATTTTCCGAAGTTCTGGGAACTGTGGGATGATCCTGAGCCCCCCACTGGTGCCCCTATGTACCAGGAATGTGATAGCCAGAACTCCCCTGAGAGTGGTGAGGACTCTCCGGAATTTCCCTTATCAGTATTGGCAGGGGAGACTCAAGAAACTGGAGAGGAGCCCACCTCCTCAGACGAAAACCTACCGTCTGTGGAGTTTTCTGATCTTGAGGTTCACAGGGAAAACTTTGCCACAGAACAGTTGAAAGACCCCGCCCTAATAAAGGCACGGGAAAACGTAGTGAAAATAGATGGCGAGTTAGTGAACCCAGATAATACCTGCACTTACCCATACTTCAGCGTAGAGAAGGACCTACTGTATCGGGTGGCAAAAAGGGCAGAAGAAACCGTTGAGCAGCTTGTGGTGCCCAAACCTTACAGGAAGTTGGTGTTGGAGTTGGCCCATGGGCACATTCTTGGAGGTCATCTGGGGACAGAGAAAACCCGAGAGAGGGTATTACAGAGATTCTATTGGCCGGGGGTGATGAGGGACATAGAAAATTATTGTTCCTCCTGCCCTGTGTGTCAGAGGTCGGCCCCGATGCCACATTTCCGTAGCCCGCTGGTCCCTCTACCCATCATTGAGGTCCCGTTTGAGAGGATCGCCATGGATTTGGTAGGGCCTATAATCAAGTCCGCTAGGGGGCACCAGTACATATTAGTTATAATGGACTATGCCACCCGTTATCCAGAAGCGATCCCTCTCCGAAATACCTCGGCCAAAACCATAGCCAAAGAGCTATCTCTTGTGTTTAGCCGGGTGGGTATTTGTAAAGAACTGCTTACGGACCAAGGTACACCCTTTATGTCCCGGGTTATGAAGGAGCTGTGTAAATTGTTCAAAGTGACGCAATTACGTACATCTGTGTATCACCCCCAAACCGATGGGCTGGTTAAAAGATTCAACCAAACCCTAAAACAAATGTTGAAGAAAGTGGTGGATAGAGATGGAAAGGATTGGGACTGTCTACTTCCTTATCTGATGTTTGCTATTAGGGAGGTGCCCCAATCCTCTACGGGATTCTCCCCCTTTGAGTTACTGTATGGGAGACACCCAAGAGGGCTGTTGGATATTGCCAAGGAAACTTGGGAAAGTGAGAGTTCTCCCCACAGGAGTGTGATTGAGCATGTCGCCCTGATGCAAGACCGAATTGCACAGGTAATGCCCATCGTGAAGGAACATTTGGCCCAAGCGCAGTTAGCACAGCAGAGAGTGTACAACCGTGGAGCCAAGACCCGTACCTTTTCCCCGGGGGATAGGATACTGGTACTTGTCCCTACGGTTGAAAGTAAATTCCTTGCCAAATGGCAAGGCCCCTATGAGATAATGGAAAAAGTGAGCGGAGTGAATTACAAGGTCAGACAACCAGGAAGGCGAAAGCCCGAACAGATCTATCACGTTAATCTGTTGAAAGCCTGGAGGGATAGAGAGTCCCTAGTCGCAGACACTTGGTCACCAGCTCAAACTGGTTGCGTGATTCCTGAGGTTGGAATAGCAGCCACCTTGTCACAACCCCAACAACAGGAGGTTAAGGAGTTTGTGCTTCGCAACGAGGAGGTATTCTCTGAGCTGCCGGGACAAACATCTGGGGTAGAGCATGACATCATTACCCCGCCCGGTGAAAGGGTGAAGTTAAAACCCTATCGGATCCCAGAGGCCCGACGGGAGGCAATACGGGAGGAAGTACAGAAAATGCTGAACTTAGGGGTGATAGAGGAGTCCCAAAGTGATTGGTCTAGTCCCATTGTGTTGGTGCCTAAACCGGATGGGAGCTGGCGATTTTGTAACGATTTTCGTCAGTTGAACAAAGTTACAAAATTTGACACCTACCCCATGCCACGTATAGATGAGTTGATCGACCGGCTGGGAACAGCCCGATACATGACGACTCTTGACCTCACAAAAGGGTATTGGCAAATCCCCCTGGCCAAGTCGGTCAAAGAGAAAACCGCATTTGTAACCCCAGACGGGGCGTTCCAATATAAAAGAATGCCGTTCGGGTTACAGAATGCGCCGGCCACATTCCAGCGGAAAATGGACCAGATGCTGAGGCCCCATCGGAAGTATGCTGCGGCTTACCTGGATGACGTAATTGTCCATAGCACAGATTGGGCCTCACATCTGCCAAAAGTGCAAGCAGTCCTGGACTCTGTTCGGGAAGCGGGGTTTACGGCTAACCCCAAGAAGTGTACCATTGGGCAGGAGGAGGCCAAATATCTTGGGTACACCATTGGGAGGGGAGTAATAAAACCCCAACTCAACAAAGTCGAGGCCATCCAGAGTTGGCCACGTCCCAACAGCAAGAAGCAGGTACGAGCCTTTCTGGGAATCGCTGGGTATTATCGGCGATTCATTCCCCACTTTGCTTCTAAGGCTGTGCCCCTAACCAACCTGACGAAGGGGAAAGGGTCGGTCATGATTAAATGGACCCCCGAGGCTGAGGCAGCATTCCAATTCTTGAAACAAGCCTTATGTAGCCAGCCAGTGTTGTACTCACCCGACTTCTCTAAAGACTTTGTCGTACAAAGTGATGCGTCAGATGTGGGGTTAGGAGCAGTATTGTCCCAGGTCTGGAACGGGGAAGAGCACCCAGTCATTTACCTCAGCAGGAAGTTGAAGTCTCATGAGGTAAATTACGCCACCGTTGAAAAGGAGTGTTTAGCGGTGAAGTGGGCTCTAGATTCCCTTCGGTACTACCTGCTAGGTAGGCACTTTGACATGGTTACGGATCACGCTCCGTTAAAGTGGATGGCTCAAAACAAGGAAACAAATAGAAGAGTGAATAGGTGGTTCCTGGCCCTCCAGGAATTCAACTTCACAGTAAAGCATCGCCCTGGCGTTCAAATGGGGAATGTGGATGCTTTGTCTCGAGTACATGAATGCCTGATTGCTGGTGTTCCAACCCCGAGGTTAAAACAAGAGGGGGGGGTATGTGACAGCAGGAAGGTAAAGTCACCTGGTTGCATCCAGGGGGGTAGATATATTTCGCCCAGATTCAGGCTTTACGCCGACTTATACAACTAGGTGGAGAGTTGTATAAGCCCAGCTGAGGCTAGTGGGCTCATGGATGACTCATACCTCTAGGGAGAGTGTGGGGCGTCGTGCAGACAGGGAGTTGATGAGACCAGCTGAAGCTTGTCAGCTCATTTAGGCCTCTATAAAAACTCCCAGCTTCATTAGGTGTTTGCTCATGCCTGGACCCAGACCTGTGTGGACTGTCTAGGGAGAGTGAACCCCTGTGCGGTGAGACAAAGCCTGTGTGGCTATTTGCTTGGACATTTAAAATCAGGGACTTAGGGACTAGGACAGCACTAGGCTGATCCCAGTTGTTAGTTAGGAAACCTGTATGTTTAGTCAGAGGTCAAGTTGACCAGGATTTATTTTATTTATGTTTCTTTTGCTTTGCTGTGTTTTGTCACTGTAAATAGAAAATAAACCGCACCTTTTTGATTTTGAAAACCACAACCTCCGTTTGCTGGGCCTGTTTTTGTGTGGGGAGCCCATCCCGGGGGTCACACACACCCGCTGACGAGCTAACCCCCTCACAGTATATACAGCCTTGAATATGGCTATCACAGACCATATCGGGGGTTTCTTTTATTCACCCTGTGTCCAAAGTGACCCCACTGTCACAGTATACTCCTACTTTCCTACATTCACATTATTAACAATTTCATCTAGCCAATGCCGAGAATAAGACAAAGGGGGTAGCCATTCTTTTTTCTAAATTTTGTAAATTTGAAAAGATTGCTGAATACTTAGATCCTGAGGGACGCTTTATTCTACTAAAAGGTACAATTGAAGGGCACCTTTATTCTTTAGTTTCCTACTATGCCCCTAACAAGGGTCAAGCTTCTTTTTTTAAAGTCATGATGGATTCCCTCAATCCCTCACTAGAAGGCACAATCCTTCTTGGAGGCGATTCCAATGTTGCTTTGGACCAGGCTTTGGACAAATCTAAACCCCAAGGTACTCAACTAACTAGACCTACTAGAGAAAGCCACAAATTTGCAAAATTACTTTCTACCCATAACCTGGCTGACATATGGAGGGAGCTGAATCCTTTAAAAAGAGATTTCACTCACTTCTCTCATCCGCATAATACATATGCTAGAATTGATCATATTTTAACATCCACAGCTCTTCTCCCATTTATTCTCAATGCTCGTATTAAAGATACTGTCCTTTCAGATCACTCAATTGTACTTATAGCTCTTCACTCTAATGCTTTGAGCGGAAAGAGGGGCAATTGGAAACTCAACTATTCCATTCTTTCTGATCCATTAAGAGTTGAGACGATTAATAAAGCTCTTCAAGATTATTTTCTTCTCAATGATACTGGAGAAGTCTCGGTTGAAACGCTTTGGGCGGCTCATAAGGCTTTCATACGGGGTAAAATAATTCAGCTAGCAACGCAACTCAAAAGGGAACATAAAGATAAAATAGACCGCTTAGAAAAAGAATATGCCTCTCTCAGAGCCAAACACAAAAAGGACCCGTCCAAAGTTCCTATTGCCCTCATTGATAAAGCTAGACTTGATCTAAACTTACTCCTCACTACTCAAGCTGATAAAGCTATTCGCTGGACGAGTAACAAATTCTATGTTCATGCTAACAAAATAGGACCCTTATTAGCTGCTAAGCTTTCCCCCCGGGTTCGAATCAATACTACTCCTAAAATCAGAATTTCTGGTCAGCCTCCCGCAGCTAACCCTGTCAAAGTTCTGGAGGCCTTTCATGAGTTTTTTTCCGACCTCTATAAATCCTCCTCCCAAATTGATACAGACTCAGTTACTAAATTCCTTGATGATCTTCCCATTCCTACCCTTCTCTCTTCGCATAGGGATTTACTTGAATCTGCCTTTACTGAGGAGGAGGTTCTTGAAGTCATTAAAGGTCTCAAAGCGGGTTCGGCTCCGGGTCCTGACGGGTTCTCTATTCCCTATTATAAGGCCTTCGCGGAAACATTAGCTCCACATTTAACTAAATTTTTCAATGCTAAAACAGTGGGTGTTCCTTTTAGATGTCCAATTAAATACTGCATATATCACAATTTTACCTAAGCCTGATAAAAATCCTGAAGAAATTAATAACTACCGTCCAATCTCTTTGATAAACAATGATATAATAATAATGACGAAGATACTAGCCAATCGTCTAGCCTCTTTTATTAATGTGTATATACATAAAGATCAAGTTGGCTTCATCCCTGGTAGACAAGGGCCTGACCAGATAAGGAGAGCAATAGATTTAATCTCTATACTTCAGACTAATTGGGAGGGGGGCACGAGGCAACAGGGATTCCTTTTATCATTAGACCTTCATAAGGCTTTTGATTCGGTTTCATGGACTTATATTTTTACCCTTATGGAACGTTGGGGTTTTGGAATGCGCTTTAGGGGTCTTCTTCATTCCCTATACTCTCATCCCACAGCATTGCTTCGTCTCCAAGGTCATTATTCAAAACCGATTAACATAGAAAAAGGCACTAGGCAAGGTTGCCCGCTTTCTCCGCTCATCTTTGCCATTGTGATAGAAACCCTGGCAATAGCAATTCGTCAAAACCCTAGCGTTCAGGGGGTGGTATGCGGAAATCAGACACATAAATGTGGGCTATTTGCGGATGACATTCTTTTGTTACTTCCCCTTTTAATTTCTTTACCAAACATTTGCAAAGTACTTAATGACTTTTCTAAAATTTCAGGTCTAACAGTAAACTATACGAAATCACAGGCCCTAAACATCTCGCTCCCCTGTTCCGTTGTTTCCTCATTACAGCAATCATTCAAATTTGAATGGAAAGATTCTATCAAATACCTAGGTATAACTCTAATTGCACGAACGGACAATCTATATGACTGTAACTATCTGCCCCTATTTAAGAAATTGGAAATTGATCTCAAAGCCTGGTCCAAATATGATATGTCCTGGCTTGGCAAAATCAATTCTGTCAAAATGACTTTACTCCCGAGGATTCTTTATTATTTTAGATCATTGCCCATCCCTATTAAAAAAAATCATTTGAAGTCATTTCAGAGCAAGATTCTCAAATTTATTTGGGGTTCCTCTGGTTACCGTTTATCACAGAGCACTCTTTTTCTTCATAGAAATAGGGGGGGACTAGGTCTCCCAGACTTATACAAATACTTTGTTTCAGCAAGATTAGCACAACTCTCCTCAATATACTCTAAGACTGAAAAGCCTGATTGGGTCTTAATAGAAAATCAAGCAGTACCCTGCTTTTCCTTGGATTATCTCCTATGGTGCCCTACCAAGTTTCGTCCTCCTATAATGTCTCCTACCTTGTCGCAATCTGTAGCGCTTTGGGACAAATTTAGAAATCTTCCAACCCTTACATCTGCTGGACGGCCTCTCACACCTGTATTTAATAATCCAGATTTTCCCCCTGGTCTGAATGTTGATGATTTCAGATGGTGGACTAATAGGGGACTATACCGTATAGAAAACGTCATTAAATCTGGGTGTCTTATATCCCTAGATCATTGTATCAAAATATTAAAATTCCCAGACTCTGAAAAATTACATTATCGCCAAATTTCACAATTCCTGACTAGTACATGGAAGGATATCCCTTCCTCGATCCAATATACTAATTACGGAACATGGTGCGATAGAGCTATGGAACCATGGGGAGGTATTTCTCTAGTGTATTCGTCCCTCACTCATTCTAATGAGAAGTCCCCCTACATGACAGCTTGGGAAAAGGACTTCCGTTGTACTTTGGACCTGAAAGTCTGGCATACTGCTTGTTCGAAGTCCTTTAAAGGCGTTCTGAATGTATATCTGGTGGAAGCCAATGTAAAAGTTTTAACAAGGTGGTATCTTACCCCCTCTAAATTAGCTACTATTTACTCTTCAGCTGATCCTTCATGCTTCAGAGGTTGCCAACTTATAGGATCAATGGCCCATACATAGTGGGAGTGTCCTAGGATTCGCCCCTTTTGGAATAAAGTTTTTAATTTAATCTTTAAAGTCACTGGAAACCAGTTTCCCAGATCCCCATTTGTTGCTCTCCTGAATGCACATCTTCCTCATATATCTAAACCTACTAAATTACTGATTCACTTCATTCTCACCAGAGCCAAGATCACCATAGCAAAAGCTTGGAAAAAACAAAAACCCTTCCTTTTTGATGTCAAACGAAAGATTTCTTGGATTATGACTCAAGAAAAACTAGCTAGTATATTAAATAACACAGTTCCAAAATTTGAAGAGATATGGGAACCTTGGGCGATTTTATATTGGATTATCTCTTCATTGAATTGTTCCATTGTTTTCCAGCTTGGGATCGTTAAGTCCGGCATGTACACCCCTCCCCCCCCCTCTCCTTACATCTTTTATTGTGCTTTTATCTTCCATTTTTATTTTTATCTTTATTTTTTCTGATATGAATCTTGGAGATCCTTATAAGAAACATATTCTTATGATATTCCTAGGGTCTTTACAACATTTTTTGATTGATAGGTTATAGTGTGGATGACCCTTCATCCTATTTCATTGGTTTTATCTCTTGATTTGTAAGGGTTAGAGGGCTTTCTTAAGAGCCCATTCAAATACACGTGGGACCCCCTCTTCTGGCACAGCATGATCCCTATAGGGGTGCCATGGAGGGACGTGGATCTCGATTAATTCATTTTTTCTTTTTATTCTGGTTTAGCTAAAGTAAATCTATATAGCATTTTTCAGGCTTTCTGGCCTTTATCTGATAAATCTTCTATTGAAAGTAGAGATACGTATTTGCTCTTTTATTTATTTTTATTTAAATTTTTGAATAAGGAATATTATTTGTGCTGTCTATATTATTATTCTCCTGTATGAATTATTCGTATGTTATACTGTATATTATTTGTTTTATTTTATGATTTATTTTATGATTATTGAAAAATAAAATATTTTGAAAGAGATTTAACTGAGTCAGGCCTGACTGGGAGTTATGGTATTGCTGGGTGCCATATTGCTAGCGGGGACTTTAGCTATATGCTAGCGTGTGTTAAAACTATTGGTGCGTTATAGTTAACTGGTGTTGATACTATTGCAGGGCTCTGTATGTATATGTTGTATGTGATATGTGTTGTTAACCCCCTTCATCCACAAGTAAACCATTTATAGTTTATCAATCTGGTGTTGGAGTCCATTAATATATATATTATATCACTACAAGGAAGGTATTGGGCAATTGTGCATAAATTGGTATAGAGCTATACAAGAACCACCCCCTAGACTAGCTGTGTCACAGAAGGGTTGAGTAGATTGCCGGGGTTGGCTGTGCTGTGTACAGGGCCCAAAACAGAACCAGCGGCTCCCTTAGTTTGGGGGTATCGCTACATATATATATATATATATATATATATATATATATATATATATTTTTTCGTTTTGTGGGGTCATTCATTATGATCGCAATTCGTAAGTTCAAAAATTCGTAAATTCGAGATTTCGTAAAATTCGTAATTGCAAACATCCAAAAATCCGAAAATAATAAAAAAAATCCTAAAAATTCGAAAGAATAGCTAACTAATTACCGTATATACTCGAGTATAAGCCAAGTTTTTTTAGCACATTTTTTTGTGCTGAAAATGCCCCCCTCTGCTTATACTCGAGTCTGTGTCCATCTTCACATTTGTGCACCGGATGCCGGTACACATGTAGCCCCACTCTTCCTCTACAAGTGTGCAAAGTTTGTTGTCCGGGGGACCTACGGCCGGGGAGCACCGATTTTTCAAAGCCGGACACCCCTTCCATAGACTCCCATGTTAAATGGTAATTTCTCCAGTGATTTTGGGGACCCGGTAACTGCCAGCCCTAGGTCCCCTGGACCCCAAAATAGGCATACATGTAGCCCCACTCTTCATCTACAAGTGTGCAATGTTTGTTGTCCAGGGGACCTATGGCCTGGGGAGCACCAATTTTTTTTTTTTTTTTTTTAGACCCGGGCACCCCTTCCATAGACTCCCATGTTAAACGTCAGTCTAGTCACACAGCGCCAGAGATCAGGTAGGGAGATTGGGCACAGTGAGACATGCACATGGACACAGTGAGGCACAGTGAAGCATGCAGATGGACACCCAAGGCTTATACTCGAGTCAATACGTTTTCCCAGTTTTTTGTGGTAAAATTAGGTGCCGCGGCTTATATTCGGGTCGGCTTATACTCAAGTATATACGTATATACGGTAACTAGTAATAACTGACTATTACATTATAGGTATTGGAATTTCCTTTCACATTTGGCTGTCGGGGAACGTAACGAATACGAATTTATCCGAAGTTACGAATTATCCGAAATAACGAATGCGTTCCAATTGGAACGCAACAATGTAATAATGAATAATAATAAAAAGTTTTTATTATTGTTATTTATTATTATTGATTACGCTCCATTCGTTTAGATACGGCATTCGTTATATTCGAATTTTAAGAATATTTGGAAAAATTAATTAAACGGGTTTTCGTTAATTCGGGAGTTTCAGAATGAACTCATTTGTCGAAATTTGTTAAAAAAAAAAACGAATTTGGAACGAAACAAATTGCACACGTCTACCTTCTGGTTCTCTGTAAAGGTTGCAGGTGAAGATGGATACAAAGTGGAAACTTTCCTTTACTTGTAAACCCCAATGGGACATTCACATACAGTTAGGTCCATATATATTTGGACACAGGCACAATTTTAGTATTTTTTTCTGGTATTTACCAAAACATTTTCAAGCTACAGTTCTATAATAGATACGGGCTGAAAGGTCACACTCTCAGGTTTAATTTGAGGGTATGTACATCCAAATCGGAGGAAGGGTTTAGGAATTGCAGCTCTTAAGTACTTGCGGATAGGGTGACCACATTTCCAAACTGCTATTCAGCGACAATTTTTTCAAAAAACCGGGGGGGGGGGGGGGCCTTCCCTCAGTATAGACCCCCTCTACTAACTATAGACCCCCTTCCCTTAGTCCGGCCCCCTCTCCACTAAGTATGGACCCCCCTCTCCACTAAGTATAGACCCCCTCCCTCAGTACGGATCCCCCCTCCACTAAGTATATACCCCCTCAGTAAAGGGCCCCCCCCCCCACCAAGTATAGACTCCCCTCCCTCAGTACAGACTTCCCCCACAAAATACAGACCCCTTCTCTATCAGTATAGACCCCTCCCTCAGTATAGACCCCCTCCCTCAGTATAGACCCCCTTCAGTACTGACTCCCCTCCCTCATTATAGACCCCCCACAGTACAGACCCCCCCCACAGTACAGACCCAACGCATATGTAAATTGCGCATGCATATGAAAACGGTGTTCAAACCACACATCTGAGGTATCGCCACGATCGTTGTTGATTGAGTGAGAGCAATAATTCTAGTGCTAGGCCTCCTTTGTAACTCAAAACTGGTAACCTGTAGACATTTTTTAAACGTCGCCCCTGGCCTGGAGATTTTAAAGGGTAAAAGTTTGTCGCCATTCCACGAGCGGGCGCAATTTTGAAGCGTGACATGTTGGGTATCAATTTACTCGGCATACCATTATCTTTCACAATATAAAAAAAATTGGGCAAACTTATTTTTTAATTTAAAAAAGTGTATTTTTTTTCCCCAAAAAAATTGCGCTTCTAAGACTGCTGCGCAAATACGTTAGAGGAAAACAGAAATCCCCTTATGGTGGACTTTTAAGGCACAAACTTTTTTGAAAAAGTATAAATAGAGTTTTAAATCATTTATTGAATAGAGTATATAAAAAGCATGTATAAAAAGGACTTGGCATATTTGAACATATTTACAACATTGATATCATAGTACAAACTGTAATTTATATAATTCTTGCACCCGACGCGTTTCGGAGTGTCTCCTTCTTCAGGGTTATATTTAAGCAAGAATACTTTGTGTTCTAGAATAGAATATTAGGGAAAAGTAAGTAAATATACAAATGTATGGCATTCCAGCAATGTTCAAAAATGTTTTAAAAACATACATATAGGGTCAGACAGAATTTTATGGAAGTTCACTTACATGTACTGAGAGGGGAAAAAAAAAACATTCAACATGTTCTAACCTAAAAACATATGAGGGCAAGATGTGCTCTCAATTTATTAAACCAGGAATGCCTCCGGGAAGATGGCAATGGAGGCCAAGCCCAATTGCTGCCCCAGCGCAAATACGGTGTGACATAAAGTATAGCAACGACCGCCATTTAATTCTCTGGGGTGTCTGAAAAAATATATACCGTATATACTCGAGTATAAGCCGACCCGAATATAAGCCGAGGCACCTAATTTTACCACAAAAAATGGGAAAACGTATTGACTCGAGTATAAGCCTAGGGTGTCCATCTGCATGCCTCACTGTGTCCATGACTAGACTTACGTTTAACATGGGAGTATATGGAAGGGGCTTTGAAAAATCAGTGCTCCCCGGCCGTAGGTCCCCCAAACAGTAAACTTTGCACACTTGTAGAGGAAGAGTGGGGATACACGTGTGCCAAGTTTGGGGTCCAGGGGACCTACGGTCGGCCAGTACCAGGTCCCCAAAATCACCAGAGAAATTACCGTTTAACAAGGGAGTCTATAGAAGGGGTGCCCAGCTTTGAAAAATCTGTGCTCCCCGGCCGTAGGTCCCCCGGACAACAACCTTTGCACAATTGTAGAGGAAGAGTGTGGCTACATGTGTGCCAAGATTGGGGTCCAGGGGACCTACGGCCAGCCGGTACCGGGTCCCCAAAGTCCGGGAGATCAGGCGCAAAAAAGTGACTCAAGTATAAGCCGAGGGGGGGCATTTTCAGCACAAAAAAAATGTGCTGAATAACTCGGCTTATACTCGAGTATATACGGTACATATATATATGGGGTCTACTCCTCCGTTATTTCTTCATCAATTAAAGTGGTTGTAAACCCTCTGCTACTACTTGCACCTACAGACAGGTAAGTCTACATTAAGGCTTACCTGTAGACGCTTGCAATATCTCCTTTAACCTACATGAGATATTTGCAGAAAATCGGGCACTGATGTCTACGGTGCAGGTGCACTGAGCGCACTTTCCCTTGAATGGAAAAGTGACGGTTCCGCGCGCATGCACGGGGATTGTGCCGGTTACGTGCGCATGCGCGGGAGTGACGTCATCGCCGCTCCGGCCAGTCACAGCGCCGGAGCGGCGATACCCGGGTATCATGGCGGCGGCGGAGGAGAGGAACGAGGGCCGCTTTGGGGGCTTCGATCTAAGGTAAGTAATTCATAATGAGCTAGTATGCTAGTCATACAAGCTCATTATGCCTTTGTCCTGAAGTTTTTATTTTTATTTTTTTTAAACGTTTTTTTTGGGTATACAATCGCTTTAAGCAGGTAAAAGGTCTGGAGTTGATTCTAAAGCCTCATACACACGATCCAATTTTCATCGGACAAAGTGTAAGACTTTTGTCCGAAGGGCGTTGGCCGTGAACTTGTCGTGCATGTGTAGCGGGGTCTCCTTTAAGGCCCCGGGACTACGTTACCCAGAACCCCGTTCGGCACCCAGAGTGCAATTGGCCACCGCAGAGACTCATGGGAGGGGCTATTTAATGAGGAGGCGAGGTGGAGCTCGGCCTCTTTGGACACCGCGCTGCAAGCAACAGTTCTTCCTGTGCGGATCTGCTGCAGTGCAAGGCCTGAAGCCTGGGGCCTTGCGCAACTTCCAAAGAGCCTTCCACCCCACTGCGGAGCCTGGGTGGCACCGGACTTGTCGAGGGAGGACATCAGTTAGATCGGGGACCCGATCGTTGCAGACGCTGTGTGCGGAGACACAGCAGGTGGAAGTCCCGGACTGGGATCACGTCCGGAGTGGTGAGCGAGCACTTGCTCAAGCCAATAGACTGTACCGTGTTTAGGCCTATAGACTGCCTTGGCCCACCGATCGTTGTTTGTTGTTCCATTGGGGGACCGGTAGCAGGACAGAGTTAAAGGGTCTCCAGTATAGTGTTTCCTTGAGACTGCCTACTTGTGGATTACAAATACTATTTCATCAAGTGCACCACCGAAAGTTTGCATGCGAAGAACTAACAAGTGAAAAGACTGAGATCTCTTCTATGTCAGGCCTGACCAGGGAGGAGAGATAGAATATTGTTTAGTGCGCCACAGGGCGTGTACACCATAATAGCTGCGTGCGGTGGGTTACCGCGCTGGGCCATTGTTGTGTGCTATACCTATTGCTGCAGGGCTCTGTAAGCAAGTTGCATGTGTTCTGTCCTGCCTATGCCTTTTGATATAAAAGTAAAACTGTTATATTTGATTTCTCGCCTCAGTGTGTTGTCTTATTGCAAAGAGATTACTCCTTGCAATACTATATTGCATGTGATATAAGTTTAACCCTAGACTAACTGTGCAAGAGTGAGTCGAGTAAGATTGCCGGGGGTTGGCGGTGCTGTATACAGGGCCTGAAATCAAACCAGCTGCTCTCTTAACTGGGGGTAGCGCTACACGTGGGTGCCGAACGGGGTTCTGAGTAACGTAGTCCCGGGGCCTTAAAGGAGACCCCGCTACACATACAAACGGCAAAGAATTGTCGGCCAACAAACACAAAACTACGTGGTTTTTTTTTTCAGCTCTTTAGCGCCACCCTTTGGGCAACTTCTGCTAATGTTGTGTTCATGGTGAGCATTGCTTCTGAGTATGCGTATTTTGTACTTTAGATTTTTTGTCCGACCGACTTGTGTGCACACGATCAGAAAATCCGACAAGACACATTTGTTTATATAATAACACCAGGAGCAGTCTGACTAAGAGCAGGTTCACACAGGGGCGACTCGTCAGGCGTCTCAGCCGCCTGACAAGTCGCGCTCCGCTCTGTACAATGGAACCGTTCTAATAGGAGCGACTCAAGACGCTCCGACATAGAAAAAGGTTCCTGTACTACTTCGGGACGACTTCAGGGCGACTTGCATTGACTTCAATACAGAAGTAATTTTGCAAGTCACCTCTGAAGTCGTGTGGAGATCACCCGGCAGAGTCGCGGGACAAGTCATGCCGCCCCTGTGTGAACCGGGTCTAAATGTAGCAGTCCAATGTTATAACAGCACTAATATTGGATAATAGACTGTGTCCAACTCCACATTCAGCATATGATGATGTAACAATTGAATGTCAGATAATGGGTGATCCTAGGTACCATGTGCACCCCACACCGACTCCCAATCTTCACCACGTGAGGCACCCCTCCCCCCCCCCCCCCCCAGGGGTTACACTCACCAGAACCATTGCAAGGAATCAGCCATAAATGATATCCTTTCTCTAGATTCCCATCATCAACTGATCATAAGATCACAAAGATGCCAACATGGCGTAATCCCTTTTATTTAAAGATTCCCCAAATACAAAACCGCCCTCCTTCCAATATACGTACACCATAAAACTCTGAGTGTAGTCACCGTTCCGTCTGTCCCTACGTTCGCTCGTGTTGTGTACACGGCGTTCGTGTTCCCTGCCTGGTCGGGCTCAGCCGTCGGTGGAACGCACTCGTCACTTCCGGTTTAGCCGTGGTAGTAACGCCCTTACGCGTTTCGTCATATCCGACTTCAACAGAGGGCGCCCTCTGTTGAAGTCGGGGGAAACTCTGATTTAAGGAAGGACACTTATGGAGACCCTGATGTAGGAGTGGATTCTGATGGGGGGGACCCTGATGTAAGGGGGGAATCTAATGGGGACCCTGATGTAAGGGAGGATTCTAATGGGGACCATGATGTAAGGGGAGACTCTAAAGGGGTATTCTAATGGGGACCCTGATGTAAGGGGGTATTCTAATGGGGACCCTGATGTAAGGGGGTATTCTAATGGGGACCCTGATGTAAGGGGGGATTCTAATGGGGACCCTGATGTAAGGGGGATTCTAATGGGGACCATGATGTAAGGAGGGATTCTAATGAGGACCATGATGTAAGGGGGATTCTAATGGGGACCATGATGTAAGGGGGTATTCTAATGGCGACCCTGATGTAAGGGGGGATTCTAATGGGGACCATGATGTAAGGGGGGATTCTAATGGGGACCATGATGTAAGGGGAGACTCTAAAGGGGGTATTCTAATGGGGACCCTGATGTAAGGGGGGATTCTAATGGGGACCAAGATGTAAGGGGGGATTCTAAGGGGGACCATGATGTAAGGGGAGACTCTAAAGGGGGTATTCTAATGGGGACCCTAATGTAAGGGGATACTCTAACTGGGACCCTGATGTAAGGGGAGACTCTAAGGGGGGATTCTAATGGGGACCATGATGTAAGGGGGATTCTAATGGGGACCATGATGTAAGGGGGGATTCTAATGGGGACCATGATGTAAGGGGGGATTCTAATGGGGACCATGATGTAAGGGGGGGGTTCTAATGGGGACCATGATGTAAGGGGTCGGGGAGACTCTAAAGGGGGTATTCTAATGGGGACCCTGATGTAAGGGGGGGATTCTAATGGGGACCCTGATGTAAGGGGGGGATTCTAATGGGGACCATGATGTAAGGGGGGGATTCTAATGGGAACCATATGGGGATTTTGTTTGGCCCATGATTAATAGTAAAATATTCAATGTGGCTCTTATAGTTTGGGGACCCCTGGTCTCCATTATGAGTGGAGAAGCACCCTCTGTACAGTCTATGTAGAAGTGGGGGGAGGGTCCTGGTAGTCTGTATCATACAGGGACTATGGCTGGATCCCGTGTCCCCCATCACTGAAGTGTCATGGCCGTCCGCAGCTCTCCTCGTCTTTTCTTGGTAAACTTTTCTCTGCCCCCGGATCTTGGTGTCTGTCCTGAAATGTGCAGCCGATGAGATGAGGAAGGTGAGGGAACGCTCAGAGAAGCTTCATAAATGTCAAGACAGCTACAGTCCCCCATTTTCTATACAATGTAACAATGTAATATCGGCTGTAACCTTTTATTACCTTCAGAGTCATGGTGGTGAAGAGGTTAAATTCCCCCTCAATTTGGGTCCGGTCTGTAAAATCCCACAAATTTCCAGCCTCAGAATAAGAAGGTCTATTATTCATCAGGTTGGTGCCGTGTTTGGCGTGTTCTGCGCCTGCGGCCAGTCAGCTGCTCCTGACACACACCGAGCCTGAACATCTGTGACCCCTTCCCAGGAGATCCCACCGTGTCACTCCACCGCCGCACCGTCATCTCATTAACCACATGCCGACCAGCGCACGACGATGTACGCCGACACAATGGCATGGCCGGGCACATGGGCGTACAGTAGGGTGACCCGACATCCCCGGTTCCCGGGGGCAGTCCCCGGATTGAGGACACTGTCCCCGGACCAAGTCTGTCCCCAGTTTTGTCCCAGGATTGGATTTGAACAGGGACTGGGGGGCAATTTCAAAGACAGTCAGTGCAGAATAAAAAAAAAAAATCTGAATTACACCCCCCCCCCCCTCTCTGCCGCTCCTACTAGCTTAGGGGGGTGTATTTTTTCCATTATCTGTGCCCCTTTCTGATGATCATGTGCTGGTCGGAGTGGAGGGAATATTTCTTCAGTTTCAGGTGCTCCGCTCGCATGTTCTTCTACCTTGGCTCAAGTCCCGGCCAGCCGCCTGCCTGCTTATCCCCTTGCCTTCCCTGGCGGAGTGATCTTCCTCCGCTCACCACCCGGGGCCTGGAGAGTGAGACTTGACAGGCTGTGAGGTGGGCGACGGCGGCGACGATGGGCAGAGAGTCGCTGATTGCCGCCATTACTAGTAAAAAAATAAAAATATGTCCCCGGATTAAATTAAAAAAATCTGGTCACATTAGCGTACAGGTACGTCCCCTTTAGAACACGGCAATGTGGGCGCGCACGCTCCGTGAGTCCGACCGCAGATGGACCGGACTCGATGTCGGCGGGGATACCCTCGATCGTCTCACGGAGAGGAAGAACAGGGAAATGCTGATGTAAACAAGGCATTTCCCCATTCTTCCTAGTGACAGGACACTGATCACAGGTCCCTTGAATCGGAAGCGGTGATCACTGTCTTGTCACACACAGCCCCCCACAGTTAGAACACATCCCTAGGACACACTTAACCCCTTCAGCGCCCCCCTCCTGGTTGACCCCTTCACTGCCAGTCACATTTACAGAGTAATAAATGGATATTTATCGCACTGATTTATCGCTTTGTAAATGTGAATGGTCCCAAAATAGCGCCAAAAGTGTCCGATGTGTCCGCCATAATGTCGCAGTCACGATAAAAATTGCTGATCGCCGCCATTACTAGTAAAAAAACAATTATTAATAAAAATGCCATAAAACTATCCCCTATTTTGTAGACGCTATAACTTTTGCGCAAACCAATCAATAAACGCTTATTGCGATTTTTTTTTTCTTCAAAAAATATGTAGAAGTATACGTATCGGCCTAAACTGAGGGGGAAAAAAAAATTATATATTTTTTGGGGATATTTAAAAAAAGTAAAAAATATTGCTTTTTTTCAAAATTGTCGCTCTATTTTTGTTTATAGCGCAAAAAAATAAAAACCGCAGAGGTGATCAAATACCACCAAAAGAAAGCTCTTTGTGGGAAAAAAAGGATGTCAATTTTGTTTGGAAGTCATGTCGCACGACCGCGCAATTGTCAGTTAAAGCGACGCCGTGCCGAATCGCAAAAAGTGCTCTGGTCTTTGGCCAGCCAAATGGTCCGGGGCTGAAGTGGTTAATAACACACAGCTTTGTCCCCAACCCAAAACTCAGACCACACCCGTCCTGTAATGGGTCAAAGGAACACAAAATATTTATGGGCTTGAAGTGGAGCTGTCATCACATACTGTGTGTATATACAGAATCTCACAAAAGTAAGTACACCCCTCAGTCATATTTGTGTAAATCTTTTCATGTGACAACACTGAAGAAATGACACTTTGCTACAATGTAAAGTAGTGAGTGTACAGCTTGTATAACGGTGTAAATTTGCCATCCCCTCAAAATAACTCAACACACAGTCATTAATGTCTAAACCGCTGGCAACAAAAGTCAGGACACCCCTAAGTGAAAATGTCCAAATTGGGCCCAAAGTGTCAATATTTTGTGTGGGCACCATTATTTTCCAGCACTGCCTTAACCCTCTTGGGCATGGAGGTCACCAGAGCTTCACAGGTTGCCACTGGAGTCCTCTTCCCCTCCTCCATGACGACATCACAGAGCTGGTGGATGTTAGAGACCTTGCGCTCCTCCACCTTCCGTTTGAGGATTCCCCACAGATGATCAATAGGGTTTAGGTCTGGAGACATGCTTGGCCAGTCCATCACCTTTACCCTCCAAATTGGGCCCCAATTAGCCATTTTCCCTCCCCCGGTGTCATGTGACTCGTTAGTGTTACAAGGTCTCGGGTGTGAATGGGGAGCAGGTGTGATAAATTTGGTGTTATCGCTCTCACTCTCTCATACTGGTCACTGGAAGTACAACATGGCACCTCATGGCAAAGAACTCTCTGAGGATCTGAAAAAAAGAATTGTTGCTCTACATAAAGATGGCCGAGGCCAGTGATGGAGAACCTTGGCACCCCAGATGTTTTGGAACTACATTTCCCATGATGCTCAACTACAGTGCAGAGTGCATGAGCATCATGGGAAATGTAGTTCTAAAACATCTGGGGTGCCAAGGTTCACCATCACTGGCCTAGGCTATAAGAGGATTGCCCACAAGGTCCCCTCCTGAGGAAGACACATGTACAGCCCGTCTGAAGTCTCCCAATGACCATCTAAATGATTCAGAGGAGGATTGGGGAGAAAGTTCTGTGCTCAGATGAGACCAAAATTCAGCTCTTTGGCATTAACTCGACTCGCTGTGTTTGAAGGAAGAAAAATGCTGACTATGACCCTAAGAACACCATCCCTACAGCGAAGCCCGGAGGGGGAAACATGAGGCTTTGGGGCTGTTTCTCTGATAAAGGTCCAGGCCGACTTTGCCGCATTGAGGGGCCAATGGGCGGGGCCATGTATTGTAAGATCTTGGATGAGAACCTTCTTCCCTCATCCAGAACACTGAAGGTGGAACGTCTTCCAGCATGACAATGACCCAAAACACACCGCCAAGGCAACAAATGAGTGGCTCAAGAAGAAGCACATTAAGGTCATGGAGTGGCCTAGCCAGTCTCCAGACCTTAATCCTATAGAAAATGTATGGAGGGAGCTGAAAGTTTGGGTTACCGAATGTCAGCGTGGAAACCTTAATGACTTGGAGAGGATCTGCAAAGAGGAAAAAATCCCTCCTGAGATGTGTGCGAACCTGGAGGCCAACTCCAAGAAACGTCTGACCTCTGTGATCGCCAACAAGGGTTTCTCCACCAAGTACTAAGTCATGTTTTGTGAAGGGTTCAAATACTTATTTTCACTCATTAAAATGCAAATAAATGCCAAGGCACCAAAGGAGTGGCTCAAGAAGAATCACATTAAGGTCATGGAGTGGCCTAGCCGGTCTCCAGACCTTAATCCTATAGGAAATGTATGGAAGGAGCTGAAAATTTGAGTTGCCAAGAAACCTTAAGAATTTTAGAGAAGATCTGTAAAGAAGAGAGGACCAAAATCCCTCCTGAGATGTGTGGAAACCTGATCACCACCTACAAGAAACGTCTGACCTCTGTGCTTCCCAACAAGGGTTTCCCCACCAACTACTAAGGGGATCAAATACTTATTTTACTCACTGAACTGCAACTCCATTTATAACATTTGTATCATGTGTGTTTTTTCTGGATTTTTGGTTGATATTCTGTCTCTATCATATAAAATACACCTATGATAGAAATTATAGACCCTTCATTTCTATGTAAGTGGGAAAACTTACACAATCTGCAGGGGAGCCAATCATTATTCCCCCCCACTGTATATGTGTAAACTATTTGGGGAAACTGCCACAATAATTAACCAGATCGATCTTTTAGATCTCTCTGTGCTTCCCTTAGATATTCAGTCGGTGAAGATGGACCTATCTACAGACACCTCAAACATCCCTCTCTCTGCTTGTGCTGTGATGACACCACACGAGCAGAGCCTACATAGCTCTCATAGCCCTCTCAGCTGAGCAGGGGACAGGCAGAGAAATCAGAGCTTGCCATTTCAGCTGTACTGTTCTGCGCAGTGTCTGTCACAGACACAGCAAAGAACACGCAGCAGATCAGTCCTACATAACAAAAGAACTTCTGCCCCCTTTTTGTTAATTAGGAGCAGCACCTGCTCCATTTTCAAAGCTTAGAAGACTGGTGCAAGCATCGTGTTTGCACCAGTGGCGGGGCGTCCATAAAGGGCGCAGGAGCGCCGCCCCCCTCTCCTGCTCGCCCCCCACTCTTCTGCTCGCCCCCCTCTCCTGCTCACCCCCCCTCTCCTGCTCTCCCCCCTCTCCTGCTCGCCCCCCCCTCTCCTGCTCTCTTACATAGATAGATTCCGCAAACAAACTGAAACATTTTCCCAGAATGGCGCAGAGCGTCCCGACCTCCTGTGTTCACAATACATTAGCTCTGCCACTCTGAACGGGACCCCAGAAGCACCTGGAGTTCGCTGTAGTAGTGGTGTAGTAGCAATGTCAACTTCAGTGATTTCCAGCCTCCAGCGGGGTTGACCAGGTAGGATAACTTTGAACATTGTAACATTTAATTTTGTAACACAATTGCATCTTTGTAATCATGTTAAATGAAGAGATTAGTAGACTGGCCATTAAAGCGGATGTGGGGTCTGCCAAACAACTGCTGAGATCAGACATCAGCCGCACAGGGAGTGCATTGTTTTCATTCACTCAGACAACTCATAAACTGGCACTGTGAGCAGGAAAGCACAACCTCTGTGTAGATCCCAAAGAAAACAGGATGCCAAGCTTTTGTATAATGGGCAAATACGTCTGCCCCTGTGTACCCGTATAATTCTATATGACAGACACACCAGATTTATACAACACTAACACATGATCAGAGTCATTTACATCAAATAGATGGGGGTTTTTGTTTTTTAGAGGTATAACTAAGCCCAAAAAATAGAAATTGCCACAAATTCCCTTTAAATTCTGTCCAGCACATCCGAATACAAACTAACAGCCCCACCTGTATGAGTTCATTAGAGGTCCTCAACACTGCAATGTTATCACAGCTTCAACCCCTTCATAGAAGATAGGAAATGTATATATATATCCAACTGACAACAGTGACCCCTAGAGGGGATGACAGAGAATGACTGCCACACCGTATCCCCTGCAATGACATAATTGTACTGAAATATCTTTACTTGTCATTTATGTAGTTCTATCCTATTCCATAATTATTCCCATTTTCACCCGCATTCTACAATTCACATCAGTCTCTGTACCAGAGGAGCTTACATTCTAATGTTGTCTAATGTTCAGGGTAGAATAAGGTGACCAGATTTTTAAAATGAAATCCGTGGAGATTTTTTTTTTTTTTTACTAGTAATGGCGGCAATCATCGACTCTCTGCCTTTTGCCACCGCCACCCGCCTCACAGCCAGTCAAGTCTCACTCTCCGGGCCCCGGCTACTACTGGGTGGGGAGCGGAGGAAGATCACTCCGCCAGGGAAGGCAAGGAGATAGGCAGGCGGCTGGCCGGGACTTGAGCCAAGGCAGAAGAACATGCGAGCGGAGCTGGATGGGCACCTGAAACTGAAGAAATATTCCCTCCACTCCGACCAGCACATGATCATCAGAAAGGGGCACAGATAATGGAAAGAAATACACCCCCCTAAGCTAGGAGGGGCGGCGGAGCGGCGGGGAGGGGGTGTAATTCAGAATTTTTTTATTTTTTTATTCTGAACTGACTGTCTTTGAAATTGCCCCAGCCCCTGTTCAAATCCAATCCGGGGACAAAATCGGGGACAGACTGGGTCTGGGGACAGTGTCCTCAATACGGGGACTGTCCCTGGGAACCGGGGATGTCTGGTCACCCTAGGGTAGAAGCACCTTTTCAGCAGTGTTTGCTGTCCGGGAGGCCCTGGAGCGGTGCAGGGCTGCAGGCTGGAGAAAGCACTTACTGGCATCGGATCAGGCTAAAGCTTTTGATCTGAGTACCTATGGCTGCTTCTTGGCAAGTATGACCTGGGGGGGAGGGGGTGTCTTTATTGATCGGCTGAAGACCTTCTACAAAAGGGCTGAAAGCTTCATGCTTGTGAATGGTTGGATTGGACGGCCTTTTGAGGTTTGCTCGGGTTTGCATCAGGGGTGTCCTTTGAGTCCTCTGCTATACCCGTTCGCAATCAATCCCTTCACCTGGAGGTTAGAGAGTGGACCATTGTGTGGAGTGCCTTTGGCCATTCCTGGTGAGCCTCCTCCTGAGGGTCGTGGCCTATGCTGATGATAGAGGAGGCGAATGAGGTGGTCATGGTGATGGAGCAGTATGCTGAGGCATCTGGCTCGAAGATCCATCAGAATTAGAGTGAGGTTTTCTGGATGGGAGAGGAAGGCGATGGCTTTGAGCTTCTAAACGTCTCCTCAGAGCCCCGACAGGAAATGAAAATGGGCTGGCAAATTGGGTAAGCAGGCAACAAGATGCCGATGCCAAGGTTGCCAGCTGGAAGAATTGGAAACTTTCTAACTAGGAAAGGATTAACCTGATTAAAAATTACCTGATCCCGGTATTTCTGTATGTCTGTGTTTTGCCAGTGTCTCTCTAGAATCTACAGCTGTTTCTTCCAACTGTTATGCCTCGTACACACGATCGTGATTTCCGACACGACAACCGCGTTTTTTTTTTCCAGCAGGAAAACGGCTCAAAATTGTCTTTCATACCCACGGGTCACACAAATCTTGGCTGAAATTTTGACCGTCGAGAACGCGGTGACGTGCAACGTGCACGACGAGCCAAGATCAATGAAGTTCAATAGGCAGTTCTGCTCTTCTGCTTGATTCTGAGCATGCGTGTTTTTTTCCCATTGACGACGTGTACCTGACACGAAACGTACGTCGGGAGGTTGACGCGCTGACGTCATCACCAGTGGACAGGCGTCTGCAGGCCGGCCGGCTTTTTCTTATGGGCATGATTTTATCAGCTCTTTTGTAAGTAGGATTTGAATTTTCTTAATAAAACCATTTGGTACAATAATATCACACTATCGAGTATCCTTATATTTCTGGGGCATGATTGGTGACCTTCTGGGAGCTGGGAGCTGGTTGATCAAAACTACCCCCTTGGATTCTGGTCCATCCCGATCATTTGGGGGGGGGGGGGGAGATCATCTTGACAGGCCTTACACCCATTTGCCTCTGGTAAGCGGGTTATTCAGATGGTGGTGGAGCACGAGTGTTTCTTTGGTGTTCACCTTGAGCCTCATTCCTTTTACAATCCATCATCACCTCCGTTGGTTCACCATGGTCTCTTTGATCTAGAGATTTGGAACTTTTTCATTTGTTTGTTTTGATCACTGATTTTTATCAACACTTATAGTTTCCTTCACTGGTTTACTATGGACTTTTAAATTCTAATCATTCACTATGGTTTGTACCTATTTTCCTTCATTTATGAATACATGTTATTCCAATGATATATGCACTTTGTCACATGATGGATTGATTTTATTATTGGTTCTTCACTTTGCAGTGCAGCCTTATTTTTTCCTTTTTTGTTTTTTTTTGCGTCGTAATTGCATACAGACGATCGCGATTCCCGATAGGAATTTTTCCTGACACGAAATTAGAGAACCTGCTCTCAATCTTTTTCTTGGCGGGAATTCTCACAAAAAAAGTGTGATGGAGCATACACACGATCGGAATTCCTGACAAAAAGCTCACATCGCACTTTTCTCTTCGGAAATCACGATCGTGGGTACGAGGCATTATGGGTGAACAAACTGAATCTCGTTAAGAGGTCTGTAACCTACCTTCCCAGGAGGATGGGTGGCCTAGGGTATGGTCAACCCGGTGGTATTTTTTTCTCTGATGTCTGAAACATATTTTTTTGCTAACATACTGGCAGAGGGAACCGCCTGGGTGGGGGTTGGTATTTTTCAGTCCTGGTTTAGGCCTTTTCTGCAAAGCTGAGAGAATGGTGGGCCAGTGAAAAGTCTGAGGGTCTGACATGGTGAGCTCCCGGCTTATGTTGCTCCGTGCCTGAAAATGCTTGCAGTGGCGAGTGACGGCGGAGGAAATTAAGTCTCTTCCTAGGAAGGCCTTGGAGAGGAGGATTGTTGAATCTGCCTTTAGCAAGCCACTGGCCTTGAGGGACTGCCCAGGCCGTTAGGAGGGAGGGTCTGCGTTTGCTCAATCCCTTTTTAAATTTTCGGGATTTGGCCTGGCGCTCATTCCATGGCAGACTCTAAAGGAAGGGCAACCTGAAGCATCGCTCTGTGGAGAATCGTGGTTGTCCAAGAGTGAAGTGTGGCGGGGGGAGGACACAATGGACCATTTCTTGCCTGAGTGCCCCTTCAATGTGGAAGTCTATAAGCGGGTGGGTGGGGCTCTGGGTATCTCTTTCCTTTCCCGCTTGAGTTATGCAGAGTGGTCATACGGGGCCTTTGAGAGACATCAGGATTTTGATTTTGAGACACTTTCTTCTAGTAAGCTTAGTGGTCCGTTTCTTCACGTGGAATGCACGGTGTCAGGTTTTTATTTGGAAAAACGTCCTTCCTGCAGAGGCGGAAGTGCACGACATTCTGGGTGAGGCTGTAAGCGGGTGGGTGGGGCTCTGGGTATCTCTTTCCTTTCCCGCTTGAGTTATGCGGAGTGGTCGTACGGGGCCTTTGAGACACATCGGGATTTTGATTTTGAGACACTTTCTTCTAGTAAGCTTAGTGGTCCGTTTCTTCACATGGAATGCACGGTGTCAGGTCTCCATTCGGAAAAAAGTCCTTCCTGCAGAGGCGGAAGTGCACGACATTCTGGGTGAGGCTGTAAGCGGGTGGGTGGGGCTCTGGGCATCTCTTTCCTTTCCCGCTTGAGTTATGCGGAGTGGTCGTACGGGGCCTTTGAGACACATTGGGATTTTGATTTTGAGACACTTTTTCTAGTAAGCTTAGTGGTCTGTTCCTTCACATGGAATGCACGGTGTCAGGTCTCCATTCGGAAAAAAGTCCTTCCTGCAGAGGCGGAAGTGCACGACATTCTGGGTGAGGCTGGGAAGGCTCAGGGTCTTGAGAAGGATAGGTGGCGGCCGGGGGCCTGGACAAAGGCGTGGAGGAATGTCAGGTCTCCGTAGCTGCTGTCTGTCAGTCTCTGGGTGTGCGGCTTTTCTTTCGGTCCTTTCACGTCCCCTAGATTTTGATAAGATTTGATTTTTGGAAAAAGGTTGCATGCGTGGGTTACATGTGTACCGTATATACTCGAGTATAAGCCAAGTTTTTCAGCCCTTTTTTTTAGGGCTAAAAATACCCCCCTCGGCTTATACTCGAGTCAGCACCTGAATTCTTGACAGGCGTCCATTTTTTTTAAAAGTCGCGGCTTCCTCCTGGCGTTCCGTTACGTGACAGGCATTTGACACTGTGTTCCGCCTATCACGGAGGTCCTCTCATCCTCGGACTCAGTTTCCCAGCAGACACTGTGTTCAGTGTTCCGCCAATCGCGGACGTCCTCTTGTTCGAGGATGAAAGAATGTCCGTGATTGGCGGAACACTGAACACAGTGTCTGCTGGGAAACTGAGTCCGAGGATGAGAGGACCTCCGTGATAGGCGGAACACAGTGTCAAACGCCTATCACGGAACGGAACGCCAGGAGGAAGCCGCGACTTTTAAAAAATGGACGCCTGTCAAGATTGCAGGTACTCGGGCACAGTGGGACTGCAATGGGCACAGTGAGGTTGCAATGGGCACAGTGAGGTATGGCATAGTGAGGTTGCAATGGGCACAGTGAGGTTGCAATGGGCACAGTGAGGTATGTGGCACAGTGAGACTGCAATGGGCACAGTGAAGCTGCAAATGAGCATTGTTGACCCTCTTTTCCGCTTACAGTATCGTGTTTCCCCGAAAATAAGACCTACCCCAAAAATAAGACCTAGCGTTATTTTCCAGGAGGGCTGCAATATAAGCCCTACCCCGAAAATAAGCCCTAGTTTAAAAATGTTTATAACATCCTATAATCCACTCTAGTACAGTAGTATATAATGTACAACGTGCGTGTTTCTGTAATATAATTGCGGGAAAGGGAGTTCCGGCAGGTCACGGAACCGCAGAGCGACGCTATAACGAAGGTTATATTATATAATATTACAGAAACACACACATTGTACATTATATGCTCCTGTAATAGAGTGGTTTATAGGATTTTACAAGAATTTTAACCCAGTTCACACTGGGGATTCCTCTCAGGCAGGGGGAGAGAAGACATCACATTACATGGTAAGACCTACCCCGAAAATAAGCCCTACTGTGTCTTTTGTTACCAAAATTAATATAAGACCTGGGCTTATTTTCGGGGAAAGCTGTTGCATTCTCACCCTAGGCTTATACTCGAGTCAATACATTTTCCCAGTTTTTTGTGGTAAAATTAGGTACCTCGGTATATACGGTAATCGTTCCTTAGCCTGAGGGGGTGTTTAGTTGGAGGTTAGGGCTTTGTGGTGCATTATAATATTAACAACATAAATCTTGGTTTGTATTTTTAGTTCTGTTTTGTTTTTTTTACGCTGAAGTAAGCTATTTTTGTTTATATATAATTTTATTTATTCTGTATGTATGTAAATATGTTTTTATTATGTTGTATGCTTGTAAGATTTTTAATAAACAAAAAATGTACACTTTAATGTCCCCTCCCCCCACAGTCGCACACTATTTATTATTATACATCTATATAGCTCTGACATATACCGCAGTGCTGTACAGAGATCACTGAGCCAATCACATCAGTCTCTGTACCAGAGGAGCTTACACTCTAATGTCCCCTCCCCCCACATCACATCAGTCTCTGTACCAGAGGAGCTTACACTCTAATGTCCCCTCCCCCACATCACATCAGTCTCTATACAGAGGAGCTTACACGCTAATGTCCCCTCCCCCCCATCACATCAGTCTCTGTACCAGAGGAGCTTACACTCTAATGTCCCCTCCCCCCCCCACATCACATCAGTCTCTATACAGAGGAGCTTACACTCTAATGTCCCCTCCCCCACATCACATCAGTCTCTATACAGAGGAGCTTACACTCTAATGTCCCCTCCCCCCCCACATCACATCAGTCTCTATACAGAGGAGCTTACACTCTAATGTCCCCTCCCCCACATCACATCAGTCTCTGTACAGAGGAGCTTACACTCTAATGTCCCCTCCCCCCCACATCACATCAGTCTCTGTACAGAGGAGCTTACACTCTAATGTCCCCTCCCCCCCATCACATCAGTCTCTGTACCAGAGGAGCTTACACTCTAATGTCCCCTCCCCCACATCACATCAGTCTCTATACAGAGGAGCTTACACTCTAATGTCCCCTCCCCCCCCACATCACATCAGTCTCTATACAGAGGAGCTTACACTCTAATGTCCCCTCCCCCACATCACATCAGTCTCTATACAGAGGAGCTTACACTCTAATGTCCCCTCCCCCCCCACATCACATCAGTCTCTATACAGAGGAGCTTACACTCTAATGTCCCCTCCCCCACATCACATCAGTCTCTGTACCAGAGGAGCTTACACTCTAATGTCCCCTCCCCCCCACATCACATCAGTCTCTGTACAGAGGAGCTTACACTCTAATGTCCCCTCCCCCCACATCACATCAGTCTCTGTACCAGAGGAGCTTACACTCTAATGTCCCCTCCCCCACATCACATCAGTCTCTATACAGAGGAGCTTACACTCTAATGTCCCCTCCCCCACATCACATCAGTCTCTGTACCAGAGGAGCTTACACTCTAATGTCCCCTCCCCCACATCACATCAGTCTCTATACAGAGGAGCTTACACTCTAATGTCCCCTCCCCCCCCCACATCACATCAGTCTCTATACAGAGGAGCTTACACTCTAATGTCCCCTCCCCCACATCACATCAGTCTCTGTACCAGAGGAGCTTACACTCTAATGTCCCCCCCCCACACCACATCAGTCTCTATACAGAGGAGCTTACACTCTAATGTCCCCTCCCCCCCCACATCACATCAGTCTCTATACAGAGGAGCTTACACTCTAATGTCCCCTCCCCCACATCACATCAGTCTCTGTACCAGAGGAGCTTACACTCTAATGTCCCCTCCCCCACATCACATCAGTCTCTATACCAGAGGAGCTTACACTCTAATGTCCCCTCCCCCCCACATCACATCAGTCTCTGTACAGAGGAGCTTACACTCTAATGTCCCCTCCCCCACATCACATCAGTCTCTGTACAGAGGAGCTTACACTCTAATGTCCCCCCCCCGCACATCACATCAGTCTCTGTACAGAGGAGCTTACACTCTAATGTCCCCTCCTCCCCCCACATCACATCAGTCTCTATACAGAGGAGCTTACACTCTAATGTCCCCTCCCCCCACATCACATCAGTCTCTATACAGAGGAGCTTACACTCTAATGTCCCCCCCCCACATCACATCAGTCTCTATACAGAGGAGCTTACACTCTAATGTCCCCTCCCCCACACATCACATCAGTCTCTGTACAGAGGAGCTTACACTCTAATGTCCCCTCCCCCCACATCACATCAGTCTCTGTACCAGAGGAGCTTACACTCTAATGTCCCCTCCCCCACAGTCACATCAGTCTCTATACAGAGGAGCTTACACTCTAATGTCCCCTCCCCCACACATCACATCAGTCTCTGTACAGAGGAGCTTACACTCTAATGTCCCCTCCCCCCACATCACATCAGTCTCTGTACAGAGGAGCTTACACTCTAATGTCCCCTCCCCCCACATCACATCAGTCTCTGTACAGAGGAGCTTACACTCTAATGTCCCCTCCCCCACATCACATCAGTCTCTGTACCAGAGGAGCTTACACTCTAATGTCCCCTCCCCCACATCACATCAGTCTCTATACAGAGGAGCTTACACTCTAATGTCCCCTCCCCCACACATCACATCAGTCTCTGTACAGAGGAGCTTACACTGTAATGTCCCCTCCTCCCCCCACATCACATCAGTCTCTATACAGAGGAGCTTACACTCTAATGTCCCCCCCCCCCCACATCACATCAGTCTCTATACAGAGGAGCTTACACTCTAATGTCCCCTCCCCCCACAGTCACATCAGTCTCTGTACAGAGGAGCTTACACTCTAATGTCCCCTCCCCCCCACATCACATCAGTCTCTGTACAGAGGAGCTTACACTCTAATGTCCCCTCCCCCCCACATCACATCAGTCTCTGTACAGAGGAGCTTACACTCTAATGTCCCCTCCCCCCACATCACATCAGTCTCTGTACAGAGGAGCTTACACTCTAATGTCCCCTCCCCCCACATTACATCAGTCTCTGTACAGAGGAGCTTACACTCTAATGTCCCCTCCCCCCCACACCACATCAGTCTCTATACAGAGGAGCTTACACTCTAATGTCCCCTCCCCCCACATCACATCAGGCTCTATACAGAGGAGCTTACACTCTAATGTCCCCTCCCCCACATCACATCAGTCTCTGTACAGAGGAGCTTACACTCTAATGTCCCCTCCCCCCACATCACATCAGTCTCTGTACAGAGGAGCTTACACTCTAATGTCCCCTCCCCCCACATCACATCAGTCTCTGTACAGAGGAGCTTGCACTCTAATGTCCCCTCCCCCCACATTACATCAGTCTCTGTACAGAGGAGCTTACACTCTAATGTCCCCTCCCCCCACATCACATCAGTCTCTGTACAGAGGAGCTTACACTCTAATGTCCCCTCCCCCCACATTACATCAGTCTCTGTACAGAGGAGCTTACACTCTAATGTCCCCTCCCCCACACATCACATCAGTCTCTATACAGAGGAGCTTACACTCTAATGTCCCCTCCCCCACACATCACATCAGTCTCTATACAGAGGAGCTTACACTCTAATGCCCCCCCCATCACATCACATCAGTCTCTGTACAGAGGAGCTTACACTCTAATGTCCCCTCCCCCACATCACATCAGTCTCTGTACAGAGGAGCTTACACTCTAATGTCCCCTCCCCCCACACCACATCAGTCTCTATACAGAGGAGCTTACACTCTAATGTCCCCTCCCCCACACATCACATCAGTCTCTATACAGAGGAGCTTACACTCTAATGCCCCCCCCATCACATCACATCAGTCTCTGTACAGAGGAGCTTACACTCTAATGTCCCCTCCCCCACATCACATCAGTCTCTGTACAGAGGAGCTTACACTCTAATGTCCCCTCCCCCCCACATCACATCAGTCTCTGTACCAGAGGAGCTTACACTCTAATGTCCCCTCCCCCACACATCACATCAGTCTCTATACAGAGGAGCTTACACTCTAATGTCCCCTCCCCCCACATCACATCATTCTCTGTACAGAGGAGCTTACACTCTAATGTCCCCTCCCCCCAGAGTCACATCAGTCTCTATACAGAGGAGCTTACACTCTAATGTCCCCTCCCCCACATCACATCAGTCTCTATACAGAGGAGCTTACACTCTAATGTCCCCTCCCCCCACATCACATCAGTCTCTATACAGAGGAGCTTACACTCTAATGCCCCCTCCCCCACATCACATCAGTCTCTGTACAGAGGAGCTTACACTCTAATGTCCCCTCCCCCCCACATCACATCAGTCTCTGTACCAGAGGAGCTTACACTCTAATGTCCCCTCCCCCACACATCACATCAGTCTCTATACAGAGGAGCTTACACTCTAATGTCCCCTCCCCCCACATCACATCATTCTCTGTACAGAGGAGCTTACACTCTAATGTCCCCTCCCCCCAGAGTCACATCAGTCTCTATACAGAGGAGCTTACACTCTAATGTCCCCTCCCCCACATCACATCAGTCTCTATACAGAGGAGCTTACACTCTAATGTCCCCTCCCCCCCACATCATATCAGTCTCTATACAGAGGAGCTTACACTCTAATGTCCCCTCCCCCCCACATCACATCAGTCTCTGTACAGAGGAGCTTACACTCTAATGTCCCCTCCCCCCCACATCACATCAGTCTCTGTACCAGAGGAGCTTACACTCTAATGTCCCCTCCCCCACACATCACATCAGTCTCTATACAGAGGAGCTTACACTCTAATGTCCCCTCCCCCCACATCACATCATTCTCTGTACAGAGGAGCTTACACTCTAATGTCCCCTCCCCCCAGAGTCACATCAGTCTCTATACAGAGGAGCTTACACTCTAATGTCCCCTCCCCCACATCACATCAGTCTCTATACAGAGGAGCTTACACTCTAATGTCCCCTCCCCCCACATCACATCAGTCTCTATACAGAGGAGCTTACACTCTAATGCCCCCTCCCCCACATCACATCAGTCTCTGTACAGAGGAGCTTACACTCTAATGTCCCCTCCCCCCCACATCACATCAGTCTCTGTACCAGAGGAGCTTACACTCTAATGTCCCCTCCCCCACACATCACATCAGTCTCTATACAGAGGAGCTTACACTCTAATGTCCCCTCCCCCCACATCACATCATTCTCTGTACAGAGGAGCTTACACTCTAATGTCCCCTCCCCCCAGAGTCACATCAGTCTCTATACAGAGGAGCTTACACTCTAATGTCCCCTCCCCCACATCACATCAGTCTCTATACAGAGGAGCTTACACTCTAATGTCCCCTCCCCCCCACATCATATCAGTCTCTATACAGAGGAGCTTACACTCTAATGTCCCCTCCCCCCCACATCACATCAGTCTCTGTACAGAGGAGCTTACACTCTAATGTCCCCTCCCCCCCACATCACATCAGTCTCTGTACCAGAGGAGCTTACACTCTAATGTCCCCTCCCCCACACATCACATCAGTCTCTATACAGAGGAGCTTACACTCTAATGTCCCCTCCCCCCACATCACATCATTCTCTGTACAGAGGAGCTTACACTCTAATGTCCCCTCCCCCCAGAGTCACATCAGTCTCTATACAGAGGAGCTTACACTCTAATGTCCCCTCCCCCACATCACATCAGTCTCTATACAGAGGAGCTTACACTCTAATGTCCCCTCCCCCCCACATCATATCAGTCTCTATACAGAGGAGCTTACACTCTAATGTCCCCTCCCCCCCACATCACATCAGTCTCTATACAGAGGAGCTTACACTCTAATGTCCCCTCCCCCCCAGTCACACACTATTATTATTATACATGTATATAGCTCTGACATATACCGCAGCGCTGTACAGAGATCACTGAGCCAATCATGTAGAAGGTATGGAGATAGTAGAGTGTATCGCCCTCTAGCCAGTAGCTTGCTGTGTGTGAATGTGATGATGAAATGTTAGGAGATGTGTATATACAGTATATAGATGTAGACGCACGCACATACACATACACATACAGATATATATCTCCTGCAGATAATGGTTGTGTCTGTGGAGTAGAAGGAGGATTTCTGGGCTCGGTTTGTGTTTGTCGTCCCCGGTCTCCTCAGCGGCGATTATAACCGCTCCTGACAGCGATGACCTTTTTGCTTCTGCTTCCCACAGGCCTCTCTGTGGCCTTTCCTTAATTAAAACCTTTTACATTACGTTCCGCCGCACATCGCCTTCACCCACATGTGAGCGCGCGTTGTGTCCGTCCGTCTGCACACCGCATTGGCCTATACCGCCCAGGTCATTCCCTTGACCGCTGGGCTCTCTTGCCTTTTAAGCATTTAAAGGTTGCGGTAGCTTTATACAGTCAGCAGGCTTCCATTAATCCCTCCATATCCCGTCTCCCCCCCCTCTGATTTCTAAAGCCACACCCCCCGGTTGGTTAGCGGTGGGCGGTCACCAATCGCTGTCAGTCTCTTGTCAGGTGATGAAGAACTCTCCCACAACGTGTCTGTCCCTTCCGCTCTTTATTTAGTCTTGTGTCATTGTTTTACACACATTCTAGGGCATCATGTGTAGGGCAGCCTAATGTTTCCAATGGGCTTCCCTTCCTGTGAAAAATGTAGGGGAGGAAATCCCCGAACCTTGTGTAAAATTACACCACAACGATGCTGCGAACCTTGTCGTGTGTGTATATATATATATATATATATATATATGGCTTTGATATATGTAATTCATTATCTTTATAGATAACAGTTGATTGTAGTATAAAGTGGCGCGGATCCTGAGGAAGTGACTTTTTTACGGAACATGTCAATCCACTTCCTGAGGAAGTGACTTGGTCATGAAACACATCAATCCATTTCCTGAGGAAGTGACTTGTTCATGTAACGCGTCAATCCACTTCCTGAGGAAGTGACTTGGTCATGAAACACATCAATCCATTTCCTGAGGAAGTGACTTGTTCACGTAACACGTCAATCAGTTTCCTGGGGAAGCGACTTGGTCGTGAAACACGTCGATCCGTTTCCTTAGGAAGCGACTTGTTTACAAAACACATAGATCTGTTTTCTGAGGAAGCAACTTGTTCACGAAACACGTTGATCCGTTTCCTGAGGAAGCGACTTGGTCATGAAACACGTTGATCCGTTTCCTGAGGAAGCGACTTGGTCATGAAACACATCAATCCATTTCCTGAGGAAGTGACTTGTTCACGGAACACGTCGATCCGTTTCCTTAGGAAGCGACTTGTTTACAAAACACATAAATCTGTTTTCTGAGGAAGCAACTTGTTCACGAAACACGGTGATCCGTTTCCTGAGGAAGCGACTTGGTCATGAAACACGTTGACCCGTTTCCTGAGGAAGCGGCTTGTTCACAAAAACGGGTCGATCAATTTCCTGAGGAAGTGACTTGTTCACGAAACGTGAATCTGTTTCTTGAGGAAGCAACTTGTTCACAATACACGTCGATCCGTTTCCTGAGGAAGCAACTTGTTCACGAAACATGTTGATCCGTTTCCTGAGGAAGTGACATGTTCACAAAATGGGTCGATCCTTTTTCTGAGGAAGCGACTTGTTCACGAAACACGTTGATCTGTCTCCTGGGAACGTGACTTGTTCACGATACACGTCGATCCGTTTCCTGAGAAAACGACTTGTTAATGAAATGCATTGATCCGTTTTCCTGTGGAAGTGACTTATTCGCGAAATGCATTGATCCGTTTTCCTGAGGAAGTGACTTGTTCGCGAAACGTGCCGATCCATTTTTACGCCCGTGGATAGATATATCTGTGGAAAAATGTAGATGGCACCTATTTTATAATATATTTTGTGTTTTTAAGGTGATTGTAAAGGTTCAGTTTTTATTTTTAAATAACAAACATGTTATACTTACCTGCTCTGTAATGGTATTGGATAGTGATGAGCCGAACACCCCCGGGTTCGGTTCGCACCAGAACCCGCGAACGGACCGAAAGTTCGCACGAACATTAGAACCCTATTAAATACAATGGATGCGAACGTTCGAATTCTAAAGTGCTAATTATAACGACTATTATGCATGTTATTGTCCTAAACAGAGTTTGGGAACCCGGGTTCTGCACCAGGGGACATGTATCAATGCAAAAAGAAGTTTTAAAAACGGACGTTTTCCGGGAGCAGTCATTTTAATGATGCATAAAGTGAAAAAAAAAAAGTCAAATATTCCTTTAAATATTGTACCTGGGGGGTGTCTAAAGTATGCCTGTGAAGTGCCACGTGTTTCCCGTGTTTAGAACTGTCCCTGCACAAAATGACACTTCTAAAGGAAAAAAAAGCCATTTAAAACTGCTTGCGGCTTTAATGTAATGTCTGGTCCCGGTAATATGGATGAAAATCTTTAAGAAAAATGGCATAGCTACCCCATGACCCCCCCCCCCCCTACCCCAGCCCATTACCAGCCCCTTTGGGTCTTGTATGGATATTAAGGGGAACCCCGCACATAAAATAAAAAAGGCCCTATATACTCTGAACAGCCCTATACAGGCGGTGCATACAAGACAGGGACTGTAGGTTTGTTCTTATGTAGAATCTGTTTGTAATTTTGAACAGGTACATTGTTGAAGTGTAGCTCCAGCCCAAAAATCTATTTTTAAACTTTTTGGGAAACATAGGTAAGGGTTATCACCCCTGTAACATTTGTTTTGCTGTCTGTGCCCCTGTTCAGAACATTTCACCTCACTTTCCGTCCCAATGACAACTCTTTTTGAAATGTGGTGTTTTTCTTGAAACAAGGATTGCTGATAAAGCATCAGTACAGAGGAGACACCTTTCTCCCATATTTATTCTTACAGGAGAGAATTTTCCTTCCTAGTGGTAGATTTCCTCTCACTTCCTGTTGTCTTCTTTCGTTTGCAAGTAGGAGTCGTTTGTAAGTTGGATGTTTGAAAGTAGGGACCTGCCGTATATACTCTGCAGAAATAGGCCCCTTAGTTGTTGGTGTTGGCACAACACTGTAAGCACTCACAGTTACTCTTGGTTGGTGCTGGAACGCCCTGCTGTCAACTATTATATCAGGAATTTTAATTACATATAATTGTTGAACAGTGGTAGTAAAAATTGGGCCTTTGATGGTGGTGCTGGTGCCACAACACTGTAAGCCCTGACAGTTACTCTTGGTGGGTGCAGCAATGGGCCCTGCTGTGAATTATTAGATCAAGAATTGTAATTGCATGCCCCTGTTGAACAGGGGCTGAAAAATTGGGCTTTTCGTGGTGGTGGTGGTGGTGTTGCCACAACACTGTAAGCCCTCAGAGTTACTCTTGGTGGGTGCAGGAATGGGCCCTGCTGTGAATTATTAGATCAAGAATTGTAATTACATGCCCCTTTTGAACAGTGGCTGAAAAATTGGGCCTTTCGTGGTGGTGGTGGTGGTGGTGGCGTTGCCACAACACTGTAAGCCCTCAGACTTACTCTTGGTGGGTGCAGGAATGGGCCCTGCTGTGAATTATTACATCAAGAATTGTAATTGCATGCCCCTGTTGAACAGGGGCTGAAAAATTGGGCCTTAGGCACTGGTGGCACAACACTGCAACCCCTCACAGATACACTGTACTTGGAGCACAGCAATGAGCCCTGTTGCAAAGTATTGCTTCAAAAATTGTAATGACACGCCCCTGTTAAACAGGGGCTGAAAAATTGGGCCTTAGGCACTGGTGCCACAACACTACAACCCCTCACAGATACTGTACTTGGAGCACAGCAATGAGCCCTATGGCAAATTATTGCTAAAAAAATTGTAAGTACACGCCCCTGTAAAACAGGGGCTGAAAAATTGGGCCTTAGCCACTGGTGGCGGCACCCATAAACAAAAATGATCTTCCAAGCTATCATCATCAATCGTATCATTGAGGACTCGGAGGAGGAGGATAGCCAGTCAACATAACAGCACAGGCACTCAGCATCAGCATCAGTCTTGAAGGGACGTGACATGTTAAAATCAATTAGTCTGTTATATCAGCATCAGGTGTGTGGTAGCTGGTGGTGATCCAAGACTGGTTCATCTTGATGAAAGTCAGTCGATCAACCGAGTCGGTGGACAGGCGCACCCTGTGATCCGTGACAAATCCTCCAGCAGCACTGAATGTGCGTTCCGAAAGAACGCTGGATGCAGGACAGGCCAGTAGCTCAATTGCATACTGTGCAAGCTCTGGCCAGTGATCCATCCTCAAGACCCAGTAAGCCAGAGGATTTTCGGTGGGGAAGGTGTCCAAGTCTGACCTTGCCCCTAGATATTCCTGCACCATGTTTATCAGACGCTGGCGATGGTTGCTGGAACCAATCATACTTTGGGGCTGCGGACTAAAGAATTGTCTGAACGCATCGGTCAGACGGCCACCTTCCCCACCGCTCCTTCTTTGACTGGCCGAAGCCTCAGCAACTCGTTGTCCTGGACCAGGAGTTTGTAACCTCCCAGTCTCTGGGAACGCGTTGCACAGACCTTTCTGCAAGGCCTCCCGGAGTTGTCTCATCCTCTGCTCCCTCTGCGACGGTAACATAAGGTCCGCAACCTTACCCTTGTACCGTGGATCAAGGAGAGTGGCCAGCCAGTAATGGTCCCTCTCCTTGATCCGAAGAATACGAGGATCCTTCCGCAGACTTTGCAGGATCAGGGAGGCCATGCAGCGTAGGTTAGCTGAGGCATTCGCTCCGGAGTCCTCTGGGTCACTAAGGACGACATGATCCGCAGTCACCTCCTCCCAGCCACGTACAAGTCCACTGGTTTCTTGGGACTGTAAATCATCCCTAAAAGACTGCTGCTGATGATGCTGAGTGCCAGCCTCCACCTCCATGCTGACACAATCCTCCTCCTCCTCCTCCTCTTCCTCTTCCTGTGCGATGGGTGGGACAGAAGGAACACTGTCTGGGTAAAGGGGGCCTTGAGAGGCAAGGAAGTCCTCCTCTTCCTGCCTCTGTTCTGCCTCAAGTGCCCTGTCCATTATTCCACGCAGCGTGTGCTCCAACAGGTGGACAAGAGGTACAGTGTCACTGATGCATGCACTGTCACTGCTCACCATCCTCGTGGCCTCCTCAAATGGTGCCAGGACAGTGCATGCATCCCTGATCATGCCCCACTGGCGTGGAGAAAAAAAACCAAGCTCCCCTGACCCTGTCCTGGTGCCGTAGTCGCACAGGTACTCATTGATGGCCCTCTGCTGCGTGTGCAGCCGCTGCAGCATGGCCAACGTTGAGTTCCACCTGGTGGGCATGTCACATATAAGGCGGTTCTTGGGCAGGTTCAACTCCTTTTGCAGCTCAGCCAGGCGAGCACTGGCATTATAAGATCTGTGGAAATGCACACAGACTTTCCTGGCCTGCCTCAGGACATCCTGTAAGCCCGGGTACCTGCCCAAGAACCGCTGCACCACCAGGTTAAGGACGTGAGCCACACAGGGCACATGGGTCAGTTGTCCCTGTCGGAGGGCGGAGAGGAGGTTGGTGCCATTGTCGCAAACCACCATTCCTGGCTTAAGCTGGCGTGGCGTCAACCACCTCTCGGCCTGGCCCTGCAGAGCAGACAGGACCTCTGCTCCAGTGTGGCTTCTGTCCCCCAAACACACCAGCGCAAGCACGGCATGGCATCTTTTTGCCTGCGTACTTGCGTAGCCCCGTGAACGGCTACGGAGCACCGCTGGTTCATAGGACAAACCACAGGAAGAGGCCATGGAGGAAGAAGAAGAGGAGGGGGTGGAGGAGAGAGGTGTGTCACAACCAGTAGTAGCATTTTGGAGGCGTGGCGGTGGGACAACCTCCAACACTACTGCACCTTGTCCTGCATCCTTCCCAGCTGCCAAAAGAGTGACCCAATGGGCCGTGAAAGAAAGGTAACGTCCCTGTCCATGCCTGCTGGACCATGAGTCAGCGGTAATATGCACCTTACCGCTGACCGCCCTGTCCAGCGAGGCCAAGACATTGCCTTCCACATGCCGGTAGAGAGCCGGAATAGCCTTCCGTGAGAAAAAGTGGCGTTTGGGAACCTGCCACTGAGGAACCGCACATTGCACAAACTCACGGAAGGGGGCCGAGTCTACCAACTGAAAAGGCAGCAGTTGAAGCGCTAGCAATTTAGCCAAGCTAGCATTCAACCGCTGGGCATGTGGATGGCTGGGAGTGAACTTCTTTCGACGGTCCAGCAGCTGGGGCAGGGAAATTTGCCTGCTAGAATCGGACGTCGGTGTACTGCTAGCAGAGTGGCCGCAAGTACTTGGCTGTGACACACCTAATTCTACACCTTCATTCCTCTCAGTGCAGGTTTCAGAGAGGACTGAAGTTATAGTGGGGTTGGAGATCCCAGCTGATGTGGTGCAAGGAGAGGTCCGCTTTGTTCTTTGGTGTGGGTCTTTGAGGTAGGCTTGCCAACGAGCTGCATGGCAGGTCAACATATGTCTGGTCAGGCATGTGGTACCCAAGCGGCTGATGTTTTGGCCACGCGATATACGCTTGAGACATATGTTGCAAACAGCAGCTGTGCGATCTGATGCACTAGCCTCAAAAAAGGCCCACACCAAGGAACTTTTTGAATGACGGGCAGAGGCAGCGCCCTGCACAGGCGGAGCTCTGCGGTGTGATTCCGTCGGTGTACTGCCCTTACGCTGGCCACCAAAGGGCATCCTGTCTCGTTGGAGATGTGCCTCCTCCTCATCCTCCTCCTCCTCCTCTCTCCTATTAGGCACCCAGGTGGAGTCAGTGACCTCATCATCCCCTCCCTCCTCATCACTGGAGCCAATCTGGCAGTATGCTGCAGCTGCTGGAACATGACTGCCAGATTGGTGTCCTTCTTGAGCATCCCCTCTGTCTGCTCTCACGCTACTACCTTCCTGTAGCTGGGTTTCATCATCAGACCCTTCGAAACGCTGGGCATCCTCCTGGAGCATGTACCCAACACTGTGCTCAAACAGTTCGGGGGACTCCTCAGGAGGAGGACATGGTGGGTCTAGGGAAGGAGTGACTGATGATGAGTCTGACATTGATACCAGGGAAGAGGACGCTTTGGCAGCTGCTTTGCCAGTACCCTGAGCCTGGGTGAGAGAGGATGAGGAGGAGGAGGAGGGCTTGGTCATCCACTCTACCAAGTCTTCGGCATGATGTGGCTCAACATGTCCAGCTGCCGAAAAGAAGGACAAGCGTGTCCCATGGCCATGTGCTGATGACAATGCACCGCGTCCACGACCAGCACTGTTGCCCCCAGACACAGAGCCTGCTTGCCCTCTTTTATTGCCTCCTGACTGTCTGCCTCTCCTTGTTTGCCTTCCAGACATTCTAATAGATGGCCTGCAGGGAGATGGGAAAAAAGCAATAAGGGCTACCTTCAGGTGTCCTTCTCTGTCCCTTGAAACAAGGACTTGCACAGTGAAAGAAACTGACACTCTCCCTACCTACAGTTTTCTGTCCCTAGAAAAAATGTTTTTTTTAAGCACAATATAGCACAAGGAGAATTCACTCACTGTCCTTCCAGGTCCCTAGAAACAAGGACTTGCAGAGTGAAAGAAACTGACACTGTCCCTACCTACAGTTTTCTGTCCCTAGAATAAATGTTTTTTTTAAGCACAATATAGCACAAGGAGAATTCACTCACTGTCCTTCCAGGTCCCTAGAAACAAGGACGTGCACAGTGAAAGAAACTGACACTCTCCCTACCTACAGTTTTCTGTCCCTAGAAAAAATGTTTTTTTTAAGCACAATATAGCACAAGGAGAATTCACTCACTGTCCTTCCAGGTCCCTAGAAACAAGGACTTGCACAGTGAAAGAAACTGACACTCTCCCTACCTACAGTTTTCTGTCCCTAGAAAAAATGTTTTTTTTAAGCACAATATAGCACAAGGAGAATTCACTCACTGTCCTTCCAGGTCCCTAGAAACAAGGACTTGCACAGTGAAAGAAACTGACACTCTCCCTACCTACAGTTTTCTGTCCCTAGAAAAAATGTTTTTTTTAAGCACAATATAGCACAAGGAGAATTCACTCACTGTCCTTCCAGGTCCCTGGAAACAAGGACTTGCACAGTGAAAGAAACTGACACTCTCCCTACCTACAGTTTTCTGTCCCTAGAAAAAATGTTTTTTTTAAGCACAATATAGCACAAGGAGAATTCACTCACTGTCCTTCCAGGTCCCTGGAAACAAGGACTTGCACAGTGAAAGAAACTGACACTCTCCCTACCTACAGTTTTCTGTCCCTAGAAAAAATGTTTTTTTTAAGCACAATATAGCACAAGGAGAATTCACTCACTGTCCTTCCCAGTCCCTAGAAACAAGGACTTGCACAGTGAAAGAAACTGACACTCTCCCTACCTACAGTTTTCTGTCCCTAGAAAAAATGTTTTTTTTAAGCACACTATAGCACAAGGAGAATTCACTCACTGTCCTTCCCAGTCCCTAGAAACAAGGACTTGCACAGTGAAAGAAACTGACACTCTCCCTACCTACAGTTTTCTGTCCCTAGAAAAAATGTTTTTTTTAAGCACACTATAGCACAAGGAGCATTCACTCACTGTCCTTCCAGGTCCCTGGAAACAAGGACTTGCACAGTGAAAGAAACTGACACTCTCCCTACCTACAGTTTTCTGTCCCTAGAAAAAATGTTTTTTTTAAGCACAATATAGCACAAGGAGAATTCACTCACTGTCCTTCCAGGTCCCTAGAAACAAGGACTTGCACAGTGAAAGAAACTGACACTCTCCCTACCTACAGTTTTCTGTCCCTAGAAAAAATGTTTTTTTTAAGCACAATATAGCACAAGGAGAATTCACTCACTGTCCTTCCAGGTCCCTGGAAACAAGGACTTGCACAGTGAAAGAAACTGACACTCTCCCTACCTACAGTTTTCTGTCCCTAGAAAAAATGTTTTTTTTAAGCACAATATAGCACAAGGAGAATTCACTCACTGTCCTTCCAGGTCCCTGGAAACAAGGACTTGCACAGTGAAAGAAACTGACACTCTCCCTACCTACAGTTTTCTGTCCCTAGAAAAAATGTTTTTTTTAAGCACAATATAGCACAAGGAGAATTCACTCACTGTCCTTCCAGGTCCCTAGAAACAAGGACTTGCACAGTGAAAGAAACTGACACTCTCCCTACCTACAGTTTTCTGTCCCTAGAAAAAATGTTTTTTTTAAGCACAATATAGCACAAGGAGAATTTACTCACTGTCCTTCCAGGTCCCTGGAAACAAGGACTTGCACAGTGAAAGAAACTGACACTCTCCCTACCTACAGTTTTCTGTCCCTAGAAAAATTTTTTTTTTTAAGCACAATATAGCACAAGGAGAATTCACTCACTGTCCTTCCAGGTCCCTGGAAACAAGGACTTGCACAGTGAAAGAAACTGACACTCTCCCTACCTACAGTTTTCTGTCCCTAGAAAAAATGTTTTTTTTAAGCACAATATAGCACAAGGAGAATTCACTCACTGTCCTTCCAGGTCCCTAGAAACAAGGACTTGCACAGTGAAAGAAACTGACACTCTCCCTACCTACAGTTTTCTGTCCCTAGAAAAAATGTTTTTTTTAAGCACAATATAGCACAAGGAGAATTCACTCACTGTCCTTCCAGGTCCCTGGAAACAAGGACTTGCACAGTGAAAGAAACTGACACTCTCCCTACCTACAGTTTTCTGTCCCTAGAAAAAATGTTTTTTTTAAGCACAATATAGCACAAGGAGAATTCACTCACTGTCCTTCCAGGTCCCTAGAAACAAGGACTTGCACAGTGAAAGAAACTGACACTCTCCCTACCTACAGTTTTCTGTCCCTAGAAAAAATGTTTTTTTTAAGCACAATATAGCACAAGGAGAATTCACTCACTGTCCTTCCAGGTCCCTGGAAACAAGGACTTGCACAGTGAAAGAAACTGACACTCTCCCTACCTACAGTTTTCTGTCCCTAGAAAAAATGTTTTTTTTAAGCACAATTTAGCACAAGGAGAATTCACTCACTGTCCTTCCAGGTCCCTAGAAACAAGGACTTGCACAGTGAAAGAAACTGACACTCTCCCTACCTACAGTTTTCTGTCCCTAGAAAAAATGTTTTTTTTAAGCACAATATAGCACAAGGAGAATTCACTCACTGTCCTTCCAGGTCCCTAGAAACAAGGACTTGCACAGTGAAAGAAACTGACACTCTCCCTACCTACAGTTTTCTGTCCCTAGAAAAAATGTTTTTTTTAAGCACAATTTAGCACAAGGAGAATTCCCTCACTGTCCTTCCAGGTCCCTGGAAACAAGGACTTGCACAGTGAAAGAAACTGACACTCTCCCTACCTACAGTTTTCTGTCCCTAGAAAAAATGTTTTTTTTAAGCACAATATAGCACAAGCACAAAACACACTGACACTCTCCCTACCTATCCTTCTCTTTCCCTAAACTAAAGGAATCCAGGTTAAGCAAGAAAGAAATAACAGTCACTGTCCCTGCCTATGCTGCTCTATCCCTGCTCCGGAACACACTACACTAGGCCGCCGTGCTGGCGGCCTTTTATAGTGTGGGGCGTGTACTAAACACCCTCAGCAATAATTGGCCACAGGCATCCTGCCTGTGGCCAATCATTGCTCTCCTCGCTGCCGGCGCTGTGATTGGCCAAGCATGCGGGGTCACAGTGCATGCTTGGCCAATCACAGCGCCTGGATGACACTGCGATGGCGTAGTGCATTGTGGGCCGTTCGCGTCACTCGAATTTGGCGCGAACGGCCCAAATCGTTCGATCTTCGTCGAACGATCGAACAGCCGATGTTCGAGTCGAACGTATGTTCGACTCGAACACGAAGCTCATCCCTAGTATTGGACAGAGCAGCCCCGATCCTCCTCTTCTCAGGTCCCCCCCGGCAGCGCTCCTAGCCCCTCCCTCCTGCCGAGAGCCCCCTATAGCAACCTGCCCCGCCCCCGTGCTCTCCTCATTGGCTTACTGGCTGTGATTGACGGTAGCGGGAGCCAATGCTGTCTCAACTGATGAGGAGAGAAAGCCCTGGGAGGGCCGAGGCTCTCGTGCACATCGCTGGATTGACGTGGGGCTCAGGTAAGTATTGGGGGAAGGCTGGGGCTGCTATTTTTTGTAAATAAAAAAAGCTGTGTTTTACATGTATTGTTTGCACTCTCTTTGGTGGCACCTTTAGGCTGCATTCGCACTTCAGCGGTTTTCCAGCATTTTTTTGCACGTTTTATGTGCAATTGTGGTGCGTTTTTATGTGTGACTTGCACGCCGTTTTGAGCTTTGGCGTTTTTTTATTGGCTAATAAAGAAAAATATCATCTGTTGCATCAATTTTTTGCTAGGTTTTTCAGCTTTTAATTATTATTACTCATTTATTATTATAATTTTTTCGTTAGGGTAAGGGGTTAGAGTTAAGGTTAGGGGTTAATTATTTATTTACTATTACTTAGTATTAATTTATTGAATTTATTTATTATTTATTTATGATTGTTTTTTTTTTTATTTGTGTACTTATTTTACATTTATTTATTAATTTACTCATTCCCTAATACTAATTCTCATGCAGCTATTGCAAATTAGTATTAGCCGAACTAGCTTCCTGACATAGGGATATTTTTTTTATATTTTTTTTGCTAGGGTTAGGGGGTCAATACTACTACTACTAATAATAATAATAATAATAATTAATAAATAAATGTAATATAAATATACACATGAATAAAAATAATCATAAATAAATAATAAATAAATTCAATAAATTAATACTAAGTAATAGTAAATAAATAATGAACCCCTAACCCTTAAAAAATAATAATAATAATAAATAACTAAACACCCTAACACATAATAAATTACTACTATTATTATTATTATTGTTAATAATTTTGTTTGTTTTTGTTCGGGTTTGGATGATTATTATTATTATTATTATTATTATTATTATTATTATTTATAATAATTTATTTAATATTTTTTTATAGTTAGGGGTTAATTACCTTTATTTTTTAATGTTTTATTACAAATTATTAATTTATTTTATTTATTTATGATGATTTTTAATCATTTGTGAATTTAGTTTACATTTATTTCTTTATATGTTTTTGCTTTGTTTGATGTTTGAGCAGAAAACACGCGTCAAAACGCACGAATGCGCACTAAAACGTGCGAGTGGGGCGTTTCTATTCATTCTTATGGTAATAAAAAAATGCCCCAAAAACGCTCAAATCTGCCCCGATTTTCGAGCTACAAAAAAAAAAGCCTCCCCACATCTAGAGATTTCTTTTGCTGGTATTTGATCACCTCTGCGGTTTTTATTTTTTGCGCTATAAACAAAAAAAAATGCGGACAGTGTTTCAGCTCCCCATGCACCTCTTATGTCTGAGTCACCCTGTGTCTATTAGGGGCACAGGGGGAGCAAGAAAATAATGGACATTAAGAATGTGTGGCTCGGGTTACTTAAAAACGGAACCCTATTAGAAAGACGGACTGATTCATACTGTTAGGAGGTGCTGATAATGTCAACTCCAGCCACCTGTCTGTCTGTTATAATGTAAATGAGCCTAGTGTGGCTTCTCTGTCGTCTGTGCTAATTGACCCTGCAATTGTATGAAGGAGTTCTGTGTTGATTTGTATGATAATGTGTGTTGTAGTTTAGGAGACAGCCAGGCTAGGAACTCAAAGGTCATGCCTAGGCTGTCTAAAGGGATTAGTAAATGAGCTCCTGTTAATTAGGTCTCTGGTCACAGGTGTATTTCCAGAGTAATATGAGCAGGAGGTATGCTCCTCCCTCTTTTACTGTGTATAAAACTTGTATTGCTTTCAATAAAGGTTCATTCCTGCTTGACCCCCAGGGCGGAGCTTCGTCTCGTACTTGGGGGAGAATTATTCGGATGGGTTTCTTGTTCGGCTGGTTGGAGTGCCCGGTAGCTGCCTTTGTGTTCGGGTATGGAATGTCCTAAACAACTTTAACCCCTTTCATACTCGGGGTGTCGTTACATTGGCCCTTAAACCTATCCAATAAAAAAATGTAATTCATCAATTTTAGGACAATATGTATTCTAGACACGTGCGGTTCGGTTCGTTCCGAGTTAAAATTCGGATTGAATTTTCATTATTCGGAAATTGGGATGTATCCCAATTTCCGAATTAGAATAGTACCGAATCTGAAATAACTTCGCTTTCGAATACTATTCAAACTCAAAAAGTTTTCCAATTTCCAAAGAGAATAAAATAGAATACAAAATAAAGGAATAGAATAGAAAAAAAAAATCATTCATTTTTTTTCTATTCTATTCCTTTATTTTCTATTTTATTCTTTTTGGAAATTGGAAAACTATTCGAATTCAAAAAGTTTTCCAATTTCCAAAGAGAATATAAAATAAAGGAATAGAATATAATTTTTTTTCTCTATTCTATTCCTTTATTTTCTATTCCATTTTATTCTTTTTGGTAATTGGAAAACTATTCAAATTCAAAAAGTTTTTGCAATTTCCAAAGAGATTAAAATAGAATACAAAATAAAGGAATAGAATAGAAACAAATCATCATTCTTTTCTATTCTATTCCTTTATTTTCTATTTTATTCTTTTTGGAAATTGGAAAACTATTCGAATTCAAAAAGTCTTCCAATTTCCAAAGAGAATAAAATAGAATACAAAATAAGGGAATAGAATAGATAAAAAAAATCATAATTTTTTTTTCTATTCTATTCCTTTGTTTCCTATTCCATTTTATTCTTTTTGGAAATTGGAAAACTATTCGAATTATTATCATTATATTTTTTTTCTATTCTATTCCTTTATTTTCTATTCTATTTCATTATTTTTGGAAATTGGAAAACTATTCAAATTCAAAAAGTTTTCCAAAGAGAAAAAAATAGAATACAAAATAAAGGAATAGAATAGGAAAAAAAATTATATTTTCTTCCTTTATTTTCTATTTTATTATTTTTGGAAATTGGAAAACTATTCGAATTTAAAAAGTTTTCCAATTTCCAAATAGAATAAAATAGAATACAAAATAAAGGAATAGAATAGAAAAAAAAATCATTATTTTTTTTTCTATTCTATTCCTTTATTTTCTATTCTATTTTATTATTTTCGGAAATTGGAAAACTATTCGAAATGGATTTGAAAACAAGTAAACGAAACGAATTCCAAAAATGAATTAAACGAATGAAACCAATTTATGTAAATAACGAATCGTAACAAAACATTTTTTTTTCGCTATGGGATAGATTTGTGGCTTTTTTTATTTTTATTTTTACTAGTAATGGCGGTGATCAGTGATTTTTAGCGGGACTGCGACATTACGACGGACAAGTTGGACATTAAAGCCTCGTACACACGATCGGATTTTCATCGGACAAAGCGTAGGACTTTTGTCTGAAGGGCGTTGGCCGTGAACTTGTCTTGCATACAAACGGCAAAGAATTGTCATCCAACAAACACGAAACGACGTGGTTTTTCAGCTCTTTAGCGCCACCCTTTGGGCAACTTCTGCTAATGTTGTGTTATGGTGAGCATTGCTTCTGAGCATGCGTGTTTGTACTTTGGTGGATTATCCGATCGGATAATCTGCCAACACACATTTGTTGGCGGACAATTTTAAACCATGCTATCCCACATTTGTCCGCGGAAAATCCGACAATTGTCCGATGGAGCGTACAAACAGTCGGATTTTCCGACAACAGCCTGTCATCGCACCATTCCCGTTGGATAATCTGTGTGCACGAGGCTTTAGTGACACCTTTTTGGGGACCAGTGACACCACTACAGTGGTCAGTGCTAAAAAAAATGCACTGTCACTGTATTAATGACACTGGCAGGGAAGGGGTTAACACCAGGAGCTATCAAAGGGTTAAATGTGTTCCCTGGGGGTGCTTTCTAGCTGTGTGTGGGGTGGTCTGACTGGAGGAAGAGAGACATCTGTGTTCCTGAATGATTAGCAGGAACACAAGATGTCTCTCTTCTTCTCTGACAGAACAGCGGTCTGCATTGTTTACATAAATTAGACATGTGCCATTCGTTTCGTTCCGAATTAGTTTTTTAACGACTTTTGACAAATTAGTTAATTCCGAAATTTTCGAATTTCCGAATTTTTCTATTTCCGGAGTTTCGGATTTCTGAAATTTCGAATTTTCGTAAATTCTGAATTTCCGGAAATTCGGAATTTCGGTAATTGGAATTTCGGAATATTTAAATTTCGGAAATTTTGTAAATTCAAAATTTCGAAAGTTCGAAATTCCGGAAACTCGAAAATTCGGAAATTCCAAAATCGGTAATTTGAAAATTGGAAATTCAAAAATCTAAAAATTTGGATTTTTGAATTTCCGAATTTCCGAAAAATGCAAAAAAAACGGATGAAACCGAAAACAAAGGAATTTTTCGGCAGTGCACATGTCTGACATAAATCAACATTAAAAAAAAAAAAAAAAAAAAAAAAACAGCCTTTGGAATGCAAGGTAAAAATTTAATAATTAATAACAATAAACGGTTTTAAAATGTCATACAAATATGTATTTGAAATTAAATCTTTATTATTTTTTGTCAATCACACGGTGTGGGCGGATTTCTCCCAGTCACATGCTGTGCCACGCCCCCCTTCAGCCTGTGTCTTAGAATAAGAGGGAGGTGAAGCCTCCATCAATCTATATGTAATATGTGAATACGCCCGACATAGATTCATAGATCGATCGATCTCAGCATTGAACAGCAATGGGTGATCTCTGTTTTCTGTTCTTCTTTTCAGACCTTCTCAGGGAAGCAGAGCTGACATAACATCTCCTCGCTCCGGTATGTGTCCCCGATACTCTCTGATTTTGCATTTATATTTCTGGAGCCAAAAGAGATTATTCAATGTTAAAGTCATGGTTCACCTTTACCAAAGAACTGCCTGTCCATGTCGGGGGCGTCTAGATAAAAAATAAATAACTGTGCAGCTCTGACTAAAGTTGAATAACGCCCTTGGCATAGCTGTGGGCCATTTATGTACCTCCTGAAGCCTGACTGAATAACTACCAGAGACGGCATCTCCCAATCCTGTCTTGTTGCTTGGAAATTGCTGCGACACTCCCAGACGTTAAAGTGGAAATACGCGGCATCTGAGCACCACAAACGCTATTCCAATCCATTTTAATGTTCACACAGCAAGCTCCCCCATCCATGTAACATTTACTTCCTGGAATCCATCTCCCCTTAGCTCAGGCATTCAGGCAGGAGGGTGTACTTGGCAGAGAGAGCCCCTCGTCCTATGAAGACTCCTGGGATGTATGACATCATTTTGGCCTAGGCCAGAAACCAGGAAGTTACTAAAGAAATGTAAAGAGAAAAAAAAGGTGTAAAACGAGTAAATCTGATCTTCCTTTGTATCTGTTCACTAATTCTAACCTCATAGGGAAGGATTGTCAATGGTGACTGAGAGAGTGAAGTTCACCCCCATCATCACAGGAGGGCGCTCTTTTTGTGATTCAAACCCAGTGGTGGCTGATGCTCTATTGGTCGGGGGAGGGGGGGGGCAGGCAGACCTGACTACCGACATTAGATATCTATGCGTCTGGCGCCCTGCATGTGGATTAGGGGGTCGGCGCCGCTTTACCCTGCATGTACATTAGGGGCCGGGCACATGGATTGGGGGGACGGCGCCCCTTCGCCCTGCATGTTATTTAGGGGCCGGGCACATGGATTGGGGGGACGGCGCCCCTTCGCCCTGCATGTTATTTAGGGGCCGGGCACATGGATTGGGGGGACGGCGCCCCTTCGCCCTGCATGTTATTTAGGGGCCGGGCACATGGATTAGGGGGGCAGTGCCCCTTCGCCCTGCATGTTATTTAGGGGCCGGGCACATGGATTAGAGGGGTGGCGCCCCTTCGCCCTGCAGGTAAATTAGGGGCCGGGCACATAGATTAGGGGGACGGCGCCCCTTTGCCCTGCATGTTATTTAGGGGCCGGGCACATGGATTAGGGGGGCGGCGCCCCTTTGCCCTGCATGATATTTAGGGGCCGGGCACATGGATTAGGGGGGCGGCACCCCTTCGCCCTGCATGATATTTAGGGGCCGGGCACATGGATTAGGGGGGCAGTGCCCCTTCGCCCTGCATGTTATTTAGGGGCCGGGCACATGGATTAGAGGGGTGGCGCCCCTTCGCCCTGCAGGTAAATTAGGGGCCGGGCACATAGATTAGGGGGACGGCGCCCCTTTGCCCTGCATGATATTTAGGGGTCGGGCACATGGATTAGGGGGACGGCGCCCCTTTGCCCTGCATGATATTTAGGGGCCGGGCACATGGATTAGGGGGGCAGTGCCCCTTCGCCCTGCATGTTATTTAGGGGCCGGGCACATGGATTAGAGGGGTGGCGCCCCTTCGCCCTGCAGGTAAATTAGGGGCCGGGCACATAGATTAGGGGGACGGTGCCCCTTTGCCCTGCATGTTATTTAGGGGCCGGGCACATGGATTAGGGGGACGGCGCCCCTTTGCCCTGCATGATATTTAGGGGCCGGGCACATGGATTAGGGGGGCGGCGCCCCTTCGCCCTGCATGTTATTTAGGGGCCGGGCACATGGATTAGAGGGGTGGCGCCCCTTCGCCCTGCAGGTAAATTAGGGGCCGGGCACATAGATTAGGGGGACGGTGCCCCTTTGCCCTGCATGTTATTTAGGGGCCGGGCACATGGATTAGGGGGACGGCGCCCCTTTGCCCTGCATGATATTTAGGGGCCGGGCACATGGATTAGGGGGGCGGCGCCCCTTCGCCCTGCATGTTATTTAGGGGCCGGGCACATGGATTAGAGGGGTGGCGCCCCTTCGCCCTGCAGGTAAATTAGGGGCCGGGCACATAGATTAGGGGGACGGCGCCCCTTTGCCCTGCATGATATTTAGGGGCCGGGCACATGGATTAGGGGGACGGCGCCCCTTTGCCCTGCATGATATTTAGGGGCCGGGCACATGGATTAGGGGGGCAGTGCCCCTTCGCCCTGCATGTTATTTAGGGGCCGGGCACATGGATTAGAGGGGTGGCGCCCCTTCGCCCTGCAGGTAAATTAGGGTCCGGGCACATAGATTAGGGGGACGGTGCCCCTTTGCCCTGCATGTTATTTAGGGGCCGGGCACATGGATTAGGGGGACGGCGCCCCTTTGCCCTGCATGATATTTAGGGGCCGGGCACATGGATTAGGGGGGCGGCGCCCCTTCGCCCTGCATGTTATTTAGGGGCCGGGCACATGGATTAGAGGGGTGGCGCCCCTTCACCCTGCAGGTAAATTAGGGGCCGGGCACATAGATTAGGGGGACGGTGCCCCTTTGCCCTGCATGTTATTTAGGGGCCGGGCACATGGATTAGGGGGACGGCGCCCCTTTGCCCTGCATGATATTTAGGGGCCGGGCACATGGATTAGGGGGGCGGCGCCCCTTCGCCCTGCATGTTATTTAGGGGCCGGGCACATGGATTAGAGGGGTGGCGCCCCTTCGCCCTGCAGGTAAATTAGGGGCCGGGCACATAGATTAGGGGGACGGCGCCCCTTTGCCCTGCATGTTATTAGGGGGGCGGCGGCCCTTCGCCCTGCATGTGATTTAGGGGCCGGGCACATGGATTAGGGGGGCGGCGCCCCCTGCACCCCAAATGGATGGGCCGCCACTGCTGTACATGTGTGTGTGGTGCTATAACATGAGTGAGGAGCAGCTCAATGTAAACTGAACTGAGGAGGGATTATCAGTGAAGAGCGATACACACATGTGTTACATTGTTCTGTGATGTGAGGAGGACAGTAATTATGTTACTCGTGTACAATCAGTGATATAAAGGAAGAGGAAGGCGGTCGCAGCCCCCCCCCCCCCCCGACGATCGCAGCCCCCGGTGATCGCTCTATTCCAGCACGTTTTCCCGATCGGGTGTAATTATTATCCTGTCATTGGAAATCTCTCTCTTTTATACTGTAAGGTGTCTGAGAAATATGGGAGGTGTGAGTGTGAATGCCTCCCTGCCTCCCTCCCTCCCTCCCTCCCTCGGCTCGCGCGGCGCGGGGCGATCCGGTGCTGGCACGGGGAATTAGCGACTTGGAAATGCGATAATTAATGGAACGCAGAGACGGGAGGTGTGACCGGGCTTTGTATCTCTCCTCCGATTCTTACTTCCTCTATTACTGTAACTTTCCTCTCTCCATGAATAATATCCCAGAATGTCTCCCCCCATCCCCCCCATCCACCCCCCCCCCATTCCCCCTCCCCCCCCCCATCCACCCACCCCTCCCATCACTGCAAGAAAATGAGAATCTGTTCTGCTCACCGGATCCCGCTTCTCATTTAACCCTTTCGCTGCCAGAGCCGTTTTTGCGTCGTTTTTTGCACACATGTTTAACCACTTCAGCCCTGGACCATTTTGCTGCTAAAGGACCAGGCTTGCGATTCGGCACTGCGTCGCTTTAACTGACAATTGCGCGGTCGTGCGACGTGGCTCCCAAACAAAATCAACGTCCTTTTTGTCCCACAAATAGAGCTTTATTTTGGTGGTATTTGATCACCTCTGTGGTTTTTATTTTTTGCGCTATAAACAAAAATAGAGCGACAATTTAAAAAAAAAACACAATATTTATTACTTTTTTTTATAATAAATATCCCCAAAAAATATATAAAAAAAAACTTTTTTCCCTCAGTTTAGTGCGATACGTATTCTTCTACATATTTTTGGTAAAAAAAATCCCAATAAGCGTTTATTGATTGGTTTGCGCAAAAGTTTAAAGTGTCTACAAAATAGGGGATAGTTTTATGGCATTTTTATTAATATTTTTATTTTTTTACTAGTAATGGCGGCGATCAGTGATTTTTATCGTGACTGCGACATTATGGCGGACACATCGGACACTTTTGACACTATTTTGGGACCATTGTCATTTTTACAGCGATCAGTGCTATAAAAATGCATTGGTTACTGTAAAAATGACACTGGCAGTGAAGGGGGTTAACCTGTAGGGGGCGCTGAAGGAGTTAAGTGTGTCCTAGGGAGTGATTCTAACTGAAGGGGGGTGTGGCTTGGCGTGTGACGTCACTGATCGTCGATCCCTAACAGACGATCAGTGACAGCCTCACTGTGAAGAACAGGAGATGTTTGTTTACACTGACCTCTCCCCGTTCTTCAGCTCTGTGACTCGATTGCGAGACACCGGCGGCGATCGGGTCCGCTGGTCCCACGGGCGCGGTCACGGAGCTCAGGACCGGGTCACAAGCGCGACCCACAGCTGGGATCTTAAAGGGGACGTACCTGTACCACCCTTATGCCCAGCTGTGCCATTCTGTCAACATATATCGTCGTGCGGCGGTCCTTAAGTGGTTAATGACCAGGCCATTTTGTGCGATTCGGCACTGCGTCGCTTTAACTGACAATTGCGCGGTCGTGCGACATGGCTCCCAAACAAAATTGATGTTCTTTTTTTCCCACAAATAGAGCTTTATTTTGGTGGTATTTGATCACCTCTGCGGTTTTTATCTTTTTGCTATAAACAAAAAAATACAATTTAAAAAAAATAAAAAAACATTTTTTATTACTTTCTGCTATAATAAATATCCCCAAAAAATATATTAAAAAAGAATTTATTCCTCAGTTTAGGCCGATACGTATTCTTCTACATATTTTTTTGGGGGAAAAAATCGCAATAAGCGTTTTTTGATTGGTTTGCGCAAAAGTTCTCGCGTCTACAAACTACGGGATAGATTTAGGGATTTTTTTTTTCATTGTTTCTACTGGTAATGGCGGCGATCTGAGATTTTAAGCAGGGGCTGCGACATTGTGGCAGACAAATGTGATGCCAAATGACACTTTTTGGGGACCAGTGACATGATTAGTGTGACCAGTGCTATAAAAATGACACTGGCAGGGAAGGGGGACGATCAAGGGGTTAACTGTGTTCCCTAGGTGCGTTCTAACTGTAAGGGGGAATGGGCTTACTGAAACATGACAGAGATCACAGGGAACAGAAGATCTCTGACATGTCACTAGGCAGAACGGGGAATCGCCTTGTTTACATAGGCAGTTCCCCAGGGCCCCTTACACAGCTTCAGGCATGGGCCCCCTGGAACAGAGGAGAACCAGGGGGGGGGTGCTACCGCCGCAAATTGAGAAGCGGGTAGGGGGGGCAGCCGCGAATTGAGAGGTGGGGGGGTGCTGCCGCCACGAATTGTTGAGGTCGGGGGGGCTTAGGGTGCTGACAAACAAAGAAAGAACAAAAAAAAAAGGGGGGGGGGTTGCCATCCAGGGCCCTGGGGACCTCTAGGTCCCTTACAAAAAACAATAATTTATAAAAAAAAAAATATATATAAATATTTTTATAAAAAAAAAGAAAGGGGGTCACCATCCGGGGCCCTGGGGACCTCTGGGCCCCTTACAGAAAAAAAAAAAAAATATATATATATATATATATATATTTTATAAAAAATACATAAAAAAAGGGGGTTACCATCCTGTACTTATCAGTGCTGCCTCGGAAGGGACAGGGAGGGGGGCTGGACGAGTGCCGCCAGAATACATACAGGAGAATCTCCTGTTTACTCAACGGCCTCTGTAATAGGAAGTCCCGTCTCCTGGGCTGCCATTGGACAACTGTTCTGTCTGTCATAGGAGGCAGGACTTTGTGTTGAATCGGCCGCTGAGTAAACAGGAGGTTGTCCTGTATGTAATCTGTGGGCACTCGTCCCGCACCCCTCCCTGTCCCCTCCGAGGCTGCAGATGGGCATCGATCAGGCTGCATTCATGGCAATGGTGAGGCTGCATTCATGGCAATGGTGAGGCTGCATTCATGGCACATGTGAGGCTGCATTCATGGCACATGTGAGGCTGCATTCATGGCACATGTGAGGCTGCATTCATGGCACATGTGAGGCTGCATTCATGGCACATGTGAGGCTGTATTAATGGCACATGTGAGGCTGCATTTGTGGCAATGGTGAGGCTGCATTTGTGGCAATGGTGAGGCTGCATTCGGGGCAATGGTGAGGCTGCATTCGTGGCAATGGTGGGGCTGCATTCATGGCAATGGTGAGGCTGTATTCATGGCAGTGGTGGGGCTGTATTTATGGAAGTGGTGGGGCTGTATTCATGGCCGTGGCGGGGCTGTATTCACGGCAGTGGTGGGGCTGCATTCATGGAAGTGGTGGGGCTGTATTCATGGCAGTGGCGGGGCTGTATTCACGGCAGTGGTGGGGCTGCATTCACGGCAATGGTGAGGCTGCATTCATGGCAGTGGTGAGGCTGCATTCATGGAAGTGGTGGGGCTGTATTCATGGCAGTGGCGGGGCTGTATTCATGGCAGTGGCGGGGCTGTATTCACGGCAGTGGTGGGGCTGCATTCATGGAAGTGGTGGGGCTGTATTCATGGCAGTGGCGGGGCTGTATTCACGGCAGTGGTGGGGCTGCATTCATGGCAATGGTGAGGCTGCATTCATGGCAGTGGTGAGGCTGCATTCATGGCAGTGGTGAGGCTGCATTCATGGCAGTGGTGGGGCTGCATTCATGGCAGTGGCGGGGCTGTATTCATGGCAGTGGCGGGGCTGTATTCACGGCAGTGGTGGGGCTGCATTCATGGCAATGGTGAGGCTGCATTCATGGCAGTGGTGAGGCTGCATTCATGGCAGTGGTGAGGCTGCATTCATGGCAGTGGTGGGGCTGCATTCATGGCAGTGGTGAGGCTGCATTCATGGCAGTGGTGAGGCTGCATTCATGGCAGTGGTGAGGCTGCATTCATGGCAATGGTGAGGCTGCATTCATGACACATGTGAGGCTGCATTCATGGCACATGTGAGGCTGTATTCATGGCACATGTGAGGCTGCATTCGTGACAATGGTGAGGCTGCATTTGTGGCAATGGTGAGGCTGCATTTGTGGCAATGGTGAGGCTGCATTTGTGGCAATGGTGAGGCTCCATTCGTGGCAATGGTGAGGCTGCATTCGTGGCAATGGTGAGGCTGCATTCGTGGCAATGGTGAGGCTGCATTCGTGGCAATGGTGAGGCTGCATTCGTGGCAATGGTGAGGCTACATTCGTGGCAATGGTGAGGCTGCTTTCATGGCAATGGCGAGGCTGCATTCATGGCACATGTGAGGCTGCATTGATGGGCACTGAGCCTTATTTTGCTTCTCAGTTCTTTATTTAAAATGTACATTTTTTCCTGAAACTTCCCTCTTAGACCCCTTTCTCACTGAGGCGCTATAGCGCTAAAAAAAGTGCCTCTCCTCTCACTCCAATGTGAAAGCCCGATGGCTTTCACACTGGAGCGGTGCGCTGGCAGGACATCAAAAAAAGTCCTGCAAGTGGCTTTTTTGAGGCACTTTAGGAGCGGTGTGTACAGAACCCGATACCCCCAGACAATCCGGAGAAATGCAACAAAACTCTTATATGAGGCATGATAAGAAAAATCCTTCCTGATCCCCTGATGCAAATATAGATATTCCCTTTATCAACAATCTCTAATGTAAATCTAAATCTTCTATCCATTTACAGCATTTTCTAGGCCTTTATGCAGTAGTGTGGTTAGTGCCGTATACTGGTGGGATGTCTGTTGTAATTGTCTCAGTCACCACTAGATGTCTCTACACACCCCTGGTTTGTCTTTGCTTCACTTATGTGGGTACCTAATGTATTTTCATGGTGTAGTTTTTATTAGTGCCACTAGAGGTCCCCATGTTTCCTTAAATTGTTTATGGCTAGGGAGAGTCGCCCACCCACGAGGTTCCTGGGCAGCTTTTTCTGCCACTCTTAAGTTTACTGAGTAGTATAAATAAAGAGGTTGGTTGAGCCCAAGGAGATCCCCTGCAGCCAGCAACAATAGATCCCTAAGCAACAAAATATCCCCCACCAGCAACAATAGACCTTTGCAGCAACAATGCACTCGACACCATCAACAATAGACCCCTTGAGTAACAATAGACCCCTCTCCAGCAATAGATCTCCCCAGTAACAATAGATCCCCCCCAGCAACCATGGATTACTTAAGCAACAGTAGACCCGACCTCCGCAACAATATGTACCCCCATACAACAATATACCACCTGTCCCAGCAACACTGAACCCCGTCCCAGCAACAATGAACCCCGTCCCAGCAACAAAAGATTGCCGCCCCAGCAACAATAGACCCCGCCCAAGCAACAATAGCCCCTCCACAGCAACAATGGACTCCACCCAAGCAACAATAGCTTTCCCCAGCAACAATAGATTCCCCCTAGCAACAATCCATTCCCCCCAGCAACAGTAGACCCCGCCTAAGCAACAATAGGTCCCCCCCATACAATAAAATGGACCTGTCCACCTGTCCCAGCAACAATGAACCCCACTCCAGCAACAAAACATTCCCCACCAGCAACAATAGTCCCGGCCCCAGCAACAATATATTTCCCCAGCAACAATAGACCCCCCTAGCAACAGTAGACCCTACCTAAGCAACAATAGGCCCCCCCATACAATAAAATAGACCTGTCCCAGCATCAGTGAACCCCACCCCAGCAACAAAAGATTCCCCACCAGCAACAATAGACACCCCCTCACAGCAATAGCCCTCCACAGCAACAATGGACTCTACCCCAGCAACAATAGACCCCCAGCAACAATCGATTCCCCCCAGCAACAATAGGTCCCCCATACAACAATAGACCACCCGTCCCAGCAGCAATGGACCCCACGCCAGCAACAATAGATTCCCCCCAGCGAGAATAGACCCCACCTCGGCAATAAAAGATCCCCACACAATAATAGACCCTACACCCAGCAACAATTGATTCCCCAGCAACAGTAGACCCCCCCTAAGCAACAATAGGTCCCCCCATACAATAAAATAGACCCGTCCACCTGTCCCAGCAAAAATGAACTCCACCCCAGCAACAAAAGACTCCGCCCCAGCAACAATAGATTTCCCTAACAAGAATTAGATCCCCCCAGCAACAGTAGACCCCACCTAAGCAACAATAGGTTCCCCCATACAATAGCCCCCCTCACAACAATAGACCTCTGCAGCAACAATGGACTCCACCCCAGCAACAATAGATCCCCCAGTAACAATAGACCCCACCCCAGCAACAATCGATTCCCCCTAGCAACAATAGGTCCCCCATACAACAATAGACTCTCCACCCAGCAACAATGGACCTCCACAGCAAAATACTACCCCAACAACAAAAGGTCCCTCAAAAGCAACAATAGACTCTCACACAAATAGACCACCCGTGCCAGCAGCAATGAACCCCACTCCAGCAACAATAGATCCCCCCAGCAACAATAGACTCCATCTCAGCAATCATAGATCCCCCACACAACAATAGACCCTCCACCCAGCAACAATTGATCCCCTCAGCAACAATAGATCCCCCACACAACAATAGACACTCCACCCAGCAACAATGGACCTCCACAGCAAAATACCACCCCAACAACAAAAGGTCCCTCAAAAGCAACAATAGACTCTCACACAAAAGTAGATCCCCTCCAGCAACAATAGATCCCCCAGCAGCCAGCCTCAATAGACCCTCCAGCACCCCCTGCCATTACATATATTCAGTGCTGGAGGTGCGTTTCTTTCCCCATGTTCCCTCTGAAAAAGTTCCCTGATAATAATAACTCATTTTTCCTTCTACAGAGTCAGGTAATGTCAGCGATGGCGTCTCATCTGTCACCCCAGACACGTCACAGGAACGTAGACATAGGGGTTCATCTATTAGAATGTCCACAGGATTCTGTTGTTTGATTTCCTAGCATCTGATTGGTTGTGTGTAGGCACAGGTTCTTCACATCTCAGTAAATGAGATCTGGATGTGTGAGAGGGACAAGTAAAAATCCCGTTTTAATAACATTGTATCGGATTGTATTAAATAATTGCCATTGAATGCCCTATCTGTGCTTATGAGTCAGTTGATTTGCTTCTATGTTGTGATATTTATTTCAATAAAAATGAATGAAACAATAAAATTGTATCAGAGAGAAGCTGTGAGGACTGGGGAGTAATCTGAGAAGAAGGTCATATTTGTATGCGATGAGGCCTTTGCTTCCTCCTCTGACTCCATCTCCATCGCCCTCTGGCCTCTCATCTCCTATTCCTATACAATCTTCTCTTCTAATGAAATCAGTAAAACTTAGTTTGCACCCAAAGACCGCACTGTATATTAACACCATTTATCACCCGCAGAGCCAACCCCATGAAATACACTGAGCTCGGGGGAATGTATAGAATTTATAGGACATGCGAGTTTATAGATTACCCCCCCATGTGGCTTTAATGTATAAATATTGCTTCAATATACTCAAGCCATTATGCCAGGTGCAGATTATAGAGTGGACTCTGCTGCCCTCTGCTGTTAGTATTCACATATTACATGAGGTGATGCCTCCAAGTGGCCAGTGCAGGTTTTATAGCTTGTTTCTTGCTTGTGAACTTTAGTGGCCATCACACATTGGCTCATTAGTGTTTTCCAAAGTGACCAATGAAATGAACTACATTTGAGGTCAGTTTTTTACAGTAAAGTTATTTTTAGAAATATATAACCTGAACCGTACAATGCACATAATCTTATTCATGTTTATAAACCTTGTTTGTGTATATTTTACGTACATGGAGCATTGGTGTGGCCTATAATCTATATCCGCATTCCTTAACCTTGTGTTAGTTGTGGCACCCTTTAAAAGAACACAAAACCTTGAGGCACCCCAGTCTGAAATGTAAAAAAACCATAAGACCCCTTTCCCACTGGGGCGCTTTTCAGGCGTTTTAGCGCTAAAAAATAACGCCTGAAAAGCGCCTTTTAAGCCACCCCAGTGTGAAAGCCCAAGTGCTTTCACACTAGGGAGGGAACGCTGTATACACCGCTTCTCCACCGCCTCTACCTATTGAAATGAATGGGCAGTGCTGCCGAAGTGCCTGCAAAGTGCTTCGGCAGCGCCGCAACACAGGCACTATTGACCTTTCTTCGGCCTGATAGCGGGGGTTAAAAGCACCCAGCTAGGGGACAAAAAGCGCTGATATAACAGTGGTAAAGCGCCCCTAAAACTAGGGGCGCTTTACCGGTAACACTGGCACCGCCCCAATGTGAAAGGAGTCTTAATGTGTTTCCCCCATCACGTCAGAGTCTCCTATTCACATCATAGGCCCCCCATCGCTTCAGAGGCCCCCCCCTACAGTCCCCATCACAGAACCCCCCAATCGCAAAGTCCCCCATCACAGAACCCCCCCAATCACACAGTCCTGGCCCCATCATAGCACCCCCCAATCGCACAGGCCCCCTATCATAGCACCCCCTTAATCGCACAGTCCCCCTTTCACACTGGATGCGCTGGCGGTATAGCGGCGCTATACCGTTTTTTTTGCCGCGATTTGCGGGCGCTAGCGGGGGGATTTTAACCCCCGCTAGCGGCCGAAAATGGGTTAAAAACGCCCGCAATAACGTCTCTTTGCGGCGTTTTGCGGGCGTATTGGAGGCGCTGCCCCATTGATTTCAATGGGCAGGGGCAGTATAGAAGCACTATATTTACCGCTCCTATCGCGCCTCAAAGATGCGGCTTGCAGGAGTTTTTTGACCCTCCTGCAAGCCCAACGCTCCAGTGTGAAAGCCCTCGGGGGTAGGCGGCGCCACAGCATAATTTTTCTTTACAGCCACGCTTTTGGCTCCGCCTCTATTTTGTTCCCCCCTCAGGGAAGGGGAAACAGTAATGGCGGCCGAGACATGAGACGCCTGTGGTTAAGGGGGGACTCTGCTGAGGACGCCTGTGGTAAGGGGGAACTCCGCTGGGGACGCCTGTGGTAAGGGGGGACTCCGCTGGGGACGCCTGTGGTAAGGGGGGACTCCGCTGGGGACGCCTGTGTTAAGGGGGGACTCTGCTGGGGACACCTGTGGTAAGGGGGGACTCCGCTGGGGACGCCTGTGGTAAGGGGGGACTCCGCTGGGGACGCCTGTGGTAAGGGGGGACTCCGCTGGGGACACCTGAGGTAAGGGGGGACTCCGCTGGGGACGCCTGAGGTAAGGGGGGACTCCGCTGGGAACTCTGTAATACAAATATTTCTATTGTGGTGTAGGATCTGGGCCTGCTGTCCCTCCATCCTTCCTTCTCTCTCCTTCCCTCCCTCTTTCTTTCTCTCTTTCTTTCTCCCTCCATCCCTCATTCATCTCAGACTCTAACCACACCCCTTTGAGCCACGCCCATTTAAGCCACTCCCACTACCCACGTAAACCACGCCCATTTTCTCCTAGGTATAACACACCTACAAACGAATGCCCCGCCCCCTAATTATAGCAAGGCTCCGCCTACATGCGAAAAAGTGTCCCGGGTTTTTTTTTTGCAATGTTGGGGTTGACACCATTTTTATTCGTACCAGGTGACACCAGCCCAAATGACGCCACTGTGTGATACTTATGTACATGGGAGGAGTCTGTGATACTTATGTACATGGGAGGAGTCTGTGATACTTATGGACATGGGAGGAGCCTGTGATAATTCTGTACATGGGAGGAGCCTGTGATACTTATGTACATGGGAGGAGCCTGTGATACTTATGTACATGGGAGGAGCCTGTGATACTTATGTACATGGGAGGAGCCTGTGATACTTATGTACATGGGAGGAGTCTGTGATAGTTATGGACATGGGAGGAGCCTGTGATACTTCTGTACATGGGAGGAGCCTGTGATACTTCTGTACATGGGAGGAGCCTGTGATACTTATGTACATGGGAGGAGCCTGTGATACTTATGTACATGGGAGGAGCCTGTGATACTTATGTACATGGGAGGAGTCTGTGATACTTATGTACATGGGAGGAGTCTGTGATACTTATGTACATGGGAGGAGTCTGTGATACTTCTGTACATGGGAGGAGCCTGTGATACTTTGAGGAGTCTGTGATACTTATGTACATGGGAGGAGCCTGTGATACTTATGTACATGGGAGGAGCCTGTGATACTTATGTACATGGGAGGAGTCTGTGATACTTATGTACATGGGAGGAGCCTGTGATACTTATGTACATGGGAGGAGCCTGTGATACTTATCTACATGGGAGGAGCCTGTGATACTTATCTACATGGGAGGAGCCTGTGATACTTATGTTATGTCTCCTTTTTTTTTTTTTATTGAAATTTGCAAAGATATCAAACAAACTTCTCTCACGTTGTCATTATGGGGGATTGTTTGTAGAATTTTGAGGAAAATAATGAATTTTATCCATTTTGGAATAAGGGCGTAACACAGGGGTCCTCAAACTACGGCCCGTGGGCCACATGCGGCCCGCCGAGGACATTTATCCGGCCCACCCAGGGCCGGATTCCCGACAGGCCAGGCCTCTGGGCTGGGCGGGGCGGTTTTAACACAGCGGGAGACTGCTGTGTCACGGAGCTCACTGTTAAAAGTTCGGGCGCACTGTGATAAAAGTCCCGCCCCCCTCATATACCAGGTCGTGTGATAGACGCAGTGTTCTGTCTATCACACAAGCTGGTCTAGGAGGAGGGTGGGACTTTTATCACAGTGCGCCTGAACTTTTCACAGTGAGCCGTGACACAGCAGCAGGAGATGCCCGATGTGCACACACACACTGACTGGTGAGGCATTGTTTGGCACAGTAAGGCTGGGAGGGGGGCTTGCAATGATGGTGAGGGCTAATGATGGTGAGGGGGGCTTGAAATCATGGTGAGGGGGGCTTGAAATTATGGTGAGGGGGGCTTGCAATGATGGTGAGGGGGGCTTGCAATGATGGTGAGGGGGGCTTGCAATGATGGTGAGGGGGGGCTTGCAATGATGGTGAGGGCTAATGATGGTGAGGGGGGCTTGCAATGATGGTGAGGGGGGCTTGAAATGATGGTGAGGGGGGGCTTGCAATGATGGTGAGGGCTAATGATGGTGAGGGGGGCTTGAAATCATGGTGAGGGGGGCTTGAAATTATGGTGAGGGGGGCTTGAAATTATGGTGAGAGGGGCTTGCAATGATGGTGAGGGGGGCTTGAAATGATAGTGAGGGGGGCTTGAAATGATGGTGAGGGGGGCTTGCAATGATGGTGAGGGGGGCTTGCAATGATGGTGAGGGGGGGGCTTGCAATGATGGTGAGGGCTAATGATGGTGAGGGGGGCTTGAAATGATGGTTAAGGCTAATGATGGTGAGGGGGGCTTTCAATGATGGTGAGGGGGGGCTTGCAATGATGGTGAGGGGGGCTTGCAATGATGGTGAGGGGGGCTTGAAATGATGGTGAGGGGGGCTTGAAATGATGGTGAGGGGGGCTTGAAATGATGGTGAGGGGGGCTTGCAATGATGGTGAGGGGGGCTTGCAATTATGGTGAGGGGGCTTGCAATGATGGTGAGGGGGGCTTGCAATGATGGTGAGGGGGGGCCTTGCAATTATGGCGAGGGGGGGCTTGCAATGATGGTGAGGGGGGCTTGCAATGATGGTGAGGGGGGCCTTGCAATTATGGTGAGGGGGGGCTTGCAATGATGGTGAGGGGGGCTTGCAATTATGGTGAGGGGGGCTTGCAATGATGGTGAGGGGGGACTTGCAATTATGGTGAGGGGGGGGGGGGGCTTGCAATGATGGTGAGGGGGGCTTGCAATTATGGTAAGGGGGGATTGCAATGATGGTGAAGGCTAATGATGGTGAGGGGGGGGGCTTGCAATGATGGTGAGGGGGGCTTTCAATGATGGTGAGGGGGGGCTTGCAATGATGGTGAGGGGGCTTGCAATGATGGTGAGGGGGGCTTGCAATGATGGTGAGGGGGGCTTGCAATGATGGTGAGGGGGTTTGAAATGATGGTGAGGGGGGGCTTGCAATTATGGTGAGGGGGGCTTGCAATTATGGTGAGGGGGGCTTGCAATGATGGTGAGGGGGGCTTGCAATGATGGTGAGGGGGGTCTTGCAATTATGGTGAGGGGGGGTCTTGCAATTATGGTGAGGGGGGGGCTTGCAATGATGGTGAGGGGGGCTTGCAATTATGGTGAGGGGGGCTTGCAATTATGGTGAGGGGGGCTTGCAATGATGGTGAGGGGGGCTTGCAATGATGGTGAGGGGGGTCTTGCAATTATGGTGAGGGGGGGTCTTGCAATTATGGTGAGGGGGGGCTTGCAATGATGGTGAGGGGGGTCTTGCAATTATGGTGAGGGGGGGGGCTTGCAATGATGGTGAGGGGGGCTTGCAATTATGGTGAGGGGGTTTGCAATGATGGTGAGGGGGGACTTGCAATTATGGTGAGGGGGGGGGGCTTGCAATGATGGTGAGGGGGGCTTGCAATTATGGTAAGGGGGGATTGCAATGATGGTGAAGGCTAATGATGGTGAGGGGGGGCTTGCAATGATGGTGAGGGGGGGCTTGCAATGATGGTGAGGGGGGGCTTTCAATGATGGTGGGGGGGGGGCTTGCAGTGATGGTGAGGGGGGGCTTGCAATGATGGTGAGGGGGGGCTTTCAATGATGGTGGGGGGGCTTGCAATGATGGTGAGGGGGGGCTTGCAATGATGGTGAGGGGGGCTTGCAATGATGGTGAGGGGGGCTTGCAATGATGGTGAGGGGGCTTGCAATGATGGTGAGTGGGGGGGCTTGCAATGATGGTGAAGGCTAATGATGGTGAGGGGGGCTTGCAATGATGGTGAGGGGGGCTTTCAATGATGGTGGGGGGGCTTGCAGTGATGGTGAGGGGGGGCTTGCAATGATGGTGAGGGGGGCTTGCAATGATAGTGAGCGGGGCTTGCAATGATGGTGAGGGGGGCTTGCAATGATGGTGAGTGGGGGGGGGGGCTTGCAATGATGGTGAAGGCTAATGATGGTGAGGGGGGCTTGCAATGATGGTGAGGGGGGGCTTGCAATGATGGTGAGGGGGGCTTGAAATGATGGTGAAGGCTAATGATGGTGAGGGGGGCTTGCAATGATGGTGAGGGGGGGCTTGCAATGATGGTGAGGGGGGCTTGAAATGATGGTGAAGGCTAATGATGGTGAGGGGGGGGGCTTGCAATGATGGTGAGGGGGGCTTGCAATGATGGTGAGGGGGGCTTGCAATGATGGTGAGGGGGGGCTTGCAATTATGGTAAGGGGGGATTGCAATGATGGTGAAGGCTAATGATGGTGAGGGGGGGCTTGCAATGATGGTGAGGGGGGGCTTGCAATGATGGTGAGGGGGGGCTTTCAATGATGGTGGGGGGGGGCTTGCAGTGATGGTGAGGGGGGGCTTGCAATGATGGTGAGGGGGGGCTTTCAATGATGGTGGGGGGGCTTGCAATGATGGTGAGGGGGGGCTTGCAATGATGGTGAGGGGGGCTTGCAATGATGGTGAGGGGGGGCTTGCAATGATGGTGAGGGGGGCTTGCAATGATGGTGAGGGGGCTTGCAATGATGGTGAGTGGGGGGGCTTGCAATGATGGTGAAGGCTAATGATGGTGAGGGGGGCTTGCAATGATGGTGAGGGGGGGCTTTCAATGATGGTGGGGGGGCTTGCAATGATGGTGAGGGGGGGCTTGCAATGATGGTGAGGGGGGCTTGCAATGATAGTGAGCGGGGCTTGCAATGATGGTGAGGGGGGCTTGCAATGATGGTGAGTGGGGGGGGGGCTTGCAATGATGGTGAAGGCTAATGATGGTGAGGGGGGCTTGCAATGATGGTGAGGGGGGGCTTGCAATGATGGTGAGGGGGGCTTGAAATGATGGTGAAGGCTAATGATGGTGAGGGGGGCTTGCAATGATGGTGAGGGGGGGCTTGCAATGATGGTGAGGGGGGCTTGAAATGATGGTGAAGGCTAATGATGGTGAGGGGGGGGGCTTGCAATGATGGTGAGGGGGGGCTTGCAATGATGGTGAGGGGGACTTGCAATGATGGTGAGGGGGGACTTGCAATGATGGTGAGGGCTAATGATGGTGAGGGCTAATGATGGTGAGGGGGGGCTTGCAATGATGGTGAGGGGGGCTTGAAATGATGGTGAAGGCTAATGATGGTGAGGGGGGGGGCTTGCAATGATGGTGAGGGGGGCTTGCAATGATGGTGAGGGGGGCTTGCAATGATGGTGAGGGGGGCTTGCAATGATGGTGAGGGGGGGGCTTGCAATGATGGTGAGGGGGGACTTGCAATGATGGTGAGGGCTAATGATGGTGAGGGCTAATGATGGTGAGGGGGGGCTTGCAATGATGGTGAGGGGGGCTTGAAATGATGGTGAAGGCTAATGATGGTGAGGGGGGGGGCTTGCAATGATGGTGAGGGGGGGCTTGCAATGATGGTGAGGGGGGCTTGCAATGATGGTGAGGGGGGGCTTGCAATGATGGTGAGGGGGGGCTTGCAATGATGGTGAGGGCTAATGATGGTGAGGGGGGGCTTGCAATGATGGTGAGGGCTAATGATGGTGAGGGGGGGCTTGCAATGATGGTGAGGGGGGCTTGAAATGATGGTGAAGGCTAATGATGGTGAGGGGGGGGGCTTGCAATGATGGTGAGGGGGGGCTTGCAATGATGGTGAGGGGGGCTTGCAATGATGGTGAGGGGGGGCTTGCAATGATGGTAAGGGGGGGCTTGCAATGATGGTGAGGGCTAATGATGGTGAGAGGGGGGGGCTTGCAATGATGGTGAGGGGGGGCTTGCAATGATGGTGAGCGGGGCTTGCAATGATGGTGAAGGCTAATGATGGTGAGGGGGGGGGGGCTTGCAATGATGGTGAGGGGGGACTTGCAATGATGGTAAGGGGGGCTTGCAATGATGGTGAGGGCTAATGATGGTGAGGGGGGCTTGCAATGATGGTGAGGGGGGACTTGCAATTATGGTGAGGGGGGACTTGCAATGATGGTGAGGGGGGCTTGCAATGATGGTGAGGGGGGCTTGCAGTGATGGTGAGGGGGGACTTGCAATTATGGTGAGGGGGGGGGGGGCTTGCAATGATGGTGAGGGGGGCTTGCAATGATGGTAAGGGGGGCTTGCAATGATGGTGAGGGCTAATGATGGTGAGGGGGGCTTGCAATGATGGTGAGGGGGGACTTGCAATTATGGTGAGGGGGGACTTGCAATGATGGTGAGGGGGGCTTGCAATGATGGTGAGGGGGGGCTTGCAATGATGGTGAGGGGGGCTTGCAATGATGGTGAGGGGGGGCTTGCAATGATGGTGAGGGCTAATGATGGTGAGAGGGGGGGGGCTTGCAATGATGGTGAGGGGGGACTTGCAATGATGGTGAGGGGGGGCTTGCAATGATGGTGAGGGCTAATGATGGTGAGGGGGGGGGCTTGCAATGATGGTGAGGGGGGACTTGCAATGATGGTGAGGGGGGCTTGCAATGATGGTGAGGGGGGGCTTGCAATGATGGTGAGGGCTAATGATGGTGAGAGGGGGGGGGCTTGCAATGATGGTGAGGGGGGGCTTGCAATGATGGTGAGGGGGGCTTGCAATGATGGTGAGGGGGGGCTTGCAATGATGGTGAGGGCTAATGATGGTGAGAGGGGGGGGGCTTGCAATGATGGTGAGGGGGGACTTGCAATGATGGTGAGCGGGGCTTGCAATGATGGTGAAGGCTAATGATGGTGAGGGGGGGGGGGGGGCTTGCAATGATGGTGAGGGGGGACTTGCAATGATGGTAAGGGGGGCTTGCAATGATGGTGAGGGCTAATGATGGTGAGAGGGGGGGGGGCTTGCAATGATGGTGAGGGGGGACTTGCAATGATGGTGAGCGGGGCTTGCAATGATGGTGAAGGCTAATGATGGTGAGGGGGGGGGGGGGGGGCTTGCAATGATGGTGAGGGGGGACTTGCAATGATGGTGAGCGGGGCTTGCAATGATGGTAAGGGGGGCTTGCAATGATGGTGAGGGCTAATGATGGTGAGGGGGGGCTTGCAATGATGGTGAGCGGGGCTTGCAATGATGGTGAAGGCTAATGATGGTGAGGGGGGGGGGGGGGGCTTGCAATGATGGTGAGGGGGGACTTGCAATGATGGTAAGGGGGGCTTGCAATGATGGTAAGGGGGGCTTGCAATGATGGTGAGGGCTAATGATGGTGAGGGGGGGCTTGCAATGATGGTGAGGTTTTTTTTTTTTAAAACTATAGTCCGGCCCTCGAACGGTCTGAGGGACAGTGAACTGGCCCCCTGTTTAAAAAGTTTGAGGACCCCTGCTGTAACATAACAAAATGTGGGAAAAAGTGAAGCGCGGTGAATACTTTCCGGATGCTCTGTGTCCCCACTGTCACCCCATTCTAAGATCTCTTCTGCCCTCCTGTGGCTTCATTGTGTATTACACACAGGACTTTATTCACTAAAGACAGATAAATGAGAGTGTTCCATGCAGTGTGATGTTCACATGATTCATCTTCTTGTACAGTTTCTCTGTATGTGTGAATATAGGTGAGAATTGTACCACATGCTAATATTATTTTCCAGCTTGGTGAATAAGGCTTATGTAATTATGATGATCAACTGAATAATTTCTCCCCTTTTACCGCACTTTACTGGAATTTACAACTAAAAGTCTCTGTTTCCTCTCCGCTGGATGTAGGGAGCTGCAATGTGACCGATACAAACTAAAAAAACAAAAAGTGTCAAAAATGAAAAGTCAACTTTAGAAATGTCTTAATGTATTTTATTTCAATCTGATTTTATTAAAAGATGTATAGAAAGGTTACCAGATACAAAATATTAGGAAACGTTTGCCTTGACAATACAAAGTAGAAAAAATACAATCTCTTCTATGTAAAGTCGAGGACATATATTCACAAAACAAGGAAGAAGTGCTAATGATTGTATCTGGAGCAAAGAAGACAGGATTCCAGCGCTAGGCCCCGGCAACGATACAACCCCTGCGCTCCATTGTGAGGCCCCGGCAACGATACAACCCCTGCGCTCCATTGTGAGGCCCCGACAACGATACAACCCGGCGCTCCATTGTGAGGCCCCGACAACGATACAACCCGGCGCTCCATTGTGAGGCCCCGACAACGATACAACCCGGCGCTCCATTGTGAGGCACCGGCAACGATACAACCCCTGCGCTCCATTGTGAGGCCCCGACAACGATACAACCCAGTGCTCCATTGTGAGGCCCCGACAACGATACAACCCGGCGCTCCATTGTGAGGCACCGGCAACGATACAACCCAGTGCTCCATTGTGAGGCCCCGACAACGATACAACCCGGCGCTCCATTGTGAGGCACCAGCAACGATACAACCCCTGCGCTCCATTGTGAGGCACCGGCAACGATACAACCCCTGCGCTCCATTGTGAGGCCCCGACAACGATACAACCCGGCGCTCCATTGTGAGGCCCCGGCAACGATACAACCCAGTGCTCCATTGTGAGGCCCCGGCAACGATACAACCCCTGCGCTCCATTGTGAGGCCCCGACAACGATACAACCCCTGCGCTCCATTGTGAGGCCCCGACAACGATACAACCCGGCGCTCCATTGTGAGGCACCGGCAACGATACAACCCCTGCGCTCCATTGTGAGGCCCCGACAACGATACAACCCGGCGCTCCATTGTGAGGCACCGGCAACGATACAACCCCTGCGCTCCATTGTGAGGCCCCGACAACGATACAACCCCTGCGCTCCATTGTGAGGCCCCGACAACGATACAACCCGGCGCTCCATTGTGAGGCCCCGACAACGATACAACCCCTGCGCTCCATTGTGAGGCCCCGACAACGATACAACCCCTGCGCTCCATTGTGAGGCCCCGGCAACGATACAACCCCTGCGCTCCATTGTGAGGCCCCGGCAACGATACAACCCCTGCGCTCCATTGTGAGGCCCCGACAACGATACAACCCCTGCGCTCCATTGTGAGGCCCCGACAACGATACAACCCCTGCGCTCCATTGTGAGGCCCCGACAACGATACAACCCCTGCGCTCCATTGTGAGGCCCCGACAACGATACAACCCCTGCGCTCCATTGTGAGGCCCCGACAACGATACAACCCGGCGCTCCATTGTGAGGCACCGGCAACGATACAACCCCTGCGCTCCATTGTGAGGCCCCGACAACGATACAACCCCTGCGCTCCATTGTGAGGCCCCGACAACGATACAACCCGGCGCTCCATTGTGAGGCCCCGACAACGATACAACCCGGCGCTCCATTGTGAGGCCCCGACAACGATACAACCCGGCGCTCCATTGTGAGGCCCCGACAACGATACAACCCCTGCGCTCCATTGTGAGGCCCCGGCAACGATACAACCCCTGCGCTCCATTGTGAGGCCCCGGCAACGATACAACCCCTGCGCTCCATTGTGAGGCCCCGACAACGATACAACCCCTGCGCTCCATTGTGAGGCCCCGACAACGATACAACCCGGCGCTCCATTGTGTGGCCCCGACAACGATACAACCCGGCGCTCCATTGTGAGGCCCCGACAACGATACAACCCGGCGCTCCATTGTGAGGCACCGGCAACGATACAACCCCTGCGCTCCATTGTGAGGCACCGGCAACGATACAACCCCTGCGCTCCATTGTGAGGCCCCGACAACGATACAACCCGGCGCTCCATTGTGAGGCCCCGGCAACGATACAACCCAGTGCTCCATTGTGAGGCCCCGACAACGATACAACCCCTGCGCTCCATTGTGAGGCCCCGACAACGATACAACCCGGCGCTCCATTGTGAGGCCCCGACAACGATACAACCCGGCGCTCCATTGTGAGGCCCCGACAACGATACAACCCGGCGCTCCATTGTGAGGCCCCGACAACGATACAACCCGGCGCTCCATTGTGAGACCCCGACAACGATACAACCCGGCGCTCCATTGTGAGGCCCCGACAACGATACAACCCGGCGCTCCATTGTGAGGCCCCGACAACGATACAACCCGACGCTCCATTGTGAGGCCCCGACAACGATACAACCCGTCGCTCCATTGTGAGGCCCCGACAACGATACAACCCGGCGCTCCATTGTGAGGCCCCGGCAACGATACAACCCGACGCTCCATTGTGAGGCCCCGACAACGATACAACCCGTCGCTCCATTGTGAGGCCCCGACAACGATACAACCCGGCGCTCCATTGTGAGGCCCCGACAACGATACAACCCGGCGCTCCATTGTGAGGCACCGGCAACGATACAACCCGGCGCTCCATTGTGAGGCACCGGCAACGATACAACCCCTGCGCTCCATTGTGAGGCCCCGACAACGATACAACCCCTGCGCTCCATTGTGAGGCCCCGACAACGATACAACCCGGCGCTCCATTGTGAGGCCCCGACAACGATACAACCCGGCGCTCCATTGTGAGGCCCCGACAACGATACAACCCGGCGCTCCATTGTGAGGCACCGGCAACGATACAACCCCTGCGCTCCATTGTGAGGCACCGGCAACGATACAACCCCTGCGCTCCATTGTGAGGCCCCGACAACGATACAACCCGGCGCTCCATTGTGAGGCCCCGGCAACGATACAACCCAGTGCTCCATTGTGAGGCCCCGACAACGATACAACCCCTGCGCTCCATTGTGAGGCCCCGACAACGATACAACCCGGCGCTCCATTGTGAGGCCCCGACAACGATACAACCCGGCGCTCCATTGTGAGGCCCCGACAACGATACAACCCGGCGCTCCATTGTGAGGCCCCGACAACGATACAACCCGGCGCTCCATTGTGAGACCCCGACAACGATACAACCCGGCGCTCCATTGTGAGGCCCCGACAACGATACAACCCGGCGCTCCATTGTGAGGCCCCGACAACGATACAACCCGGCGCTCCATTGTGAGGCCCCGGCAACGATACAACCCGGCGCTCCATTGTGAGGCCCCGGCAACGATACAACCCGACGCTCCATTGTGAGGCCCCGACAACGATACAACCCGTCGCTCCATTGTGAGGCCCCGACAACGATACAACCCGGCGCTCCATTGTGAGGCCCCGACAACGATACAACCCGGCGCTCCATTGTGAGGCACCGGCAACGATACAACCCGGCGCTCCATTGTGAGGCCCCGGCAACGATACAACCCGACGCTCCATTGTGAGGCCCCGACAACGATACAACCCGTCGCTCCATTGTGAGGCCCCGACAACGATACAACCCGGCGCTCCATTGTGAGGCCCCGACAACGATACAACCCGGCGCTCCATTGTGAGGCACCGGCAACGATACAACCCGGCGCTCCATTGTGAGGCCCCGGCAACGATACAACCCGACGCTCCATTGTGAGGCCCCGGCAACGATACAACCCGGCGCTCCATTGTGAGGCCCCGGCAACGATACAACCCGGCGCTCCATTGTGAGGCCCCGACAACGATACAACCCGGCGCTCCATTGTGAGGCCCCAGCACCGATACAACCCGGCGCTCCATTGTGAGGCCCCGGCAACGATACAACCCGGCGCTCCATTGTGAGGCCCCGACAACGATACAACCCGACGCTCCATTGTGAGGCCCCCGGCAACGATACAACCCGGCGCTCCATTGTGAGGCCCCGACAACGATACAACCCGGCGCTCCATTGTGAGGCCCCGACAACGATACAACCCGGCGCTCCATTGTGAGGCCCTGACAACGATACAACCCGGCGCTCCATTGTGAGGCCCCGGCAACGATACAACCCGACGCTCCATTGTGAGGCCCCGACAACGATACAACCCGTCGCTCCATTGTGAGGCCCCGACAACGATACAACCCGGCGCTCCATTGTGAGGCCCCGACAACGATACAACCCGGCGCTCCATTGTGAGGCACCGGCAACGATACAACCCGGCGCTCCATTGTGAGGCCCCGGCAACGATACAACCCGACGCTCCATTGTGATGCCCCGGCAACGATACAACCCGGCGCTCCATTGTGAGGCCCCGACAACGATACAACCCGGCGCTCCATTGTGAGGCCCCAGCACCGATACAACCCGGCGCTCCATTGTGAGGCCCCGGCAACGATACAACCCGGCGCTCCATTGTGAGGCCCCGGCAACGATACAACCCGGCGCTCCATTGTGAGGCACCGGCAACGATACAACCCGGCGCTCCATTGTGAGGCACCGGCAACGATACAACCCGGCGCTCCATTGTGAGGCCCCGGCAACGATACAACCCCTGCGCTCCATTGTGAGGCACCGGCAACGATACAACCCGGCGCTCCATTGTGAGGCACCGGCAACGATACAACCCGGCGCTCCATTGTGAGGCCCCGGCAACGATACAACCCGGCGCTCCATTGTGAGGCCCCGACAACGATACAACCCCTGCGCTCCATTGTGAGGCCCCGGCAACGATACAGCCCCTGCGCTCCATTGTGAGGCACCGGCAACGATACAACCCGGCGCTCCATTGTGAGGCCCCGGCAACGATACAACCCAGCGCTCCATTGTGAGGCACCGGCAACGATACAACCCGGCGCTCCATTGTGAGGCACCGGCAACGATACAACCCGGCGCTCCATTGTGAGGCCCCGGCAACGATACAGCCCCTGCGCTCCATTGTGAGGCACCGGCAACGATACAACCCGGCGCTCCATTGTGAGGCCCCGGCAACGATACAACCCGGCGCTCCATTGTGAGGCCCCGGCAACGATACAACCCGGCGCTCCATTGTGAGGCCCCGGCAACGATACAACCCGGCGCTCCATTGTGAGGCACCGGCAACGATACAACCCGGCGCTCCATTGTGAGGCACCGGCAACGATACAACCCGGCGCTCCATTGTGAGGCACCGGCAACGATGCAACCCGGCGCTCCATTGTGAGGCCCCGGCAACGATACAACCCGGCGCTCCATTGTGAGGCACCGGCAACGATACAACCCGGCGCTCCATTGTGAGGCACCGACAACGATACAACCCGGCGCTCCATTGTGAGGCCCCGACAACGATACAACCCGGCGCTCCATTGTGAGGCCCCGACAACGATACAACCCCTGCGCTCCATTGTGAGGCCCCGGCAACGATACAACCCGGCGCTCCATTGTGAGGGGGAAGACATCAATAAATATAATTCGGGTCGCACCGATTCCACTTTTTTAAGACGGAGTACAAGTACCGATACTTTTTTGTCATGTGACAGTAGTTTATTTTTTTTTATTTTTTTTTACAATTTTATTTTTGTAATTATCTTTTGTAATTATTTTTTTGTCATTTTTTTTTTACAATGCTATATTGATTTGGGGGGCTGGACGGTGTCAGTGTTTTTTTTTTGTTTTTTTTTTACTTCAAGGCCCTGGGTTTACTCTATAATGATCCAGACCGTGCCCACTCAGCTGAAACCAACCTTAGGTCATCACGTCAGGACTGATACTGTTCTGATTTCCGCTGCTGGGCACCTGACTCATGGTGGAATGAAGCCGGTTCAGGTTGGGCTTATCAGATTCCATCAAAGACTTCTTAGCAAGGCTGGTGCAAGGATTTTTGACACCTTAGGCAAACCTCATTTGGACGCCCCCCTGGCTCCACCCTGACTCCACCCCCTTTGTCCCGCCCATGTACACCCCACCTTTTTAATGAAGCACTCATCAAATGCAGCCTCACCAGCGCCCATCAAATGCAGCCTCACCAGCGCCCATCAAATGCAGCCTCACCAGCGCCCATCAAATGCAGCCTCACCAGCGCCCATCAAATGCAGCCTCACCAGCGTCCATCAAATGCAGCCTCACCAGCACCCATCAAATGCTGCCTCACCAGCGCCCATCAAATGCTGCCTCACCAGAGCCCATCAATGCTGCCTCACCAGAGCCCATCAATACTGCCTCACCAGAGCCCATCAATGCTGCCTCACCAGAGCCCATCAATGCAGCCTACCAGCAACCATCAGTGCAGCCTACCAGCGCCCATCAATGCAGCCTACCAGCGCCCATCAATGCAGCCTACCAGCGCCCATCAATGCAGCCTACCAGCGCCCATCAATGCAGCCTCACCAGTGCCCATCAATGCAGCCTACCAGCAACCATCAGTGCAGCCTAAGCCCATCAATGCAGCCTATAAGCGCCCATCAATGCAGCCTACCAGCGCCCATCAATGCAGCCTACCAGCGCTAATCAATGAATGTTTGCTTGCTTCCAATCATTCGGGTGTCGGGACACAGAGACAGTCCGCCGCCGCCGATGCGCCTCTGACACGATGTGCGAACGTTCGCACATCGTGTCAGAGGCGCATCGGCGGCTGAGACTTGCTGCAGAGAGAAGAGAGTAGGAACACCAGTGGCAGGGCGCCCTAGGCAGCAGTGCACCCTAGGCGGCTGCCTAGTTTGCCTAGTGGTAGCACCGGCCCTGCTTCTCAGTACACTACCCTGAATCAAAGTCTTTGAATGAAGCCAGGCAGGCAACCATCCGTATAGACGGTGTTTACTAGAAAGGTGTACAGAGAGAGGTTTGTTTCTTTTCCCCAAAGTACACCGCCTACTTCTTCTACATCAACCCTTCCTGAGCCCTGCCAACCTCTCCTGGAGGATGAGGTCATACAAATTTGTGCTACCCATTTATCCTCTGAGGAGAAGTCTAGAAGAAGATCCCAGGGACTCTGCTTAGAAGAAGATCCCAGGGACTCTGCTTAGAAGAAGATCCCAGGGACTCTGCTTAGAAGAAGATCCCAGGGACTCTGCTAAGAAGAAGATCCCAGGGACTCTGCTTAGAATAAGATCCCAGGGACTCTGCTTAGAAGAAGATCCCAGGGACTCTGCTTAGAAGAAGATCCCAGGGACTCTGCTTAGAAGAAGATCCCAGGGACTCTGCTTAGAAGAAGATCCCAGGGACTCTGCTAAGAAGAAGATCCCAGGGACTCTGCTTAGAAGAAGATCCCAGGGACTCTGCTTAGAAGAAGATCCCAGGGACTCTGCTTAGAAGAAGATCCCAGGGACTCTGCTTAGAAGAAGATCCCAGGGACTCTGCTTAGAAGAAGATCCCAGGGACTCTGCTTAGAATAAGATCCCAGGGACTCTGCTTAGAAGAAGATCCCAGGGACTCTGCTTAGAAGAAGATCCCAGGGACTCTGCTAAGAAGAAGATCCCAGGGACTCTGCTTAGAAGAAGATCCCAGGGACTCTGCTTAGAAGAAGATCCCAGGGACTCTGCTTAGAAGAAGATCCCAGGGACTCTGCTAAGAAGAAGATCCCAGGGACTCTGCTTAGAAGAAGATCCCAGGGACTCTGCTTAGAAGAAGATCCCAGGGACTCTGCTAAGAAGAAGATCCCAGGGACTCTGCTTAGAATAAGATCCCAGGGACTCTGCTTAGAAGAAGATCCCAGGGACTCTGCTTAGAAGAAGATCCCAGGGACTCTGCTTAGAATAAGATCCCAGGGACTCTGCTTAGAAGAAGATCCCAGGGACTCTGCTTAGAAGAAGATCCCAGGGACTCTGCTAAGAAGAAGATCCCAGGGACTCTGCTTAGAATAAGATCCCAGGGACTCTGCTTAGAAGAAGATCCCAGGGACTCTGCTTAGAAGAAGATCCCAGGGACTCTGCTTAGATGGGTTCAGCAGGACCTGCATGGAGGGCGATGGGATCGGCAGGACCTGCATGGAGGGCGATGGGATCGGCAGGACCTGCATGGAGGATGATGGGATCTGCAGGACCTGCATGGAGGGCGATAGGATCAGCAGGACCTGCATGAAGGGAGAGGGGATCAGCAGGACCTGCATGGAGGGTGATGGGATCAGCAGGACCTGCATGAAGGGAGAGGGGATCAGCAGGACCTGCATGAAGGGAGAGGGGATCAGCAGGACCTGCATGGAGGGTGATGGGATCAGCAGGACCTGCATGGAGGGTGATGGGATCAGCAGGTCCTGCATGGAGGGCGATGGGATCAGCAGGACCTGCATGGAGGGTGATGGGATCAACAGGTCCCTGTACAGATGATTCCCCCTGCTGCGGTCATGTGGCGATGATCCGATAGGCTCTGTAGGCGGAGGGGATGAACCGGTTAATATTCCAAGAGACAAAATCCATAGTAGAGACCCAATTCATCAGTGAGCGGCAGTCTCTGACCTAGATTGTGTAACCCCAGGACCCCCCGGCCCACCCAGAGCTCTCATCTGTCTGCCAGCGTCGTGCCAGCGTGACCTACTTCTGCCATACGGGGAACCTGGAGGCGCCTTGTCCTCTGCAGATTCATGTAAATTTCATTGGATTTCACTGGGAAGGGACCCCCCGGGGGGGGGGGGGGATGGAGGAATCATATCACTGATCTGATTCACGAGAAAGAGCAACAAATGTGACCCCCGACAAAATATTCCACCAGATAGTGAAATCAATTTCCTGGGACCTGGGGGGTGGGGGGTGCAAACCAAGCTAGCTGGACTGGCCTGGGGGGTGGTTTACGGAACCAGAGAAAGAATCCCTTCCATAAGTAGCCAATAGGGATCAGTATATAGAAGATCAAAATCCTTCCTCTTTCTTTCCTCCAGACTTCCATTGTAGCGAGGTCTCCGGCCTCCTTCACTCTGATGAGAACCTCCAGGGCCAGAGATAGCGGACATCCTTCTGTATGTGGTGGGTTGTGAGGCATAGTGGGTGCCACATGGATAAAGTTATTGGGCGCCAGACACTTCTTGAATGCAAAGGAGATGTTTATTCCTCTTACAAACTTTTATGGGGGAAAGAGGGTTAGGGCCAGGACACACTTGAGCAGTTCCAAGTTCAATTAGCAGACTCCGAGACTTTGATAGGAGGACAGCCGTGCAGGGAAAGGCCTCAAAGCCACATCTGCACGTGCAGGATTGCTGTCTCCTATGGCAACAGTCTTTAACAGTTCCTAACACAAAGTGTAAGGCCTCGTACACACGGCCGAGATTCTCGTTGAAAAAAACATGTCGTTTTTTTCGACGAGATTCTTGGACAAGAAACTTGTCCCGGCCGAGTGTACACACGCTCGTTTCAAAGAACCCGCGGTTCTTTGAATGGAGCGTACGTGGTGACGTCATCGACTACGACGAGCATGCGCTCGTCACATTCGATGCCGTCGCCGCCATCTTGGTATACCCTACGTATGCCTAGGAAGCTACCGCGCATGCGTCAAATTCATTTCGAACATGCGCGGGCTTCCGGGCGGACAGGTAAGTGTACACACACTCACTTTTCTCGTCGAGAAACATGCCGAGGAGAATCTCGACGAGAAAATAGAGAGCAGGATCTCTATTTTCTCGTCGAGGTTTCTTGTCGGTTTTCTCGACGAGAAACCCGATAGCCGCGTACACACGACCGATTTACTCGGCAAGACCTCTCTGCCAGCAAGTTTCTTGCTGGTTCTTGCCGAGAAAATCGGTCGTGTGTACGAGGCCTAACAGTTCTTTCACTTTCACTACAACTTCCCCTTGTAGTTCCTCAGCACACTGAGCTCCGGGTCTCTCACTATATCCTCTGATTCACGGCCACTGAATCCCTTGTGCTCCTCCAATCTTCACGGTGGTCAAGCTTCCTCAAGCGTCACCCCTGCTTCCCTGCTGGGTCCCTAGCTTGGCACTCCCGATACTTCTCAAGCTTCACCCCACTGGCCGGCTCGGTCCCTGGCCTGACACACAAGGCTGCTCTGCAAGCGTCACCCCTGCTTCTCTGCTGGGTCCCTGGCTTGGCACTCCCAATACTTCTCAAGCTTCACCCCACTGGCCGTCTCGGTCCCTGGCTTGACACACAAGGCTGCTCTGCAAGCGTCACCTCCGCTGGATGGGTCCCTGGCTTGGCACTCCCGATACTTCTCAAGCTTCACCCCACTGGTCGGCTCGGTCCCTGGCTTGACACACAAGGCTGCTCTGCAAGCGTCACCCCCGCTTCCCTGCTGGGTCCCTAGCTTGGCACTCCCAATACTTCTCAAGCTTCACCCCACTGGCTGGCTCGGTCCCTGGCTTGACACACAAGGCTGCTCTGCAAGCGTCACCTCCGCTGGATGGGTCCCTGGCTTGGCACTCCCGATACTTCTCAAGCTTCACCCCACTGGTCGGCTCGGTCCCTGGCTTGACACACAAGGCTGCTCTGCAAGCGTCACCCCCGCTTCTCTGCTTGGACCCTGGCTTGGCACTCCCGATACTTCTCAAGCTTCACCCCACTGGCCGTCTCGGTCCCTGGCTTGACACACAAGGCTGCTCTGCAAGCGTCACCTCCGCTGGATGGGTCCCTGGCTTGGCACTCCCGATACTTCTCAAGCTTCACCCCACTGGTCGGCTCGGTCCCTGGCTTGACACACAAGGCTGCTCTGCAAGCGTCACCCCCGCTTCCCTGCTGGGTCCCTAGCTTGGCACTCCCAATACTTCTCAAGCTTCACCCCACTGGCTGGCTCGGTCCCTGGCTTGACACACAAGGCTGCTCTGCAAGCGTCACCTCCGCTGGATGGGTCCCTGGCTTGGCACTCCCGATACTTCTCAAGCTTCACCCCACTGGTCGGCTCGGTCCCTGGCTTGACACACAAGGCTGCTCTGCAAGCGTCACCCCCGCTTCCCTGCTGGGTCCCTAGCTTGGCACTCCCAATACTTCTCAAGCTTCACCCCACTGGCTGGCTCGGTCCCTGGCTTGACACACAAGGCTGCTCTGCAAGCGTCACCTCCGCTGGATGGGTCCCTGGCTTGGCACTCCCGATACTTCTCAAGCTTCACCCCACTGGTCGGCTCGGTCCCTGGCTTGACACACAAGGCTGCTCTGCAAGCGTCACCCCCGCTTCCCTGCTGGGTCCCTAGCTTGGCACTCCCAATACTTCTCAAGCTTCACCCCACTGGCTGGCTCGGTCCCTGGCTTGACACACAAGGCTGCTCTGCAAGCGTCACCCCGCTTCCCTGCTGGGTCCCTAGCTTGGCACTCCCAATACTTCTCAAGCTTCACCCCACTGGCCGGCTCGGTCCCTGGCTTGACTCACACGGCTGCTCTGCAAGCGTCACCCCGCTTCCCTGCTGGGTCCCTAGCTTGGCACTCCCAATACTTCTTAAGCTTCACCCCACTGGCCGGCTCGGTCCCTGGCTTGACACACAAGGCTGCTCTGCAAGCGTCACCCCGCTTCCCTGCTGGGTCCCTAGCTTGGCACTCCCGATACTTCTCAAGCTTCACCCCACTGGCCGGTTCGGTCCCTGGCCTGACACACAAGGCTGCTCTGCAAGCGTCACCCCTGCTTCTCTGCTGGGTCCCTGGCTTGGCACTCCCAATACTTCTCAAGCTTCACCCCACTGGCCAGCTCGGTCCCTGGCTTGACACACAAGGCTGCTCTGCAAGCGTCACCCCCGCTTCTCTGCTTGGACCCTGGCTTGGCACTCCCGATACTTCTCAAGCTTCACCCCACTGGCCGTCTCGGTCCCTGGCTTGACACACAAGGCTGCTCTGCAAGCGTCACCTCCGCTGGATGGGTCCCTGGCTTGGCACTCCCGATACTTCTCAAGCTTCACCCCACTGGTCGGCTCGGTCCCTGGCTTGACACACAAGGCTGCTCTGCAAGCGTCACCCCCGCTTCCCTGCTGGGTCCCTAGCTTGGCACTCCCAATACTTCTCAAGCTTCACCCCACTGGCTGGCTCGGTCCCTGGCTTGACACACAAGGCTGCTCTGCAAGCGTCACCTCCGCTGGATGGGTCCCTGGCTTGGCACTCCCGATACTTCTCAAGCTTCACCCCACTGGTCGGCTCGGTCCCTGGCTTGACACACAAGGCTGCTCTGCAAGCGTCACCCCCGCTTCCCTGCTGGGTCCCTAGCTTGGCACTCCCAATACTTCTCAAGCTTCACCCCACTGGCTGGCTCGGTCCCTGGCTTGACACACAAGGCTGCTCTGCAAGCGTCACCTCCGCTGGATGGGTCCCTGGCTTGGCACTCCCGATACTTCTCAAGCTTCACCCCACTGGTCGGCTCGGTCCCTGGCTTGACACACAAGGCTGCTCTGCAAGCGTCACCCCCGCTTCCCTGCTGGGTCCCTAGCTTGGCACTCCCAATACTTCTCAAGCTTCACCCCACTGGCTGGCTCGGTCCCTGGCTTGACACACAAGGCTGCTCTGCAAGCGTCACCCCGCTTCCCTGCTGGGTCCCTAGCTTGGCACTCCCAATACTTCTCAAGCTTCACCCCACTGGCCGGCTCGGTCCCTGGCTTGACTCACACGGCTGCTCTGCAAGCGTCACCCCGCTTCCCTGCTGGGTCCCTAGCTTGGCACTCCCAATACTTCTTAAGCTTCACCCCACTGGCCGGCTCGGTCCCTGGCTTGACACACAAGGCTGCTCTGCAAGCGTCACCCCGCTTCCCTGCTGGGTCCCTAGCTTGGCACTCCCAATACTTCTCAAGCTTCACCCCACTGGCCGGCTCGGTCCCTGGCTTGACTCACAAGGCTGCTCTGCAAGCGTCACCTCCGCTTCCCTGCTGGGTCCCTGGCTTGGCACTCCCAATACTTCTCAAGCTTCACCCCACTGGCCGGCTCGGTCCCTGGCTTGACACACAAGGCTGCTCTGCAAGTGTCACCCCCGCTTCCCTGCTGGGTCCCTAGCTTGGCACTCCCAATACTTCTCAAGCTTCACCCCACTGGCCGGCTCGGTCCCTGGCTTGACACACAAGGCTGCTCTGCAAGCGTCACCCCGCTTCCCTGCTGGGTCCCTAGCTTGGCACTCCCAATTCTTCTCAAGCTTCACCCCACTGGCCGGATTGGTCCCTGGCTTGACTCACAAGGCTGCTCTGCAAGCGTCACCTCCGCTTCCCTGCTGGGTCCCTGGCTTGGCACTCCCAATACTTCTCAAGCTTCACCCCACTGGCCGGCTCGGTCCCTGGCTTGACACACAAGGCTGCTCTGCAAGTGTCACCCCTGCTTCCCTGCTGGGTCCCTAGCTTGGCACTCCCAATACTTCTCAAGCTTCACCCCACTGGCCGGCTCGGTCCCTGGCTTGACACACAAGGCTGCTCTGCAAGCGTCACCCCGCTTCCCTGCTGGGTCCCTAGCTTGGCACTCCCAATTCTTCTCAAGCTTCACCCCACTGGCCGGATCGGTCCCTGGCTTGACTCACAAGGCTGCTCTGCAAGCGTCACCTCCGCTTCCCTGCTGGGTCCCTGGCTTGGCACTCCCAATACTTCTCAAGCTTCACCCCACTGGCCGGCTCGGTCCCTGGCTTGACACACAAGGCTGCTCTGCAAGTGTCACCCCCGCTTCCCTGCTGGGTCCCTAGCTTGGCACTCCCAATACTTCTCAAGCTTCACCCCACTGGCCGGCTCGGTCCCTGGCTTGACACACAAGGCTGCTCTGCAAGCGTCACCTCCACTGGATGGGTCCCTGGCATGATCACCGTCTGAAGTTTCCCGATTCTCCACCGCGCCCGTTCGGTGAGAATACTGCTCCGGTACTTGCTTCAGCTACTCATGGTTGGTCCCTTAGTGGTGAGATCTTCCCCTCTACCTCCGACCACGACAGGTTTTCTGGCCGGCAGAACCGTCACTTCTGGTTGGACTGCAAGCCGCAATCCCAACCCTGCACTGCTCTCTTGCTTCTGGATAGGCCCTCAGACAGCCTGGCAGCCAGATGTGCCCGGGATAGACCCAATCTCCGGCCTAGCAGCCTGGGGCAGATGACACACGTCCACCCAGACAGCCGTCCAGGTGGCACAGAACCCTGATCACCTGACCTCACCCAAATATATAGGCTCTCCCAGCAGGCCAAGGGATTCAAGAAAACCCCTGCCCATTGGCTGAGATACCCCATATACCCATAACCTGACCTTGGGTTGCCCTTCTCCTATCTAATTCCACTAAGTACCCGGCCACCTAGTGGTAGAAGAGAAAAGTGCAACAAGGCCAAACTTAGGGAGAAATCAATGGATCTCTAACAATCAGGGCCGCCATAAGGAATTTTGGGGCCCCTTACACAGCTTCAGGCATGGGCCCCCTGGGGCAGAGGAGAACCGGGGGGGTGCTCTGCCGCCGCAAATTGAGAAGCGGGGGGCGGCTGCAAATTGAGAAGCTGGGGGTGCTGCCGTCGCAAATTGCGAATTGTTAAGGTCGGGTGGGGGGCTTTGGGTGCTGATGAACAAAGAAAGAACAGAAAAAAAAGGGGGGTTGCCATCCGGGGCCCTGAGGACCTCCGGGCCTCTGGGGACCTCTGGGCCCCTTACAAAAAAAAATAATAATAATTTATATTAAAAAAATATATATTTTTAGAAAAAAAAAAAAGGGGGTTGCCATCCGGGGCCCTGGGGACCTCCAGGCCTCTGGGGACCTCTGGGCCCCTTACAAAAAATAAATTACAGGCCCCTTACAAAAAAGAAATAAAAATAAATAGAATTTTTTTTTTTTATATAAAAAATACATAACCTCCGAGCCTCTGGAAAAATATTTTTAGAAAAAAAAAAAAGGGGGGGTTGCCATCCGGGGCCCTGGGGACCTCCGAGCTTCTGGGGACCTTTTTTTTTTTTTAAATAAAAAATACATAAAAAAAGGGGGGTTACCATCTGGGCCCCTGGGGACCTCCGGGCCCCTGGGCCCCTTTCAAATAAAAAAATAAATTAAAAAAAAGGAGGGTTGCCATCCGGGCCCCTTACAGGTGTACTGCCTGTACCCCCCTGATGGCGGCCCTGCTAACAATCAACTAGGATAACTACCCCTGGCAAGTAAATTTGTGAGGAGCTCCCTGCCTAAACCCCCAGGTGCTACACCATTAAGATAAAAATAAACCAGAAAATGTATTTCTAAGATAAACTTTCACAAACTGTAAGGGCACTTCCACACTGGGGCGGGGGTATCGGCGGTAAAGCGCCGCTATTTTTAGCGACGCTTTACCGTAGTTTTAGCAGCACTTTTCGGCCACCAGCCGGGCGCTTTTAACCCCCGCTAGGGAGGTTAATAACGCCCGCAAAGCATCACTGCCGAATCGCTTTGCAGGTGCTTTGGCAGGCCTATCCATTGTTTTCAATAGACAGGGGCCGTGTATACACCGCTCCTAAAGCACTCCAAAGATGCTGCTTGCAGGACTTTTTTTAATGTCCCGCAAGCGCACCGCTCCAGTGTGTCAGTGGGAGGAATAGTGCCCCATTATTGGTGTCAGTGGGAGGAATATTGCCCCATCATTGGTATCAGTGGGAGGAATAGTGCCCCATCATTGGTATCAGTGGGAGGAATAGTGCCCCATCATTGGTGTCAGTGGGAGGAATAGTGTCCCATCATTGGTATCAGTGGGAGGAATAGTGTCCCATCATTGGTGTCAGTGGGAGGAATAGTGCCCCATCATTGGTGCCAGTGGGAGGAATAGTGCCCCATCATTGGTGTCAGTGGGAGGAATAGTGTCCCATCATTGGTGTCAGTGCGATGAATAGTGCCTCATCATTGGTGTCAGTGGGAGGAATAGTGTCCCATCATTGGTGTCAGTGGGAGGAATAGTGTCCCATCATTGGTGTCAGTGGGAGGCATAGTGCCCCATCATTGGTGTCCGTGGGAGGAACCATAATGCCCTGAGTGCCAGTAAAAGGCCGCAGTTTGGAGACGAATGATCTAGAGGATTATCCCTGAGTTGCAGCCGCCCACTAAGTACTTGGACTGTTCGGAACATTCCCTTGTATTGCGCTCTACTTTCCGCCATACTGTAATTGTTTTTCTATGGTGGCTCTGATATGAGTGTACCGACTTCAGGAGGCAAGGTCAAGGTGTGGCCTGCCCCCTTCCCTGTCCCATTGGCCCTTGAGCTTGACGGGCGGGCTCCTGTGTGTTATGCATTTCGGGGGGGTCCCAAGCTCTGGACAAGACGGTGAAATCTGTGTTCAGCCATTGGAGGAAGCCAACTTATCAGGAGCAATCCAAGTATCTGTGTCCATCAATGGGAAGTAATGCGTCCGCCTTCCATGATATATTTATATCTATCGGACGCACAGCGATCCCCTCCAGCGGCTGAATCCACAGCAGAAAATCTAATTAGGGGCCCCCATTGTGATGGTTTCCATTTCCCGCGTCGGCCTAATTTCTCGAAGGAATTACATAGACGGGGAATCTGGCGATGATGTCGGGGGTTGACGCCTGAGCACCGAGCGCCTCTAATTTCCCGCGCCGCGCGGCTATTTACTGATGTGTAAAGGAGCGTCTGTATTAATGGTGACACCGCTTCCAGGTCTCTTCTTCTTCCCGCTCTCATTATCTCCATCGCAGGCGCGGCTGTAGATGACTCTGTAAGCGGAAAAATCGCCGCAACAATTATCTCTGCCAAAGAGCTGGATTGATTAAACGCGTCCAGCCAACCAAAGGCGACTGGTTACAAGCGCTTTCTGTTTGATTTATTTTATTCATTTATACAGCAACAAGATATTCTTTGGAATATCCGCAAGTTTTTATTATTATTTTTATGTTAATGTGTGCTGAATTCCGAATGAGCGGACAGCCCCAAAATATGTACCCGCACCTTTTCTGCCATTGCACCGCACCACAACGTAGGTTAGGGCATTGCCGTGTTTGTCAGCAAGGTGCAATGGGGTGCCATCCAGAATAAATGGCACCACATTGCACCACGGCAAGCGAGAACACCTATCCCAAGCAAGCTGATATGCGAAACGCGTTAATACAGGTTCCCTTACATCAGGGGTCTCCAAACTTTCTAAACAAAGGGCCAGTTTACGGTCCTTCAGACTTTAGGGGGGGCCAGACTGGTGCCATTGGGAGTAGAAAATGTCCAGTGGGAGTAAAAAATACCATATCTTTGGTGTCAGTGGGAGGACTTGTGCCCCATCGTTGGTTTCAATGGAAAGAATTGATGGTGTCAGTTGGAGGAATAGTGCCTCAATGGTGTCAGCAACAAGAATTATGCCCCATTGGAGTTGGATGGAATAGTGCCCCAAGGGCCGCATTAAGGCAAGCAAAGGGCCGCAAATTGGAGACCCCTGCCTTACATCATTGCTGTATATGTGTAATTCTATCAGAGTCAGGACTTCTAAAACATTGGATATCATGTGATGTGTATATTGGTTTTAATGTCAAGTGAGAACATTTTATGATTTGTATACAGAAAATGTGATACTTTTTTTATACATTTTGTTTGTTTAGTTACATTCTCAGTGTTGTATATAAAGTCCAATAACCGTGTTACTGGGAGAATGGTACTCACCTCCACCATGACCTTGTCTATAGGTGCCTCACCTCCACCATGACCTTGTCTATAGGTGCCTCACCTCCACCATGACCTTGTCTATAGGTGCCTCACCTCCACCATGACCTTGTCTATAGGTGCCTCACCTCCACCATGACCTTGTCTATAGGTGCCTCACCTCCACCATGACCTTGTCTATAGGTGCCTCACCTCCACCATGACCTTGTCTATAGGTGCCTCACCTCCATCCATGACCTTGTCTATAGGTGCATCACCTCCACCATGACCTTGTCTATAGGTGCCTCACCTCCACCATGACCTTGTCTATAGGTGCCTCACCTCCACCATGACCTTGTCTATAGGTGCCTCACCTCCACCATGACCTTGTCTATAGGTGCCTCACCTCCACCATGGCCTTGTCTATAGGTGCCTCACCTCCATCCATGGCCTTGTCTATAGGTGCCTCACCTCCACCGTGACCTTGTCTATAGGTGCTTCACCTCCACCATGACCCTGTCTATAGGTGCCTCACCTCCACCATGACCTTGTCTATAGGTGCCTCACCTCCACCATGACCCTGTCTATAGGTGCCTCACCTCCACCATGACCCTGTCTATGGGTGCCTCACCTCCACCATGACCCTGTCTATGGGTGCCTCACCTCCACCATGACCCTGTCTATGGGTGCCTCACCTCCACCATGACCTTGTCTATAGGTGCCTCACCTCCACCATGACCTTGTCTATGGGTGCCTCACCTCCACCATGACCTTGTCTATGGGTGCCTCACCTCCACCATGACCTTGTCTATGGGTGCCTCACCTCCACCATGACCTTGTCCATGGGTGCCTCACCTCCACCATGACCTTGTCCATAGGTGCCTCACCTCCTCCATAACATTGTCTATAGGTGAATGGTACACCCCATGCCTCACCTCCTCCATAACCTTGTCTATAGGTGAATGGTGCACTCCATGCCTCACCTCCACTATGACCTTGTCTATAGGTGCCTAACTTTCATCATAATCTTGTCCATAGGTGAATGGTGGACCCATGCCTCACCTCCACCATGACCTCTTCCATAGGTGAATGGTACACCCCATGCCTCATCTCCACCATGACCTTGTCCATAGTTGAATGGTATACCCCATGCCTCATCTCCTCCATAACCTTGTCTATAGGTGAATGGTACACCCCGTGCCTCACCTCCTCCATGACCTTGTCTATAGGTGAATGGTACACCCCATGCCTCATCTCCTCCATAACCTTGTCTATAGGTGAATGGTACACCCCGTGCCTCACCTCCTCCATGACCTTGTCTATAGGTGAATGGTACACCCCATGCCTCACCTCCTCCATAACCTTGTCTATAGGTGAATGGTACACCCCATGCCTCACCTCCTCCATGACCTTGTCTATAGGTGAATGGTACACCCCCTGCCTCATCTCCTCCATGACCTTGTCTATAGGTGAATGGTACACCTCGTGCCTCACCTCCTCCATAACCTTGTCTATAGGTGAATGGTACACCCCATGCCTCACCTCCACCATAACCTTGTCTATAGGTGAATGGTACACCCCATGCCTCACCTCCACCATAACCTTGTCTATAGGTGAATGGTACACCCCATGCCTCACCTCCACCATAACCTTGTCTATAGGTGAATGGTACACCCCATGCCTCACCTCCACCATAACCTTGTCTATAGTTGAATGGTATACCCCATGCTTCACCTCCACCATACCCTTGTCTATAGGTGAATGGTAACCCCGTGCCTCACCTCCACCATACCCTTGTCTATAGGTGAATGGTACACCCCGTGCCTCACCTCCACCATAACCTTGTCTATAGGTGAATGGTACACCCCGTGCCTCACCTCCTCCGTGACCTTGTCTATAGGTGAATAGTACACCCCATGCCTCATCTCCTCCATGACCTTGTCTATAGGTGAATGGTACACCCCATGCCTCACCTCCACCATAACCTTGTCTATAGGTGAATGGTACACCCCGTGCCTCACCTCCACCATAACCTTGTCTATAGGTGAATGGTACACCCCATGCCTCACCTCCACCATAACCTTGTCTATAGTTGAATGGTATACCCCATGCTTCACCTCCACCATACCCTTGTCTATAGGTGAATGGTAACCCCGTGCCTCACCTCCACCATACCCTTGTCTATAGGTGAATGGTATACCCCATGCCTCGCCTCCTCCATAACCTTGTCTATAGGTGAGTGGTACACCCCATGCCTCACCTCCTCCATACCCTTGTCTATAGGTGAATGGTATACCCCATGCCTCACCTCCACCATAACCTTGTCTATAGGTGAATGGTATACCCCGTGCCTCACCTCCTCCATAACCTTGTCTATAGGTGAATGGTATACCACATGCCTCACCTCCACCATGACCTTGTCCATAGTCGCATACACCGCTCTCTGGGAAACGGCAAGGTTTTTACCTTGAGCGATGGTAAACATGTTTATTACGGTCTGTCACCATGACGCCTTGTTATAAATTTAGCTGCAATCACTTTGATGAATGTTATGTTAATGAACCAGAACAAGGACCATACAAAGGCAGGAAAATCCCCAACAACCTGCAGCTATGGTGCTGCAGCCGGAGTTCTGCCTTAATAACGGACATTTCATAGGAATAATAAAACAATCAAATGATTTTGGACTATTATTATTATTATTATTCAGGATTTGTATTGTGCCAACAGTTTGTGCAGCACTGTACACGGCTCACCTCCACTTCTCTAACGATGAACTGTTTGAATAAGAAAACACCCGGCTTGCACAGTAATTCTTGTACTGGCTCTTTAGGTATCTGCGTTGCCCAGGGAGTAATGGTCAGGCTGTGCTTGTTGTTGAGGGGGAACTCTAGACACATGCAGGTTGATTTACTAAAGGAAAGTACACTGCTGCTCACCCTGCAAGTAAAGTTATACTCTGGAAGGACGTTTCCCCAGAGATTGGTACATTTGGTGAATTTTGATTTTGCAAAGAATATCCAATCACAAGCAAGGACAATAAAAAAATAATGCATATTGGCTTGCACATGATTGGATGATGGAAGTCAGCAGAGCTTCCCCCTCGCCCACAAAGCTTTGGGGATAATATGAACATTCTGGCCAAGTGAATGCATTAACGCCCGATGTGAGAACTCGCCTGGAAAAACACCTTTTTTTTTATTATATTCTAATGCCGCTAAACTGTAGGAGAATAGGTGTCCTATAGAGAATACAGCGGGCAGCGCGGCCCATAATGCAGGGTGCAGGGGCACCGCCCTCCTATCCATGCGTCCGGCCTCCTAATCTGCATGCGGGGCGCCCGACACATGGATTCCAATGGGTTTTTTTGTTTTTTTTGATGCACATGATTAGAGACTGATGGTCTGTAGGCTACATGCTGGTGGTATATTTTAGGGGTGTAAACGGGGCTTTTTTTCAGCAGGAACGCAGTCCCGGCACCTCCAGAGTGTATGTACTTTAAAGGGGTACTGGAGGTTCTATTGATGCTGGTGGGGATCTGTTTTGGGGTGGGGGTCTATTGTTGCTGGGTAAGTCTACTGTTGCTGGTGGAGGGTCTTGTCATTCTGGGGGGTTTATTGTTGCTGGGTGGGATCTACTGTTGAGGGAGAGCTCTATTATTGCTGGCTGCTGGAGAGTCTATTGATGCTGGCTGCTGAGAAATCTGTTATTTCTGCTAGGGGTCTATTGTTGCTGGGGTGCTATTTTGTTGTGGGGGGTCCATTGTTGCTGGGGGAAAGTCTCATTGTTGCTGCGGAGGGTCTATTGTTTCTGGGGTGAGGTCTATTGTTGCTCATTGCAAGAGATCTTTCTTGTTTTCATTAACAAATTTCATAGAAATTACTGAGTAGCACAAAATACTTGGTTCTGTATTCTCTGAAAGGTGCTGTAAGGGGAGGTGGGTAGAACCAAGGGACAATGCTCAGACGGGTATGGGGCATAGATGAAGGGTGGAGTTCCTACACCTATTCCCTGAGAAAAAAAGCCCTGGGTGTAAACAATGCACCAGCTGTCTCCCCCCGACCCCCCCAGTCAGTCGGGTCACCCACACCCCAACCCCCCCCTCGGTCAGTTACCAGCCCCGCGCTTACTCCATCTATGGCGTGGGCAGCGCCTCCCTCTGGGCAGTGGCTTCCCCTGCGTCTCCTCCTCGAGATCATGGCGGCCGCGTGTCTCCTCCCTCGTCCGCCTAGGCCAAATCGGATTGCTTCTCCTTTCGGCCAATCGGGAAACAGGTCTCAGGACAGCTTCCTGATTGGTCGGGAGGAGAATCAGTGTGACGATAGTGAATGCTCATTGTCACACCAGTTGTGTGACAATAGCGAATGAACATTCGCTATTGTCACACTGATTCTCCTCCCGGCCAATCAGGAGGCGGGTCCTGAGACCTGTTTCCCGATTGCCTGAAAGGAGAAGCGATCCTATTGGCCTAGGAGGATAAGGGAGGAGACATGCGGCCGCCGTGATGCCGAGGAGGAGACACAGGGCAAGCTGTCGCCCCGGAAGCTGCGCCATAGATGGAGTAAGTGCGGGGCTGGTAACCGACCGATCCGGGAGTGGGGGGGGCTGGGGGTGCGGATGATCCAACCGACTGGGGAGGGGGGTGGCTGTGGGTGAATTTACACCCCCAAAATATACCATCAGCATGTGGCCTGCAGACCGCCAAACGCTTCGCTGAGCGCACTCTGATTAGAAATGAAGTGACAAAAGTGGTGAAATGAAGGCAGCCTGGAGGGAGAATGGCAACAATGTCTTTTTTTTTTTTTTTTATTCATTTTTTTATAAATAAATAATATTTTTTATAAAAAAATAAATATAAATAATTATCAGCAAATTTTTTCTGCACCTTTTCTCCGTAATGATGGATTATAGGGGCCTTAGAGGGAGTGCGTTACCAGAGGAAGTTCTGATATGTCGGCAGAGCGATCGCCCTGAGCGGCTTTATTGTTGGAAGAACCATCAGAGATAACATTTCCTATCATACCAGCAGTAAAAAGTATCAGTTTGTATCTGTTAAAAAAAAAAAATATCAGTTTTGGACTTTTGCTTCAAGGAGAAAGGCAGAAAAGTGTTACAATAAATATGAGCCCCGGATTTGGTCTAAAACGTTTATTAATATTTCCCTCCTGGCGGTTCCATGGTTGTCACCATTACAATGCCAGCTTGGTCCTCATACACAGATCTGATGGGTTCAGGCAGTGATCCGTATTTTACAGGACATTCTCATTACAAATGCGCACAGTTCCCTTTTGTAGCGAGCGCTTCTGACCTTTCTGCCCCCTTCTTACGGTTTTGTTGACCTTTTCCACCTCTCATTATGACAACCTGAGCTCCCTTGCAGTATCCCCCCCCCTTCGCCCCCCGATTCTAAAACCGCGGCCTCTGATTCCATAAGTGTTAAGTGCCGGCAGAGCAGCGGATGGTGTCCAAACGCGATGACCAGGAACCTGGAAATCGGAGCGCCTGAACCACGTACATTTTTTTTTTTTTAAACCGCGTTTGGTAATCAAGATCTTTTACCTGGAAATATCACTTAACATGTTGTTCCTCTTCTTCAGTGTGTTATTCTCGGTTGGAGGAGGCTGCGCTTACAATTTAAAGATCACTGAATCTATTTTTCAGACAAATATTATATACCATTATAATAGGAGGCTGAGCCAAGGGCCTTGACCATAGGACCAGGTTTGTATATAAGAACATATAAAAGGTCCAGCAGACTTTTGGCTCTGATGAAGGGGGGGCACACGAAATGTGTTGGCATCTGCAGAACGCTAGGTCCATCTGAAGGTGCGTGACCAGTTCTGGTCGGTCACAGATTTTAGCATATCCGTCAAGGTAGGGACCATAGGCCAAATATTAGTGTAACGGGAGGGCCCGTGGAACCCAGAATCTCTTGTAAAGTATGAGATACCCTTGCTTCAGCTCCCCATGCACCTCTTATGTCTAAATCACCCTATGTCCATTAGGGGCATAGGGTGATTGAGAAGTTATATCTTGGACTACTTCAAATGGGACAGTAATATTCATTAACAATATCTCTCAAGAAATATGAAGATGTTATTCCCTGTACACTGTGAGGTCTATGCACAGGAAGTATAACTCCTTATTTGGGCATTCCAGGAAATTCAATGAAAGAGGCCGACCGTCTATTGCTTAACGACGCTAATGTCATCAACTCCAACCACCTGTCTGTCTGTTGTAAGGTAAATGAGTCCAGGCTAACTTCTAAGGATCTTTTTATTGTGGCTTGTGCTAATTGACCCTGTATTGTATGAAGGAGTCCTGTGATAATGTGTATTGTAGTTTAGGAGACAGCCAGGCTGCTTAAAGAGATTAGTTAATTAGCTCATGTTAATTAGGTCTGGTCACAGGTGTATTTTCAGAGTAATATGAGCAGAATATGGATGCACCACCTCTTTTGACTGTGTATAAAACTTGTAGTCTTTTCAATAAAGATTGTGATTCATGCTTGAACCTCATACAGATCATCGTCTCGTATTTGGGGGAGAATTACTCGTATGGGGTCTTATTCGGCTGGTTGGAGTGTCTGGTAGCTGCCTGGTGTTCGGGATTGGAATATCCTAAACGACGTTAACCCCTTTCATACACGGGGTGTCGTTACAATTAGTATGGACCTAACATTGTTGATGTAGAGGAGCTCAGACAGTGGCAGCGAGGATAAAGGTGAACATTCATAGACAACGTGTTGTTTCATAACGGGAACCTTTTTCCTGCACTCTTTTATCCCCTTTTCACCTGGTGAGTAAGACGAGTTTTGTTGACAAGATCTTATTTAAGTAAACTGCTACACGAGTCGACAAGAACATCTATCCTCCCCCGCTACAGTCTACACGGACCGCCAGGATTGCACGTCACACGGGATTAACATCAACGATCACACAACAGTGAACTCAGCTCTGGATCCTCCTAAGTGTGCACAAGACATCGACGTTCCCTTGTATCCCTGACTTCTACATACGATATTTGCACCCTTCTAAACACATATAAAATTACTACGCGACGGCGGCCATGCAGGTGAAGCCATTTTGAAAAAAATAAACGGTACAAGCGTTTGCCGGGTGACTCTACCTCCTGATGTCTCGGTCTGTGTCTGCTGAAAAGTTTGAAAAAGGAATCAAATTTTACAACACAACTGCTAAGCAAATATCAAGACGTGACCATTTAGGACTTGGCAACCTTTGTAGAAAGTCATGAGAATGCCTCCATTCTTTGCCAAGGCCTCCTGATATTAACACATTTTCATTCCATGTCAATAAGCTTATCAGATGAAAACAGAAGAGACGACTCGGAAGGTGAACATCGAGGAGCTGATCCTGCTTGCCGTTTGCATTGTTGGACCGCACAGAACTGGTTTGACTAACCTATGGTGGAAGAAGTGGGCTGCAGGAACCCTCTTACGTAGGTTTTTAATCTCTGCTAGGTGTTTGTTGAGATCACTTGTCTCTTTAGCAATAAGGAAAACGATGAGTGGACTAGAGGACATGTTTGGAGGGTCGGCACGGCCTGCAGAACACCGGTGCAGCCTCGGGGTTTGGCCACGATCCTGTTTTCAACAAGGAGATGAGGACATCTGGTCGTAGTCAGGGCATTTGAGGAGGGCGGGGTAATTAGAGTTCATCTGCAAAGAGGCTTCACTGGAGATATCAGAAGGACTTCGACCTCTTACCCAAGCCTCAGGGTGGAGGAACTGGCCAGAATAGTCAGAACAGTTGCTTAGCCGTGGCCTGTAGAAGCCTGGATGGGGTCTGTAGGCATCCTCGGCCGTGTATCTTTTCATGAAGAGGTACACAGACATTACTCCAGCGCTCTGTGAAAGAAAAGATGTAAAAGTCGTAAACTCAGAAAAAAATCGATTATAATCCCCTCCCCTGCACCTGGATCTCCAACCATTTTAAAGGTTGCAAGACTTGACATCTTCAAGGAGACCACCATGTGAATTAAACCAAGGCAGGGTTTCCTCCCCTGCTCATACTGGGCCTGCCTGCTTTTGTGATACAGTGGATCAGGGCCGTCTTAATAGCATCATGGGCCCCTGGGAAAAGTAATTCCCTGGGGCCCCTACCAGCTTGCCCCAATTTGCACACCTACTTTCAAGAAATAAAGTATAAATAGTTGATATAATTAAACATATATTTATTAGTACTTTCAATAAAATCGATTTTACAAATGGAAAACATTCCATAAATCAAAGACTAGTCAACACAAAGGGCACAGTACAGGGGGGAATGCAGAAGGACACAGTACAGGGGGGGGGGGGTCAGGAGGGCACAATACTGGGATCAGGAGGGCACAGTATAGGTTCTGGGACGCTTCCCGGGACACCACCATATCAGGACAGTTTAGTAAAAAGCATGACAGTCCCAGTAAAGTTGGCAAGTATGATGTAATGCTAGATTATTGTGGGGCCCCCCTGTATCTGGGGCCCCTGGGCAGTGCCCAGGAGTGCCCTTGCATTAAGATGGCCCTGCAGTGGATGATATGTATGACCTCACTTTGTGTTAAAAGCTATGAGATAGTTTAAGACTTGCGAACCCTATTCTCTTATCTGCCCTCCTGTGTGAAAGTGATAGGCCCCATGATGTTCAACGTGGAGCTACACTGCTTAGCCCACAGTAATCATTTCATAATGTTCTGCACTCGTGGTGCTACGTTAAGCTTTGCACCCTTATCCCCGGGGCATTATGACGTTTGCACCAAACTCTGAGGCAGGTGCAGTTAGGAACTTTGCCTGTAGGTGGCTCTGTACCAGAATAGTGTCTGGTACAGCAGGTAGAGACACTAGGTGTTAGGTCCCTTTTTAGGCAGAGCACTCCCTCAGTGATATTAAGGGTGAGTTAGTACCAATATCTAAGTGAGTGAGTGAGTGAGTGAGTGAATAACTTGTATAGCGCTACAAATGCAAACTAAATCACCATCCAGTGTTGTCCTGATCCTTCAGAAGAGGTGGGTCTTAATTTTTTTTCGTGAAGGCCCGATTGGTTTTCTTCCATGCGGATGTTTGTGGGTAGAGCGTTCCATAGCCATGGTCCTTGGACTGCAAATCTTTGTTCTCCCTTCGATTTATAGCGGGACTTGGGGATGTGGAGGAGGTTCTGGTTAGTTGATCGGAGAGTACGATTGGGGGTGTAGTGTTTTATTGAGGAGCGTTTCCTTGTGTGCATTTGTGGGCGAGGCAGAGGGTCTTGAATGTGACCCGATCCTTTACGGTTAGCCATTGGAGGGTCTTCAGGGATATCTAAGCTATGTGAGGAGGGGACATAGTGAGTCTGAGGTAAAGGAAGTCAAACACCCCACACACGTGAGCATGTAGCCAACACACCTAGGCCCTGGACAGGTCAGGAGGCCTAGTGAAGTGGACCCATATGCAGGAGGAGCCGGCTGTAGTCATTCTGCCCCCTAAGGAGGTGAGTGCTCTGGTGGATTGCAAAAGGACTGACTAGAGATCCCTGTATAAGGCTTTTTCCCTGGAAGGTCCCCAGGAGAGGTGTACCTTGCTGGGAGATGTCAACAGAGAACCCAGTCCTGTGAGTACTGATGACCCTGGGCAGAGGGGAGTCTATACGGAGATGGCTGTTGGGGTGCTGCACAAGCTTTCACCTGTGACTACTGCAGGTCGTCCACATTATGTGATTGCCTGTGTATGTCAAGTGACTCCATAATGTATGTCCTTGTGTTGTGACTGTATTGCCACTCCCTGAACAACATTAGTAAATTGCAGTGAAACTATTAATTTTATGTACATTCCTTCTTCAGGATGTAAAGGTCTTTGGCTGGGATTCTGGGAATGTTGTGAGGAGGCCCACGGTGAGGTGCAGGGCACAAGATGGCGGAGGGGTTGGCCTCAGCAGGTGGGATCGTGTTCTAGCAGGGCTGGAGTGTGGGGGAAGGGACTTGTGCTTGGGCGTCAAAATAAACCAACCATGACGTCCTCTGATACATCTGTAACTGTTGTTCCTACAGACAGGAGAAACTATTCACATGTGGCCAAGTAGGAGGATGGAAACACACCTTACACCACATTGTCCTGGCTGTTCTTACATTAGCAGTGGACAATACGGACAATGTTATCTCTTTTAGCCAAAAGTGTACAATGTATCTTTTTGCTTGTTGAGAAAAAAGTTTTATATCTTTTTGTTGGTTTGGATATGTAGCGGGGTGTCACTTTAAGGAGCTCTAAAAGACTACCTTACCCAGTGTGCAGTGGGACACCCAGGGTACATTGCCCGGCGCAAGGTCTGCTGGGGAAGGCCTATTTAAGGGGGGAGCGGAACAACACGCGGGTCTCTTTGGACACCGCCCACCTAGCAAGTGGAACCTACGCTGGGTCTGCCGCTGGACTGGGCCTAAGAGTTGGGCCCTGAGATCCAAAGAGCCCTCCGACCTTCACGGGAGAACCCAGGAGCCATCTCGTCCATCATCCTTCCAAGGACTGACGGGAGGACCAGAGACTGCGGGTGTCGGTAGACTGTGTGCTGAAGTCCCAGCTGTGGAAGTCGGTTGTACGGACTGGTCCGGTCGGGTGAGAGAGCACTTGCTCAGAGATTATTGACTAGTCTTAGGCCCAGTGTTCCTTGTTCAGGAATCGCCACTACCAGAGAGTGTTACATTGCAGCCGGAGGGACGGTGTGCTATGCAGCGTTAGTTGAAATTTTTGTATTTGTCAAGCAGCCAACTGTTGTGTTATCCGTGGATTACAAATAACCTACAAAGTGCACCACCATTGCTAGCAAAGATCCTTCCCAACGGAAGCACCGTATCTGCAATAGTCAGGCCTGACTGTAGACTGTTAGATACTGTTTGGGCGCCATCTTGCCCACGAGGGAGAAGCTCGCGAGCACAGTTAAAAGACATTTAGCGTGGGTGGTACTAGTTAACTTAGCACTTGTTATATGCTGTGTGTTCAACATTGCAGGGCTCTGCATACATAGATGTATCACTGTTTAAATTGCATGCTTCGTGGTTAAGCCTATTGCTGTGTGGTTATGTTTGTGGCGGCATTGTGATCCCATAGCTAACGGGTTTCACAATCCCATCTTACTGTTATCTGTGCCAAGGGAGGTTAGAGCCAGTTACTGGGGTGCTACAGGCCCGGAAAATCTATACCAGCAGCCCTCTTAGCTGGGGGTATTGCTACAGATGATAATTTTATTAAAGGGCATAAAAAGAATGACGGTGCCTTTTTTTTTTTTTTTTGGTACACATTTTTGGGCTCTTGTATTCTGCCACTTCATATAACCATATGTAAAAGGACCCGTACATATGGTTATATGAAGTTTTAATTTGTATGTAACTTCTTTTAATATTTTTTTGTGCCATGGTAGTGGGATAATCATGTTCTCTTTGAAGAAGATGTTTTTGCGCTATATGTAATGATAATCATGTGAAAAGGACCTACTCAGCGGCATGACTGCGTTTACAGATATGTGGCTAGAGATAGAAAGTCCCATATTTTGGCAACCTGGAGACACGGAAGTGCTGCCTGTGTTTCCGGTGTCACTCTCCTGTAATTTCCTATAAATAGCGTGGTGCGTGACGTCCGGGTATTGCCTCCTATCCCTGTTGATGCCTCGTATGGAGAAACGCAGCGTCGGGCGGAGCAATAGCATCTGACGTCACCACGCCCCAGCTGACTGGCATGAGCCGCGGCTGGATGTTTGCTTTTAAACTGTTCTGCTGAAAAGTTTTTGATGTCAGTAACCCTGCCTTTCAAATAAAGGGACTTTGTTTTTTGAAAACACTGCACCATGAAGCGTTTTATGTTTCCTCTCTAAATATCCCTGCTCACCACGTTATTCCATTGGGAGTGATCAGTTCCAGCCCCTGGATGTCTGGTGGAAGAGCGGATATGCTGCTGGATTGATGCCTGCTTGCCGTGGATTTCCTTGAGTGAACCCTGGTGTGCTGAGCTCTTATGATCTCCGTGATAGAGATCCATCTGATCCGGTAAGCGGCCCCTCTGAATATTATTTTCCATCTGTCTGGCTGAAATATTGGATGAAGATTTATTTTCCCCTGATTACAGAAAGCCATTATCAGCTGTGTTTAATTGGGACATTATTGCCGTTCCTTTGGCATTAGTTATACTGAACTGTCTTTAGGTCAATATCGTTTCACTTGCACTTTTATTTGCTTTTATATTGGTTGCACTTTTTTTACCGATTTTTGGCACTAGTTTAGACGTCATTTCAAAATGTAAAAAAATGTCAATTGATATGTACTATTGATGTGATACTGCAGGCGATAATGGTCAGATTTAGGATCTAGGTTACCTTTAATTGGGTTTTAAGGTTAAGGGTTAGGTTAGGGGTAGTTTTTTGGGGAGTTGTAGGTTAGCTTTTTGGACGTGATTAATTATCTACGGCAGCCTTTCTCAACCTTTTCAACACAAAGGAACCCTTGAACTAACCTTCCTGTCTCAGGGAACCCCTACTAAAAATTACTACATCTCCAACTCAAGAAACTTTACGGAGATGGTTAGTAGGGAGAATGTGCTCTTTACACTTGTGGTCAATGGCAGGAACCACCCCCTTATAGATACTATAAAAGATCAGTGAAGAGGCAGAAATTGCGCTGGGCAGGCTAGTTTCGGGCTGGTTTGTGCGCTGTCACAGATGGCGGTGACACCATCGTGGTCAGATATCACTTCCTACTTGATGGTGTCACCCCTCTGGAGGGTCTCACCCGGGTGCAGCCCACACCCCCATAGCGATGCCACTGCTCCTTCTGTTTCTGGCCGTGAACTTTTCAGGACAACCCTCATAATGATTTCATTTCACCAAAACTGATTTGTTGAAAAAAAGTGTATTTGGCATGGAAGCCCGATTTAAGTGAACTGTAGTGTTGTTTGGACTGTGAGGCTGAGCAGGGACTCGTATCTCACTCCTAATGCTCCACAAATCTTAAAAATGAGATAAATGTTATCAATATTCCTTGTTAGCCCCAAACCATCAAGTTCTATAAATGAGGCATCCCTGACTACCAGAGATGTGTGACTTACCCCCTAAATAAAAAATACTCTGAGGCAGTGGCGGCTGGTGCTGTATATTTTGGGGGGGGGAAGCAAACAAGACATCCCACCGCCACCCCCCGGTCGGTCAGTCAAACCCCCCCCTGTTGCTCGCTCGTCCCCCCACCAGCCCCACACTTATCCCGGCTAGGTCGCAGGCAGCTTCGGCTCTTTCCTGCATCTCCGCCTCGGCTCGGTGGCTTCTTCCTCCTCGGTGGCTTCACCCTGCGTCTCCGCCTTCAAGACGCGGCTTCCTCCTCGCTGGCTTCCCTCCTCCTTTCTTTGGCTGCCAATACGATCGCTTCTCCTCTCGGCCAATCCGGTCTTAAGACTTCCTGATTGGCTGGGAGGAGAATCAGGAAGACCATAGCGAATATTAATTTGCTATTATCAGACAACTGGGTGGGCTCAGGGCGCAGTGCTCTGCGCTCCGAGCCCACCCTTTTTTTGACCTCAGGCTTTAATCATGTGTTTAAAATAAATAAATAAACCCATTGAAATCCATACGTCCGGCGCCCTGCATGTAGATTAGGATCCAGGGCGCATGGATTAGGGGGGCTGCGCCCCGTATGGATGGACCACCACTGCTGTGAGGTCTTCACCCTGGACGGACTTCTCAAATCTTTCCTTTTGTTAGCAAAACCCATCTAAACATTAGGGCCCCTCTGGAAATCATAATTACCTCTGTGAGGAGGAAGGATATAGCAGCAAACGCAAAGGACCATCCGTACTTGTAACTGAAATAGGTCTCTGAGTCTTTTGTACGATTCAGGATCTCATCGTTAATGCTGGATATGTAGAGGACCAGGCCGACCACCAGGGACAGTCCTGAGGAGGAAAAGAACATGTTGCCATGAGAATTCAGAGGATCCAGCAAACGTCTGTGTATTGGGGAATCACCAGGAGGGCTGTGCTAGGTCTAGTATTGTCCTGGGGACAGAGAGGCTTCAGGTGGTTATAAATTATGTGTGGCATGTCACAGGACCTAGACCACATGTCAATCACATGCCAAACCCCGCCCGCCAGGCCTTGTCGTGTGGGCCCTCGCACCCAGTTTTGCAGCCAGAACTTGCTGCAACTCCATGCCGCCACCTCCAACTCACTGCTCCCCGCTGTCACTTGTAAACACAGAATCCTGCACAGGGAGGTACTAGAGCTGGGCCAGGTGGGAGAGAGAGATGCAAGGGAGCTTTTGGGGGTTGCACACTGTGCATAGCGCACCCCTGAACTCTTCACTCTGTATGTAACCCACTACTGAACCTTGCACTCTGTACATGGCACACCCCTGAACCCTGCACTCTGTACATAGCACACCCCTGAACCCTGCACTCTGTACATAGCGCACCCCTAAACCCTGCACTCTGTACATAGCTCACCTCTGAACTCTGCACACTGTACATAGCTCACTCCTGAACTCTGCACATTGTACCTAGCACACACTTAAATCCTGTACTCTCTACGTTACGCACTCTTGAATCCTGCACTCTGTACGAAGCACACCCCTAAACCCTGCACTCTGTAAATAGCACAGTCCTGAACCCTGCACTCTGTATGTAGCGCACTTCTAAACCCTGCACTCTGTACATAGCACACCCCTGAACCCTATACTCTGTATGTAGCACACCCATAAACCCTGCACTCTATACATAGCGCACCCCTAATCTCTGCATGTAGCGTAATTTTTAAGTCTCCACTCTGTACATAATGCACTCCTGAACCCTGCGCTCTGTACGTAGCACACCCCTGAACCCTGCACTCTGTTCATAGCACACCCCTGAACCCCACACACTGTATGTAGCACACCCATAAACCCTGCACTCTATACATAGTGCACCCCTAACCTCTGCACCCTGTATGTAGCGTAATTCTGAACTCTCCACTCTGTACATATTGCAGTCCTGAACCCTGCACTCCAGATACAACTGGTTCTTCAAGGGCAACCCTACTGCTGATGAGGCCCTTGATTACATTGTGTTTGACACCCCTGACCTAGACAATGAGAATGACTTACTGAAATAAAGAAACCATTGGGGGTACACTTGGATTACAGGCCATGAACACTGGATATCTGATACTCAATCGTAGGGTGTGCTCTTATATTGCCCTGCATGTGGAACATCCGAAAGTCATCTTTCTGTCTTCATTTTTGTGACAAATGCCCTAATCTATGAAATGTGCATGCATGATGTAAATCCCTCCAGAACATCATAAGAAAAGGTCAAGGTATGCATGTATATTGCAATCTGTATGCCAAGAGCCGGCATGTGGAGTCTCACGTGCTGATTGGTTCTGGGACACTGTATTGTGTGTTGCTGGGTGTACAATACATTCTCTAAGCGTGTAGCTCACTTGGTTACGCAGGATCTATAAGCAATCGCATGTGCATTTCATTTACTAAGTCAACCCCAATTATTGGTTCCTTCCAGGTTCTATAGACTCACATTATACACTAACGTGGGACCAAACTATTTGTACATCCATCTAAATGACTGAGTTCTGGAGCACAAAGCCAGCTCCATAAAGACATGGTGAGACCAGTATGGTGTGGAGGAACCCGAGTGGTCTACACAGAGCCCTGACCCCCAACCCTACTGAACACCTGGAACAACAGGAATGTCAATTGTAAGCCAGGTCTTCTCATCCAACATCAGTACCTGACCTCACAAAGGGCACAAATTCCCACAGACACCCTCTAAAATGTTGAGGAAAGTCTTCCCCGAAGAGTGGAGGATGGTGTAGACACAAAGGGGAGCAACTCAATATTAATGACCATGGTTGTGGAATGGGATGTCCCAGGGCCGTGACATAGGGTGGCAGGAGGGGTGGCAGCCTTGGGTACCACAAGGAGATTGGGGAGAGGGGATTTGTGTTGGGAGAGGGAATTTGGGGGACCCCTGACTTTACACGCACATGAACTTTAATGGCATCCCAGTCTTAGTCCGTAGGGTTCAATATTGAGTTGGCCCCGCCCTTTGCAGTTATAACAGCTTCACCTCTTCTGGGAAGGCCGTCCACAAGGTTTAGGAGGGTGTCTATGGGAATGTTTGACCATTCTTCCAGAAGTGCATTTGTGAGGTCAGGCACTGATGTTGGACGAGAAGGCCTGGCTCACAGTCTCCGCTCTAATTCATCCCAAAGGTGTTCTATCTGGTTGAGGTCAGGACTTTGTCCAGGCCTGTCAAGTTCCTCCACCCCAAACTCGCTCATCCATGTCTTTATGGACCTTGCTTTGTTCACTGGTGGGCAGTCATGTTAGAACAGGAAGGAGCCGTCCCCAAACTCTTCCCACCAAGTTGGGATCATGAAATTGTCAAAAATGTCTTGTTATGCTGACGCCTTAAGAGTTCCCTTCACTGGAACTAAGGGAACAAGCCCAACCCCTGAAATAGAACCCCCCCACCATAATCTTGTGGACGGCCTTCCCAGAAGAGTTGAAGGTGTTATAGCTGCAAAGGGCGGGGCCAACTCAATATTGAACCCTACGGACTAAGACTGGGATGTCATTAAAGTTCATGTGCGTGCAAATGCAGGCGTCCCAATACTTTAGGTAATATAAAGTTTCCAACATATATTAATTTCTAAATGCTACGTGCATATATATTTTCATGTATAATAAACCTTTTTGTACCCATGATTTGTTTATATCTGTCTTAGATACTTAAAGTCCTCATGCGTCCCTGAAGAAGTCTATCCTAGGCGAAACATGTAGGACGGCAAGTTTGTGACTTTTCACGGAGGGAGTGCACTGCGTTGCATCTCTTTCCATAACTTTTTAATGTCATGTGTATACATGAATAAAATACAATTTTTATGAAAAAATCTAATTTTAGGCACCCATAAAATCCCATGCTCCTCCCCGGTTTGGGGCTTCCATATACATTTAGGTAATATAGTGTGTGTGTGTGTAATATATATATATCTATATCTCAGTATATCCAGTGGCCTATACAATTCTTACTTATTGGTTAATAACTTCTTTATTTCACAACTCTCATGCCCTCTACACACGGCCGGGAATTCCGTCTCTTTGAAAACCGTCGGTTTTCCTGACGGGATTCCTGGCAAGCTTGCCTTGACAAGCCCTGTATACACACGGCCACACTAAAGACCCGCCGTTCTTTTGAATGGCAAGAACGCGGTGACGTCAAAGACTACGACGAGCCTGCTAAATTCCGTTCTATGCTACCGCGCATGCGTGGAATTGTTATCGAGCATGCGCGGTTTATTTCCCCTTAAGGTAAGCATACAGGCGACCGGTTTTCTCGGCAGGAAACGCTCTGCCGGGAATCCCGACGGGAAAATAGAGAGGAGGTTCTCTATTTTTTTTCAGGGCAGTTTTCCTGTCGGGAAAACTGCTAGAGATCATACACACGGCCGGGATTCCCGGCCAAAAGCTCTCCTGGCAGTTTTCCAGCCGGGAAAACCGGTCGTGTGTACACGGCTTAACCGCTTGCCGACCGCCGCACGACGATATACGTCGGCAGAATGTCACGGCTGGGCACATTGGCGTACAGGTACGTCCCCTTTAATGTGCGCGGCCGTGGGTCGCGTGCGCACCGCCGGCAGGGTTTTTGCGACTCTGTCGGGTACTCTGTGAACGCGCCCGCGGGACCCATGGACCCGATCGCCGCCGGTGTCCCGCGATCGGGTCACAGAGCTGAAGAACGGGGAGAGGTAAGTGTAAACAAACCTCTCCCCCGTGCTTCCTAGTGAGACTGTCACTGATCGTCTGTTCCCTGTCATCGGGAACGACCATCAGTGATGTCACACGGCAAGCCACGCCCCCCTACAGTAAGAATCACTCATTAGGTCACACTTAACCCCTTCAGCGCTCCCTACAGGTTAACCTCTTCACTGCCAGTGTCATTTTCACAGTAATCAGTGCATTTTTTTTTTATAGCGCTGATCGCTGTAAAATGACAATGGTCCCAAAATGGTGTCAAAAGTGTCCGATGTGTCCGCCATAATGTCGCAGTCACGATAAAAATCGCTGATCGCCGACATTACTAGAAAAAAATAATTATTAATAAAAATTCTATAAAACTATTCCCCTATTTTGTAGACGCTATAACTTTTGCGCAAACCAATCAATAAACGCTTATTGCGATTTGCTTTACCAAAAATATGTAGAAGAATACGTATCGGACTAAACTGAGGAAAAAAAATGTTTTTTTATATATTTTTGGGGGAATATTTATTATAGCAAAAAGTAAAAAATATATATATATTTTTTTTTAAATTGTCGCTCTATTTTTGTTTATAGCGCAAAAAATAAAAACCGCAGAGGTGATCAAATACCACCAAAAGAAAGCTCTATTTGTGGGGAAAAAAGGACGTCAATTTTGTTTGGGGAGCCACGTTGCACGACCGCGCAATTGTTGGTTAAAGCGAAGCAGTGCCAAATCGCAAAAAAGGGGCCTGGTCCTTTAGCTGCAAAATGGTCCGGGGCTGAAGGGGTTAACATGACTGCAGGTTTCCCTCTTGTGGCTTCAGAATGATGATTCCCATTCCCAGATGTTCTAGAAGGTTCTCCCAGCATGCCTCTTGTTCTACACCTTCTGATTCCGGGAGAAAATGACAATGTGTCTCTAATCCCAGGCTTATCATATAGAAATGTGGAGGACGGAGACGGGGGGGGGGAGGGGCAGGAAATGGCGGATTAGGAGAAGACTAGTGAGAGTGACAGGAGGAGATGAGAGATTAATGCCCCCCCCCCCAGCCCCCCAGGATGGGTGGTAAAAGAGGCAGTTTATGGATGGAGTGGGGCGCCGGACACACATTGGGGGTTCATGAAGGACAAGCATTGTATTCATTACATTTACCGTTGGCGCGTTCTGTAAATTGGGTCGGGTTTTAGGAACACTTTATGTGCTCTGCGGAGTGTAATGTGCCGCGGACACATTGGAAAATAATCGGATGTTTTTTCTGACGGAATTACGTTCAAGCTTGGCTTGCATACACACACGGTCACACCAAATTCCGACCGTAAATAACGCGGAGACGTAAAAGACTACGACAAGCTGAGAAAAATTAAGTTCAATGCTTCCGAGCATGCGTCGACTTGATTCTGAGCATGTGCGTCGACTTGATTCTGAGCATGGGTGGTTTTTAGTGCGTCGGAATTGCATACAGACGAACGGATTTTCCGATAGAAATTCTGATGGAAAAAGTCCGATGGGACGTACACAGGGTCGGAATATCCGATGAAAAGCTCCCATCGGACATTTTCCATCGGAAATTCCGACCGTGTGTACGCGGCATAAGGGACAAAACGACACTGACTGCAAATCACTGGCACACTTTACAGGAGGTTTGCACAGATCATAAAATCTTTTCAACTGATTTTGGTTAGAAGAGGATTGGTAGGAGAGAGATTGTCCTCTGCAAGGATTGGTCAGAGATTGTCCTGTGCAAGGATTGGTAGGAGAGAGATTGTCCTGTACAAGGATTGGTCAGAGAAAGCGATCATCCTGTACAAGGATTGGTCAGAGAGAGAGAGAGATCATCCTGTACAAGGATTGGTCAGAGAGAGAGATCATCCTGTACAAGGATTGGTCAGAGAGAGAGAGAGATCATCCTGTACCAGTGGCGGATCCAGGGGGGGGGCAACAGGGCAATTGCCCCCCCCCCGAGACCATCTGTCACACTCACTTGCTTGCTCTGTTTTTTTTTTTTTGCGCCTGATCTCCCGAAATTGGGGACCCGGTACCGGCCAGCCGTAGGACCCCTGGACCCCAAACTTGGCACACATGTAGCCCAATGTCTCTTCTACAAGTGTGCAAAGTTTGGTGTCTCTCTCTCGGACCTACGGCCGGGGAGCACTGATTTTTTAAATCCGGACACCCCTTCCATAGACTCCAATGTTAAACGGTAATTTCTTCGGTGATTTTGCGGACCCGGTACCGGCCGGTCGTAGGTTCTCTGGACCCCAAACTTGGCACACATGTGGCCCCATGTCTTCTCTACAAGTGTGCAAAGTTTGGTGTCTGGGGGACCTACAGCCGGGAAGCACAGATTTTTTTAAACCGGGCACCCCTTCCATAGACTCCAATGTTAAACGGTCATTTCTCCAGTGATTTTGCGGACCCGGTACCGGCCAGTCGTAGGTCCTCTGGACCCCAAACTTGGCACACATGTAGCCCCATGTCTCCTCTATAAGTTTGAAAAGTTTGGTGTCTGGGAGAACCGATTTTTCAAAGCCGGGCACTCCTTCCATAGACTTCCATGTTAAACATCAGTCTAGTCATGGGCACAGTGAGGCATGGGCACAGTGAGGCAAAGTGAGGCAAGTATAAGCCTAGGACACCCTAGGCTTATACTTGAGTCAATACGTTTTCCCAGTTTTTTGGGGTAAAATTAGGTGCCTCGGCTTATATTCGGGTCGGCTTATACTCGAGTATATACAGTACTTGTTCTGCGGCTGCCGCTGCCTCTCTGAGTCTCTCTCTCAGTTTCTCACATCAGCCGATCAGCGGCGCTGAGAGAGAGACTCGTCTAATGTAGTTACGTGGCACACTGACACGATACCAGGAGTGGAGGAGGAGGTGGGTGGAGCCTCTTCCCTGCACTCGCTGCTAACGCCTGGGCCGCTTGACGTCTAGCAATGAGTGACGTCAGTGAGTCACGTCAGGCCGCTCTGTGGGCAGGTGCAATAGCGTGCGGCTCCACAGACGGGTAAGAAAGCGGGCGGCTCCGCTTGCGGCGCGGTTTGTTGTCGGGGGCGGCGCGGTTCGTGGGCAGACCGTGCTGCTCAGTGTGTTGGCAGCGCAGGTGAGAGTGAGAGAGCAGGCTCAGTGTGACAGCTGGCCAATCAGCTAGCCGGGAGCGGGGGAGCAGAGAGATGAGATCATCTCTCACCGCCCGTGCCTGCCCTGCATTCCTGCAGTGACTTCCGCCCTCACTGTGCAGGCAGCAGAGAGATTACATTATGGGAGTCTGGGACACAGCAAGAGACAACCAAAACTACACCTTAGCAGGCAAGTTAGTGACAATCCGCAAATTGTGGCAGGCGACGTGGCAAGTGACAATCCGCAAATTGTGTCAGGTGATGTGGCAAATGACAATCTGCATCTTGTGGCAGGCAAGTGACAATCAGCAAGGTGTGGCAGGTGACGTGGCAAGTGACAATCAGCAAGGTGTGGCAGGTGACGTGGCAAGTGACAATCAGCAAGGTGTGGCAGGTGATGTGGGAAGTGACAATCCACAAGGTGTGGCAAGTGACAATCCACAAGATGTGGCAGGTGACGTGGCAAGTGACAATCCGCAAATTGTGTCAGGTGACGTGGCAAATGACAATCTGCATCTTGTGGCAGGCAAGTGACAATCAGCAAGGTGTGGCAGGTGACGTGGCAAGTGACAATCAGCAAGGTGTGGCAGGTGACGTGGCAAGTGACAATCAGCAAGGTGTGGCAGGTGACGTGGCAAGTGACAATCCGCGAATTGTGTCAGGTGACGTGGCAAATGACAATCTGCATCTTGTGGCAGGCAAGTGACAATCAGCAAGGTGTGGCAGGTGATGTGGCAAGTGACAATCAGCAAGGTGTGGCAGGTGATGTGGCAAGTGACAATCAGCAAGGTGTGGCAGGTGACGTGGGAAGTGACAATCAGCAAGGTGTGGCAGGTGATGTGGGAAGTGACAATCCACAAGGTGTGGCAAGTGACACGTTCAGGGCTCCCACTAATTGCAGGCGACGGTGGCAAGTGACACACTCGGGGCTCCCACTGATTCTGCATTGAACTATTTAATTTCATATTACAATGTAATAATAGAAATAATGCACTTCAATCATCCTGACACCATAACAACCATGGTGCCGGGATGATTGAAGCGCCGACACCAACCATTTCCCCGATAAATTTCCCACAAAAAAATCATTTTTTGGCAGTGCCCCTCCCGAGAAAAGACTCTGGATCCGCCCCTGTCCTGTACAAGGATTGGTCAGAGAAAGAGAGAGAGAGATCATCCTGTACAAGGATTGGTCAGAGAGAGAGAGAAATCATCCTGTACAAGGATTGGTCAGAGAGAGAGAGAAATCATCCTGTACAAGGATTGGTCAGAGAGAGAGAGAGATCATCCTGTACAAGGATTGGTCAGAGAAAGAGAGAGAGAGATCATCCTGTACAAGGATTGGTCAGAGAGAGAGAGAAATCATCCTGTACAAGGATTGGTCAGAGAGAGAGAGAGAGAGTGTAAGAGAACCATTCAGACTGCGTGCATACGCAGGAGCTCGTCCCTAGCGCCAATTGGCGCCAGACGGCCTATTTAAGGAAGTGCCCTGACCCCAGACCCTTGCTGACTGGTCTTCAGCTGTTACCCAATATCCTGAACCCTGTTGTGATCCTGCTTGATACCTGTTGCTGAACCAGGCTTGCCTTGACCCTGCTTCTGGACTCTGCTCTGTTCTGATTACTGGCTCCTGATCCTGGCCCTGCTTCTGCCTGCTGCCTTGTACTTTGCTGCCTGCCTGTTACCTGACCCGGCTACCCTTGTGACCTGGCATCTGCTTCCTGTGTCGCTCCTCTGCAACCTCCAAGTGTCTGCGACTTCAGTCCTGCGACTCTCTGCAACTTCCTGCTGCAAGTCTTCCAGGGACTTCACTTCCCCTGACGTTCCAGTGCCACTGTTCCAGCGGAGTGCCTCTTTAACCCCGGCTGATCCTTGGTGCACATCGGCCTTCCGTGATCTGATGGTCCTCCTGCTCGTCCAGGCTCGCACCCCCTGCTACTGGTGTCCGGGTCTACATCTGCCGGAACTCGTGTTCCTCCTGTCCCTCGGTTCCCTCTGTTCCACCTCCAGCGGGACCGGGGCTGGAAAAGTATGGAAAAGTAGGGAAAAGTATTGGGACACCTGCCTTTACACACATGAACTTTAATGACATCCCAGTCTTAGTCCGGAGGGTTCAATATTGAGTTGGCCCCGCCCTTTGCAGCTATAACACCTTCACCTCTTCTGGGAAGGCCGTCCACAAGGTTTAGGAGGGTGTCTATGGGAATGTTTGACCATTCTTCCAGAAGAGCATTTGTGAGGTCAGGCACTGATGTTGGATGAGAAGGCCTGGCTCACAGTCTCCGCTATAATTCATCCCAAAGGTGTTCTATGGGGTTGAAGTCAGGACTCTGTGCAGGCCAGTCAAGTTCCTCCACCCCAAACTCATCCATGTCTTTATGGACCTTGCTTTGTGCACTGGTGGGCAGTCATGTTGGAACAGGAAGGGGCCATCTCTAAACTGTTCCCACAAAGTTGGGAGCGTGAAATGGTCCAAAATGGTATGCTGACACCTTAAGAGTTCCCTTCACTGGAACTAAGGGACCAACCCAACCCCTGAAATAGAACCCCCACACCATAATCCCCCCTCCCCTACACCATAATCTCCCCTCCAGCAAATGATTTGTACCAGTGCACAAAGCAAAGTCCATAAAGACATGGATGAGCAAGTTTGGGGTGGAGGAACTTGACTGGCCTGCACAGAGTCCTGACCTCAACCTGATAGAAGACATTTGGGATGAATTAGAGTGGAGCCAGGCCTTCTCATCCAACATAAGTGCCTGACCTCACAAATGCACTTCTGGAAGAATGGTCAAACATTCCCATAGACACCCTCCTAAACCTTGTGGACGGCCTTCCCAGAAGAGGTGAAGGTGTTATAGCTGCAAAGGGCGGGGCCAACTCAATATTGAACCCTCCGGACTAAGACTCGGGTGCCATTAAAGTTCATGTGCGTGTAAAGGCAGGCGTCCCAATACTTTTGACAATATAGTGTATCTTAGAAACGGATGGTCAAAAATTCTAATCCTTTGGCGGGTAAAACATCTCCTTTTTATGTATTCAGGTGTTTGCGTGAAGTTCGGCCCCGAGGGGCCCCGAGGATCGTACTTTCCTCTTCTATCTCTGAGCTCCCTCCTCCCTCCTGGACAGCGGGCACAATATTCAGCAGCTGATAACGACTCGCTTATTATACGCGATGATTGGGTGGGAGGGTCCGTGCGAATGGCGAGCGCCCCCCCTCCCCCCCCCCGTACCGGAGGACAATACCCAAGGTCTGTGTGCGGCAGAGGCAATTCTCCGCTTCACTGAACGGCGAGAGAAATAAACATGACCTGCAAAATGGCATTTCTGGGGCCGAATTATCGCCGTTGTCCCCCGATGTGCAGCGCCACATTGTCACTCCCAATGTTACTGCTCCCCCTATTACCTCTCCACCATCTCAACTTTTATACGCCTTTATATTTCTCCAAATAAACAACTTTGCTACATATTCTGCATACAATGCCATGAAAAAGTATTCATACCCCTTGAAATCTCCCACATCTTGTCATGTTACATCCAAAAATGTAAATGTATTTTATTGGGATTTTATCTGATGGACCAACACAAAGTGTCACATAATTGTGAAGTGGAAGGAAAATGATAAATGATACAAATAAATATGTGATAAGTGTGGGGGAGGGGCATTTGTATGGCGCCCCCCGGAGTCAATACTTTGTAGAACCCCCTTTCTCTACAAGTCTTTTTGGGGGTGTCTCTACCAGCTTTGCACATCTAGAGAGGAACATTTCTGCCCATTCTTCTTTGTAAAATATCTCAAGTTCTGTCAGATTGGATGGAGAGCGTCTGTGATCAGCAATTTTCAAGTCTTGCCACAGATTCTCAATGGGATTTAGGTCTGGACTGTGACTGGGCCATTCTAACACATGAATATGCTTTGATCTAAACCATTCCATTGTAGCTCTGGCTGTACTTTAGGGTCGTTGTCCTGCTGGAAGGTGAACCTCCCCCCCCCCCCCCCAGTCTCAAGTCTTTTGCAGACTCTAACAGGTTTTCTTCTAAGATTGCCTCGTATTTGTCTCCATCCATCTTCCCATCACCTCTGACCAGCTTCCCTGTCCCTGCTGAAGAAAAGCATCCCCACCACATGATGCTGCCACCACCATGTTTCACGGTGGGGATGGTGTGTTCAGGGTGATGTGCAGTGTTAGTTTTCCCCACACATAGCGTTTTGCTTTTAGGCCAAAAAATTCAATTTTGGTTTCATGTGACCAGAGCACCTTCCACATGATTGCTGTGTCCCCCACATGATTGCTGTGTCCCCCACATGATTGCTGTGTCCCCCACATGGCTTCTCACAAACTGCAAACAGGACTTCTTATGACTTTCTTTCTCCAATGTCTTTCTTCTTGTCACTCTTCCATAAAGGGCAGATTTGTGGAGAAGCACGACTAATAGTTGTCCTGTGGACAGATTCTCCCCCCTGAGCTGTGGATCTCTGCAGCTCCTCCAGAGTTACCATGGGCCTTTTGGCTGCTTCTCCGATGAATGCTCTCCTTGCCCGGCCCGGTCAGTTTAGGTGGACGGCCATGTCTTGGTAGGTTTGCAGTTGTGCCATACTCTTTCCATTTTCCGATGATGGATTGAACAGAGCTCTGTGAGATGGTCAAAGCTTGGGAGATTTTATTATAACCTAACCCTGCTTTATACTTCTCCACAACTTTATCCCTGACCTGTCTGGTGTGTTCCTTGGCCTTCATGATGCTGTTTGTTCACTAAGGTTCTCTAACAAACCTCTGAGGGCTTCACAGAACAGCTGTATTTATACTGAGATTAAATGACACACAGGTGGACTCTATTTACTAATTGGGTGACTTCTAAAGGCAATTGGTTCCACTAGATTTTAGTTAGGGGTATCAGAGTAAAGGGGGCAGAATACAAATGCCCCCCACACTTCAGGGGCAGATCCAGGGGGGAAACTGGGGAATTGCCCCCCCCTCTTGAGTCAGCAGGTGAGTGTGTGGGCAGCGCAGTGGGTGAGCCGGCGGGCGGGTGAGTGTGACTGTGCGAGCGGACGGGCAGCTGGGCGGCTTGGTGGGCAGGTGAGAGAGAGCGGACGGGCAGCTGGGCGGGCAGGCGGGGGAGCAGAGAGATGACATCATCTCACCCCGCCCGGCGCCCACCCTCACTCACTGTGCAGGCAGCCAGCAGAGAGATTACATCATCTCTCTGCTGCCTGACTCTGGTGACGTGGCAAGTGGACAATCCGCAACTTGTGGCAGGTGACGTGGCAAGTGGACAATCCACAATGTGTGGCAGGTGACGTGGCAAGTGGACAATCCACAACGTGTGGCAGGTGACGTGGCAAGTGGACAATCCGCAACGTGTGGCAGGTGACGTGGCAAGTGGACAATCCGCAACGTGTGGCAGGTGACGTGGCAAGTGGACAATCCACAACGTGTGGCAGGTGACGTGGCAAGTGGACAATCCGCAACGTGTGGCAGGTGACGTGGCAAGTGGACAATCCGCAACGTGTGGCAGGTGACGTGGCAAGTGGACAATCCACAACGTGTGGCAGGTGACGTGGCAAGTGGACAATCCGCAACTTGTGGCAGGTGACGTGGCAAGTGGACAATCCACAACGTGTGGCAAGTGACAATCCGCAACGTGTGGCAGGTGACGTGGCAAGTGGACAATCCACAACTTGTGGCAGGTGACGTGGCAAGTGGACAATCCACAATGTGTGGCAGGTGACGTGGCAAGTGACAATCCGCAACGTGTGGCAGGTGACGTGACAAGTGGACAATCCACAACGTGTGGCAGGTGACGTGGCAAGTGGACAATCCGCAACGTGTGGCAGGTGACGTGGCAAGTGGACAATCCACAACGTGTGGCAGGTGACGTGGCAAGTGGACAATCCGCAACGTGTGGCAGGTGACGTGGCAAGTGACAATCCACAACGTGTGGCAGGTGACGTGGCAAGTGGACAATCCGCAACGTGTGGCAGGTGACGTGGCAAGTGGACAATCCACAACGTGTGGCAGGTGACGTGGCAAGTGGACAATCCGCAACGTGTGGCAGGTGACGTGGCAAGTGGACAATCCACAACTTGTGGCAGGTGACGTGGCAAGTGGACAATCCACAATGTGTGGCAGGTGACGTGGCAAGTGACAATCCGCAACGTGTGGCAGGTGACGTGGCAAGTGGACAATCCGCAACGTGTGGCAGGTGACGTGGCAAGTGGACAATCCGCAACGTGTGGCAGGTGACGTGGCAAGTGGACAATCCACAACGTGTGGCAGGTGACGTGGCAAGTGGACAATCCGCAACGTGTGGCAGGTGACGTGGCAAGTGGACAATCCACAACGTGTGGCAGGTGACGTGGCAAGTGGACAATCCGCAACGTGTGGCAGGTGACGTGGCAAGTGGACAATCCACAACGTGTGGCAGGTGACGTGGCAAGTGGACAATCCGCAACGTGTGGCAGGTGACGTGGCAAGTGGACAATCCGCAACGTGTGGCAGGTGACGTGGCAAGTGGACAATCCACAACGTGTGGCAGGTGACGTGGCAAGTGGACAATCCGCAACTTGTGGCAGGTGACGTGGCAAGTGGACAATCCACAACGTGTGGCAAGTGACAATCCGCAACGTGTGGCAGGTGACGTGGCAAGTGGACAATCCACAACTTGTGGCAGGTGACGTGGCAAGTGGACAATCCACAATGTGTGGCAGGTGACGTGGCAAGTGACAATCCGCAACGTGTGGCAGGTGACGTGACAAGTGGACAATCCGCAACGTGTGGCAGGTGACGTGGCAAGTGGACAATCCGCAACGTGTGGCAGGTGACGTGGCAAGTGGACAATCCACAACGTGTGGCAGGTGACGTGGCAAGTGGACAATCCGCAACGTGTGGCAGGTGACGTGGCAAGTGACAATCCACAACGTGTGGCAGGTGACGTGGCAAGTGGACAATCCGCAACGTGTGGCAGGTGACGTGGCAAGTGGACAATCCACAACGTGTGGCAGGTGACGTGGCAAGTGGACAATCCGCAACGTGTGGCAGGTGACGTGGCAAGTGGACAATCCACAACTTGTGGCAGGTGACGTGGCAAGTGGACAATCCACAATGTGTGGCAGGTGACGTGGCAAGTGACAATCCGCAACGTGTGGCAGGTGACGTGGCAAGTGGACAATCCACAACGTGTGGCAGGTGACGTGGCAAGTGGACAATCCGCAACGTGTGGCAGGTGACGTGGCAAGTGGACAATCCACAACGTGTGGCAGGTGACGTGGCAAGTGGACAATCCACAACGTGTGGCAGGTGACGTGGCAAGTGGACAATCCACAACGTGTGGCAGGTGACGTGGCAAGTGGACAATCCGCAACGTGTGGCAGGTGACGTGGCAAGTGGACAATCCACAACGTGTGGCAGGTGACGTGGCAAGTGGACAATCCGCAACGTGTGGCAGGTGACGTGGCAAGTGGACAATCCACAACGTGTGGCAGGTGACGTGGCAAGTGGACAATCCGCAATGTGTGGCAGGTGACGTGGCAAGTGACAATCCACAACGTGTGGCAGGTGACGTGGCAAGTGGACAATCCACAACGTGTGGCAGGTGACGTGGCAAGTGGACAATCCGCAATGTGTGGCAGGTGACGTGGCAAGTGACAATCCACAACGTGTGGCAGGTGACGTGGCCAGTGGACAATCCACAACGTGTGGCAGGTGACGTGGCAAGTGGACAATCCGCAACGTGTGGCAGGTGACGTGGCAAGTGGACAATCCGCAACTTGTGGCAGGTGACGTGGCAAGTGGACAATCCACAACGTGTGGCAGGTGACGTGGCAAGTGGACAATCCACAATGTGTGGCAGTCGACGGTGGCAAGTGACACACTCGGGGCTCCCACTGATTCTGCATTATGGTGAGTTGAACTATTTCATTTTCTATAACAATGTAATAATAGAAATAATTCTCTACAATCATCCTGACACCATAACAACCATGGTGCCGTGATGATTGAAGCGCCAACACCAGTAATTTCCCCGATTAAATTGCCCCCAAAAATTTCTGCCAGTGCCCCTCCCGAGACAAGACTCTGGATCCGCCCCTGCCACACTTTTCACATATTTATTTGTATCATTTATTATTTTCCTTCCACTTCACAATTATGTGCCACTTTGTGTTGGTCTCTCACATAAAATCCCAATAAAATACATTTACGTTTTTGGTTGTAACATGAGAAAATGTGGAACATTTCAAGGGGTATGAATACTTTATCAAGGCACCGTATACAAGTTGGAAGTACTCACCAGACAGGATAAAAAAGATCCCCGACACGAAGGCCAGAATGGTCCGATGGGGCCGGATGTGTCCGACATTGTTGAGTATAAATCCGATAAACATAAAGAAGAGGCTGACCAATGGGAAGGGAGTGGCTGACCGAATCATTTCTGCAGGAAGACAAAAAAAAAAAGAATTCTACTGATGAAAACATTCCTTCTGAATGAATTACAATCAGAGATCTGCTATAAAGAGATCGTCAATAAACCACCTAAAGAGGAGGAAAGAGAAGAATTGGACCACCCATGAGTTCTCCCTTATTGTGTCTCAGTAAATGGTACACATGGGACACGCCTCCCAACTTTCTGACATGGGAACGAGGGACACCTATTAGCAAAAGTATGTAGGCACAGGACACGCCCCCTTAAAGGAGAAAATGTTCCAAAAAAGTGCATTTTATATAATACTATATAGATCAGACCAACATGAGGGACAAATAAGGAGGAATGAGGGACATCAGGGGCGGTCCCTCGAAATCAGGGGCGGTCCCTCGAAACCAGGGGCGGTCCCTCAAAATCAGGGACAGTTGGGAGCTATGCTGAGGGGTTCATTTCATTCATTTTTAAATGGGACACCATCAAGCATGCCTAAAACAAACACGCCTGACACTCTGGGCATAAAATACCAGACGCTAGACATGTGAACTGCCTAAAAAATGTATTTGTTTTAATTTTTTTATTTTTTTTTGTAAATTCGTCAATTAGAAAATTCGTAAAATCTAAAATTCGGAAAGTCGGAAATCCGAAAATAAGAAAGAAAATCCGAAAATTTGAAATGGTAACTAACGAATAATAACTAACTATTAAATTATAGGTATTGGAATTTCCTTTCAAATTTGAATTTTAACCACTTCAGCCCCGGACCATTTTGTTGCTAAAGGACCGGGCCCCTTTTTTGCGATTCGGCACTGCATCGCTTTAACTGACAATTGCGCGGTCGTGCGACGTGTCTCCCAAACCAAATTGGCGTCCTTTTTTCCCCACAAATAGAGCTTTCTTTTGGTGGTATTTGATCACCTCTGCGGTTTTTATTTTTTTGCGCTATAAACAAAAATAGAGCGACAATTTTGAAAAAAATTCAATATTTTTTACTTTTTGCTATAATAAATATCCCCCAAAAATATATTAAAAAAACATTTTTTTCCTCAGTTTAGGCCGATGCGTATTCTTCTACATATTTTTGATTAAAAAAAAATCGCAATAAGCGTTTGGATGGTTTGCGCAAAAATTATAGCATCTACAAAATAGGGGATAGTTTTATGGCATTTTTATTAATAATTTTCTTTTTTTTTACTAGTAATGGCGGCGATCAGCGATTTTTTTAAAAAAATTTTTTTATCGTGACTGCGACATTATGGCGGACACATCGGACACTTTTGACACCATTTTGGGACCATTGTCATTTTTACAGCGATCAGTGCTATAAAAATGCACTGATTACTGTAAAAATTACACTGGTAGTGAAGGGGTTAACCTGTAGGGAGTGATGAAGGGGTTAAGTGTGACCTAGGGAGTGATTCTTACTGTGTGGGGGCGTGGCTTGCCGTGTGACGTCACTGATCGTCGTTCCCTATGACAGGGAACAGACAATCAGTGACAGTCTCACTAGGAAGCACGGGGGAAAGGTTTGTTTACACTTACCTCTCCCCGTTCTTCAGCTCTGTGACCCGATCGCGGGACACCGGCGGCGTTCGGGTCCTGCGGTCACGGAGCTCATGACCGGGTCGCGAGCGCGCGACCCACAGCTGGGCATCTTAAAGGGGATGTACCTGTACGTGCTTATGCCTAACCCTTTCTCTTTTTCCTGACATATATCGGCGTTAGGCGGTCCTTAAGCGGTTAATGAACGGAACGAATACGAATTTACCTGAAGTTACGAATTATCTGAAATAACGAATGCCGCATCTAAACAAATGGAACGGAACAAATTAATAATAAATAATAACAAAAAGTAATTGGTTACGTTCCATTCATTTAGATACGGCATTCGTTATTCGGGTTAATTCGTAACTTTGGATGAATTCGTATTCCTTACGTTCTCTAACAGCCAAATTATAAAGGAAATTTCAATACCTATCATGTAATAATTACTTTATTATAAGTTAGTTATTATTTCCGATTTTCAAATGTTCAGATTTCTGAATTTTCGGATTTTCAAATTTCCGAAATTCAGAAATTTCTAATTTTAGAATTTCCGAATTTCACAATATTCGGAAAAATTTGTTAAACGAGTTTTCGTTGATTCGGATATTTCCCAACTGACTAATTTGTCGAAATTCGTTAAAAAAACGAATTTGGAATTAAACAAATTGCACGCGTTTACCAGACTCAGTGTGTTGCCCTATGTTTTTCTTACACATGTTGAAGGCGAAGTTCATCTTTCTAATCATGATTCATGTTACACTCATATCTAGGATGTATATCTAGGACCCCAAGAACCCCATCCCCCACCGTCATACATGGAGGGGGAACATTATGTTTGGGGGTGTTTTTCTGATAAGGGGACAGGACAACTTCACCGCATCAAAGGGACGATGGGCGGGGCCATGTACCCTCAAATCTTGGATGAGAACCTCCTTCCCTCAGCCAGGGCATTGAAGATGGGTCTTCTAGCATGACAATGACCCAAAACATACGGCCAGCGCAACAAAGGAGTGGCTCAAGAAGAGGCACATTAAGGTCCTGGAGTGGCCTAGCCAGTCTCCAGACCTTAATCCCATAGAAATTATGTGGAGGGAGCTGAAGGTTCGAGTTACCAAACGTCAGCCTGGAAACCTTCATGACTTGGAGAGGATCTGCAAAGAGGACAAAATCCCTCCTGAGATGTGTGCGAACCTGGAGGCCAACTCCAAGTCTGACCTCTGTGCTCGCCAGTGGCGGCGTGTCCATAGTGGGCGCAGGTGCGCCGCCCCCTCTCTCCCCTGCACCCATCACTCAACAATAGATATACTCATGCATTGCATGAGTATATCTTTTGTCACCGCTGCCGCCCCCCTATTCAGGTGTCCGGCCCCCTGTTGAGCGCCGGCCATCTGAATAACAGCGGTGGTGGGTGTGGTTTGGAAGTGCCTATCAGAGCCAGTGGGCTCTAAGCGGCTTCCAAATGGTTAAGCAGAGGGCGCACAGGCTGTGCGTTCTCTGCTTACATAGTGCTGTGTTAGGGAATCGCTTCCCTAACACTGACCCGCCTCTCAGCCAATCAGGTGGACCGTGTCACCTGATTGGCCTTAGCGACATCAAGGATGGAAGAAGACATGAGGGAGCGTGGAGGAGGACGGCGCTGACCCGAGGAAGGTAAGTGCCGGGCTGGGGACAAACTGGCTGCATTTGGGGACAAACTGGCTGTATTTGGGGTCAAACTGGCAGCATTTGGGGGAAACTGGCAGCATTTGGGGGAAACTGGCTGTATTTGGGGTCAAACTGGCTGTATTTGGGGTCAAACTGGCAGCATTTGGGGGGAAACTGGCTGTATTTTGGGTCAAACTGGCAGCATTTGGGGGGAAACTGGCTGTATTTTGGGTCAAACTGGCAGCATTTGGGGGGAAACTGGCTATATTTGTGGGGAAACAACTGGCTGTATTTGGGGAGAAACAACTGGCTGTATTTGGGGAGAAACAACTGGCTGCATTTGGGGGGAAACTGGCAGCATTTGGGGGGAAACTGGCTGTATTTGGGGTCAAACTGGCTGTATTTGGGGGTCAAACTGGCTGTATTTGGGGGTCAAACTGGCTGCATTTGGGGGGAAACTGGCAGCATTTGGGGACAAACTGGCTGTATTTGGGGACAAACTGGCTGTATTTGGGGACAAACTGGCTGTATTTGGGGTCAAACTGGCAGCATTTGGGGGGAAACTGGCTGTATTTTGGGTCAAACTGGCAGCATTTGGGGGAAACTGGCAGCATTTGGGGGGAAACTGGCTGTATTTTCGGTCAAACTGGCAGCATTTGGGGGGAAACAACTGGCTGTATTTGGGGAGAAACAACTGGCTGTATTTGGGGAGAAACTGGCTGTATTTGGGGGAAAACTGGCTGTATTTGGGGTCAAACTGGCTGTATTTGGGGGGAAACAACTGGCTGTATTTGGGGAGAAACAACTGGCTGTATTTGGGGAGAAACTGGCAGCATTTGGGGGGAAACTGGCTGTATTTTGGGTCAAACTGGCAGCATTTGGGGGGAAACTGGCTATATTTGTGGGGAAACAACTGGCTGTATTTGGGGAGAAACAACTGGCTGTATTTGGGGAGAAACAACTGGCTGCATTTGGGGGGAAACTGGCAGCATTTGGGGGGAAACTGGCTGTATTTGGGGTCAAACTGGCTGTATTTGGGGGTCAAACTGGCTGTATTTGGGGGTCAAACTGGCTGTATTTGGGGGTCAAACTGGCTGCATTTGGGGGGAAACTGGCAGCATTTGGGGACAAACTGGCTGTATTTGGGGACAAACTGGCTGTATTTGGGGACAAACTGGCTGTATTTGGGGTCAAACTGGCAGCATTTGGGGGGAAACTGGCTGTATTTTGGGTCAAACTGGCAGCATTTGGGGGAAACTGGCAGCATTTGGGGGGAAACTGGCTGTATTTTCGGTCAAACTGGCAGCATTTGGGGGGAAACAACTGGCTGTATTTGGGGAGAAACAACTGGCTGTATTTGGGGAGAAACTGGCTGTATTTGGGGGAAAACTGGCTGTATTTGGGGTCAAACTGGCTGTATTTGGGGGTCAAACTGGCTGCATTTGGGGGGAAACTGGCAGCATTTGGGGGGAAACTGGCTGTATTTGGGGACAAACTGGCTGTATTGGGACAAACTGGCTGCATTTGGGGACAAACTGGCTGTATTTGGGGACAAACTGGCTGTATTTGGGGACAAACTGGCTGTATTTGGGGTCAAACTGGCTGTATTTGGGGTCAAACTGGCAGCATTTGGGGGGAAACTGGCAGCATTTGGGGGGAAACTGGCTGTATTTGGGGTCAAACTGGCTGTATTTGGGGACAAACTGGCTGCATTTGGGGACAAACTGGCTGCATTTGGGGACAAACTGGCTGCATTTGGGGGGAAACTGGCTGTATTTGGGGGGAAACTGGCTGTATTTGGGGGGAAACTGGCTGCATTTGGGGGGAAACTGGCTGCATTTGGGGGGAAACTGGCTGCATTTGGGGACAAACTGGCTGCATTTGGGGACAAACTGGCTGCATTTGGGGACAAACTGGCTGTATTTGGGGTCAAACTGGCAGCATTTGGGGGAAACTGGCAGCATTTGGGGGAAACTGGCAGCATTTGGGGACAAACTGGCTGTATTTTGGGACAAACTGGCTGTATTTGGGGTCAAACTGGCTGTATTTGGGGACAAACTGGCTGTATTTGGGGTCAAACTGGCAGCATTTGGGGGGAAACTGGCAGCATTTGGGGGGAAACTGGCTGTATTTTGGGTCAAACTGGCAGCATTTGGGGGGAAACTGGCTGTATTTGAGGTCAAACTGGCTGTATTTGGGGTCAAACTGGCTGTATTTGGGGGGAAACAACTGGCTGTATTTGGGGAAAACTACTGGCTGTATTTGGGGAGAAACAACTGGCTGTATTTGGGGAGAAACTGGCTGTATTTGGGGGGAAACTGGCAGCATTTGGGGGAAACTGGCTGTATTTGGGGGGAAACTGGCTGTATTTTGGGTCAAACTGGCAGCATTTGGGGGGAAACTGGCTGTATTTGAGGTCAAACTGGCTGTATTTGGGGTCAAACTGGCTGTATTTGGGGGGAAACAACTGGCTGTATTTGGGGAGAAACTGGCTGTATTTGGGGGGAAACTGGCTGTATTTGGGGTCAAACTGGCTGCATTTGGGGGAAAACTGGCTGTATTTGGGGGGAAACTGGCTGTATTTGGGGGTCAAACTGGCTGCATTTGGGGGGGAAACTGGCAGCATTTGGGGGGGAAACTGGCAGCATTTGGGGGGAAACTGGCTGCATTTGGGGAGAAACTGGCTGCATTTGGGGACAAACTGGCTGCATTTGGGGACAAACTGGCTGTATTTGGGGCCAAACTGGCTGTATTTGGGGCCAAACTGGCTGTATTTGGGGTCAAACTGGCAGCATTTGGGGTCAAACTGGCTGTATTTGGGGGGAAACTGGCTTTATTTTGGGGGAGACTGGCAGCATTTGGGGACAAACTGGTTGTATTTGGGGGGAAACAACTGGCTGTATTTGGGGTCAAACTGGCAGCATTTGGGGGGAAACTGGCTGTATTTGGGGACAAACTGGCTGTATTTGGGGTCAAACTGGCAGCATTTGGGGACAAACGGGCTGCATTTGGGGACAAACGGGCTGTATTTGGGGTCAAACTGGTTGTATTTGGGGTCAAACTGGCTGTATTTGGGGTCAAACTGGCAGCATTTGGGGGGAAACTGGCTGTATTTTGGGTCAAACTGGCAGCATTTGGGGGAAACTGGCAGCATTTGGGGGGAAACTGGCAGCATTTGGGGGGAAACTGGCAGCATTTGGGGGGAAACTGGCAGCATTTGGAGGGAAACTGGCTGTATTTTGGGTCAAACTGGCAGCATTTGGGGGGAAACTGGCTATATTTGAGGTCAAACTGGCTGTATTTGGGGGGAAACAACTGGCTGTATTTGGGGGGAAACTGGCAGCATTTGGGGGGAAACTGGCAGCATTTGGGGGGAAACTGGCTGTATTTGGGGTTAAACTGGCTGTATTTGGGGGTCAAACTGGCTGCATTTGGGGACAAACTGGCTGTATTTGGGGACAAACTGGCTGTATTTGGGGTCAAACTGGCTGTATTTGGGGACAAACTGGCTGTATTTGGGGACTGGCTGTATTTGGGGGGAAACTGGCTGCATTTGGGGGGAAACTGGCTGCATTTGGGGTCAAACTGGCTGCATTTGGGGACAAACTGGCTGCATTTGGGGTCAAACTGGCAGCATTTGGGGGGAAACTGGCAGCATTTGGGGGGAAACTGGCTGTATTTGGGGTCAAACTGGCTGTATTTGGGGTCAAACTGGCTGTATTTGGGGGTCAAACTGGCTGCATTTGGGGACAAACTGGCTGTATTTGGGGACTGGCTGTATTTGGGGGGAAACTGGCTGCATTTGGGGGGAAACTGGCTGCATTTGGGGGGAAACTGGCTGCATTTGGGGGCAAACTGGCTGCATTTGGGGTCAAACTGGCTGCATTTGGGGACAAACTGGCTGCATTTGGGGTCAAACTGGCTGCATTTGGGGTCAAACTGGCTGTATTTGGGGACAAACTGGCTGTATTTGGGGACTGGCTGTATTTGGGGGGAAACTGGCTGTATTTGAGGTCAAACTGGCTGTATTTGGGGTCAAACTGGCTGTATTTGGGGGGAAACAACTGGCTGTATTTGGGGAAAAACTACTGGCTGTATTTGGGGAGAAACAACTGGCTGTATTTGGGGAGAAACTGGCTGTATTTGGGGGGAAACTGGCAGCATTTGGGGGGAAACTGGCAGCATTTGGGGGGAAACTGGCAGCATTTGGGGGGAAACTGGCTGTATTTGGGGGGAAACTGGCTGTATTTTGGGTCAAACTGGCAGCATTTGGGGGGAAACTGGCTGTATTTGAGGTCAAACTGGCTGTATTTGGGGTCAAACTGGCTGTATTTGGGGGGAAACAACTGGCTGTATTTGGGGGGAAACTGGCTGTATTTGGGGGTCAAACTGGCTGCATTTGGGGGGAAACTGGCAGCATTTGGGGGGAAACTGGCTGCATTTGGGGAGAAACTGGCTGTATTTGGGGACAAACTGGCTGTATTTGGGGACAAACTGGCTGTATTTGGGGACAAACTGGCTGTATTTGGGGAGAAACTGGCTGTATTTGGGGGGAAACTGGCTGTATTTGGGGGGAAACTGGCTGTATTTGGGGGGAAACTGGCTGTATTTGGGGGAAACTGGCTGCATTTGGGGACAAACTGGCTGCATTTGGGGACAAACTGGCTGTATTTGGGGTCAAACTGGCTGTATTTGGGGACAAACTGGCTGTATTTGGGGTCAAACTGGCAGCATTTGGGGGAAACTGGCAGCATTTGGGGACAAACTGGCTGTATTTTGGGACAAACTGGCTGTATTTGGGGTCAAACTGGCTGTATTTGGGGACAAACTGGCTGTATTTGGGGTCAAACTGGCAGCATTTGGGGGGAAACTGGCAGCATTTGGGGGGAAACTGGCTGTATTTTGGGTCAAACTGGCAGCATTTGGGGGGAAACTGGCTGTATTTGAGGTCAAACTGGCTGTATTTGGGGTCAAACTGGCTGTATTTGGGGGGAAACAACTGGCTGTATTTGGGGGGAAACAACTGGCTGTATTTGGGGAAAAACAACTGGCTGTATTTGGGGAGAAACTGGCTGTATTTGGGGGGAAACTGGCAGCATTTGGGGGGAAACTGGCAGCATTTGGGGGGAAACTGGCTGTATTTTGGGTCAAACTGGCAGCATTTGGGGGGAAACTGGCTGTATTTGAGGTCAAACTGGCTGTATTTGGGGTCAAACTGGCTGTATTTGGGGGGAAACAACTGGCTGTATTTGGGGAGAAACTGGCTGTATTTGGGGGGAAACTGGCTGTATTTGGGGGAAAACTGGCTGTATTTGGGGGGAAAACTGGCTGCATTTGGGGGGGAAACTGGCAGCATTTGGGGGGGAAACTGGCAGCATTTGGGGGGAAACTGGCTGCATTTGGGGAGAAACTGGCTGTATTTGGGGACAAACTGGCTGTATTTGGGGACAAACTGGCTGCATTTGGGGACAAACTGGCTGTATTTGGGGCCAAACTGGCTGTATTTGGGGTCAAACTGGCAGCATTTGGGGTCAAACTGGCTGTATTTGGGGGGAAACTGGCTTTATTTTGGGGGAAACTGGCAGCATTTGGGGACAAACTGGTTGTATTTGGGGGGAAACAACTGGCTGTATTTGGGGTCAAACTGGCAGCATTTGGGGGGAAACTGGCTGTATTTGGGGACAAACTGGCTGTATTTGGGGTCAAACTGGCAGCATTTGGGGGGAAACTGGCTGTATTTGGGGACAAACTGGCTGTATTTGGGGTCAAACTGGCAGCATTTGGGGGGAAACTGGCTGCATTTGGGGACAAACGGGCTGTATTTGGGGTCAAACTGGTTGTATTTGGGGTCAAACTGGCTGTATTTGGGGGGAAACTGGCAGCATTTGGGGGGAAACTGGCAGCATTTGGGGGGAAACTGGCTGTATTTTGGGTCAAACTGGCAGCATTTGGGGGAAACTGGCAGCATTTGGGGGGAAACTGGCTGCATTTGGGGTCAAACTGGCAGCATTTGGGGGAAACTGGCAGCATTTGGGGGGAAACTGGCTGTATTTGGGGTCAAACTGGCTGTATTTGGGGTCAAACTGGCTGTATTTGGGGACAAACTGGCTGTATTTGGGGACAAACTGGCTGTATTTGGGGTCAAACTGGCTGTATTTGGGGTCAAACTGGCTGTATTTGGGGGGAAACTGGCTGTATTTGGGGGGAAACTGGCTGTATTTGGGGTCAAACTGGCTGTATTTGGGGACAAACTGGCTGTATTTGGGGACAAACTGGCAGCATTTGGGGACAAACTGGCTGTATTTGGGGGGAAACTGGCTGTATTTGGGGTCAAACTGGCTGTATTTGGGGACAAACTGGCTGTATTTATGGTCAAACTGGCTGTATTTGGGGACAAACTGGCTGTATTTGGGGTCAAACTGGCTGTATTTGGGGTCAAACTGGCTGTATTTGGGGGGAAACTGGCTGTATTTGGGGTCAAACTGGCTGTATTTGGGGGGAAACTGGCAGCATTTGGGGGGAAACTGGCAGCATTTGGGGGGAAACTGGCAGCATTTGGGGGGAAACTGGCTGTATTTGGGGACAAACTGGCTGTATTTGGGGACAAACTGGCTGTATTTGGGGTCAAACTGGCAGCATTTGGGGGGAAACTGGCTGCATTTGGGGACAAATGGGCTGTATTTGGGGTCAAACTGGTTGTATTTGGGGTCAAACTGGCTGTATTTGGGGTCAAACTGGCAGCATTTGGGGGGAAACTGGCAGCATTTGGGGGGAAACTGGCTGTATTTTGGGTCAAACTGGCAGCATTTGGGGGAAACTGGCAGCATTTGGGGGGAAACTGGCAGCATTTGGGGGGAAACTGGCAGCATTTGGGGGGAAACTGGCTGTATTTTGGGTCAAACTGGCAGCATTTGGGGGGAAACTGGCTATATTTGAGGTCAAACTGGCTGTATTTGGGGGGAAACAACTGGCTGTATTTGGGGGGAAACTGGCATTTGGGGGGAAACTGGCAGCATTTGGGGGGAAACTGGCTGTATTTGGGGTCAAACTGGCTGTATTTGGGGGTCAAACTGGCTGCATTTGGGGGTCAAACTGGCTGCATTTGGGGGTCAAACTGGCTGCATTTGGGGACAAACTGGCTGTATTTGGGGTCAAACTGGCTGTATTTGGGGACAAACTGGCTGTATTTGGGGACTGGCTGTATTTGGGGGGAAACTGGCTGCATTTGGGGGGAAACTGGCTGCATTTGGGGACAAACTGGTTGTATTTGGGGTCAAACTGGCTGCATTTGGGGACAAACTGGCTGCATTTGGGGTCAAACTGGCTGCATTTGGGGGGAAACTGGCAGCATTTGGGGGGAAACTGGCTGTATTTGGGGTCAAACTGGCTGTATTTGGGGTCAAACTGGCTGCATTTGGGGACAAACTGGCTGCATTTGGGGTCAAACTGGCTGTATTTGGGGACAAACTGGCTGTATTTGGGGACTGGCTGTATTTGGGGGGAAACTGGCTGTATTTGAGGTCAAACTGGCTGTATTTGGGGTCAAACTGGCTGTATTTGGGGGGAAACAACTGGCTGTATTTGGGGAAAAACTACTGGCTGTATTTGGGGAGAAACAACTGGCTGTATTTGGGGAGAAACTGGCTGTATTTGGGGGGAAACTGGCTGTATTTGGGGGGAAACTGGCAGCATTTGGGGGGAAACTGGCTGTATTTGGGGGGAAACTGGCTGTATTTGAGGTCAAACTGGCTGTATTTGGGGTCAAACTGGCTGTATTTGGGGACAAACTGGCTGTATTTGGGGACAAACTGGCTGTATTTGGGGTCAAACTGGCAGCATTTGGGGGGAAACTGGCTGTATTTTGGGTCAAACTGGCAGCATTTGAGGTCAAACTGGCTGTATTTGGGGTCAAACTGGCTGTATTTGGGGTCAAACTGGCTGTATTTGGGGGGAAACAACTGGCTGTATTTGGGGAAAAACTACTGGCTGTATTTGGGGAGAAACAACTGGCTGTATTTGGGGAGAAACTGGCTGTATTTGGGGGGAAACTGGCAGCATTTGGGGGGAAACTGGCAGCATTTGGGGGGAAACTGGCAGCATTTGGGGGGAAACTGGCTGTATTTGGGGGGAAACTGGCTGTATTTGAGGTCAAACTGGCTGTATTTGGGGTCAAACTGGCTGTATTTGGGGACAAACTGGCTGTATTTGGGGTCAAACTGGCTGTATTTGGGGTCAAACTGGCAGCATTTGGGGGGAAACTGGCTGTATTTTGGGTCAAACTGGCAGCATTTGAGGTCAAACTGGCTGTATTTGGGGTCAAACTGGCTGTATTTGGGGGGAAACAACTGGCTGTATTTGGGGAGAAACTGGCTGTATTTGGGGGGAAACTGGCTGTATTTGGGGGGAAACTGGCTGTATTTGGGGAGAAACTGGCTGTATTTGGGGGGAAACTGGCAGCATTTGGGGGGAAACTGGCAGCATTTGGGGGGAAACTGGCAGCATTTGGGGGGAAACTGGCTGTATTTGGGGGGAAACTGGCTGTATTTTGGGTCAAACTGGCAGCATTTGGGGGGAAACTGGCTGTATTTGAGGTCAAACTGGCTGTATTTGGGGTCAAACTGGCTGTATTTGGGGACAAACTGGCTGTATTTGGGGTCAAACTGGCAGCATTTGGGGGGAAACTGGCTGTATTTTGGGTCAAACTGGCAGCATTTGAGGTCAAACTGGCTGTATTTGGGGTCAAACTGGCTGTATTTGGGGGGAAACAACTGGCTGTATTTGGGGAGAAACTGGCTGTATTTGGGGGGAAACTGGCTGTATTTGGGGGGAAACTGGCTGTATTTGGGGGGAAACTGGCTGTATTTGGGGGAAAACTGGCTGTATTTGGGGGGAAACTGGCTGTATTTGGGGGTCAAACTGGCTGCATTTGGGGGGGAAACTGGCAGCATTTGGGGGGAAACTGGCTGCATTTGGGGAGAAACTGGCTGTATTTGGGGACAAACTGGCTGCATTTGGGGACAAACTGGCTGCATTTGGGGACAAACTGGCTGTATTTGGGGCCAAACTGGCTGTATTTGGGGTCAAACTGGCAGCATTTGGGGTCAAACTGGCTGTATTTGGGGGGAAACTGGCTTTATTTTGGGGGAAACTGGCAGCATTTGGGGACAAACTGGTTGTATTTGGGGGGAAACAGCTGGCTGTATTTGGGGTCAAACTGGCAGCATTTGGGGGGAAACTGGCTGTATTTGGGGACAAACTGGCTGTATTTGGGGTCAAACTGGCAGCATTTGGGGGGAAACTGACTGTATTTGGGGACAAACTGGCTGTATTTGGGGTCAAACTGGCAGCATTTGGGGGGAAACTGGCAGCATTTGGGGGGAAACTGGCAGCATTTGGGGGGAAACTGGCTGCATTTGGGGACAAACGGGCTGTATTTGGGGTCAAACTGGTTGTATTTGGGGTCAAACTGGCTGTATTTGGGGTCAAACTGGCAGCATTTGGGGGGAAACTGGCAGCATTTGGGGGGAAACTGGCTGTATTTTGGGTCAAACTGGCAGCATTTGGGGGAAACTGGCAGCATTTGGGGGGAAACTGGCAGCATTTGGGGGGAAACTGGCAGCATTTGGAGGGAAACTGGCTGTATTTTGGGTCAAACTGGCAGCATTTGGGGGGAAACTGGCTATATTTGAGGTCAAACTGGCTGTATTTGGGGGGAAACAACTGGCTGTATTTGGGGGGAAACTGGCAGCATTTGGGGGGAAACTGGCAGCATTTGGGGTCAAACTGGCTGTATTTGTGGGTCAAACTGGCTGTATTTGGGGGTCAAACTGGCTGCATTTGGGGTCAAACTGGCTGCATTTGGGGACAAACTGGCTGTATTTGGGGACTGGCTGTATTTGGGGGGAAACTGGCTGCATTTGGGGGGAAACTGGCTGCATTTGGGGGGAAACTGGCTGTATTTGGGGTCAAACTGGCTGCATTTGGGGTCAAACTGGCAGCATTTGGGGGGAAACTGGCAGCATTTGGGGACAAACTGGCTGTATTTGGGGACAAACTGGCTGTATTTGGGGGTCAAACTGGCTGCATTTGGGGGACAAACTGGCTGTATTTGGGGACAAACTGGCTGTATTTGGGGACAAACTGTCTGTATTTGGGGACAAACTGGCTGTATTTGGGGACAAACTGGCTGTATTTGGGGACTGGCTGTATTTGGGGGGAAACTGGCTGTATTTGGGGTCAAACTGGCTGCATTTGGGGACAAACTGGCTGCATTTGGGGACAAACTGGCTGCATTTGGGGTCAAACTGGCAGCATTTGGGGTCAAACTGGCAGCATTTGGGGGGAAACTGGCAGCATTTGGGGGGAAACTGGCTGTATTTGGGGTCAAACTGGCTGTATTTGGAGACAAACTGGCTGTATTTGGGGTCAAACTGGCTGTATTTGGGGTCAAACTGGCTGTATTTGGGGGGAAACTGGCTGTATTTGGGGGGAAACTGGCTGTATTTGGGGACAAACTGGCTGTATTTGGGGTCAAACTGGCTGTATTTGGGGACAAACTGGCTGTATTTGGGGACAAACTGGCTGTATTTGGGGACAAACTGGCAGCATTTGGGGGAAACTGGCAGCATTTGGGGGAAACTGGCTGTATTTTGGGACAAACTGGCTGTATTTATGGTCAAACTGGCTGTATTTGGGGACAAACTGGCTGTATTTGGTGTCAAACTGGCTGTATTTGGGGGGAAACTGGCAGCATTTGGGGGGAAACTGGCTGTATTTGGGGGGAAACTGGCTGCATTTGGGAGGAAACTGGCTGCATTTGGGGGGAAACTGGCTGTATTTGGGGTCAAACTGGCAGCATTTGGGGTCAAACTGGCTTTATTTTGGGGGAAACTGGCAGCATTTGGGGACAAACTGGCTGCATTTGGGGGGAAACTGGCAGCATTTGGGGGGAAACTGGCAGCATTTGGGGGGAAACTGGCAGCATTTGGGGGGAAACTGGCAGCATTTGGAGGGAAACTGGCTGTATTTTGGGTCAAACTGGCAGCATTTGGGGGGAAACTGGCTATATTTGAGGTCAAACTGGCTGTATTTGGGGGGAAACAACTGGCTGTATTTGGGGGGAAACTGGCATTTGGGGGGAAACTGGCAGCATTTGGGGGGAAACTGGCTGTATTTGGGGTCAAACTGGCTGTATTTGGGGGTCAAACTGGCTGCATTTGGGGGTCAAACTGGCTGCATTTGGGGGTCAAACTGGCTGCATTTGGGGACAAACTGGCTGTATTTGGGGTCAAACTGGCTGTATTTGGGGACAAACTGGCTGTATTTGGGGACTGGCTGTATTTGGGGGGAAACTGGCTGCATTTGGGGGGAAACTGGCTGCATTTGGGGACAAACTGGTTGTATTTGGGGTCAAACTGGCTGCATTTGGGGACAAACTGGCTGCATTTGGGGTCAAACTGGCTGCATTTGGGGGGAAACTGGCAGCATTTGGGGGGAAACTGGCTGTATTTGGGGTCAAACTGGCTGTATTTGGGGTCAAACTGGCTGCATTTGGGGACAAACTGGCTGCATTTGGGGTCAAACTGGCTGTATTTGGGGACAAACTGGCTGTATTTGGGGACTGGCTGTATTTGGGGGGAAACTGGCTGTATTTGAGGTCAAACTGGCTGTATTTGGGGTCAAACTGGCTGTATTTGGGGGGAAACAACTGGCTGTATTTGGGGAAAAACTACTGGCTGTATTTGGGGAGAAACAACTGGCTGTATTTGGGGAGAAACTGGCTGTATTTGGGGGGAAACTGGCTGTATTTGGGGGGAAACTGGCAGCATTTGGGGGGAAACTGGCTGTATTTGGGGGGAAACTGGCTGTATTTGAGGTCAAACTGGCTGTATTTGGGGTCAAACTGGCTGTATTTGGGGACAAACTGGCTGTATTTGGGGTCAAACTGGCAGCATTTGGGGGGAAACTGGCTGTATTTTGGGTCAAACTGGCAGCATTTGAGGTCAAACTGGCTGTATTTGGGGTCAAACTGGCTGTATTTGGGGTCAAACTGGCTGTATTTGGGGGGAAACAACTGGCTGTATTTGGGGAAAAACTACTGGCTGTATTTGGGGAGAAACAACTGGCTGTATTTGGGGAGAAACTGGCTGTATTTGGGGGGAAACTGGCAGCATTTGGGGGGAAACTGGCAGCATTTGGGGGGAAACTGGCAGCATTTGGGGGGAAACTGGCTGTATTTGGGGGGAAACTGGCTGTATTTGAGGTCAAACTGGCTGTATTTGGGGTCAAACTGGCTGTATTTGGGGACAAACTGGCTGTATTTGGGGTCAAACTGGCTGTATTTGGGGTCAAACTGGCAGCATTTGGGGGGAAACTGGCTGTATTTTGGGTCAAACTGGCAGCATTTGAGGTCAAACTGGCTGTATTTGGGGTCAAACTGGCTGTATTTGGGGGGAAACAACTGGCTGTATTTGGGGAGAAACTGGCTGTATTTGGGGGGAAACTGGCTGTATTTGGGGGGAAACTGGCTGTATTTGGGGAGAAACTGGCTGTATTTGGGGGGAAACTGGCAGCATTTGGGGGGAAACTGGCAGCATTTGGGGGGAAACTGGCAGCATTTGGGGGGAAACTGGCTGTATTTGGGGGGAAACTGGCTGTATTTTGGGTCAAACTGGCAGCATTTGGGGGGAAACTGGCTGTATTTGAGGTCAAACTGGCTGTATTTGGGGTCAAACTGGCTGTATTTGGGGACAAACTGGCTGTATTTGGGGTCAAACTGGCAGCATTTGGGGGGAAACTGGCTGTATTTTGGGTCAAACTGGCAGCATTTGAGGTCAAACTGGCTGTATTTGGGGTCAAACTGGCTGTATTTGGGGGGAAACAACTGGCTGTATTTGGGGAGAAACTGGCTGTATTTGGGGGGAAACTGGCTGTATTTGGGGGGAAACTGGCTGTATTTGGGGGGAAACTGGCTGTATTTGGGGGGAAACTGGCTGTATTTGGGGGAAAACTGGCTGTATTTGGGGGGAAACTGGCTGTATTTGGGGGTCAAACTGGCTGCATTTGGGGGGGAAACTGGCAGCATTTGGGGGGAAACTGGCTGCATTTGGGGAGAAACTGGCTGTATTTGGGGACAAACTGGCTGTATTTGGGGACAAACTGGCTGCATTTGGGGACAAACTGGCTGTATTTGGGGCCAAACTGGCTGTATTTGGGGTCAAACTGGCAGCATTTGGGGTCAAACTGGCTGTATTTGGGGGGAAACTGGCTTTATTTTGGGGGAAACTGGCAGCATTTGGGGACAAACTGGTTGTATTTGGGGGGAAACAGCTGGCTGTATTTGGGGTCAAACTGGCAGCATTTGGGGGGAAACTGGCTGTATTTGGGGACAAACTGGCTGTATTTGGGGTCAAACTGGCAGCATTTGGGGGGAAACTGACTGTATTTGGGGACAAACTGGCTGTATTTGGGGTCAAACTGGCAGCATTTGGGGGGAAACTGGCAGCATTTGGGGGGAAACTGGCAGCATTTGGGGGGAAACTGGCAGCATTTGGGGGGAAACTGGCTGCATTTGGGGACAAACGGGCTGTATTTGGGGTCAAACTGGTTGTATTTGGGGTCAAACTGGCTGTATTTGGGGTCAAACTGGCAGCATTTGGGGGGAAACTGGCAGCATTTGGGGGGAAACTGGCTGTATTTTGGGTCAAACTGGCAGCATTTGGGGGAAACTGGCAGCATTTGGGGGGAAACTGGCAGCATTTGGGGGGAAACTGGCAGCATTTGGGGGGAAACTGGCAGCATTTGGAGGGAAACTGGCTGTATTTTGGGTCAAACTGGCAGCATTTGGGGGGAAACTGGCTATATTTGAGGTCAAACTGGCTGTATTTGGGGGGAAACAACTGGCTGTATTTGGGGGGAAACTGGCAGCATTTGGGGGGAAACTGGCTGTATTTGGGGTCAAACTGGCTGTATTTGTGGGTCAAACTGGCTGTATTTGGGGGTCAAACTGGCTGCATTTGGGGTCAAACTGGCTGCATTTGGGGACAAACTGGCTGTATTTGGGGACTGGCTGTATTTGGGGGGAAACTGGCTGCATTTGGGGGGAAACTGGCTGCATTTGGGGGGAAACTGGCTGTATTTGGGGTCAAACTGGCTGCATTTGGGGTCAAACTGGCAGCATTTGGGGGGAAACTGGCAGCATTTGGGGACAAACTGGCTGTATTTGGGGACAAACTGGCTGTATTTGGGGGTCAAACTGGCTGCATTTGGGGGACAAACTGGCTGTATTTGGGGACAAACTGGCTGTATTTGGGGACAAACTGTCTGTATTTGGGGACAAACTGGCTGTATTTGGGGACAAACTGGCTGTATTTGGGGACTGGCTGTATTTGGGGGGAAACTGGCTGTATTTGGGGTCAAACTGGCTGCATTTGGGGACAAACTGGCTGCATTTGGGGACAAACTGGCTGCATTTGGGGTCAAACTGGCAGCATTTGGGGTCAAACTGGCAGCATTTGGGGGGAAACTGGCAGCATTTGGGGGGAAACTGGCTGTATTTGGGGTCAAACTGGCTGTATTTGGAGACAAACTGGCTGTATTTGGGGTCAAACTGGCTGTATTTGGGGTCAAACTGGCTGTATTTGGGGGGAAACTGGCTGTATTTGGGGGGAAACTGGCTGTATTTGGGGACAAACTGGCTGTATTTGGGGTCAAACTGGCTGTATTTGGGGACAAACTGGCTGTATTTGGGGACAAACTGGCTGTATTTGGGGACAAACTGGCAGCATTTGGGGGAAACTGGCAGCATTTGGGGGAAACTGGCTGTATTTTGGGACAAACTGGCTGTATTTATGGTCAAACTGGCTGTATTTGGGGACAAACTGGCTGTATTTGGTGTCAAACTGGCTGTATTTGGGGGGAAACTGGCAGCATTTGGGGGGAAACTGGCTGTATTTGGGGGGAAACTGGCTGCATTTGGGAGGAAACTGGCTGCATTTGGGGGGAAACTGGCTGTATTTGGGGTCAAACTGGCAGCATTTGGGGTCAAACTGGCTTTATTTTGGGGGAAACTGGCAGCATTTGGGGACAAACTGGCTGCATTTGGGGGGAAGCTGGCTGTATTTGGGGTCAAACTGGCTGTATTTGGAGACAAACTGGCTGTATTTGGGGTCAAACTGGCTGTATTTGGGGTCAAACTGGCTGTATTTGGGGGGAAACTGGCTGTATTTGGGGGGAAACTGGCAGCATTTGGGGGGAAACTGGCAGCATTTGGGGGGAAACTGGCTGTATTTGGGGTCAAACTGGCTGTATTTGGGGTCAAACTGGCTGTATTTGGGGGGAAACTGGCTGTATTTGGGGGGAAACTGGCTGTATTTGGGGGGAAACTGGCTGTATTTGGGGTCAAACTGGCTGTATTTGGGGTCAAACTGGCTGTATTTGGGGTCAAACTGGCTGTATTTGGGGACAAACTGGCTGTATTTGGGGACAAACTGGCAGCATTTGGGGGAAACTGGCAGCATTTGGGGGAAACTGGCTGTATTTTGGGACAAACTGGCTGTATTTATGGTCAAACTGGCTGTATTTGGGGACAAACTGGCTGTATTTGGTGTCAAACTGGCTGTATTTGGGGGGAAACTGGCAGCATTTGGGGGGAAACTGGCTGTATTTGGGGGGAAACTGGCTGCATTTGGGAGGAAACTGGCTGCATTTGGGGGGAAACTGGCTGTATTTGGGGTCAAACTGGCAGCATTTGGGGTCAAACTGGCTTTATTTTGGGGGAAACTGGCAGCATTTGGGGACAAACTGGCTGCATTTGGGGGGAAGCTGGCTGTATTTGAGGGGGCAAACTGGTGGCGTTTGTTGGGCACAGTGGCGGCAATTGATGTTTTTTTTATTTTTTTTAAGTTTTGTTTGCGCCCCCCCAAAAATTTGAGCACCAGCCGCCACTGGTGATCGCCAACAAGGGTTTCTCCACCAACTACTAACACATCCATTACTTTTGAAGCAGAAGAGTTTTTGTAGCACACGTGTGAATAATAGAGCTTTGTACATTGATTGGGGACACAGGGACTTCTCTGATACATTGTGGGATTATTAATAGCGATGTATCAGTCGTACACACATGTGTATATATATTGAAGAGCAGTTTGGTGGTCTTATAGACACTTGGTGGGATCTGATCCGATCGGCGCTGATCGTTCGATCGATATGAGATGAGGAGAACATTGGGGGAGGAGTCATATTAGGCTATTTATTGCACTGACACTTCCAGTCACCCCTCCATCACACGTCTGCTCGCTGTGTAGGTGGCGGCACACAGGGGGCCCGGTGTAATCACACTCTGTCACACGGGGCCCCTCCTAGCAGAGAAGGTGTCAGAGAGGAAGAAAAAAAAATTCTCATCACCTCGCAGAATTATCTGATTCAGAAAGTATTTCCATAAGGTTCAGAACTGTCCCTGATTGGAGCACTCCTCACCATCATCCCCCAGCTTGTATTATATACTGGGTGTACTGGTTTGTATCACTGAGGGGCCACCCTTATCCAGTGCCAAGGACAAGGTCACCTAGAGCTCAGGGAGAACATGCCCCCCCCCCAAAGATGTATGACCCCCTAAGCATAAATTCCCCCTCCTCCCAGTCCAAATCTTCCCCCTGCTGAAATCCCACTCCCAGAACAAATCTCTGCCCCCTCCATTCCCCAAATGCCCCCCCCCCCCCCAAAAAAAATAATCCCCTCCTGGTACACATCCTCCACCCCTCAAATTTCCCCTCCGAATACACATTCCACCCCCCCCCACTCCAAATCCTGCTCCTAGCACAGACCCCCCCTGAAAAAAATTCTCCTCCTAACACAAATCCCCCCCCACCCACCATATCACCTCTTTTAGCACAAAGCCCCCAAATCAACCCTCCCAGCGCAAATCTCTGCCCCCTCCATTCCCCAAATGCCCCCCCCCCACATTCCACCCCCCACTCCAAATCCTGCTCCTAGCACAAACCTTCCCCCCGTGAAAAAAATTCTCCTCCTAACAAATCCCCCCCCATATCACCTCTTTTAGCACAAAGCCCCCAAATCAACCCTTCTAGCACAAATCCTCTTCCCCCATCTCCCCTCCCAACACAAATCCCCCCTAAATCACCATTCCTAGCAAACCCCTGGTTCTGATTGGCCGGATTGAGGATCAGTGTTTCATTGGTGAATATTCATTGGCTGTTGTAACACCTGGGTGGGCTCCTGGCGCAATGCTCTGCGCCACAAGTCCACCCTATTTTGTAGCCTATTCGAGCCTATGGCTCTAATCGAGTGCTTTATAAACAAAACGTCCCTGGCCGCTGTAATTCACACGCCCGGCGTCCTGAAAGGGGCCCGGACGCATGAATAGGGGGTGGTGATGTCCTGCAAACGATACGGAGGTGTGGGTCCCTTACTCACTAATTAGCATTAAACTGTGTAGGGTGTACTCCCGTAACACAGCATCCCATTGATGGCGGGATCACCAAATGTAGGTGCGGTCTCCGTGGATCAGAGAACTGGGCAAAAATTAAACCCACAGGGGAGAGCAAGAAGGAATGATCCTCCCCCGGATAAGGAAACCACGGGCGCCACCACGCCACAGGAAAAAATAGAATTTATTGGTAAATTTGCAAAAAATAATTATATATAAGTAACCGGCACTAAATGATGGTGGCGATTGTCCTGTCAAAATAGTGGTCGTGAATAGAGGGGGGCGGCGCTCCGGGGCCCCTAATGGACGGGCCGCCACTGCTTCTGGCTGTACTTCTCCCGGGGGTAATACAGGAGGTGCACTTCATTCTGCGCTCCTGTGACCCGTGTTCAGCCAACAGCGGGCTAAAGTTCTCTGTCAGCTGACATCACTCAGCCTCTCCGGGATCTGGAGAAAACTTGACTTTTAATGTCGGGATCCACCCAGCTGGCTCAGCCTCTCAGCATGCCTCTGAGAGTCTGAACCAGTAGATTCCGCCCCCCTCCACTGGAGGGCAGAGGAGAGAGCCAGTGACTGACAGTTATTGCCTTATGCTCAGAGCGGTGTTTGATCGCTCAGTTCTCAGAGCAGAGGTGGGGGTGGGGGACAGATGCAAGTATTTGTTTCTCTTTTTTTTAACATTGTTGCACTTTTTTTTCTGAATTCCTTTATCATCCTCTCTCCACACTCATAATACATTTATATGGCAGATAAATACTGCTGGGACGATCCAACCTGTGATCGATCCATTCATTTGGAAAAGGAACAATTTATGTTGGCTTTCTCTTTGACTCACTCAGCACGCTGATGGTGGACTCTGATGTCATCTGGACGTTCATGGGCATCACATACTCGATGGTGAAGCATCGTCCTTGTTCTTCACCTGGCAGAGGACAGACAGACACAACATGATAAAACCCAACTGAACACTCAGTATAATCCAATGTATTCTGGGTGCAACAAAATGAAAGGTGTTCACCGTCTAACAGTTCATTTTCTTACAAAGCAGCCACAGCTTGAGTAGAAAAACCTGTCACCTGCCAGCATGATGCAGAGAAGGACCCTTGCTCTCTCTATGTGAAAGCAGTGGTCTCTATGCCGAGGCCTGACACTCCCTCTGTTGAGTAGTGGTGCAATGGATCGTCATTGATCCGTGATCCGCACGGATCAATGACTTCGGATCGGCACACACGTGATCCGGGATCGCAGAGCAGTAAAACGCACATTGAAACTGTCTCCGCTCTGCTCGCACTCACACAGACCCGCCTCCTCCTAACCCGGCGCTGTGATAGGCAGAATGCGGGTCCGATGCTGGGATGTGTTCTGTCTATCACAGCGCGGGGTTAGAAGGAGGCGGGGCTGTGTGAGTGCGAGCAGAGCGGAGACAGTTTCAATGGCCGGAACTAGTGTGACCACATTTCCAAACTGCCATTCAGGGACACACCCCCTCTCTCACCTCCCCCCCAAAAAAAATGAGGGGGGCAGGGGGTAATGTAGTCTCGGGGTTGATGGGGAATTTGGCCACAGATTTTTTATCAGGTGAATGTGCCACTTGCCACCAGATGCAGTGCCGCTTGCCACCCATAGCCTGCCACTCCCTCTGCATGAGCCACATGCATTGAAGGAAAGGAGTGGAAGATCACACCAGTCCCTGCTGCTTGCCATGGCGCTGGGTGCCGGAGAAGGAGGAGGTGCCGAGGTGGGTGGAGACAGCAGTGCTGCACTAGGCGCAGGCCTCGCTCCCGGTCTCACTGTCTGAGAGTAAATTGTCACTGGTTGCAAGACGCCAGGCAGCGCCGGCCCTAGCAACCAGTTCCGGAAATGTAGTGTGGCGCTGGGTGCCAGAGAAGGAGGAGGTGCCGAGGTGGGTGGGGACAGCAATGCTGCACTAGGCGCAGGCCTCGCTCCCGGTCTCACTGTCTGAGAGTAAATTGTCACTGGTTGCAAGACGCCAGGCAGCGCCGGCCCTAGCAACCAGTTCCGGAAATGTAGTGTGGCGCTGGGTGCCAGAGAAGGAGGAGGTGCCGAGGTGGGTGGGGACAGCAATGCTGCACTAGGCGCAGGCCTCGCTCCCGGTCTCACTGTCTGAGAGTAAATTGTCACTGGTTGCAAGACGCCAGGCCCTAGCAACCAGTTCCGGAAATGTAGTTACTAGTTAGTAGGGGGTGGCTGTGTCCTCTATTTCATTCCGGGACATTGTAATGTCCCGGAATGAAGGTGCCCGGGACCCAGGACAGACATGTCAATTGCGGAACAGTCCCGGGCAATCCGGGACATGTGGGCACCCTAGACAGAACATACGGGCGGTGAATTGCTTTCTAGCAGGACTTCACTTGCAAAATGTGTGCTGCTGTCCATCCTCCCCCTCTCCTCCCCCCCCCACATACCCCCGCCCCTGAGTCTGTCTCCTGTCCCTGTCGCCGACATACACAGTGAGAGGGCAGAGCTGTGCTCTTCCCATCTCAGCTGTGACAGGAGTTCTAGCACAGTGCTAGGACTCCTTTTTTGGAGGTGACAGGGACAATAAAGAGAACCTGTTACCTCCAATTGCTATCACACAGGAAATTGTTAAGTGAAAAAAAAAAGATAAAATAAAAATAAAAAAATAATAATAAATTATAATTAAATTAATAAAATAAAAAAGTAATTACAAAGTAAAGAATAAGAAAAATAATATTAAAAATAATAAGAAAATTATACAAAAATAAAAAAAAAGTAAAACCACAAGCTACAAATAAAAAATAAAATAAAAAAAGTGATTAAAAAAGTAAAAGAAACAAAAGATATTTGAACTAACTGTGCCGCCCCTGCCATCCGGTTGCCATTCTTCGTTGATTTTGGAGGGGGGGGGGGTGGTTCGGTTGGTGGGGAGGGGGTGCTTTGCGGAACCTGGCCTTGGGGCGGCAGGGAGAGAAAATCCGGCCCTGCTGGCCGCCCTCTCACTTCCTCTGCCCTTGCGAGGCTGCAGTTTGGGGCACAATGAGGCTGCAGTTTGGGGCACAATGACGCTGCAATTTGGGGCACAGTGAGGCTGCAATGAGGGGCACAGTGAGGCTGCAATGAGGGCACAATGACGCTGCAATTTGGGGCACAGTGAGGCTGCAATTTGGGGCACAGTGAGGCTGCAATGAGGGGCACAGTGAGGCTGCAATGAGGGCACAGTGAGGCTACAATTTGGGGCACAGTGAGGCTGCAATGGGGGCACAGTGAGACTGCAATGGGGCACAAGAGGCTGCAATGGGGCACAAGAGGCTGCTATGGGGGCACAGTGAGGCTACAATTTGGGGCACAGTGAGACTGCAATGGGGCACAAGAGGCTGCAATGGGGGCACAACGAGGCTGGAATTTTTTTTGCTGATCCGAAAAATTATCCGATCCGTGACTCTGATCCGAGCAACGATCCGAACCGTGAGTTTTTTGATCCGTTTGCACCCCTACTGTTGAGGCATAGCTATGTTTTTGCACTCAGAAAATCTCATGCTCCGTGCTGATTGCCCACCTCCCAACTTTTTGAGATGGGAAGGAGAGACACCTATCAGCAAAAGTATGCAGGCATAGGACACACCCCTTGCCACACCCCCTTAAAGGAGAATTGTACAAAAAACAAGATTGGTTAAACAAGTGCTTAACCTTTTAATAGCCATTGTAACCTGTGTGTGCCACCTTCTGTGTCTGTACCAAGGCCAAACATTCCGGGGGATGGAAACGCTTCATCAGCGCCATTTGGGGGAATTGGACAAAAAGAGCCAAACAACTCTGCAGGGGTGGCCCATCCATTAAGGGCGCATGGGTCCTGCCGCCCCGCCCCCCATCCATCACCGCTCCCCCTATCCATGCGTCTGGCCCCTTTCAGGACACCGGCGCATGGATTCTATAAGTGCGGACCTACCTAACGGATCAGTGCGGACCTGCCTAACGGATCAGTGCGGACCTACCTAACGGATCAGTGCAGACCTACCTAACGGATCAGTGCAGACCTACCTAACGGATCAGTGCGGACCTACCTAACGGATCAGTGCGGACCTACCTAACGGATCAGTGCGGACCTACCTAACGGATCAGTGCAGACCTACCTAACGGATCAGTGCAGACCTACCTAACGGATCAGTGCGGACCTACCTAACGGATCAGTGCGGACCTACCTAACGGATCAGTGCGGACCTACCTAACGGATCAGTGCAGACCTACCTAACGGATCAGTGCAGACCTACCTAACGGATCAGTGCAGACCTACCTAACGGATCAGTGCAGACCTACCTAACGGATCAGTGCGGACCTACCTAACGGATCAGTGCGGACCTACCTAACGGATCAGTGCAGACCTACCTAACGGATCAGTGCAGACCTACCTAACGGATCAGTGCAGACCTACCTAACGGATCAGTGCAGACCTACCTAACGGATCAGTGCAGACCTACCTAACGGATCAGTGCGGACCTACCTAACGGATCAGTGCAGACCTACGTAACGGATCAGTGCAGACCTACCTAACAGATTCCAATATGGAGTGTTTTTTTTGAAGCACCAATTAGGGCCAGAGGTTCTAATAGGCTTCAAAATAGGATGAGGCAGAGAGTGCGCTCTGATCCCACCCAGGTGTGTTACAACAGCGAATAATCGCTGTTGTAACACTGATCCTCCTACCGGCCAATCAGGAAGCGGGTTGTGACACCGGTCACCCAATTGGCTGAAAGGACTAGGCGATCCTATTGGACGCCTAGAAGGAGGAGGGGAGGAGCTGGAAGCCCCCACAGAGGAGAGGACACGGAGCTGCTGCACCACGCTGCCTGCCACCCGCCATGATGTGGTAAGTGCCGAACCAACCGGCAAACAGCGGGGGTGGGGGTTGTTTGCCGCCCCCCCCCCAAAAAAAAACAACACCAGCCGCCACTGCAACTCTGTGATAATAAATGGCTTCATATCATCACTGTCCAAAAATAAGACGGTCTTTTTTTGCATGATCAGTCATATCCTCAATAGCGATGCCAAAATTTCACCGTTTCTGCCGACAGAGGCAAACGTTTGAGCACAACTGTAGGACATTGCGTGCCTTTTGTTCTGGTATCTTAGTGTCAGGAAAACATGGAAGAAGTGACTCCTGCAGATGTCAGAGGAAGGAGGCAGCAGAGAGAAATGACACTTAGTGCTCTGGACTGAGACAAGTACACACTATAGAGGGATGTGCTTTGTTCAGATTTCATGTGTGAGGATTACGGCCACTTTGCCTTTCATCACCTTGGTGAACAAGCTTAGGGCCAGTGAAGTTGGGTCTCCCGACCACAGTAATGCCGCGTACACACGATCGGACATTCCGACAACAAAACCGGGGATTTTTTTTCCGACGGAATGTTGGCTCAAACTTGTCTTGCATACAAACGGTCACACAAATGTTTTCGGAAATTCCGAACGTCAAGAACGCGGCGACGTACAAAACGTACAACGAGCCGAGAAAAATGAATTTCAATAGCCAGTGCGGCTCTTCTGCTTGATTCCGAGCATTAGAGATGTGCAATTTGTTTAGTTTAGAATTTATTTTTTTGACAAATTAATTAATTCCGAAATTTCAGAACTTTTCAATTTCAGAATTTGGGGATTTTCGGATTTCCGAAATTTTGAATTTCCGAAATTCGAGATTCGAAATTGCAAAATTCGAAAATCTAAAATTCGAAAATGGGAAATTTGGAAAGTTGAATTTCCGAATTTCCGAATTTTTTGAATTTCCGAAATTAGGAATTCGGAAATTAGGAAATTAAAATGCAAAGTTTCCCCTCAGGGGCAGGACTTTTTGGGCATAGATTGTAACAACCACTAATGGGTAAAATTGTAGGAAATTTGGAATTTGAAAATTTGGAATTCGGGAATTCTGAAATTCGAAAATTTGGAATTCCGAATTTTCGAATTTCCGAATCTTCGAATTTCCGAAAAAAGCAAAAAAACGAATGAAACGAAAATGAAAAAAAACTAATTTTTGGAAATTCCCGAAAAAAGCAAAAAAAAGAATAAAACGAAAAAAAAAAACATTTCGGCAATGCACATGTCTACCTAGCATGCGTGGAATTTTGTGCGTTGGAATTGTGTACACATGGTCGGAATTTCCGACAACAAGTTTTGTTGTCGGAAAATTTTGAGAACCAGCTCTCAATTTTTTGTTGTGGGCAAATGTCCGATGGAGCCTACATACGGTTGGAATTTCCGACAACAAAGCTCCCATCGACCATTGTTGTGGGAAATTCGGAGCGTGTGTTCGCGGGATAAGTGTTCCAGGTCAGAGACTCCCTGAAAAGAAGTCGGCTCTGACATGACAGGTGCACTTTGAAGGTTGTACATTATTTAGTGGTTAGAAGGTTTCAGTGAATGAAAGTAGACGTCTTGTCTTGTGTGGAATCCACAATCTCATTCAATGTGTAGCTCTGACTTCCCCGACACCGACGGCTCTATAAATTATAACGGAGCTGGGAGCTAAAAATACCCCAGGAAACGGGGTCACATAGAGGGAGGCCTGGCACCGCGCCAGTCCCTGCAGCGCCGGGAGCTCCTGTGGCTCCCGCAGTACGGAGGACACAGGGGACACCACAGAGGTCCTGGAAATAGACTACGGCCTCTACAGAGCTGGACATCAGGGGGCCCCTTTTAGGTGACTTGTATCAATCCTCTCTGCATTCCCGGCCTTTCTATTTCATTCATTGAATGTACGGTGGGGGGCAGTGGCGGCTGGTGAAGTTTTAGGATGGGGGGGCGCAAGACCCCACCCCTCCACGTTTGCCCCTCCCACTTCTCATAAGCCATACCCCTTATAGAATCCACCCACTCCGTCCCCTGTATTCCACTAGCTTTCACTCAGTGTCAGGAGTATACAGCTCAGCATCACAAGACAGAGTATACAGCCCCAGCATCACAGGACAGAGTATACAGCCCCAGCATCACAGGACAGAGTATACAGCCCCAGCATCACAAGACAGAGTATACAGCCCCAGCATCACAGGACAGAGTATACAGCCCCAGCATCACAGGACAGAGTATACAGCCCCAGCATCACAAGACAGAGTATACAGCCCCAGCATCACAGGACAGAGTATACAGCCCCAGCATCACAGGACCGAGTATACAGCCCCAGCATCACAGGACAGAGTATACAGCCCCAGCATCACAGGACAGAGTATACAGCCCCAGCATCACAGGACAGAGTATACAGCCCCAGCATCACAGGACAGAGTATACAGCCCCAGCATCACAGGACAGAGTATACAGCCCCAGCATCACAGGACAGAGTATACAGCCCCAGCATCACAGGACAGAGTATACAGCCCCAGCATCACAGGACAGAGTATACAGCCCCAGCATCACAGGACAGAGTATACAGCCCCAGCATCACAGGACAGAGTATGCAGCTCGGCATCAAAGGACAGAGTATACAGCCCCAGCATCACAAGACAGAGTATACAGCCCCAGCATCACAGGACAGAGTATACAGCCCCAGCATCACAGGACAGAGTATACAGCCCCAGCATCACAGGACAGAGTATACAGCCCCAGCATCACAGGACAGAGTATACAGCCCCAGCATCACAGGACCGAGTATACAGCCCCAGCATCACAGGACCGAGTATACAGCCCCAGCATCACAGGACCGAGTATACAGCCCCAGCATCACAGGACCGAGTATACAGCCCCAGCATCACAGGACAGAGTATACAGCCCCAGCATCACAGGACAGAGTATACAGCCCCAGCATCACAGGACAGAGTATACAGCCCCAGCATCACAGGACAGAGTATACAGCCCCAGCATCACAGGACAGAGTATGCAGCTCGGCATCAAAGGACAGAGTATACAGCCCCAGCATCACAAGACAGAGTATACAGCCCCAGCATCACAGGACAGAGTATACAGCCCCAGCATCACAGGACAGAGTATACAGCCCCAGCATCACAGGACAGAGTATACAGCCCCAGCATCACAGGACAGAGTATACAGCCCCAGCATCACAGGACAGAGTATACAGCCCCAGCATCACAGGACAGAGTATACAGCCCCAGCATCACAGGACAGAGTATACAGCCCCAGCATCACAGGACCGAGTATACAGCCCCAGCATCACAGGACCGAGTATACAGCCCCAGCATCACAGGACCGAGTATACAGCCCCAGCATCACAGGACCGAGTATACAGCCCCAGCATCACAGGACAGAGTATACAGCCCCAGCATCACAGGACAGAGTATACAGCCCCAGCATCACAGGACAGAGTACACAGCCCCAGCATCAAAATTGCATCAGAATCGTGCAACTTTCAGGCTGCGTTAGCCTGAAAAGCCTGAAAGTCGCAAGATTCTGCCACAATTTTTTGCTGCGATTTTGCAGTGACTTGAAGCAATGCCTGTGTATTCTGGAGGTCTATGGACTATGAAGTCGCTGTGACTTGACGTCGCACAGATATGAACAGTTCTCCTTGGAAATCATGGGGTACGACTTGTCATGCAACTTTGCAGTCCCAAGTCGCAGGACAATTTGCACAAGTGGAAACGGAGCCTAAATGAAAAGCGGATGATATAAATTGTACTATTAAGGGGGGGCGTTTTTCCCGGCAGCCGGCTGATATAAAAAAAAGTTTGACTGATAAGCGGGGGGTGGGGGGTTGGGGTGCCGCTGCTCCCGCCGATCGTGTGACTATTACGGGGGGGCGTTTTTCCCGGCGGCCGGCTTATATAAAAAAAAATTGACTGATAAGCGGGGGGTGGGGGGTTGGGGTGCCGCTGCTCCCGCCGATCGTGTGACTATTAAGGGGGGGCGATCCCGCCGGCCGGGTGATATAAAAAAAATTTGACTGATAAGCGAGGGGGGGGGGGGGTGCCGCAGCTCCCGCGGGTCAGGTGATTTAAAAAAAAATGACTGACCGATCCCGCCGGGTGATATGAAAAATAAATAAAAAGTCATTCAGCAGGGGTTTGACACATGTCAAGAGGAATGCATGGAGAGCTCCTACCTCCTCTTGATGATCCGATCCTCTCAGGCGGCTGACGTCCTGACGTTGGGACTAGAAGAATAGGAAGCACCGCCCATGTCCATGCCAGTGAAAGTCTATGAGGCGTGCACCAGAAGCTGTGGCGGCCTCGAATGCGCCACAGAGTGCGTTTTTTCCTGCAAATGAAGCGCCTCATCTGCAATCTTGTGATTGCACAGACGTGGCGTTTCCTATAAGCACTGCGCCCGGCGCCCTGCGCCCGGACACAGTGCACATAAGGACCTTTTTAAGAAAAAAAAAATTCTTAAAGGGACATGCTTAAAAAAAATATTTTTTTTTTGATTTTTTTTTGACTGCTGGGGGGGGGGGGGGGCGGCGCCCGGGCGCCCCCTATGGACGGGCCGCCACTGGTTGGGGGGAAAAGAATGATGGTCTCCCCTGCGGATTGTGTAAATTTGCCCACTTACAAAGAAATGAAGGGTCTATACCGTATATACTCGAGTATAAGCCGAGTTTTACAGCACATTTTTTTTGTGCTGAAAATGCCCCCCTCGGCTTCTACTCGAGTCACCATTTTGCGCCTGATCTGCCGGATTTTAGGGACCCGGTACCGGCCGGCTGTAGGTCCCCTGGACCCCAAACTAAATCCTGAAGGTTTCTTGTCTATCTATTGGCAACTAGAAGTTTCAGCTCCCTCAATACATTTGACAAACTCCATACTGTTCTCAGGAACTTGCCATAACGGGACGCAGGAACGCGCGTGCGCACATGCGCACGCAGGTCATTGGTCAGGCGCCAATGGGCCTTTAAAGGGACAGCAGCTGCACTTATGCAGTGCTGTTTGATCTGCAGCTTCTGTGCCTCGTTACCTGTATCTGCTATCTGACTATCTGGACGACCCGGCGCTGCTGACTTGCCTGCTATCTCCAACCCTGACCTCGGCTTGCCTTGACCCTGCTGCTGACTTACCTGCTATCTCCAACCCTGACCTCGGCTTGCCTTGACCCTGCTGCTGACTTACCTGCTATCTCCAACCCTGACCTCGGCTTGCCTTGACCCTGCTGCTGACTTACCTGCTATCTCCAACCCTGACCTTGGCTTGCCTTGACCCTGCTGCTGACTTACCTGCTATCTCTAACCCTGACCTCGGCTTGCCTTGACCCTGCTGCTGACTTACCTGCTATCTCCAACCCTGACCTCGGTTTGCCTTGACCCTGCTGCTGACTTACCTGCTATCTCCAACCCTGACCTCGGCTTGCCTTGACCCTGCTGCTGACTTACCTGCTATCTCCAACCCTGACCTCGGCTTGCCTTGACCTTGCTCCAGTCCACCGCATTGCTCTGCCTGACCACCTGATCTGACCCGGCCTCGCCTGACCCTGCACCTGCCTGCTACTTGCTCTGTGTGTTCCTGTGTTGACCTGGCTTATCTCTCCCTGCTTCAGCCTGCTACTGATCCTGCTGTCACCAGGTCACTGACCTGCAGCTGTCTCCGCTGTCACCTGCAGTTCCAGTCACACCTGGAGGATCATCAATCAGCACAGTCTCCACAGGCACTTCTACCCCGCTGTGTTCCCGAGACCTCTGTCCCCACTCCAGTGGCTCCTGAACCAGAGCTGTATGAGAAGTCTTTTCCTACAAGTCAGACTCATCCTCTGAGGTACGTAACAAATGTATTCTCTAAAAGGGGCGGTACTGGGAGGTGGTGGAACCCAAGGGTCAGTGTGCGGAGGTGGGTAGGGGGCGGGAACCAAGGGTCAGTGTGCGGAGGTGGGTAGGGGGTGGAACCAAGGGTGAGTGTGCGGAGGTGGGTAGGGGGTGGAACCAAGGGTCAGTGTGCGGAGGTGGGTAGGGGGTGGAACCAAGGGTGAGTGTGCGGAGGTGGGTAGGGGGTGGAACCAAGGGTGAGTGTGCGGAGGTGGGTAGGGGGCGGAACCAAGGGTCAGTGTGCGGAGGTGGGTAGGGGGTGGAACCAAGGGTCAGTGTGCGGAGGTAGGTAGGGGGCGGAACCAAGGGTCAGTGTGCAGAGGTGGGTAGGGGGCGGAGACAAGAGGGAAGTATCTACACCTATTCGCCCAAAAAAAAAAGCCCTGCCTGTATGTATATATCTATAGGGCCTCTAAGTCTTTGTGTACAGTCCTGACCATAGTCCATCCCTCTCTGTCTTTGTGTACAGTCCTGACCATAGTCCATTCCTCTCAGTCTTTGTGTACAGTCCTGACCATAGTCCATTCCTCTGTCTTTGTGTACAGTCCTGACCATAGTCCATTCCTCTCTGTCTTTGTGTACAGTCCTGACCATAGTCCATTCCTCTCAGTCTTTGTGTACAGTCCTGACCATAGTCCATTCCTCTCTGTCTTTGTGTAGTCCTGACCATAGTCCATTCCTCTCTGTCTTTGTGTACAGTCCTGACCATAGTCCATTCCTCTCAGTCTTAGTGTACAGTCCTGACCATAGTCCATTCCTCTCTGTCTTTGTGTACAGTCCTGACCATAGTCCATTCCTCTCAGTCTTTGTGTACAGTCCTGACCATAGTCCATTCCTCTCTGTCTTTGTGTACAGTCCTGACCATAGTCCATTCCTCTCTGTCTTTGTGTAGTCCTGACCATAGTCCATTCCTCTCTGTCTTTGTGTACAGTCCTGACCATAGTCCATTCCTCTCTGTCTTTGTGTAGTCCTGACCATAGTCCATTCCTCTCAGTCTTTGTGTACAGTCCTGACCATAGTCCATTCCTCTCTGTCTTTGTGTACAGTCCTGACCATAGTCCATTCCTCTCAGTCTTTGTGTACAGTCCTGACCATAGTCCATTCCTCTCAGTCTTTGTGTACAGTCCTGACCATAGTCCATTCCTCTGTCTTTGTGTACAGTCCTGACCATAGTCCATTCCTCTCTGTCTTTGTGTACAGTCCTGACCATAGTCCATTCCTCTCAGTCTTTGTGTACAGTCCTGACCATAGTCCATTCCTCTCAGTCTTTGTGTACAGTCCTGACCATAGTCCATTCCTCTGTCTTTGTGTACAGTCCTGACCATAGTCCATTCCTCTCTGTCTTTGTGTAGTCCTGACCATAGTCCATTCCTCTCAGTCTTTGTGTACAGTCCTGACCATAGTCCATTCCTCTCAGTCTTTGTGTACAGTCCTGACCATAGTCCATTCCTCTCAGTCTTTGTGTACAGTCCTGACCATAGTCCATTCCTCTGTCTTTGTGTACAGTCCTGACCATAGTCCATTCCTCTCTGTCTTTGTGTACAGTCCTGACCATAGTCCAGCGGGATACAATGGCGGTTGGGCGGGTGGGTAGGTGATTGTACACTTACCTGCCAGGAAGCAGACCCTCCACAGGCCAGAATGGAGGGACATTTTGATCTCGGTGGTCTGGTTTTGCGGCAGGATGATCCCCTCTTCCAGGTAGAGCCAGTAATCGGTGCTGACGGCGATTCCCAGAAGTCCCAGGCTGCAGACGGCAAACACGCTGCTGAGTAGTGTCAGAGCCTTCCTGCTGCAGGCGCCCATCCCGCAGAGCATCAGGTCCGACGGGCTGCAAATCGGGACCTGCAGAGGACCAACAGGAGATTAGAAGAATCTGTGGGGGGGGGGGGGGGAGGGGGGATTCCACACATTCACAAGGGGGGGGGGGGGATGACTTTTAAGGTGTTGATCACTTTAGTTAATAGTTTGACAGATTGTATCATTTTATGGAGAATAATCAGAAGAGTAGAAGAAGTGATAATGTAACAAAGTTCAGAGAACATCAGATAACCGGGGAGACTACAGACTCCTATTGTCACATTATACACTATATTGCCAAAAGTATTGGGACACCTGCCTTTACACACGGACATGAACTTTAATGACATCCCAGTCTTAGTCCGTAGGGTTCAATATTGAGTTGGCCCCGCCCTTTGCAGCTATAACAGCTTCACCTCTTCTGGGAAGGCCGTCCACAAGGTTTAGGAGTGTGTCTATGGGAATGTTTGACCATTCTTCCAGAAGCACATTTGTGAGGTCAGGCACTGATGTTGGATGAGAAGGCCTGGCTCGAAGTCTCCGCTCTAATTCATCCCAAAGGTGTTCTATTGGGTTGAGGTCAGGACTCTGTGCAGGCCAGTCAAGTTCCTCCACCCCAAACTCGCTCATCCATGTTTTTATGGACCTTGCTTTGTGCAGACAACTGTCTTAAGACAGATCAGCGCCCTTCTGTAATCATCTTGCGATTTGTTACAAAATTATCATATTGCATTCTGATCCCTGGGAGAGGAGACTGAGGAAATGCTTCCTCCTGCCTGCAGCAGATTGATGAAATCATCTCAGCCTAGGCAGAGTCAATGAATGGAGACCTTAAAGCAGAGTTCCACCCAAAAGGGGAAGATTTGCTTATCTGACTCCAACCCCCCCCCCCCCCACCTCCTGTGCAACATTTGGCACCTTTCCGAGGGGGGGGGGGGGCAGATACCTGTTTTTGACAGGTACCTGTCCCTGAATCCAGAATCCAAGAGATCGCGACTCTGCGCGCTCACGCGGAAGTTTCAGCCCCCCGCCGCCGGGCCATTCAGAAAGCGCAGCATGCTTCGTGCATGAGCAGTAGGGAACCGGCTCTGAAGTCCGGAAGGCTGCACTGCCGGGTTCCCTTACTACAAGTGGGAGGGGCAACACCCGAGAGCCGATGGAAACGTTCGCTGCGGTGCCGACATCGCTGGACTCCAGGACAGGTAAGTGACCTAATGTTAAAAGTCATTATGTGTAGCTGCTGACTTTAAATGTTTTGCTGGGGGGGCAGAACTCCTCTTTATCTATAGACCAGGGGTATTGAATTAAAATCATGGAGGTCCAAGCAGTAAAATTTTCTTCCAGCAGAGGTCTGAACCCCCCCCCTTTACATTACCCCCTTAACAGCACTGCCCCCCTTTAAATTACCCCCTTAACAGCACTGCCCCCCCCCCCAACAGTGCTCTTTGCCCCTTTACATCACCCCCCCCCAGTAGTAATTTCTGCCCATTTCATATCACCCCCCCCCCCCCAACACACACACACAAAGTAGGGTGCCCACGTGTTCCGGATTGCCCGGGACTGTCCCGCAATTGATATGTCTGTCCCGGGTCCCGGGCACCTTCATTCTGGGACAATACAATGTCCCGGAATGAAATAGAGGACACAGCCACCCCCTACTAACTAATAACTACATTTCCGGAACTGGTTGCTAGGGCCAGCGCTGCCTGGCATCTTGCAACCAGTGACAATTTACTCTCAGACAGTGAGACCGGGAGCGAGGCCTGTGCCTAGTGCAGCACTGCTGTCCCCACCCACCTCGGCACCTCCTCCTTCTCCGGCACCCAGCGGCAAGCAGCAGGGACTGGTGTGATCTTCACTCTCCAGATAGTGATGCCACTCCTTTCCTTCTACGCACGTGGCTCATGCAGAGGGACTGACAGCAGCACTGCATCTGGTGGCAGGCTATGGGTGGCAAGCGGCACTGCATCTGGTGGCAGGCTATGGGTGGCAAGCGGCACTGCATCTGGTGGCAAGTGGCACATTCACCTGACAAATAACCCGCCGCCAAATTCCCCATCAACCCCGAGACTACATTTCCCCCGCCCCCCCCTCATCTTCTTTTGGGGAAGGTGAGAGAGGGGGTGTGTCCCTGAATGGCAGTTAGGAAATGTGGTCACCCTAACACAAAGTGGCGTGCTCTTCCCCTTTACTTCTCCCCCCCCCATTCTTCCCAAAGCAAACCTCTCTGTATATTTATATGATGGCATCCCCAGCTTCCCCCCCTTCAGTACCAGGTACTCTGCCCCCCACCCCCCTCACTCTTCTACCTGACAGGTACACAGCGCATAGAGCGAGAGGTGGGACAGATCAAGAGCGAGAGGCACAGTAGCACTGCCTGGTGGGTGGGGACAGGAGCTGCCAAGTTAAATTTGCGTGTTAAGGAGCTGGTGATTGGTTGCTAAGACCACTGTGTCCTAGCAACCAATCATCTGCTAGTTAAAGTGGTTGTAAGCCCCCCAAAAGAAAACCCTGTAAGCCAAAGGCATAATGAGCTAGTGTGCATCGCATACTAGCTCATTATGAAATACTTACCTTAGATCAAAGCTGTTGCAGCGGTCCCTTTACACCGATGTGACCGGCGACATGTCTCTCAGAGTTATTTCTGGGTTTGCGGGCTCCGGCGCAGTGATTGGCCGGAGCCGCGATGACATCACTCCAAAGACATGCTGGTAGGTTAATTGGCTTCTGTCAAAAAAATAAATAAATTGGCCCCAGTATATGAATGTGAGATTAGGAACTTTATATTGCAATCTCCTCGAGGGTGGGGACCAATGTGAATGTACAATGTATATGTAAAGCGCTGCGTAAATTGATGGCGCTATATAAGTTCCTAAATAATAATAATAATAATTTGCGTCGGAAGCTGCCGGTCACGGCAGGGCTGCTGAAGAATTGTCAAGAGCAGGCTGTTTCTTCAGTGCGCATGCGTGATGACGTCGGCGCAAGCGTATATGGTAAATATCTCCTAAACCATGCAGGTTTAAGAGATATTTACAGTACCTATAGGTAAGCCTTATTATAGGCCTTATTATAGGCTTACCTGTAGGTACAAGTGATGTAACAGGGTTTACAACCACTTTAATATGCAAAGTTATCTTTGTCAGCTCTCGCTCTCACCCTCCATGCATTGTTACTTTCACTCTCGCTCTCGATCTGTCCCACCTCCTGCTCTATTTTCTGCTGTGATAATGACAGTAGCGGTGCCTGTGGGCAGGGCCGCCATCAGGGGGGTACAGGCAGTACACCTGTAAGGGGCCTGGAGGTCCCCAGGGCCCCGGATGGCAACCCCACTTTTTTTTTATTTTTTTTTATTTATCTATTTCTTTTATTTATTTATTTTTTTGTAAGGGGCCCAGAGATCTCCAGAGCCCCGGATGGCAACCCCCCCTTTTTTTTTTTCTAAAAATGTCTATTTTTTTTCCTTTTTTTTATTATTAATAATTTTTATATATATATATTTTTTTTTGTAAGGGGCCCAGAGGTCCCCAGGGCCCCGGATGGCAACCCCCCCCCTTTTTTTTTTTTTTTTTTTTATAAAAATGTCTATTTTTTTTTCCTTTTTTTTATTATTAATAATTTATATATATATATATATATATATATATATTTTTTTTGTAAGGGGCCCAGAGGTCCCCAGGGCCCAGGATGGTAACCCCCCCTTTTTTTTTGTTCGTCCTCAGCACCTAAAGCCCCCCCTGACACCTCAACAATTCGCGGCGACAGCACCCCCCCGCTTCTCAATTCGTGGCACCCCCACTTCTTAATTCGTGGCAGCCCCCCCTCAATTTGCGGCGGCAGCACCCCCCCCCCCCCCCGTTCTCTTCTGCTCCAGGGGACCCATGCCTGAAGCTGTGTAAGGGGCCCCAAAATTCCTGATGGCAGCCCTGTCTGTGTCGGGGAAGGAAGTGGCTCCTAAATGGAGCAACCGCTAGTTCGGATCGGTCAGCGACTCGGTCCCAATCCGGACCGCGGTCCACCATTTGGTAATGCCTGCCATAGACTATCACTGACTATGATACTGTTGCTGGATATTGTGACACATCTGGAATTTATTTAGGGAGACTCTGTAGCGTTACTGACAGGTCCCTTTCACAATAATTTACCAATAATTTAACCCTTAACTCCCTAAACTATACTATCAGTACGGCACTCACCAGTTACTATACCTTCCCATATACATACAGCAACCAGACCGGTCCCATTTACACATATACAGTATGAAAATTACACTTCCCTTTTACTACATTGTTACATTTCTGGGAGTGTTTCAATGTAATCCAGACGTTTCCTATTTCCCACAAAGACTTTTCCAGGTATCTGATCAGAGTATTCATTGAAATATTTCTTATTGTAATAGCAGAAGTCTGATGAGTTTCTGATCTCTAATATTGAAAATGGTAATGTAATATTTGGTCAATATCCACTTGCCGACCGCCGCACGCACTTTTACGTCGACAGAATGGCTCTCCTGGGCAGGAGGACGTATATCTACGTCCCCTTTAAGGAAGCGGCATTGTGGATGCGCGCGCCGCCACCAGCAGCGCACGCCCGCCACGAGCTCCGTGAGCCCGACCGCAGGTCCCGCCGACTCGATCGCCGCGGGGGTACCCGCGATCGTCTCACGGTGAGGAAGAACTGGGAGATGCTGATGTAAACAAGCATCTCCCCGCTCTGCCTAGTGACAATGACACTGATCACCGCTCCCTGTAATCGGAAGCGGTGATCACTGTCTTGTCACACACAGCTAGGGTGACCACATTTCCAAACTACCATTCAGGGACACCCCCCTTCCCAAAAATCAGCTTGTGCTGTAACGAATCACAGCACAGTGATTGGACACAGGAGGCGGGATTTATGATTTCTCCAATCACAAGCAGGGGGCGGGGATTGTGCTCCTCCAGGCATTTCCGGCCAGGACAAGTACTGTCAGTGAGTAAAGTGGTGATGTGGCGGCTTTTTTTGGGGGCATCAGATTGGCCCGGGGGGTGGCTGTGTCAGTTTCATTCCGGGACACTGTATTGTCCCGGAATGAATGTGCCCGGGACAGACCTGCAAAATGCAGGACTGTCCCGGGCAATCCGGGACATGTGGTCACCCTACACACAGCCCATCCCCCCTACAGTTAGAATCACTCCCCAGGTCACACTTAACCCCTACAGTGCCACCTAGAGGTTAACCCCTTCACTGCCAGTGTCATTTTCACAGTAATCAGTGCATTTTTATAGCACTGATCGCTGTAAAAATGACAATGGTCCCAAAAATGTGTCAAAAGTGTCCGATGTGTCCGCCATAATGTCGCAGTCATGATAAAAATCGCTGATCGCCGCCATTACTAGTAAAAAAAAAAATTCTAAAAAAAAAATGCCATAAAACTATCCCCTATTTTGTAGACGCTATAACTTTTGCGCAAATCGATCAATAAACGGCGATTGCGATTTTTTTTTACCAAAAATATGTAGAAGAGTACGTATCGGCCTAAAGTGAAGGAAAACATTTTTTTTGTTATATTTTTGGGGGATATTTATTACAGCAAAACGTAAAAAAAATAGGATTTTTATAACAGCTTACCTGTAAAATCCTTTTCTTGGAGTACATCACGGGACACAGAGCGACATAGTCATTACTAATGGGTTATATAGATACCTTCAGGTGCTGGCACTGGCAACTTCCAAAACCGGAAGTACCCTCCCCTATATAAGCCCCTCCCATCCGGGAGCACCTCAGTTTTGTAGCAAAGCAATAAGTGTCCCCAAAGAGGGGCGGGAGCTCTGTGTCCCGTGATGTACTCCAAGAAAAGGATTTTACAGGTAAGCTGTTATAAAAATCCTATTTTCTTTCTCGTACATCACGGGACACAGAGCGACATAGTCATTACTAATGGGATGTCCTAAAGCAATGCCCAATGAGGGGGGGGGGGGTACACCATACATAAGCTGAGCGCTATCAGACATGAGGATCTTTTGCGGCCTGCAACACACTGCGCCCAAAGGCGACATCCTCCTGACTTCTAACGTCCACCTGGTAGAACCTAGTAAACGTGTGTACCGAAGACCATGTTGCGGCCTTACAGATTTGAGCCAGGGAGGCCTGGTGATGCACTGCCCATGAAGTTCCAACTGCTCTCGTGGAGTGCGCTCTAACTTTGAACGGAGGCGGTCTCCTTCTCAAGCCATAGGCTTGCATTATGACCTGTCGAATCCACTTGGCTAAAGTAGATTTTGACGCTGCCTGACCCTTTCTGGGGCCTTCCGGCAGAATAAACAAAGTATCCGTTCTGCGAATCTGAGCAGTGGCTTTTAGATAAGCTTTAACTGCTCTTACTACATCCAAAGAATGCAATAACTTTTCCTCTACCGAAGTAGGTTTGGGGAAAAAAGAAGGAAGAACCACATCTTGGTTCAAATGAAACCTCGATACCACCTTAGGAAGAAAGGCTGGATGAGGACGTAACACTACTCTGTCCTTATGGATAACCAGATATGGCTCCTTACAGGACATAGCTGCTAATTCCGACACTCTTTTAGCCGAACAAATGGCTACTAAGAAAATCAATTTCCTGGTGAGAAGAACCAGGGAAATATGCTGTAATGGTTCAAATGGTTGTTTCTGTAGAACCGACAGAACCAGGTTTAAGTCCCATGGACATATGGGAATATTAACCGGAGGACTAATACGCATCACTCCTTGTATAAAGGCTTTGACTAGTGAATGCGAAGCCAGGGGCCTTTGAAAAAATATTGACAAGGCCGAAAACTGACCTTTGATAGTACTCAAGGCAAGCTTCCTATCTACAGCCCATTGTAGGAAGTCCAGAATCCTACCTATTACGTACTTATGTGGATGCCATTTCTTGGCCTCACACCAGGCGATGTACGCCTTCCAGATCCTATAATAGATCTGCCTGGATACCGGCTTCCTGGCATTGATCATGGTAGATACCACAGGATTAGAGAGCCCTCTCTTTTTTAGAATGTGGGCTTCAATAGCCAGGCCGTCAAACCTAGGGCTGGTAAGGAAGGGTGGTATATCGGTCCTTGCGAAAGCAGGTCCGGACGACGTGGGAGAGTCCAAGGACTCCCCACTGACATTTTACAATCTCCGCGTACCATGCTCTTCGGGGCCACGCTGGAGCCACCAGAATCACTGGTTTCTTTTCTACCCTGATTCTGCGGAGTAATCGAGGTAACAATTGTGGCGGTGGGAATGCATATATTTGCTTGAACTGATCCCAAGGGAACACTAGGGCATCCGAGCCGCAAGCTAGGGGATCCCTTGTCCAAGAGACAAACCTGTCCACCTTTGCGTTGAATCTGGATGCTAGAAGATCTACATCCGGTGTTCCCCACCGCTGACATATTGTCCAGAAAACCTCGGGGTGAAGGGACCATTCCTCTGGGCATAATTGCTGGTGACTTAGAAAGTCTGCCTTCCAATTCTCCACTCCTGGAATGAATACCGCGGATATGGCTGGGACATATCTTTCTGCCCATTTCAGGATGTAATTTACTTCCCTCTGGGCTGCACGACTCCTGGTGCCACCCTGATGATTGATGTGTGCCACTGCTGTGGCATTGTCTGTTTGAATTCTGACAGGGGACCCTTGGAGTTTGGATGTCCATACTACTAGGGCATACCGGGCTGCTCGTATCTCTAAGAGATTGATGGGCAGGGCCTTTTCTGCATCCGACCATCTGCCCTGGAGAGACCATTGCTCCAGTACTGCTCCCCAGCCTATAAGGCTGGCATCTGTAGTGACCACCTTCCAAGAAATCGGACTGAAGGATTTCCCTTTTTCCAGATTCTGGGGAACCAACCACCAACGGAGGCTCTTGCGAACGGAAGGGGACAAGGACATTGTAAGTCTAGGGCCTGAACTTTTTTGTTCCAGGCTGACAGTATGGCCCCTTGCAAATTCCTTGAATGGAATTGACCGTAGGGTACTGTTTCGAACGATGCCACCATTTTTCCCAGCAGCCTCATGCACAGGCGTATGGACGGCTGTCTTTTTTGTACCCACTAAGTGGATCAAATCTTTCAAAGACAACACCTTTCCTTGAGGCAAGAAAATTTTTCTCTGGCCTGAATCCAACCTTAGCCCCAAGTATTCCAGACTTTTTAGGGCTGACTTGTCTCGGTTGATAATCCAACCGTGAGATTCCAGATACTTGATTGTCTTGTGAACGACCACGTCTAGTTTTTTCACTGAGTGGTCTATCAGCAACAAGTCATCTAGATATGCCATTATCATTACACCTTGTGTTCTTAGATTGGCCAATAAAGGGCCAGAATTTTTGTAAACACTCGTGGTGCTGTGGCCAGACCGAAGGGTAAGGCTCTGAACTGAAAATGGCGCCCTTCTACTGCAAAGCGTAGAAATTTTTGGTGGACTGGAAAGATGGGAATGTGCAAATAAGCATCTTTGATGTCGATCGCGGCTAACCAATCCTCCCCTTGTAGGGCAGTGGCCACCGATCGGATCGACTCCATCGGAAAGTCCTGATATACAGGAATTTGTTTAGCCCTTTTAGAACTAATATGTGCCTCACGTCCCCGTTTGCTTCGGGACTGTAAAGAGGTTTGAGTAAAACCCGAACCCTCATTCTTCCAGGGGAACCTCCATAATTACTCCTTGGAGCAATAGTTGTTCTAGTGCCAACAGGAGGGACTCTCTCTTCCGGGGATCCCTTGGCACGTTTGACCTCAAAAATGGGAAGGAGGAGAGTCTCTTAACTCCAAACTGTATCCCAAACATACTGCGGAGAGCACCTATCTGTTTTGATCGTGTCCCGCCAGGTCTCTTGCGAACAACTGGAGTCCTCCCCCCACCCGACTGAGTGGGGGCTTCAATGAATTTAACTTTGGGGGAGGTTTTGTACCTCCCCTGACCCAGGGTTTCTCATTACCCTGCGATTGTCCCTGTTTTTTACCCCCGGGAATTGACCGAGGAGGCCGTCGGAACTGTTACACAGCCGATGCCCCAGGGACTGGAGAAGCAGGCCTCTTAAAGAGGGACCACTAACTCTGTTTTTAACCGGCAAGAGTGTATTTTTACCGCTGGAAATTTTCTGGATATATTTGTCCAGGTTTTCCCTGAATAAGCGTTCACCATGAAATGGGACGCTAACCAGCCATTCTTTACAGGGAGCTTCAGCAGACCAGTTTTTGAGCCATAGAAGCCTACGCATATGTACTATAGACAGCGTAAGGCGGGAGGCCTGATGGACTGAATCCTTTATGGCGTCAACCGCAAAGCCTAAGGCTCTAGGTAGATCAGCTAGGGCAAGGGCTGCTGATCTGTCAAGTCCCTCAAGACCTGTTTCAACTGATCCTTCACTGCTTAGCAGACCCCAATAGCTGCTACTGCTGGTTGTGTCACCAAGCTTGCTGTAGAAAGAAGCAGACTTTCATAAGGACTCCAATCTTTTATCTATTGGGTTCTTGAACATTTGGACATTATCCACTGGACATGTCAGTGATTTATACATACAAGAGATGGCTGCGTCCACTGTAGGGACCTTCTATTTTTTGATGAACTTATCCTCCATGGGATAGACCACCGGAAATCTCTTGGGGGAATAAATATTTTCTCAGGATGTTCCCAATCGTGGTAAATGAGCCCTTTCAGTAAAGGGTGAAGTGGAAAAGAACAGACAGTCTGGGGGCTTCTAGCGACCCCAACGAGGATACAGTAGTGGTTGATGGTTCCGCAAGGTGCATTTTTAAATGCTGATCGGACCATGTTAGTCAGAGACTGAACCCATAATCTTTCAGCTTGAGATGCTGAGAAAGGTTCCTCCACTGTTGATTCCTCTATAACAGAATCAACCTTATCCTGATCCCCTTCAGGCAGGTCGATCCCTGTATGGGACTGTTGCTCTGCTAACAGGCACTCTGAAGGAGGAGACGGAGATCGGGCGTGCTTTCCCTGACAGGGAGGCAGCGATCAATGTTGACAATCTCTCTCTAATCCTCCCAGAGCTGAGGAAAAAACCTCCTCTGTTACATACACAGGAGCAGGTGAACTGAGGACAGCCACAGTACCAAGTACCCCTGCGGGGTCTCTACGGTCACTTACCTCTGAACTTCAGGGGAGACTGGTGCAGCAGAAGTATGCCCAAGATCCTCAGAGCCTGATGAGACCCCCTTCGCTTCCTGGAAGATTCAGTTCCGGAGCTTCTGGACGGCATATTCCTAAGCCTAAAGCTGAGGTATTCCAGCCGTAATACACCACTTTTACTGAGAATAGTCTAGCACAATTGCTGCTATATCACAGTTGGTGTCTACTAAAGTGCCTTTCTAGGGGATGCCTGCATCAACCGCCTCTGTGTGCCTTTATACTGTTGCTAGCTCTGTCTGTGCACTTCAATAGCCAGCTATGATTGTGCTTTAAAACACGCTGGACGCCCGCACATGCGCAGTAGCGCCGCGGCGCACACCGAGCGTCATCCACCCGCTCCGCCCCTTTTCCCAGATCGCCTCTATATATAGAGGCGCGTGCACGCGCGCGGGCATGTGCGCCTTCGGCACCTTTTTTGAAAAAAAATAAGGAGCTAGATGGGAGCCAGGGTCCCTGCCGCAGGGCCCGGGGATGGATGAGCGCAGCAACAGGGCAGAGGAGACAGCTTCCCAGCAGAGAACTTACCAACTGCCTGGATTTGATTTTGGAAGAAAAAAATCCACATTACAAGAAAAAGAACCATAGCGGCCTCTAGTGTCTAACACAGGTACCGCGGTCTTACATTTATTTTTTTTTTCTTGCCTACTATTAAAATTTTTACATTTTCTCAGTAGTAACAGGCATGCACAGAATATTAGCGGGAATACCTTAGGTAACAGGCAGAAAGACAAAATAGGCTTGGGGGTCCCTCAATAGAACCAAGTTCCAGAGGGCCCCCACTTACCTTTTCCTCGCCGCAGGACTCTGTTTGGTCCACAGAAGCCCAAACTTCACCTATCACGGCAGGCATTGTAATCAAACCTTCAGGGACCGGGTTCCCAAGGATTCCACTCCCCTGGACCTGTATAGCACCCTGCACAGAAAACATCTTGGTCGTGGGTATGACCAGAGCTCTGGATCCCAGGGTCCAGCTCTCCTAAGAGAAGCATTACAGGCAAAACCTTGCTCTTCTCTGCAAGGCCCGGGTACCGACCGTTTAGCTATGAAGCTTTTTTGGTCGGATCCGGAATAGCTTACTGAGGCCCAAAAGAACCTGTACGCAAGCTCAGTGAAAAACACATGTTTCTTCTTGGCCAACACCTTAGACACTGGCAAAAAACTGAGGTGCTCCCGGATGGGAGGGGCTTATATAGGGGAGGGTACTTCCGGTTTTGGAAGTTGCCAGTGCCAGCACCTGAAGGTATCTATATAACCTATTAGTAATGACTATGTCGCTCTGTGTCCCGTGATGTACGAGAAATAAATATTGCTTTTTTTTTTTTTTAATTGTCGCTCTATTTTTGTTTATAGCGCAAAAAATAAAAAAACGCAGAGGTGATCAAAGAAAGAAAGTTCTATTTGTGGGGAAAAAAGGGCGTCAATTTTGTTTGGGAGTCACGTCGCACGACCGCGCAATTGTCAGTTAAAGCGACGCAGTGCCGAATCGCAAAAAGTGGCAGCCAAATGGTCCGGGGCTGAATTGGTTAATGAACGTAACGAATACAAATTTATCTGAAGTTACAAATTATCTGAAATAACGAATGGCGCATCTAAACAAATGGAACGTAACAAATTAATAATAAATAATAATAAAAAGTAATTGGTTACGTTCCATTCGCAGTCATGATAAAAATCACTGATCGCCGCCATTACTAGTAAAAAAATAAAATTAATAATAAAAATGCTATAAATCTATCCTCTATTTTGTAGACACTATAACTTTTGCGCAAACCAATCAATATACGGTACGCTTATTGCGTGTTTTTTTTTACCAAAAATACATAGAAGAATACGTATCGGCCTAAACTGTGAACATTTTTAGTTTTTTTATATATTTTTTGGGGATATTTATTATAGCAAAAAGTAAAAAATATTGCATTATTTTCAAAATTGTCGCTCTATTTTTGTTTATAGCGCCAAAAAATAAAAACCGCAGAGGTGATCAAATACCACCAAAAGAAAGCTCTATTTGTGGGGAAAAAAGGACGTCAATTTTGTTTGGGAGCCACGTCGCACGACCGCGCAATTGTCAGTTAAAGTGACGCAGTGCCAAATCGCAAAAAATGCTCTGGTCATTTAGCAGCCAAATCTTCCGGGGCTGAAGTGGATATTTTTTTAATAAACTCAAATTCCATATAGGGCACACTGGGAGAGATGACACATCGTAACCATAGGAGATGGTCGCTGTGCGATTGGCAGAGAGAGCAACACTTGTGTCATCTCTTCCTACGGATCGACCCTCTGATCCCAATTAAACGGAATGTAGTGAAGTCTTAATGAGCAGCGCAGGCAGAGCCGACTGATGGGGGGTCGGTATCCAGGCAGATTAATGAGGGGACTCTGAAAGTCCTCTGAAAGTCCTTCACAGCATGATTGCAGCACATCTGCACCACTTCCACTGCGTGCTTACATGGGAACAGACCTGTGTCCTGTACGTGGGTGGGGGGGCGGCAATGGAGGTTATGTCTATAGCAACCAAGCTGAATATTTCTTGCAGCATCCAAACTGTACAGGAGGAAGACATCTGGAGTCTGTTTGGCCACCGCTGAACATACCACAATAAAATGGCAACTGTAACATTTTGGATTTCCCATCACTTCCTTAGGGTGCCCACATGTCCCGGATTGCCCGGGACTGTCCCGCAATTGACATGTCTGTCCTGGGTCCCGGGCACCTTCATTCCGGGACAATACAATGTCCCAGAATGAAATAGAGGACACAGCCATCCCCTACTAACTAATAACTACATTTCTAGGACTGGTTGCTAGGGCCAGCGCTGCCTGGCATCTTGCAACCAGTGGCAATTTACTCTCAGACAGTGAGACTGAGAGCGAGGCCTGTGCCTAGTGCAGCACTGCTGTCCCCACCCACCTCGGCACCTCCTCCTTCTCTGGCACCCAGTGGCAAGCAGCAGGGACTGGTGTGATCTTCACTCTCCAGATAGTGACGCCACTCCTTTTCTTCTACGCACGTGGCTCGTGCAGAGGGAATGACACCAGCACTGCATCTGGTGGCAGGCTATGGGTGGCAAGCGGCACTGCATCTGGTGGCAGGCTATGGGTGGCAAGCGGCACTGCATCTGGTGGCAAGTGGCACATTCACCCGACAAATAACCCACCGCCAAATTCCCCATCAACCCCGAGACTACATTTCCCCCTGCCCCCTCATCTTTTTTTGGGGAAGGTGAGAGAGGGTGGTGTGTCCCTGAATGGCAGTTTGGAAATGTGGTCACCCTACACTTCCTGTCCTGGTGACCCTTGTCATAGAGAAGAGGAACCTCCCCTGCGGGGACATAAAAAGCAATAATAACCTAATAGAGGGTCTAACCTTTCCACCCTCCATCCAAAACTTGGCTATACATTCCCTTAAAGGCCTTGCAACGCGTTTCGGTGTTTTCTGGTACAGTTCTACTCACTATGATTGTACTGCCCAATGTTTGTGGAAACCCCTCCAAATGATTGAGTTCAGATGCACAAAGCCAGCTCCATACAGAAGAGGGCTCTTCACAATGCCAAGTTGCTACAAGGATGGTGACCATTGGCACTCTCGGGATCTGCAATAGTGAGAGGACATTGTGGGGGTCATAGCAAGCCATCAGCTGACTATCCCGGCCAAATTACTGGAGGCAGAGAGTTCAGTTGTGTCCATTCCCACCAATCTGACCTGCACTGTGAATGGTGGAGCCAAGCTTGACTTTTGCAGGAAAAGTCAAGATTTGCTGCATTATACACTATAAGGCCAAAAATATGGGAACCCCCCCCCCCCCCCCTTCTACTACATCATACACAGACATTGCAGACAATTGTGCCCTTGTTATAACAGTTTCATGGAGATCCTTTTTTGTTCCAGCATGACTGTGCACCCCCCCCCCCCCCCGTGTACAAAGCCAGCGCCTTAAAGGGGTTGTAAACCTTTGTGTTTTTTCACCTTAATGCATCCTATGCATTAAGGTGAAAAAACACCTTGCAGTCACCGCCCCCCCCCCCCCCCCGAGCCCCTGTTTTACTTTGAGAAAAGGAAAAGGTACCCCTAGGGCAGTGGTTCTCAACCTGGGGGTCGAATGACTATTTGCCAGGGGTCCCCAAATCCTGGGCTGTTCCTGAATCCCGCACCACTCTCCCAGCATTTTCGCGGCCACCCAGCAGGGCTGTCCCTGGAGCCTGCGGCCGCCCACTCAGCCTCTTTGCAGCCACCCATTCGGTTCACTGCATGGCTGAGGGGTAGAGACTAGAGGTCAGCTGACTGGTGAGGAATGTGAAGTGGGAGGGGCAGGAGGAGACCTTATCTCCTGATTTCAGCATAGGTGTCACTTCTGCGAGACACCACAAAGTCGGAGACACCACAAAGTCGGAGACACAGTGAGTAACACTACCTGTGATTAGAATTGCCATTAAAAGTCCCCACTACAGTTTTCAGATCAGCAGATGACCTTGTACAAGAGCACCTAAGTTGGCTGATCAGAACTCCCCCCAGCATTGCAACTGAGCCCACCCCCCACCAAGGAGTAAGAGAAGGAATAAAAATAGAGAATACATGGAAGGGAGAGGAAACGAGGGGGAGGAACAAAGAAAAGAGAGAGAAAGCATAAGAGAAAGAACAAGAAACACAGCTAGAGAGAGGGATGGGGAAAAAAACAAGAAATTAGGATAGAGAGAAATAAAAGGAAAAGAAGGAGAACAAAGAGAAAGAGTGGTACATCCTAAAATGTACCATAAGGGCTTTTTAAACTGTACCGGTGGAAAGGACTCAGGGAGCGGTAATGTCTGTGGGTTAGGGGCACAAATTGCTTGTCTTGCCCTGGGTGCTGACAACCCACGCTACAAAAATAATTTTACTGTTAGGGGTCCCCACAACTTGGGAAATTTTATCAAGGGGTCATGGCAGTAGGAAGGTTGAGAACCACTGCCCTAGGGGCTTTGAGTTGCAGCAATGAGTAGAAATGATTTGAGTAGGGATTGTAAAAAAGTATAAAGTTTATTGAAAAATACATATAAAGAAAGGAAAACCATCTGATAGGAATCAGGACATGAGCTCAAAAGACATCAATAAAAGCTTGAATGGGGGGCACGCCCAGGCCTACGAGAGGTCACAACCTGCAACCCCCGCGTTTACCTGAGCCCAGAATCTCCGTGGGCGCGATCCCGCGTTGCTTTCCCCCAGCTCTTGTCGGCTCTTCATTGGATGATTGATGGCAGCGCAGCCATTGGCTCCCACTGCTGTCAATCAAATCAATGACGTGGTGCGCCGGGGGGCGGGGCCGAGTCATACACTTGGCGGCCATGGCCGTCGAGTGTATCACACAGGAGCGCGCCCGCAAGGTAACCCCCTCGGGAGAGAGCTTCCCAGAGGGGGTTAGCTCTTGTGGGGAGTAGCCGCGAAAACGCGCCATGAGACCCCAGAAGAGGAGAATCGGGGCCACTCTGTACAAAACGAACTGCACAGTGGAGGCAAGTATGACATGTTTTTTTTAAAACGAACCTTTAGTATCCCTTTAAAGACATGGTTTGACCAGTTTAGTTTCGTAGAGTTCAAGTGTCCTACACAGAACCCTGACCTCAACTCTACTGAACACCTTTAGAATAAAATGAATTCCAATTGAAAGCCAAGCCTTTTTTTTGTGCCCAACACAGGACCTGGTGTGCCAGCCAACATCAGTATTTGACCTCACATATGGGTAAAAATTGTGTGATACCTTCCCAGAGGAGTTGAGCCAGCTCCATAAAGGCATGGCGTGACCAGTTTGGTGTTGGGGCAACTTAGGTGTTCTGCACCGAGGCCTGACCTCAACCATACTGAACACCTTTGGGATGAATTTGATGCGTGAGCCAGGTCTTCTCATCCAACATTAGTACCTGACCTCACAAATGGGCACAAATTGTGGGATACCTTCCCAGAAGAGTCGAGCCAGCTCCCATAAAAGTAATTGGTATGACCAGAATGGTGTGGCGGAACCGGAGGATCCTGCACAGAGTCCTGAACTCAACCCTACTGAACCCCTATGGGATGAATTGGATAGTAAGCCAGGTCTTCTTATTCAACATTAGTACCTGACCTCACAAATGGGCACAGATTCCCACAGACACCCTACAAAATCTTGTGGAAGTTCTTCCCAGAAGAGTGGAGGATAATATAGCTACAAAGGGGGCAACTTCATATTAATGGCCACAGGGAGGTGAGGCAACTCTATAGTAATGATCATAGGGATAGGGGGCAAATAATGTTAATAGTCATAGGGAGGAAGGAGGGCAACTCCCTATTAATGACCATGGTTTTGGAATGGGATGTCCAACAAGCGTAATGGTCAGGTGTCCACAGATGTGGTCTCCAAACTGGGGCCTAGGGGCCAGATGTGGCCCTTTGCTTGCCTTTATCTGGCCCTTGGGGCACTATTCCTCCCACTGATAAGAGACACTATTCTGCCTACAGACACCAACAATTGGGCACTATTCCTTCCAATCCTAGCAATGGTGGGGCACTATTACTCCCCCTAATACCAAATGTGGCAATGTTTACTCCAACTGATGGCACAAAAATTCCCACTCCTGTTGGCCACAGTCTGGCCCTCCTAATGTCTGAAGGTCAATAAATTGGCCCTTTGTCTAGAAAGCTTAGAGACCGCTGGTGTATATCAAGGCCTTCATTTTCAGAATGTAGCCCTACAGTAGGGTGACCAGACATCACCGGTTTCAGGGGACAGTCCCCGGATTGAGGACACTGTCCCCCCCGGCCCAAGTCTGTTCCCAGTTTTGTTCCCGGATTGGATTTGAACAGGGGCTGGGGCAATTTCAAAGACAGTCAGTGCAGAATTAAAGAAAAAAAATTCTGAATTACACCCCCCCCTACTAGCTTAGGGGGGGGGGGGTGCATTTTTTTCAGTATCTGTGCCCCTTTCTGATGATCAGGTGCTGGTCGGAGTGGAGGGAATATTTATTTTGTTTTGTGTGCATGCCCATTCAGCTCGCATGTTCTTCTGCCTTGGCTCAAGTCCCGGCCAGCCGCCTGCCTATCTCCTTGCCTTCCATGGCGGAGTGATCTTCCTCCGCTCCCCAGCCAGTAGTAGCCAGGGGCCCCGGAGAGTAATACTTGAAAGGCTGTGAGGCGGGCGGCGGCGGTGATGGGCAGAGAGTCGCTGATTGCCGCCATTACTAGTAAAAAAAAACAACTTAATTTTAAAAATCTGGTCACTTTACCCTACAGCAGGTGAAGGTACCGTATATCTGTGAATGTTCAGAATGGGGCCCCCACATGCTTATGAATAATTTCCCGAAGTGACAATTATAGTAAAAAATGTGCCTTTGACTTCCCAAATTAAATGCAAACGAGAAATTACATTTCCTCCAGCAAACTCCCCCCCCCCCCCCCAAAAAAAAAAAATCCCTGACACCCTAATTACATCCCATGGAAAGGATTAAGTGTGTTATTATTGGTGAAATGATTTATAAAATACAGGAAATGAGATTCTTCTTTGTTATTTGTAGAGGCAGAATGACGTATGGAGCATGGGTGAGAATACTAAACATATCATTAGGGGTGAATGGTGAGGCGTGCGTTTGTACAATAATACGGATTGGGGTCATAAGGCCTGAGGAAGCCAGGGAGCAACACTGAGTACTCATCAACCTATTGTATCCTTCAGACCAGCAGAGGAAAACACCATGTGCTCCAGTGAGGATGAAATTCATGGTCCAGTTCTGCTCCGGTAATGACATGAACTCTCTGTGCACTTATTAGATACAAGTGAAGTGCCCACCCTCCACCCTCCTTCTCCACTCTTTGGCTCGTTCACTGGAGAGGATGGAGCGTGGTCTCTGCCATGCCCGTACCCCTTGGGTGGCAGAGGTCCCCTCAGTGTTGGTTTCTGTCCCTAGTGTGTAAGGACAAAAGTCTCTATGCCCCAAGTAACTCCAAGGTCCACACCAGTATATCACTCCAACGTAGAGCTTTATTTTCTTATGCATGAAAGGAGAAAGGTGTTAGGAAGACAGGTGGAATTCAGGCACTCCTGGCTTCTTCGCCACTTGATCCCAAGTGGGTACAGCTCACCCGGATAGTCACCCAATGGCGCTAGCAAATGGCGTGTAGCTCGAACAGTCAATTTAGTTCCTTAATAGATGAGTCTAGGAGATCCTCTGCCACAGGATCTATGGTGCCCCAAACCTCCTGATGGTCCAGATGTTAGGCCCTTGGTTCCCGGATGGATGACATCCCTCCGTAGAGTTACTGGGCCCCTTCCTTCACTGTGATTTTCTCACCAGTCCTTCGGAACAGTCCTCCCCCAGCCTCCTCTTCCAGAAACGGGTCCCCTCGCAAGGCGGCACCCTGGGATTCTTCCTCCCGAAGTGGGGCTAAAGGTGCTGGGCCCAGGGCTGAAGTTGCAGTCCCAGGACTAAAGGTGCCTGGGACTGAGGCACACGTGGCCCCATGGCCTGGAGGGCCATGCACTCGAAACTGGACTCCACACAACACCTTCCCCTGGGTACAGGTCCCCAGGGTGGCAACTCGACTCCCTCTCAACGACTATTCCCCAAAACTCCCCCACCTCTATGGCGTCTGCCCCTCTTGTACCCCCTCCCGGCATGCACAGCAGGTCCACCACACCCACTGTACGGCTGCCGAGAGGAGACACCAAATCGCTGCCCCATCACCTGTAGTTCAACCCTGAGTATAGATGACAGCGCCACTCATACTTCTTAGGGGAACTGCACACCAGGTGAAATAGCAACAAGACAGAGTCCAGCAATTGAAAAGATTTGAGTCAACTACCACTCAAATCACCCCTAAATTTGGTATAGCAGTCCCTAAATTTGGAACCCCCGCTACACAAGTAACTCGAAGCATGTAGACAGGGTCAAGAAATCTATCCATGCGTTAGAATGGTGAAGATACGGGATGTAAGTGAGTTTACCTATGAAATGTTTATTCATGGCAGATGTGGTCATTGCAGCATCTCCTGGGATTTACACCCTGTATAGAGAATGTGTCAGAAACCATGAATCAGGCCGAGACAGAAGTACAGGTAAATCACACTTGTTTAGTAATAAAAATAAAAAGATAACCAGGGTAAGCGTAGTCAAAACACAGCCAGGGTTCAGGAACCGGATCGGATCGTCAGCCAAGCCAAATGTCAAAGAGCCAGAGAAGAACGTGTAGAACAGCAAGCGGGATCAGGAGCCAGAAGGGGACGTCATCCAAGCAAGTCTGCAACAGGAACGCAGGAGAAAGTCTCTGTGATGTTGACCAAGGCGAAGGCAGAGAGCAACTGAACTGGAAGGCTTAAGTAGGCAGGACTGACGAGCAGGATCATCAACAGGTGAGTCACTGTGGAGAGATGGGAGCTGGCAATTAGCCGACAGCTGAGTGACCAGCTCAGAGAAGGAAGGGCTGAGCCCAGCCCTGACAGAATGGTGGGAAAAGCATCCAATTCTGTAGGCAACCAGGTGAGGAGTACAAAGACAAGTGTGTCTTGTCTACAGTCAAGCATGGTGGTGGGAGTGTCATGGTCTGGGGCTGCATGAGTGCTGCCAGCACTGGGGAGCTACAGTTCATTGAGGGAACCATGAATGCCAACATGTACTGTGACATACTGAAGCAGAGCATGATCCCCTCCCTTCAGAGACTGGACCGCAGGGCAGTATTCCAACATAACGACCCCAAACACACCTCCGAGACCACCACTGCCTTGCTAAAGAAGCTGAGGGTATGGGTGATGGACTGGCCAAGCATGTCTCCAGACCTAAACCCTATTGATCATCTGTGGGGCTCCTCAAACGGAAGGTGGAGGAGCGCAAGGTCTCCAACATCCACCAGCTCCGTGATGACGTCATGGAGGAGGGGAAGAGGACTCCAGTGGCAACCTGTGAAGCTCTGGTGACCTCCATGCCCAAGAGGGTTAAGGCAGTGCTGGAAAATAATGGTGGCAACACAAAATATTGAGCACCCCCCCACATACCAGGCTACATGGGGGGGTTCTTAAATGTTGATGGAGACACGGGCCTCTTCCTGACAACCCTGGGCAGTGGCTGTGGGGGTCTGTGGGCAGGAAGCTTATCGGAATCTGGAAGCCCCCTTTAATAAGGGGGCCCCCAGATCCTGCCCCCTCACGTGAATGAGTATACCCAATTCCCTCAAAAAAGTGTCAAAAATAAATAAAAATAAAAAAGGAAGAAAACAAAAAAACGCTCTTCCTGTAAATTCAAGTGTTCGCCGAACGGGCAATGTTTTTGCTCGGCCTGAACTGTTAGCTCAATTCTATTTCTAATGAATGTTCCCTTCCACCGGACACGAATGTAAGAAATAAATATACAATTGTTGCACTGATAGTAGTACAGAAGTACCCACCATTTGCTGGAGCCCCCCCCCCCCGCCCAGGGGTGGCCCCTGTATCATGGGGCCCATGTCTTCTATAGATTGTATATTATATAGAATATCCCCAGCAGGTCTTCTTGGCAACCGAGGCCTTCCTACAGATCTCTGTGTCACCTCAGCGTGGCTCCAATCACAAGGTGTCACCGGTTGTATTATCAGGACGGCGCAGACGGCGCTGGGAGAGGTGACAGATGTGCGGTCCGGTCATCTCTGATACGAGGTGTGAAATGGGAAGATCTGCCCACTAATTTATCTGTAAAGAGATTGTGTAGTCTGTGGTGTCAGTTTATCCCGCTATACCGGGCCTGCCAGGACACGAAGCCCACCATGAGATCGCCATGTTATGGCGGCCGGACTCTATTTAGAGGAGCGGGTCCTCCCGAGGCCGGACTCTCTGTTTAGAGGAGCGGGTCCTCCCGAGGCCGGACTCTCTGTTTAGAGGAGCGGGTCCTCCTGAGGCCGGACTCTCTGTTTAGAGGAGCGGGTCCTCCTGAGGTCGGACTCTCTGTTCAGAGGAGCGGGTCCTCCTGAGGCCGGACTCTCTGTTCAGAGGAGCGGGTCCTCCTGAGGTCGGACTCTCTGTTTAGAGGAGCGGGTCCTCCCGGGGCCGGACTCTCTGTTTAGAGGAGCGGGTCCTCCCGAGGCCGGACTCTCTGTTTAGAGGAGCGGGTCCTCCTGAGGCCGGACTCTCTGTTTAGAGGAGCGGGTCCTCCTGAGGTCGGACTCTCTGTTCAGAGGAGCGGGTCCTCCTGAGGCCGGACTCTCTGTTCAGAGGAGCGGGTCCTCCTGAGGTCGGACTCTCTGTTTAGAGGAGCGGGTCCTCCCGGGGCCGGACTCTCTGTTTAGAGGAGCGGGTCCTCCTGAGGCCGGACTCTCTGTTTAGAGGAGCGGGTCCTCCTGAGGCCGGACTCTCTGTTCAGAGGAGCGGGTCCTCCTGAGGCCGGACTCTCTGTTCAGAAGATCAGGTCCTCCTGAGGCCGGACTCTCTGTTCAGAAGATCGGGTCCTTCTGAGGCCGGACTCTCTGTTCAGAGGAGCGGGTCCTCCTGAGACCGGACTCTCTGTTCAGAGGAGCGGGTCCTCCTGAGGTCGGACTCTCTGTTTAGAGGAGCGGGGCCGGACTCTCTGTTTAGAGGAGCGGGTCCTCCTGAGGCCGGACTCTCTGTTTAGAGGAGCGGGTCCTCCTGAGGCCGGACTCTCTGTTTAGAGGAGCGGGTCCTCCTGAGGCCGGACTCTCTGTTCAGAGGAGCGGGTCCTCCTGAGGTCGGACTCTCTGTTTAGAGGAGCGGGTCCTCCCGGGGCCGGACTCTCTGTTTAGAGGAGCGGGTCCTCCTGAGGCCGGACTCTCTGTTTAGAGGAGCGGGTCCTCCTGAGGCCGGACTCTCTGTTTAGAGGAGCGGGTCCTCCTGAGGCCGGACTCTCTGTTCAGAGGAGCGGGTCCTCCTGAGGCCGGACTCTCTGTTCAGAAGATCGGGTCCTTCTGAGGCCGGACTCTCTGTTCAGAGGAGCGGGTCCTCCTGAGGCCGTACTCTCTGTTCAGAGGAGCGGGTCCTCCTGAGGCCGGACTCTCTGTTTAGAGGAGCGGGTCCTCCTGAGGCCGGACTCTCTGTTTAGAGGAGCGGGTCCTTCTGAGGCCGGACTCTCTGTTCAGAAGATCAGGTCCTCCTGAGGCCGGACTCTCTGTTCAGAAGATCGGGTCCTTCTGAGGCCGGACTCTCTGTTCAGAGGAGCGGGTCCTCCTGAGACCGGACTCTCTGTTCAGAGGAGCGGGTCCTCCTGAGGTCGGACTCTCTGTTTAGAGGAGCGGGGCTGGACTCTCTGTTTAGAGGAGCGGGTCCTCCTGAGGCCGGACTCTCTGTTTAGAGGAGCGGGTCCTCCTGAGGCCGGACTCTCTGTTTAGAGGAGCGGGTCCTCCTGAGGCCGGACTCTCTGTTCAGAGGAGCGGGTCCTCCTGAGGCCGGACTCTCTGTTCAGAAGAGCGGGTCCTTCTGAGGCCGGACTCTCTGTTCAGAGGAGCAGGTCCTCCTGAGGCCGGACTCTGTTCAGAGGAGCGGGTCCTCCTGAGGTTGGACTCTCTGTTTAGAGGAGTGGGTCCTCCCGGGGCCGGACTCTCTGTTTAGAGGAGCGGGTCCTCCCAGGGCCGGACTCTCTGTTTAGAGGAGCGGGTCCTCCCGGGGCCGGACTCTCTGTTTAGAGGAGCGGGTCCTCCTGAGGCCGGACTCTGTTTAGAGGAGCGGGTCCTCCTGAGGCCGGACTCTGTTTAGAGGAGCGGGTCCTCCTGAGGCCGGACTCTCTGTTTAGAAGAGCGGGTCCTCCTGAGGCCGGACTCTCTGTTTAGAAGAGCGGGTCCTCCTGAGGCCGGACTCTCTGTTCAGAGGGGGGGGGGGGAAGAAAGATTGCCGCTCCAGGTGGGTAGATTCCGCTGATCACTCAGTAGTCAAGAAATCGAGGGCGCTGGCGATGCACTAGGCAGTTGAAAAATCAAATAATGAAAAAATGGACTGCCGCACTCCAAAAACCTTTTGGTGGCTTTTATTTAAAATGACATCAAACAAATGGCACTACAAGTCACAGCAAAGCAAAGGAATAGCTGACGCGTTTCACACTGTTTAGAAGAGCGGGTCCTCCCGAGGCCGGACACTCTGTTCAGAGGAGAGGGTCCTCCTGACATCTCACAGAGAACCGTTATTCTCTGGTTGGGAGATTGCTGGAAAAAGTATTTTTTACCAATTTCATCAGATTTTATCTCCAGAAAAACAAAGCTTTGTTCTACTTCCTGCACTGAGATACCGGCACAGAGATGACACGGATCAGCCCCCTCGTGACTTCCTACAAAGTTACAATGTACAGTCTGATCACTGTGGAAATGCTTCCTCCTGCCTGCAGCAGACTGATGACATCCTCTTGGCATAGGTAAAGTCACTGACTGGACACCACAGAAGGCTTTTAATTGATAAAAGGTGACGTTTTTCCTAAACTATTATAGTGTAGATGCAGAGTTTTAAAGTTACTGTGTAAGGTCAACTTAAAAAGTATTTGATTAAGAGTGCCATTGTGTGTGTATACAGCGTGTGTTATATTATATATACAGTATATCTGTCAGGTGAATTTAGTGTGAAATGTGGATAAATGATTTGTTTGTATTTTTCCTCTGAGCCCCGTGATGTCTCGGCCGCCCTGAGCTGCACATCTTACATAAGAACTTTTACTTCTTCATGGCAGTCAGTAAGTAGAACACGGTCAGTATGTAGGCTTTCTATTACCATAATGACGCTATATATGTATATATAATTGCAGCTCTCGGCAGTTAGAAATAATGTACAGCTTAGGGCACCCTGTGCTCTCCGTGTCCGCCATGTTCCATGTATCACCTTGTGCACTCCATGTCCGCCATGTTCCATGTATCACCTTGTGCACTCCATGTCCGCCATGTTCCATGTATCACCTTGTGCGCTCTGTGTCCGCCATGTTCCATGTATCACCTTGTGCACTCCATGTCCGCCATGTTCCATGTATCACCTTGTGCACTCCATGTCCGCCATGTTCCATGTATCACCTTGTGCTCTCCGTGTCCGCCATGTTCCATGTATCACCTTGTGCGCTCTGTGTCCGCCATGTTCCATGTATCACCTTGTGCACTCCATGTCCGCCATGTTCCATGTATCACCTTGTGCTCTCCGTGTCCGCCATGTTCCATGTATCACCTTGTGCACTCCATGTCCGCCATGTTCCATGTATCACCTTGTGCACTCCGTGTCCGCCATGTTCCATGTATCACCTTGTGCACTCCATGTCCGCCATGTCCCATGTATCACCTTGTGCTCTCCGTGTCCGCCATGTTCCATGTATCACCTTGTGCGCTCTGTGTCCGCCATGTTCCATGTATCACCTTGTGCTCTCTGTGTCCGCCATGTTCCATGTATCACCTTGTGCACTCCATGTCCGCCATGTTCCATGTATCACCTTGTGCACTCCGTGTCCGCTATGTTCCATGTATCACCTTGTGCACTCCGTGTCCGCCATGTTCCATGTATCACCTTGTGCTCTCTGTGTCCACCATGTTCCATGTATCACCTTGTGCTCTCCGTGTCCGCCATGTTCCATGTATCACCTTGTGCGCTCCGTGTCCGCCATGTTCCATGTATCACCTTGTGCGCTCCGTGTCCGCCATGTTCCATGTATCACCTTGTGCGCTCCGTGTCCGCCATGTTCCATGTATCACCTTGTGCACTCCGTGTCCGCCATGTTCCATGTATCACCTTGTGCACTCCGTGTCCGCCATGTTCCATGTATCACCTTGTGCACTCCGTGTCCGCCATGTTCCATGTATCACCTTGTGCTCTCTGTGTCCGCCATGTTCCATGTATCACCTTGTGCTCTCCGTGTCCGCCATGTTCCATGTATCACCTTGTGCGCTCCGTGTCCGCCATGTTCCATGTATCACCTTGTGCACTCCGTGTCCGCCATGTTCCATGTATCACCTTGTGCTCTCTGTGTCCGCCATGTTCCATGTATCACCTTGTGCTCTCTGTGTCCACCATGTTCCATGTATCACCTTGTGCTCTCCGTGTCCGCCATGTTCCATGTATCACCTTGTGCGCTCTGTGTCCGCCATGTTCCATGTATCACCTTGTGCTCTCTGTGTCCGCCATGTTCCATGTATCACCTTGTGCACTCCATGTCCGCCATGTTCCATGTATCACCTTGTGCACTCCGTGTCCGCTATGTTCCATGTATCACCTTGTGCACTCCGTGTCCGCCATGTTCCATGTATCACCTTGTGCTCTCTGTGTCCACCATGTTCCATGTATCACCTTGTGCTCTCCGTGTCCGCCATGTTCCATGTATCACCTTGTGCGCTCCGTGTCCGCCATGTTCCATGTATCACCTTGTGCGCTCCGTGTCCGCCATGTTCCATGTATCACCTTGTGCGCTCCGTGTCCGCCATGTTCCATGTATCACCTTGTGCACTCCGTGTCCGCCATGTTCCATGTATCACCTTGTGCACTCCGTGTCCGCCATGTTCCATGTATCACCTTGTGCACTCCGTGTCCGCCATGTTCCATGTATCACCTTGTGCTCTCTGTGTCCGCCATGTTCCATGTATCACCTTGTGCTCTCCGTGTCCGCCATGTTCCATGTATCACCTTGTGCGCTCCGTGTCCGCCATGTTCCATGTATCACCTTGTGCACTCCGTGTCCGCCATGTTCCATGTATCACCTTGTGCACTCCGTGTCCGCCATGTATCACCCTGTGCGCTCTGTGTCCGCCATGTTCCATGTATCACCTTGTGCTCTCCGTGTCCGCCATGTTCCATGTATCACCTTGTGCACTCTGTGTCCGCCATGTTCCATGTATCACCTTGTGCACTCCGTGTCCGCCATGTTCCATGTATCACCTTGTGCACTCCGTGTCCGCCATGTTCCATGTATCACCTTGTGCTCTCTGTGTCCGCCATGTTCCATGTATCACCTTGTGCACTCCGTGTCCGCCATGTTCCATGTATCACCTTGTGCACTCCGTGTCCGCCATGTTCCATGTATCACCTTGTGCACTCCATGTCCGCCATGTTCCATGTATCACCTTGTGCACTCCATGTCCGCCATGTTCCATGTATCACCTTGTACACTCCGTGTCCGCCATGTTCCATGTATCACCTTGTGCACTCCATGTCCGCCATGTTCCATGTATCACCTTGTGCACTCCATGTCCGCCATGTTCCATGGATCACCTTGTGCACTCCGTGTCCGCCATGTTCCATGTATCACCTTGTGCACTCTGTGTCCGCCATGTTCCATGTATCACCTTGTGCTCTCCGTGTCCGCCATGTTCCATGTATCACCTTGTGCTCTCTGTGTCCGCCATGTTCCATGTATCACCTTGTGCACTCTGTGTCCGCCATGTTCCATGTATCACCTTGTGCACTCCGTGTCCGCCATGTTCCATGTATCACCTTGTGCACTCCGTGTCCGCCATGTTCCATGTATCACCTTGTGCTCTCTGTGTCCGCCATGTTCCATGTATCACCTTGTGCTCTCCGTGTCCGCCATGTTCCATGTATCACCTTGTGCTCTCTGTGTCCGCCATGTTCCATGTATCACCTTGTGCTCTCTGTGTCCGCCATGTTCCATGTATCACCTTGTGCACTCCGTGTCCGCCATGTTCCATGTATCACCTTGTGCACTCCATGTCCGCCATGTTCCATGTATCACCCTGTGCGCTCCGTGTCCGCCATGTTCCATGTATCACCTTGTGCACTCCGTGTCCGCCATGTTCCATGTATCACCTTGTGCACTCCGTGTCCGCCATGTTCCATGTATCACCTTGTGCACTCCGTGTCCGCCATGTTCCATGTATCACCTTGTGCTCTCCGTGTCCGCCATGTTCCATGTATCACCTTGTGCTCTCTGTGTCCGCTATGTTCCATGTATCACCTTGTGCACTCCGTGTCCGCCATGTTCCATGTATCACCTTGTGCACTCCGTGTCCGCCATGTTCCATGTATCACCTTGTGCACTCCGTGTCCGCCATGTTCCATGTATCACCTTGTGCACTCCGTGTCCGCCATGTTCCATGTATCACCCTGTGCGCTCCGTGTCCGCCATGTTCCATGTATCACCTTGTGCACTCCGTGTCCGCCATGTTCCATGTATCACCTTGTGCACTCCGTGTCCGCCATGTTCCCTCACCTTGTGCACTCCGTGTCCGCCATGTTCCATGTATCACCTTGTGCACTCCGTGTCTGCCATGTTCCATGTATCACCTTGTGCTCTCCGTGTCCGCCATGCTCCCTGTATCACCCTGTGCTCTCCATGTCCCCCATGGTCCATGTATCACCCTGTGCTCTCCATGTCCCCCATGGTCCATGTCAACCTTTGCTCTCCATGTCCCCCATGGTCCATGTCACCCTATGCAATCCGTGTCCATCATGGTCCATGTATCACCTTGTGCACTCCGTGTCCGCCATGTTCCATGTATCACCTTGTGCACTCCGTGTCCGCCATGTTCCATGTATCACCTTGTGCACTCCGTGTCCGCCATGTTCCATGTATCACCTTGTGCTCTCCGTGTCCGCCATGTTCCATGTATCACCTTGTGCTCTCTGTGTCCGCTATGTTCCATGTATCACCTTGTGCACTCCGTGTCCGCCATGTTCCATGTATCACCTTGTGCACTCCGTGTCCGCCATGTTCCATGTATCACCTTGTGCACTCCGTGTCCGCCATGTTCCATGTATCACCTTGTGCACTCCGTGTCCGCCATGTTCCATGTATCACCCTGTGCGCTCCGTGTCCGCCATGTTCCATGTATCACCTTGTGCACTCCGTGTCCGCCATGTTCCATGTATCACCTTGTGCACTCCGTGTCCGCCATGTTCCCTCACCTTGTGCACTCCGTGTCCGCCATGTTCCATGTATCACCTTGTGCACTCCGTGTCTGCCATGTTCCATGTATCACCTTGTGCTCTCCGTGTCCGCCATGCTCCCTGTATCACCCTGTGCTCTCCATGTCCCCCATGGTCCATGTATCACCCTGTGCTCTCCATGTCCCCCATGGTCCATGTCAACCTTTGCTCTCCATGTCCCCCATGGTCCATGTCACCCTATGCAATCCGTGTCCATCATGGTCCATGTATCACCTTAAGCTCTCTCAGTGTCCGCCATGTTTCCTGTATCACCCTGTGCTTTCCATGTCTGCCTTGGTCCTAGGGTTGCCACCTGTCCGGGATTCACCCGGACAGTCCGGGTTTTGAAACACATGTACAGGTTTCAGGAGGGCTGAAACCCGGACACATTATTCAGACCAGGCTGTGGCTCCCAGTACAAAGTGGGCAGTAGGGCACAGTACAGGGTGGACAGTAGGGCACAGTACAGGGTGGGCAGGAGAGCACATTACAAGGCAGCAGGAGGGTACAGTACAGGGTGGGCAGGAGGGCACAGTACAGGGGGGCAGGAGGGCACAGTACAAGGCAGCAGGAGAGCACAGTACAAGGGGGCCAGTGAGCTCAATAAAGGGTGGGCAGGAGGGAACAGTACAGGGCGGGCAGGAGGGTACAGTATAGGGTGGGCAGGAGGGTACAGTACAGGGGGGGCCAGTAAACACAGTACAGCACAGGCAGGAGAGCACAGTTCAAGGTGGCAGGAGAGCACAGTACAGGGGGGCAGGAGGGTACAGTACAGGAGGGCACAGCACAGGGTGGGCAGGAGGACACAGCACAGGGTGTGCAGGAGGGCACGCTATCGGTCTGGAGGAGTGGGTGTTTCCAGGCAGGTTGTATTTGCATGCAGACTGCCCAATGGGCGGTCCCAGGCAGGTTCAATTTGCATGCAGACTGCCCTAGGTAACGCCCACATGTGATTCTGAAATCCTGTGAATGATTGAAATGGGCAAGGCCAGGGACAGTCAGGCTGGGAAGAAAAGCGCTAGATGAAGCCGGATGTCCTCCAGCAAGGAAATGGGGCGGGGCTCTATCTGACTTTCTGCAGCTTCTGATGCACATTGTGAGAAGTTCACAGTGTGCAGTGAAATCAGAGGAAGACATTTCAGTCCAAGAGATGAGCCGGCACACCTGTGCAAGACTGAAGGGGAGGCTTTCTGAAGTGGTGCACCATATGACTCCGAGACCGGTTCAGTCCGTGCGATATAAGTGATCGCTTCTTCCACAAGCTGCGCGGGTTGTGTGATTTGCGGCGGGTGGTGGTGTGAAATCTTCCGGCAGATGGGAATAATTACCCCAATTTGTCCTTTGTAGAATCTTCCTCTGTCCTTTGTGCAGCCACAATCGACATTGATTCTGGTGCTGCTCTGCCAGAACGCCGGAATTATCTTCTCCCGTCCCCCCACAAGGAGTTAAATCTTCACCGATCCGGCAAATTCTTCCCTTTCATGTGCTCAGTGCTCCATCCATGGAGAGGAGAGACCCCGCCGAGCGCAATCCGCGCTCTCCCTATCCAACCGTATCGAATATCAGAAGCAACCACTGAGTCACCATTCACCCGAACGCCGCATTAACTCGGCATTGATTCCTCCGGCTGGGTGAAGCTTCCACCTGCTGCCTCACTATAAATGTATTCCATCAACTGTATCTCCTCATCCATGGACACCCAATCGCTGCAATCTCATGCGGGGCCGGGACGGGACGGGGGGGGGGGGGCGGCTGCCCTGGGCGCAAAGATTTACTGAAGGGGTGAGGGCACCTTCTTTCTTGTATGTCACACGGGGAGCTTCTAGACTACAAGTGTGGCCGCTTTTTGGGACAGATGTAGGGAGATAAGACGGAGAACGGGTATGTTGGAGCACACCGGCTGTCAGAGCAGATATCAAGCTGTAGTCTTCTGGTTGCCGTCCACTGATCTGGAGCGAGTGTGCAGTGAGGGGGCACTCCCCCTACTGCTGCTCCCGGGGCGGCTGCCCCTCATGCCCATTCCTAGTCCCAGCCCAACCTGGCCATTCAGGCCACAGTCCATACATAACAAAAGGGGATCTTCCGATCACCTGCATGTCGGATATAATCAGTATATCAAAAGATACAGAAAATGTGCAAAAGTTTGTGTATCCTTGACCATCATACCTATATGAGTTTGTTGGACATCCCATTCGAAAACCATGACTAATAATATGGAGTTACCCTCCCCCCCCCCTTCATGGCTGTTAATGCGGAGTCGTCTTCCCCCTTCATATCGATTAATATGGGTTTCCCTCCCCCATGGCCATTAATATGGAGTTGCCCCCCTCTGGCTATAACAGCTTCCACTGTTCTGGGAAGACTTTTCACACCGTTTGTGTGATACTGATTTTGGATGAGAAGACCTGGCTCACACATCAGGCCCCACCCGAAAATAGAAAGAAAAAAAAATAGGCCTGGCATACAATCGTTGTTCCAATGCATCCCAAACAAGTTCAGTAGGGTTTAGGTCAGGGCTCTGTGCAGGACCCTCGAATTCCACAAACCAAACTGGTCAACCATGTCTTTATGGAGATGGCTTTGTAGACAGAAGTCTTGGCTTGCAATTGGTGTTCCAATTCACCCCAAAGGTGTTCAGTAGGGTTGAGGTCATGGCTCTGTGTAAGCCCTCAAGGTTCTCCACACCATACTGGTCAAACAATGTGTTTATGGAGATGGCTTTGTACACAGAAGACCTGGTTTGCAATTGGTGTTCCGATTCATCCCAAAGCTGTTCAGTAGGGTTGAGGTCATGGCTCGGTGTAGGCCTTCAAGGTTCTCCACACCATACTGGTCACACCATGTCTTTATGGAGATGGCTTTGGAGACAGAAGTCTTGGCTTGCAATCGGTGTTCCAATTCCCCCCAAAGGTGTTCAGTAGGGTTGAGGTCAGGGCTTTGTGTAAGCCTTCTCAATACCATACTGGTCAAACCATGTCTTTATGGAGATGGCTTTGTACACAGAAGACCTGGGTTGCAATTGGTGTTCCAATTCACTTCAAAGGTGTTCAGTAGTGTAGAGGTCAGGGCTCTGTGCAGGACACTCCAGTTCCTCCACACCTCCAAAGATATTCCGAAGGGTTGAGGTAAGGGCTCTGTGTAAGCCCTCAAGCTTTCCCACACCATACTGGTCAAACCATGTCTTTATGGAGATGGCTTTATACACAGAAGACTTGGCTAGCAATTGGTGTTCCAATTCACCCCAAAAGGGTTCAGTGGGGTTGAGGTCAGGGCTCTGTGCAAGACCTTCAAATTCCTCCAAACCAAACTGGTCAAACCATGTCTTAATGGGGCTGGCTTTGTAGACAGAAGACTTGACTTGCAATTGGTGTTCCAATTTATTCCTAAGGTGTTTAGTAGGGTTGAAATCAGTGCTCTGTGTAGGCCTTCAAGGTTCCCCACAGCATACTGATCAAACCATGTCTTTATTGGGCTGGCTTTGTACACATAAGACCTCCCTTATAATCAGTATTCCAATTCACCATTAGGGTGTTCAGTAGGGTTGAGGTCAGGGCTCTGTGCAGGACACTCCAGTTCCTCCACACCTCCAGAAATGTTCAGTAGGGTTGAAATCAGTGCTCTGTGTAGCCCCTCAAGGTTCCCCACACCAAACTGGTCAACCATGTCTTTATGGAGCTGGCTTTGTACACAGAAGTCCTGGCTTGCAATTGGTGTTCACCCCAAAGGTGTTCAGTGGGGTAGAGGTCAGGGCTCTGTGAAGGACCCTCAAATTCCTCCAAATCAAACTGGTCAAATCATATCTTTATGGAGTTGACTTCTTATGCCTCGTACACACAACCGGTTTTTCCACCGGATAAAAAACCAACGGTTTTCTCAACGGAATTCCTCTCAGCCTGCCTTGCATATACACGCTCAGACAAAAGTCTGCCCGTCCAAAGCGCGGTGACGTACAACACGTATGACGGCACTATAAAGGGGAAGTTACATTCGGATGGCGCCACCCTTTGGGTTTGCTTTTGCTGATCCTCGTGTTAGTAAAAGTTTGGTGAGAGGCGATTCGTGCTTTTCAGTACGTTACAGCGTGACGAATGTGCTATCTCCATTACAAACGCTAGTTTTACCAGAACGAGCGCTCCCGTCTCATAACTTGCTTCTGAGCATGCACGGTTTTCTGCACGTCGGAAAACCATACAGATGAACGGATTCTATGGATTTTGGCCTGACGGGAAAAAAGAGATCCTGATCTCTTTTTTTGTCCGGCAGTTTTCCCGTCGGAAAAACTGCGATGGAGCATACACACGGCCGGGATTCCTGACGAAGAGCTCTCATAGCAGTTTTTTCCCGTCGGAAAAAACGGTCGTGTGTACGAGGAAATAAACAGTAGACCTGGCTTGCAATTGGTGATCCAATTCATCCCAAAGGTGTTCAGTAGGGTTGAGGTCAGGGCTCTGTGCAGGACACTCCAGTTCCTCCACACCTCCAGAAATGTTCAGTAGGGTTGAGGTCAGGGCTCTGTGCAGGACACTCCAGTTCCTCCACACCTCCAGAAATGTTCAGTAGGGTTGAGGTCAGGGCTCTGTGCAGGACACTCCAGTTCCTCCACACCTCCAGAAATGTTCAGTAGGATTGAGGTCAGGGCTCTGTGCAGGACACTCCAGTTCCTCCACACCTCCAGAAATGTTCAGTAGGGTTGAGGTCAGGGCTCTGTGCAGGACACTCCAGTTCCTCCACACCTCCAGAAATGTTCAGTAGGGTTGAGGTCAGGGCTCTGTGCAGGACACTCCAGTTCCTCCACACTTTCAGAAATGTTCAGTAGGGTTGAGGTCAGGGCTCTGTGCAGGACACTCCAGTTCCTCCACACTTTCAGAAATGTTCAGTAGGGTTGAGGTCAGGGCTCTGTGCAGGACACTCCAGTTCCTCCACACTTTCAGAAATGTTCAGTAGGGTTGAGTCAGGGCTCTGTGCAGGACACTCCAGTTCCTCCACACTTTCAGAAATGTTCAGTAGGGTTGAGGTCAGGGCTCTGTGTAAGCCTTCAAGGTTCTCCACACCATACTGGTCACACCATGTCTTTATGGAGCTGGCTTTGTACACAGGGGACAGTCATGATGGAACAGAAAATGATCTTCTCCAAGCTGTTACCACAAGGTTAGAAGAGCACAATTGTCAGCAATGTCTTTGTATGATATACATAGTGAATACTGCAGCTGAAGTTATATGCAAATTCTGACTTTTCCTGCAAAAGTCAAGCTTGGGTCCACCATTCACCATGCTGGTCAGTTTGGTGGAAATTGGATGTGACTGAACTCTCCGCCATTTGACCAGGATAATCAGATGACGGCTCGCCATGACCTCTACACAGTTTCCTCACTATAACGGGTCCTGAGGGCGAAGATTGTCACCGTCCTTGTTGTAAATTGGCATTGTGAAGAGCCCTCTTCAGTAATCTGCTCTGAATTAGCCAGTGATTGGCTTCCATTCAGGATCAGCAAAGAGCTTTCTAGAGGCTCCTCCGTGTGAAAGTCAAGTGGTGTTCAGCCACAAGAGCGCGGAGGGCGGAGCTGTGATTGCGGTTCTTGGCCCGGGATCCAGCTGAGTCGCTGCCAAAGGCTGTCACCACCACCGATAAAATATATTTCAATTAAATTAAAGCCGCAGTCTGCGGAACGCCAACATGTTTTTGTCCGGATTATACCGACACATGAGGAATAAATATGAGAGAGTTTCCGGAACACTGAGATCAGCGAAGAGCGCAAGAAAATGCCAAAACAAGCCATTTCTGATGTCACAGAGCGCGGGGGCTTTCGTTCCCGCTGTTACCGAGTCAGGCCAGAAAATACGCGGATGTTCCAATTATACGAGGCGCTCGAACGCGGAGCAGCACAGGGATTAGATAACATGTTTCTGCCAAGTCTGTCCGCGTACCAATTATTATTACAATGCAACGCTGAATTCATTCAGAGATTTATATCTGAACTGCTGTTCACTGGGCAATCCCAGCATGGATCCGCAATGTAATTCATGCATCGTCTCCGTCTACATACCGTACCGAACCTGGCACCACCCTGGCACCTCGCTTCATATGGGACATGTCCACTTTATTCAAAATAATTCATATTTTGTAAATACATAACATCTAAAAGGCAAAAAAAAAAAAAAAAAAGTAGTTTTTTGCCAACCGCTGCCTGTACATATACGTTGGCAGAATGGCACGGCTGTGCCCCTGCCGTGCTCTCCGTGAGTCCCGAGGACTCGATTTCCGCCGGTGTCCCGCGATCGTCTTACAGACAGGTGGAACGGGGACCAGGGCTGGTGCAAGGATTTTTGACACCCTAGGCGAAACCTAATTTTGCCGCCCCTCTTGGCTCCACCCCTGACTCCACCCCCTTTTCCTGCCCATGTAAACCCCACCTTTTTAATGAAGCGCCCATCAAATGCAGCCTCACAAGCGCCCATCAAATGCAGCCTCACAAGCGCCCATCAATGCAGCCTCACAAGCGCCCATAAATGCAGCCTCACCAGCCCCCATCAATGCAGCCTCACCAGCGCCCATCAATGCAGCCTCACTAGCGACAATCAAATGCAGCCTCACCAGCGCCCATCAAATGCAGCCTCACCAGCGCCCATCAAATGCAGCCTCACCAGCGCCCATCAAATGCAGCCTCACCAGCGACCATCAAATGCAGTCTCACCAGTGCCCATCAATGCAGCCTCACCAGCCAGCGCCCATCAATGCAGCCTCACTAGTGCCCATCAATGCAGCCTCACCAGCGACCATCAAATGCAGTCTCACCAGTGCCCATCAATGCAGCCTCACCAGCGCCCATCAATGAATGTTTGCTTGCTTCCATTCATTCGAGAGTCGGGAAACAGACACAGTCCTCCGCCGCCGCTGCGCCTCTGACACTATGTGCGAACAGAGCGGTGGCTGCCTGCTGATGCTGAGACTTAGTTGCTTGCTGCAGAGAGAAGACAATAGGAACACCAGTGGCCGGGCGCCCTAGGCAGCAGGGCGCCCTAGGCGGCTGCCTAGTTTGCCTAGTGGTAGCACCGGCCCTGACGGGGAGATGCCTATGTAAACAAGGCATTTCCCTGTTCTGCCTAGTGACAGGACACCGCTCCCTGTGATTGGGAGCGGTGATCAGTGTCATGTCACTGGTAGCCCAGCCCCCCCACAGTTAGACTCACTCCCTAGGACACACTTAACCCCCTTGCTTGCCCGCTAGTGGTTAACCCCTTCCCTGCCAGTGACATTTACGCAGTAATCAGTGCATTTTTATAGCACTGATCGCTGTATAAATGACAATGGTCGCAAAATAGTGTCAAAAGTGTCCGATGTGTCCGCCATATTGCCGCAGTCCCAATAAAAATCGCAGATCGCTGCCATTACTAATAAAAAAAAATAATAATAAAAATGCCATAAAACTATCCCCTTGTTTGTAGACGCTATAACATTTGCGCAAACCGATCAATAAACGCTTATTGCGATTTTTTATTTTTATTTTTTATTTTTTTTTACCAAAAATATGTAGAAGAATACGTATCGGCCTAAACTGAGGAAAAAAAAGTTTTTTTGAAAAAAAATGTGGGATATTTATTATGGCAAAAATTGTCGATGTTTTTGTGTTTATAGCGCAAAAATAAAAGCCGCAGAGGTGATCAAATACCACCAGAAGAAAGCTCTATTTGTGGTGAAAAAGGACGTCAATTTTGTTTGGGTGCCACGTCGCACGACCGCGCAATTGTCAGTTAAAGCGATGCAGTGCTGAATCGCACAAAGTGCTCAGGTCAGGAAGGGGGGTAAAATCTTCCGGGGCTTAAGTGGTTAAACACAATTCAGTAAAAAATAAAAATCTATTCTAGAATCCAGCTAGTATAAATACCTGAAATCTGTCATTATATGTCTTTCCCACAATCCCCTGACAGGCTCACCCACCCCTTACTATATTGTATATCGCTGGATCCCCTTTCCAGAACCCCCACAGAGTCTCAGGCCGCGGACACACGACCGGTTTTCTCGGCAAAAAAACGACAAGAAAACTGCCGGGAGAGTTTTCTTGCCGAGAAAACCGGTCGTGTGTCCGCGGGTTTCAGTTTTCTCGTCAAGAAAACTGCCCAGATTCCCCGACGAGAAAAAAGACCACCTGCTGTCTTTTTTCTCGCAGAGAATCTCGTCGGCCTGTTTCTCGACGAGAAACCCGAGCGTGTGTACACTTACCTGTCGCCGTGGAAACCCGCGCATGCTCGAAATGACTTAGGCGCATGTGCAGTAGCTTCCTAGACATAGGTAGGGTGTAGCAAGATGGCGGCGACGGCATCGAATGTGAAGAGCGCATGCTCGTCGTAGTCGATGACGTCACCGCGTGCGCGCCATTCAAAAGAACGGCGGTTCTTTTGAATCGTACGTGTGTACACTCGGCCGGGACAAGATTCTTGTCAAGATTCTCGTCAGGAAAAAGGACAGTTTTTTCCTGACGAGAATCTCGGCCGTGTGTACGAGGCTTCAGACTTTCTGCTGCTTTCCGGACTCTCAGATCTCTAATCTCCGCCCCAAACTGAAATAGCAATGTTTTCTGTCAGTGTGATGGACTGTTCTGTGCCATATAGACGGGTCACACAGAGAGAACAAATTAATCTGCAGACAGGATGAAGGTTCATTATGATGTAAATCCCTCCGATGGCACCGGATGAGATGAATGAAAAGCGGGACGGGGCTGTGACTGGTGAGGGAGGCGGTGGAGGCGGGCAGACGTCTTCATAATTGCTGAGCACTGAGCAGATCTTCTCCTCTCCCCCCCCCTTACCATCAAAGATTACTGTCCTCCCTCCCAGCAGTCGTCTTCCCCCCTACAATCACCCATCCTCCCTCCCAGGATTCATCTTCCCCCCTACAATCACCCGTCCTACCTCCCAGGAGTCGTCCACCCCTACAATCACCCGTCCTACCTCCCAGGAGTCGTCCACCCCTACAATCACCCGCGTTCCCCCCCCCCTACAATCACCCGTCGTCCCTCCCAGGATTCATCCCCCCCCCCACAATCACCCATCCTCTCTCCCAGGATTCATCTCCCCCCCCTACAATCTCCCATCCTCCCTCCCAGGATTCATCTTCCCCCCTACAATCACCCATCCTCCCTCCCAGGATTCATCTTCCCCCCTACAATCACCCGTCCTACCTCCCAGGAGTCGTCCACCCCTACAATCACCCGTCCTACCTCCCAGGAGTCGTCCACCCCTACATTCACCTGCGTTCCCCCCCCTACAATCACCCGTCGTCCCTCCCAGGATTCATCCCCCCCCCACAATCACCCATCCTCTCTCCCAGGATTCATCTCCCCCCCCCCCTACAATCTCCCATCCTCCCTCCCAGGATTCATCTTCCCCCCTACAATCACCCATCCTCCCTCCCAGGATTCATCTTCCCCCCTACAATCACCCGTCCTACCTCCCAGGAGTCGTCCACCCCTACAATCACCCGTCCTACCTCCCAGGAGTCGTCCACCCCTACATTCACCTGCGTTCCCCCCCCTACAATCACCCGTCGTCCCTCCCAGGATTCATCCCCCCCCCACAATCACCCATCCTCTCTCCCAGGATTCATCTCCCCCCCCCTACAATCTCCCATCCTCCCTCCCAGGATTCATCTTCCCCCCTACAATCACCCATCCTCCCTCCCAGGATTCATCTTCCCCCCTACAATCACCCGTCCTACCTCCCAGGAGTCGTCCACCCCTACAATCACCCGTCCTACCTCCCAGGAGTCGTCCACCCCTACATTCACCTGCGTTCCCCCCCCCTACAATCACCCGTCGTCCCTCCCAGGATTCATCCCCCCCCCACAATCACCCATCCTCTCTCCCAGGATTCATCTCCCCCCCCCCTACAATCTCCCATCCTCCCTCCCAGGATTCATCTTCCCCCCTACAATCACCCATCCTCCCTCCCAGGATTCATCTTCCCCCCTACAATCACCCGTCCTACCTCCCAGGAGTCGTCCACCCCTACAATCACCCGTCCTACCTCCCAGGAGTCGTCCACCCCTACATTCACCTGCGTTCCCCCCCCCTACAATCACCCGTCGTCCCTCCCAGGATTCATCCCCCCCCCCACAATCACCCATCCTCTCTCCCAGGATTCATCTCCCCCCCCCCTACAATCTCCCATCCTCCCTCCCAGGATTCATCTTCCCCCCTACAATCACCCATCCTCCCTCCCAGGATTCATCTTCCCCCCTACAATCACCCGTCCTACCTCCCAGGAGTCGTCCACCCCTACAATCACCCGTCCTACCTCCCAGGAGTCGTCCACCCCTACAATCACCCGTTCCCCCCCTACAATCACCCGTCGTCCCTCCCAGGATTCATCTCCCCCCCCCCCACAATCACCCATCCTCTCTCCCAGGATTCATCTCCCCCCCCCTACAATCTCCCATCCTCCCTCCCAGGATTCATCTTCCCCCCTACAATCACCCATCCTCCCTCCCAGGATTCATCTTCCCCCCTACAATCACCCGTCCTACCTCCCAGGAGTCGTCCACCCCTACAATCACCCGTCCTACCTCCCAGGAGTCGTCCACCCCTACAATCACCCGTTCCCCCCCCTACAATCACCCGTCGTCCCACCCAGGATTCATCTCCCCCCCCCCACAATCACCCATCCTCTCTCCCAGGATTCATCTCCCCCCCCCCTACAATCTCCCATCCTCCCTCCCAGGATTTATCTTCCCCCCTGCAATCACCCGTCCTCTCTCCCAGGATTCATCCCCCCCCCTACAATCCCCAATCCTCTCTCCCAGGATTCACCCCCCCTACAATCTCCCCCTTCCTCCCTCCCAGGATTCATCTTCCCCCCTACAATCACCCGTCCTACCTCCCAGGAGTCGTCCACCCCTACAATCACCCGTCATACCTCCCAGGAGTCGTCCACCCCTACAATCACCCGTCCCCCCCCCTACAATCACCCGTCGTCCCTCCCAGGATTCATCTCCCCCCCCACAATCACCCATCCTCTCTCCCAGGATTCATCTCCCCCCCCTACAATCTCCCATCCTCCCTCCCAGGATTTATCTTCCCCCCTGCAATCACCCATCCTCTCTCCCAGGATTCATCTCCCCCCCCTACAATCTCCCATCCTCCCTCCCAGGATTTATCTTCCCCCCCTGCAATCACCCATCCTCTCTCCCAGGATTCATCCCCCCCCTACAATCCCCAATCCTCTCTCCCAGGATTCACCCCCCCCTACAATCTCCCCCTTCCTCCCTCCCAGGATTCATCTTCCCCCCTACAATCACCCGTCCTACCTCCCAGGAGTCGTCCACCCCTACAATCACCCGTCCTACCTCCCAGGAGTCGTCCACCCCTACAATCACCCGTTCCCCCCCCCTACAATCACCCATCGTCCCTCCCAGGATTCATCTCCCCTCCCCCACAATCACCCATCCTCTCTCCCAGGATTCATCTCCCCCCCTACAATCTCCCATCCTGCCTCCCAGGATTTATCTTCCCCCCTGCAATCACCCATCCTCTCTCCCAGGATTCATCTCCCCCCCCCTACAATCTCCTATCCTCCCTCCCAGGATTTATCTTCCCCCCTGCAATCACCCATCCTCTCTCCCAGGATTCATCCCCCCCCCCTACAATCCCCAATCCTCTCTCCCAGGATTCACCCCCCCTACAATCTCCCCCTTCCTCCCTCCCAGGATTCATCCCCCCCTACAATCTCCCATCCTCCCTCCCAGGATTCACCCCCCCCTACAATCCCCGATCCTCTCTCCCAGGATTCACCCCCCCTACAATCTCCCCCTTCCTCCCTCCCAGGATTCATCCCCCCCTACAATCACCCGTCCTCCCTCCCAGCAGTCCCCCCCCCCCCTACAATCACCCATCCTCCCTCCCAGGATTCATCTTCCCCCCTACAATCACCCGTCCTACCTCCCAGGAGTCGTCCACCCCTACAATCACCCGTCCTACCTCCCAGGAGTCGTCCACCCCTACAATCACCCGTTCCCCCCCCTACAATCACCCGTCGTCCCTCCCAGGATTCATCTCCCCCCCCCACAATCACCCATCCTCTCTCCCAGGATTCATCCCCCCCCCTACAATCTCCCATCCTCCCTCCCAGGATTTATCTTCCCCCCTGCAATCACCCATCCTCTCTCCCAGGATTCATCTCCCCCCCCTACAATCTCCCATCCTCCCTTCCAGGATTTATCTTCCCCCCTGCAATCACCCATCCTCTCTCCCAGGATTCATCCCCCCCCTACAATCCCCAATCCTCTCTCCCAGGATTCACCCCCCCCTACAATCTCCCCCTTCCTCCCTCCCAGGATTCATCCCCCCCCTACAATCTCCCATCCTCCCTCCCAGGATTCACCCCCCCCCCTACAATCCCGGATCCTCTCTCCCAGGATTCACCCCCCCCTACAATCTCCCCCTTCCTCCCTCCCAGGATTCACCCCCCCCTACAATCTCCCATCCTCCCTCCCAGGATTCACCCCCCCTACAATCCCCGATCCTCCCTCCCAGGTTTCATCTTCTCCCCTACAATTCCCCGTCCTCCCTCCCAGGAGTCGTCTTCCCCCCTACAATCACCCCCCCACAATCACCCGTCCTCCCTCCCAGAATTCACCCCCCCTACAATCTCCCATCCTCCCCCCTAGGATTTATCTTCCCCCCTACAATCACCCCCCCCCACAATCACCCGTCCTCCCTCCCAGGATTCACCCCCCCCTACAATCCCCTTTCCTCCCTCCCAGGATTCATCTTCCCCCCTACAATCCCCTGTACTCCCTCCCCCCTACAATCCCCCGTCCTCCCTCCCAGGATTCGTCTTCCCCCCTACAATCCCTCCCCCCAGGAGTCATTTTAGCCCATACAATCCCCCATTCTCTCTTCTTGGATTCGTCTTACCCCTACGAACCCTGTCCTTCTCAGGATTCATTTTGCCCTCTACAATGCCCTGTCTTTCCCAGGATCTACCCCCCCCCCACCCCACCAAGGATCTCTGCACTCCTCCAGGATATCTGTCTTTCTACTCAGGATCACTATACTGCACTTCCCCCAGGATTACCCCCCCTCCCCCAAGGGTCACCAGTCCAAAATCACCATAATCCACACCCAGGATCCTTTTCCTCCACCCAGGATCTTATCACCTCTCCCCCCTTCCCCCAACGATCACCATCCTCTCTCCCACAAATTTAATCCCCCTTCCCAGATGACCCCTAACCCCCAGAATTGCCAGTATAGCTGTCTTCCTCTCAGGGTGTCCTGCTCCTCAAGATTTCCATCCTCCCTTCAGAATCATTTTGCTCATTCCCATGACTGCTGTCCTCCTTCTAGGATGGCTGCCTCCCCCCCCCCCCCCCCAAGGATCTCTTACCCCTGGATCACTATTCTCCCTCCAGGATCATGGTCTGCCTTAGGGATTGCTCCCCCCTCTTTTCTCCCAGACTTACTATAGTCTCTCCCAGGACTGGATCAGCACCCTTCTCAGGATTTCCATCCTTCCCTCATGGTCACCTTTTTTCATCCAGGAATCACTGTCCTCCCTCCAAAGATCGCTACTCTCCCCTCAGGATCGCCATCCTCCCCCCCACCACCCCAATTGCTATCCTCCTCTCAGGATCGTTGTCTCCCCCCTGCTCCCGCCTTTTCCTCAGGATCACAGATCCCAAGAATCAGTGTTCTTCCCCCAGGATCACTGTCCCCCAGGATCGCTGCTCCCACCTTCAGGATCACTATCCCCCTTTCCAGGATTCCCATCCTACCACCACTATCCTCCTCCCCCTTCTCAGGTGAACATAGCCCTGCTGGCACACATTGCCCTCTTCTCAGGTGAACACGGCCCTGCTGGCACACATTGCCCTCTTCTCAGGTGAACACGGCTTTGCTGCACACATTATTCTCTTCTCAGATGAACACAGCTCTGCTGGCACACATTGCCCTCTTCTCAGGTGAACACGGCCCTGCTGGCACACATTGCCCTCGTCTCAGGTGAACACGGCCCTGCTGGCACACATTGCCCTCTTCTCAGGTGAACACGGCTCCGCTGGCACACATTGCCCTCTTCTCAGGTGAACACGGCCCTGCTGGCACACATTGCCCTCTTCTCAGGTGAACACAGCCCTGCTGGCACACATTGCCCTCTTCTCAGGTGAACACGGCCCTGCTGGCACACTATACCCTCTTCTCAGGTGAACACGGCCCTGCTGGCACACATTGCCCTCTTCTCAGGTGAACATGGCCCTGCTGGCACACATTGCCCTCTTCTCAGGTGAACACGGCCCTGCTGGCACACATTGCCCTCTTCTCAGGTGAACACGGCCCTGCTGGCACACATTGCCCTCTTCTCAGGTAAACACGGCCCTGCTGGCACACATTGCCCTCTTCTCAGGTGAACACGGCCCTGCTGGCACACATTGCCCTCTTCTCAGGTGAACACGGCACTGCTGGCACACATTGCCCTCTTCTCAGGTAAACACGGCCCTGCTGGCACACATTGCCCTCTTCTCAGGTGAACACGGCCCTGCTGGCACACATTGCCCTCTTCTCAGGTGAACACGGCCCTGCTGGCACACATTATCCTCTTCTCAGGTGAACACGGCCCTGCTGGCACACATTGCCCTCTTCTCAGGTGAACACGGCCCTGCTGGCACACATTATCCTCTTTTCAGGTGAACACGGCCCTGCTGGTACACATTGCCCTCTTCTCAAGTAAACACGGCCCTGCTGGCACACATTATCCTCTTCTCAGGTGAACACAGCCCTGCTGGCACACATTGCCCTCTTCTCAGGTGAACACGGCCCTGCTGGCACACATTGCCCTCTTCTTAGGTGAACACGGCCCTGCTGGCACACATTATCCTCTTCTCAGGTGAACACAGCCCTGCTGGCACACATTGCCCTCTTCTCAGGTGAACACGGCCCTGCTGGCACACTATACCCTCTTCTCAGGTGAACACGGCCCTGCTGGCACACATTGCCCTCTTCTCAGGTGAACACGGCCCTGCTGGCACACATTGCCCTCTTCTCAGGTGAACACGGCCCTGCTGGCACACATTGCCCTCTTCTCAGGTGAACACGGCCCTGCTGGCACACATTATCCTCTTCTCAGGTGAACACAGCCCTGCTGGCACACATTGCCCTCTTCTCAGGTGAACACGGCCCTGCTGGCACACATTATCCTCTTCTCAGGTGAACACAGCCCTGCTGGCACACATTGCCCTCTTCTCAGGTGAACACAGCCCTGCTGGCACACTATACCCTCTTCTCAGGTGAACACGGCCCTGCTGGCACACATTGCCCTCTTCTCAGGTGAACACGGCCCTGCTGGCACACATTGCCCTCTTCTCAGGTGAACACGGCTCTGCTGGCACACATTGCCCTCTTCTCAGGTGAACACGGCCCTGCTGGCACACATTGCCCTCTTCTCAGGTGATCACGGCTCTGCTGGCACACATTGCCCTCTTCTCAGGTGAACACAGCCCTGCTGGCACACATTGCCCTCTTCTCAGGTGAACATGGCTCTGCTGGCACACATTGCCCTCTTCTCAGGTGAACACGGCCCTGCTGGCACACATTGCCCTCTTCTCAGGTGAACACGGCTCTGCTGGCACACATTGCCCTCTTCTCAGGTGAACACAGCCCTGCTGGCACACATTGCCCTCTTCTCAGGTGAACATGGCTCTGCTGGCACACATTGCTCTCTTCTCAGGTGAACACGGCCCTGCTGGCACACATTGCCCTCTTCTCAGGTGAACATGGCTCTGCTGGCACACATTGCTCTCTTCTCAGGTGAACACGGCCCTGCTGGCACACATTGCCCTCTTCTCAGGTGAACACGGCCCTGCTGGCACACATTGCCCTCTTCTCAGGTGAACATGGCTCTGCTGGCACACATTGCTCTCTTCTCAGGTGAACACGGCCCTGCTGGCACACATTGCCCTCTTCTCAGGTGAACATGGCTCTGCTGGCACACATTGCTCTCTTCTCAGGTGAACATGGCTCTGCTGGCACACATTGCCCTCTTCTCAGGTGAACACAGCCCTGCTGGCACACATTGCCCTCTTCTCAGGTGAACATGGCTCTGCTGGCACACATTGCTCTCTTCTCAGGTGAACACGGCCCTGCTGGCACACATTGCCCTCTTCTCAGGTGAACATGGCTCTGCTGGCACACATTGCTCTCTTCTCAGGTGAACACGGCCCTGCTGGCACACATTGCCCTCTTCTCAGGTGAACATGGCTCTGCTGGCACACATTGCTCTCTTCTCAGGTGAACACGGCCCTGCTGGCACACATTGCCCTCTTCTCAGGTGAACATGGCTCTGCTGGCACACATTGCCCTCTTCTCAGGTGAACACGGCCCTGCTGGCACACATTGCCCTCTTCTCAGGTGAACACGGCTCTGCTGGCACACATTGCCCTCTTCTCAGGTGAACACAGCCCTGCTGGCACACATTGCCCTCTTCTCAGGTGAACATGGCTCTGCTGGCACACATTGCTCTCTTCTCAGGTGAACACGGCCCTGCTGGCACACATTGCCCTCTTCTCAGGTGAACATGGCTCTGCTGGCACACATTGCTCTCTTCTCAGGTGAACACGGCCCTGCTGGCACACATTGCCCTCTTCTCAGGTGAACACGGCCCTGCTGGCACACATTGCCCTCTTCTCAGGTGAACATGGCTCTGCTGGCACACATTGCTCTCTTCTCAGGTGAACACGGCCCTGCTGGCACACATTGCCCTCTTCTCAGGTGAACATGGCTCTGCTGGCACACATTGCTCTCTTCTCAGGTGAACATGGCTCTGCTGGCACACATTGCCCTCTTCTCAGGTGAACACAGCCCTGCTGGCACACATTGCCCTCTTCTCAGGTGAACATGGCTCTGCTGGCACACATTGCTCTCTTCTCAGGTGAACACGGCCCTGCTGGCACACATTGCCCTCTTCTCAGGTGAACATGGCTCTGCTGGCACACATTGCTCTCTTCTCAGGTGAACACGGCCCTGCTGGCACACATTGCCCTCTTCTCAGGTGAACATGGCTCTGCTGGCACACATTGCTCTCTTCTCAGGTGAACACAGCCCTGCTGGCACACATTGCCCTCTTTTCGGTGGTGTGGAACATATTGAGTCACTTTGTTCTGCTCTCAGGAGGCTTCTCAGTCTCCTCAGCCCCAAGCAACTGTGAGTAATTCTTCCCAAAATTAGTCACTGCAACCCACACCGCTCTGAACACCTACTACTTGTTATGCCGGCGGCCTGATAATAAACAACCGAAGAGGAAACAAACAATATTAGATTTCCCCCATGTGCTGGGTTGCCCATGACCTCGGGATCTATTGCCCAAAGCAGCACCCCCTCCCCCCCAAAGTATTGGATCTACAATCAGGGAACCCTATCAGTGTCTCTGACTTCCCCGGGTGGAACAACTTAATGGTCGGTTTTTATTTACACAATCAGACGCATTCTCTATATCATTTCCTCATTTACATGTTAAAAACGACCTCTTCATATCAGTCAACTGCCTGCTGGGATCTTCTAAATTCCAAAAATATTCATAAATACATTTATTCTTCTTGTATCCATGGTGACAGTGCTCTCCTCATCCCTGTGCTCCTGTAATTGGTCCTCACAGAGGTCCAAGTATAGACAGCCTAGTGCATGGAACGTGGCATCCCAAGACATTGGCCTTATAGGTCTACCACACTGTGAGTGTCGTCATCGGTGAGCGAGGGGGGTCCCGCACATCTAGATGAATGGAGGGGTGCATTGATTCTTATTTCAGCATTGGGGGACAGTCATGTGATGGTTGTATACTGCCTACTCTGATCTGCGGTGTGGTGGTCTACATAAAGCCGGCCATACGTAGAATCTATTTTCTGCAACCATGGACAGTGATGACCGGGGAATCCCTCCCGGGAGAAGACACGGAGTATTGCTAGTGGTTATACTAGGCACTAGCGAGAATCGCATGTAAAATCCGGCAGGCTGGTTGTTCCCACGTTGATCGTTTGTTTAACTTGGTACATTCCGCCTGCCCATGCATGGTTCCTGCCAGTGGTGGCGCATCCCTTAGGGGTGCACGGGCGCCGCCCCCCTAGACATGTGTAGCGCCCTGCTACTATTGAGTAGGCGCTATGTCTAAATTTAAGATATCTGAGCTGTAGTTTGGCTCAGAATGATTCTGTTAAATTGCTGGTTTCTGTTCCAGTCCAGCTGTGTATCGCATTTTCCACTTGACTGTAGGTGTCGCTGTCACCACAGGTCAAGGTTGGAAATGCAGCAGGCTGGGTGTATTGGGTGCCTTTTACCCAGAAGCAGCTCAGTGAGAGTGGTCCCCCCGCTGTGCATTCTGGGAGAGGGTACTTAAGGGACAGACACCGTTTTCCGGGTCTCTCTGACCTGATGGCGCTCCTGGCCTAAGGTGTGCCATGACAGTGCTTCTGTCTCGGGGCCTGCTTGCCCGAGGCTCCGTTGCTGATAGTAGGCCCAGGAGTTTCTGGGGCCTACTGGTCCAGGGGTGGTCCCGTGCTGTCTTGCCTGCGGGGAGAAGCCGAACAATTGGAGACTAAAAATTGGAGGACGCATCCCGGCCCATCTACCTTGCAGTGTTGCCGGCTTGGCTGAAAGAAACTGGTACTGTGTGACTTTACTTAGACTTTGCAAAAGTTCTGGATCATACAATCCTGTGGCGGAGGATTGTGCAGAGACTATGTGTTATTCTTCAAGTCTGTGGCAGAGACTATGACCGAACACCGCACCGGCTGCTAGGTCAGTGAGAGAGGCCTATCCGGTGGTTGCTAGATCCAGGGTGGAAACTGTTTGTCCTCTAGATCAAGAGAAGTACCCGTGATCTGCAAATACAAGGTACCTGAATCTCCCCTAACCCTCCATCCCTCTAACTGACTTGTTGGTGCTGACATAAGTGAACAACTCTTCAATGGGACCACTATGACAGATACGGTGGAACAGAAAGGTAACGGCAAGGCCCAAAAATCAAACCAGCAGCTTGTGTGGGGGCAGTGCTACACGTGGGGGCTCGAGTCCGGGATTTGCCATTACCTGTCGCAACTCAAGTAAACTGTTCACCGGGAGCCTATGCTACAAAGAGGGCTCTGGACTGTGTTATTTTCTGAAAAAAGGGGTACTTTGCGGATCGCTTTTAGCCGCGTGGGCTGTGGGCGGAGCCAAGAAAGTAAGAAGCCCGCGAACTACGTGACTGGAGAAACAAGTGGGAGTACTTCCCGCCTGTTTGCTGCGTGAGACGCCGCGTGTGTGTCCAACACTTAACAGAGAATCGGAATACCGCCATGTCTTTAGTTCTGTAGATGCAGTCTGCTATGGGGCGCAGGATGTTTCCTGTGGGTACCGCTACAAGTGCCATGCTGCCGGGAACTACGCTGACTGATACTGGCATTCGTCTGAAACCGCATGGGCGATTCGTACTGTACGTGATTTGAGATGTCGAGGCATTGGGTATGCTGTGCAACAGGTGCGAAGGACTGGCCGTAAACCCCCGTCCATTTGTTAGGTGCCTACACTGCGGGGAGTACCTGTTTGCCGTAGAGCAACCCACAATGCCGCCCTGTGCCTACTGGATGGACTGGCCCACAGGCATCGCTACAGAGGAGGCTGGGGCCTTTGCTTCTGTGGCTAGACCTGCACTTGCCACATCTGCTACAATGACTGTTCCAGAGGGAGATGGCGCTGTTGCTGCCATTGAGGAGTCATCAGCGGACGTCGCTACTGCTGTTACCTCCACTACTGTTACCTCAGCTGCCTTTGGTCCCGCTGCACCTGTCCAAAAGAAGGTGGGATATGTGAAAGCCTCCCGCGGCCGGGGTCGAGGCCTAACCCAAAGACTACCCGAACCGGATCCAAAGGAAAGTCTGATTCCTGAGACGTCCACGACAGGAACGGGTAAGAGATCTGGGGAAAGTGCACATATGGGGACTGTTTGTAAATATGTGCCCGCGGAGGAGTTACGGGACTCTGAAATAGATTCTTTGTCTGACATCTATGGAGACGATGATTTGTTCGAGACCATGTCTCAGGAGATGTTATGGGCCAATGGAGATGATACTGCTTCGGCCTTCACCTTTTCTGAATGGACAGCCATGGACTCGGGGAAGAAATCTCCCAGTGTGGAAACCCCAGTTACTACTAGTGAAATCCTGGCCAGATGTACCAGTTTGTTTGGGTCAGGAAAGCTGTCTATTAATACTATGGTGCACAAGTCTCCAACCTCATGTATATCTCCTGGGTGTGGAAGCACCAGAGCTCTGCCAAGACTTGCCCGGCTACAAAGAGTGCTCAACAAAAGGGTAGCCACGGAGTATGGTCTGGAATTTCCCTATGTCCCCTTGGAGATCATGCAGGAAATTGAGTCCAGCAGAGAGAAGTGGTACGGTGAGGCTGTTTGGGACTATTTTTCCGTACCTAAACCTTTCAGGAGAGCAGGCTATTTGGCTACTATGGATGATCGTTTCAATGGATGTCTGCTGCATTGGAGCTATGGTAGACACATTCATGCCGACAAGGTGGTCATCTGCCGCCCAGGGAAGGACAATGTCGTTTATTTCATCACCACCCTGGATAAACAAGGAAAGCCGGTAACCTTGCCTGATCCCCGGTTTTACTGGTGATCGTCAACAGTGACTGTCCGGATTTTCAATTTGCTGAAAGAGGAAGATTTTCTTTTTCTGAAGGACTGTGGGGTACATAGCTAGGTAGTGTTAGGTTACTGGAAACAACGGAGTCAATATTCCTCTACCTGTTCCAGTACTTGTGTTCAAGGACTTTGTCATGTTGTTCTTCTGCCACTAGGTGGTGGAAGTTTGCTCAGCAAAACTGGACTCTTTTTTACACTTAGCTACCCACATAAAAAAAATAAATATATATAATATATGGAGGAAAGAAAGGCTCATCTCTCAGGAAGTGAGGCTTTGCTTCCTGTTGCATAGTGATGCGCTTTATATTGTTGTCTGTGTGTTTTTGTTTTTCAGGTACACTGGATCTTCTGTCCAAACTGCTGGAGAGTGGGTGGTTTAGATAGATAGTATAATTCTGCTGTGTGTAATTATGTTAAACTTGTATTTCTTTTACTACCTCACCCTTTTCCTTTCCCCATCCAAGTTTTTGGGATTCAGGTATCGACTCTCAGGAGTGAGAGTCAATTTTTTGTCTTTCAAGACGATGAGGACATCGTCTGTTGCAGTGGGGGAAGTGTATAGCGCCCTGCTCCTAGTAAGTAGGCGCTATGTTTAAATGTAAGTTATCTGAGCTGTAGTTTGGCTCGGAATAATTGTGTTAAATTGCTGGTTTATGTTCCAGTCCAGCTGTGTTGCGCTTTTTCCACTTGACTGTGAGTGTCGCTGTCACCACAGGTCAAGGTTGGAATTTCAGCAGGCTGGGTGTATTGGGTGCCTTTTACACAGAAGCAGCCCAATGGGAGTGGTCCCCCCGCTGTGCATTCTGGGAGAGGGTACTTAAGGGACAGACCCCGTTTTCAGGGTCTCTCTGGCCTGATTGCCCTGCTGGCCTAAGGTGTGCCGTGACAGTTCTTCTGTCTCGGGGCCTGTTGGCCCGAGGCTCCGTTACTGATAGTAGGCACAGGAGTTTCTGGGGGCCTACTTGTCCAGGGGTGGTCCTGTGCTGTCTTGCCTGCCGGAAGAAGCCGAACAATTGGAGACTCAATTGGAGGACGCATCCTGGCCCATCTACCTCGCAGTGTTGCCGGCTTGGCTGAAAGAAACTGGTACTGTGTGACTGTACTTAGACTTTACAAAAGTTCTGGATCATTCAATCCTGTGGCAGAGGATTGTGCAGAGACTATGTGTTATTCTTCAAGTCTGTGGCAGAGACTATGACCGAGCACCGCACCGGCTGCTAGGTCAGTGAGAGAGGCCTATCCGGTGGTTGCTAGATCCAGGGTGGACACTGTTTGTCCTCTGGATCAAGAGAAGTACCCGTGATCTGCAAATACAAGGTACCTGAATCTCCCCCAACCCTCCATCCCTCTAACTGACCTTGTTTAATAAAACCATTGAAAAGATGTGTTGGTGATGACATCTGTGAACAACTCTTCAATGGGACCCCCTATGACGAATACGGTGGAACACAACGGTAACGGCAAGGCCCAAAAATAAACCAGCAGCTCCTGCGGGGGCAGTGCTACACATGTGTCCTGCCCCCAGAGATACAATATAACCCCATAGAGGGATATCCAGCACAGAGATACAATGTAACCCCATAGAGGGATATCCAGTACAGAGATACAATGTAACCCCATAGAGAGATATCCAGTACAGAGATACAATGTAACCCCATAGAGGGATATCCAGTACAGAGATACAATGTAACCCCATAGAGAGATATCCAGTACAGAGATACAATGTAACCCCATAGAGAGATATCCAGTACAGAGATACAATGTAACCCCATACAGAGATATCCAATACAGAGATACAATGTAACCCCATAGAGGGATATCCAGCACAGAGATACAATGTAACCCCATAGAGGGATATCCAGTACAGAGATACAATGTAACCCCATAGAGAGATATCCAGTACAGAGATACAATGTAACCCCATAGAGGGATATCCAGTACAGAGATACAATGTAACCCCATAGAGAGATATCCAGTACAGAGATACAATGTAACCCCATAGAGAGATATCCAGCACAGAGATACAATGTAACCCCATAGAGGGATATCCAGCACAGAGATACAATGTAACCCCATAGAGAGATATCCAGTACAGAGATACAATGTAACCCCATAGAGGGATATCCAGTACAGAGATACAATGTAACCCCATAGAGGGATATCCAGTACAGAGATACAATGTAACCCCATAGAGAGATATCCAGTACAGAGATACAATGTAACCCCATAGAGAGATATCCAGCACAGAGATACAATGTAGCCCCATAGAGGGATATCCAGTACAGAGATACAATGTAACCCCATAGAGGGATATCCAGCACAGAGATACAATGTAACCCCATAGAGGGATATCCAGTACAGAGATACAATGTAACCCCATAGAGAGATATCCAGTACAGAGATACAATGTAGCCCCATAGAGGGATATCCAGTACAGATACAATGTAACCCCATAGAGAGATATCCAGTACAGAGATACAATGTAACCCCATAGAGGGATATCCAGTACAGAGATACAATGTAGCCCCATAGAGGGATATCCAGTACAGATACAATGTAACCCCATAGAGGGATATCCAGCACAGAGATACAATGTAACCCCATAGAGAGATATCCAGTACAGAGATACAATGTAACCCCATAGAGGGATATCCAGTACAGAGATATAATGTAACCCCATAGAGGGATATCCAGTACAGAGATACAATGTAACCCCATAGAGAGATATCCAGTACAGAGATACAATGTAACCCCATAGAGGGATATCCAGTACAGAGATACAATGTAACCCCATAGAGAGATATCCAGTACAGAGATACAATGTAACCCCATAGAGAGATATCCAGTACAGAGATACAATGTAACCCCATAGAGAGATATCCAGTACAGAGATACAATGTAACCCCATAGAGAGATATCCAGTACAGAGATACAATGTAACCCCATAGAGAGATATCCAGTACAGAGATACAATGTAACCCCATAGAGAGATATCCAGTACAGAGATACAATGTAACCCCATAGAGGGATATCCAGTACAGAGATACAATGTAACCCCATAGAGAGATATCCAGTACAGAGATACAATGTAACCCCATAGAGGGATATCCAGTACAGAGATACAATGTAACCCCATAGAGAGATATCCAGTACAGAGATACAATGTAACCCCATAGAGAGATATCCAGTACAGAGATACAATGTAACCCCATAGAGAGATATCCAGTACAGAGATACAATGTAACCCCATAGAGGGATATCCAGTACAGAGATACAATGTAACCCCATAGAGAGATATCCAGTACAGAGATACAATGTAACCCCATAGAGGGATATCCAGTACAGAGATACAATGTAACCCCATAGAGAGATATCCAGTACAGAGATACAATGTAACCCCATAGAGAGATATCCAGTACAGAGATACAATGTAACCCCATAGAGAGATATCCAGTACAGAGATACAATGTAACCCCATAGAGAGATATCCAGTACAGAGATACAATGTAACCCCATAGAGAGATATCCAGTACAGAGATACAATGTAACCCCATAGAGAGATACCCAGTACAGAGATACAATGTAACCCCATAGAGGGATATCCAGTACAGAGATACAATGTAACCCCATAGAGAGATATCCAGTACAGAGATACAATGTAACCCCATAGAGGGATATCCAGTACAGAGATATAATGTAACCCCATAGAGGGATATCCAGTACAGAGATACAATGTAACCCCATAGAGGGATATCCAATACAGAGATACAATGTAACCCCATAGAGAGATATCCAGTACAGAGATACAATGTAACCCCATAGAGAGATATCCAGTACAGAGATACAATGTAACCCCATAGAGGGATATCCAGTACAGAGATACAATGTAACTCCATAGAGAGATATCCAGTACAGAGATACAATGTAACCCCATAGAGAGATATCCAGTACAGAGATACAATGTAACCCCATAGAGGCATATCCAGTACAGAGATACAATGTAACCCCATAGAGGGATATCCAGTACACAGATACAATGTAACCCCATAGAGGGATATCCAGTACAGAGATACAATGTAACCCCATAGAGGCATATCCAGTACAGAGATACAATGTAACCCCATAGAGAGATTTCCAGTACAGAGATACAATGTAACCCCATAGAGGGATATCCAGTAGCAGTGGCAACCCGTCCATTAGTGGCGCACGGGTAACTCCCCCAGCCCCCCATCCATGCGTCTGGCCCCTTAAACTACATGCAGGGAGCCGGACGTATGGATTCCAATGGGGGGCTTCAAGAAAGGGTGGGCTCGGGGAGCAGAGCACTGCGCCCTGATCCCACCCAGTTGTGTGACAATAGCCATTTAATATTCGCTATTATCACACTGATTCTCCTCTCAGGCCAGTCAGTAAGCGGGTCGTGAGACCCGTTTCCAATTGGACGAAAGGAGAAGCCATCCTATTGGCCTATGAGGAGGAAGGAGGAGGAGACGCATGGCTGAGGAGATGCATGGGAATCCCGGAACACGGAGGAGTCTGGAAGGGAAGTCTCCACCTGTCAGCACAGGGTGAGTGAGCTGGCAACGAGGGGGGGGGGGTATGGTGCACAGTGCAGGCTGGGGGGGTGAGGTCCGTCTGCCGCACCCCCCCCCCCAACTGATGGAGCACCAGCCACCACAAAATAATTTCCTCTGCCTTCTCTGACTGAACCCCCCCCCAAAAATGTTCATACATTTCGGGGGTGGGGCGCAGTTTGGCAGGTTCATCCTGGGCTCTAGTCCTAGCACTGCAGCAAAGAGTGAGAGGCATTCACCAACAGAGGCAGTACCGTCAATCCAAAAAGCAGTGGGCGGGGCTGGGTGTGGCCAGCCAGTTGCTGATTGACAAGTACATGTTGGTGAATCAGCACAGGCTATGCTGAAAGCCACACCCCCTGTAATACATTCTCTTACCACTGCTGCACAGGCAGGCACAGCTACATCAGAGTGACAACTCTGCTCTGAATTGAGGAGCAGTGCAGTATTGTTGTCACCCCATCACAGGAAGCTGCATTAGGTGGACTTTGCTGACAGGTATGTGTGGGGCTCTGCAGGGGGACTAAGTGGAAATTTTAAGTGCAGATGGACTTTAATTAATATTATATTAATATTAAGTGCTACTGAATATTTTTTTTTAGGAGACCAGAGTTCTACTTTCACGAGACCGGTCACCAACAACTCCAGGAAGAGTCACTTCCCTGGAACAGCCCCTCCCTCCTTGTATGTTACTCTTGTATGCCTTTACTCTTCTGGGCAAGTCTAATTACTGTCTGTGCTGGCCCAGCTCCTCGGCCCCCTAACTATTCTTGTATGTTGATGCTGGGGTAGGTGTAAAGGGGGATGCTATTGAGTATCACTTGAGTGGCAGCTCTGAGTCTGCTGGGGCTGCTGACATCACATCCAAGATGGCGGCACCCAGCAGCAGCAGGCCACCCCCCCGTTCCTTTTGCCATGTAGACTTTTCTTCTAGAGCTGTGTATTTACTGATCCGCACAGTGGTCCCCCCTCCTCCCATAGCCTGCGTCAGGTGAAGAGGGGGTCGCAGCTTCACTCTTCCTCCATTAGTGGACAGTCACTTGTCTGCAGATCTTCTCCCGCCTCTAATAATAAGACGTCACCCATTTCCACAGCATCTCAAGTGTTTCTTTTATAAGCAGCTTTTACATCCTCACAAAGCTCAGCAATAATGACAGCGAATTGTTCAGCTGCACTTAGTGATATTCCGGCCTTTGAATGTCACCGGCACGTCTCCGTCTGTACGGAATCCAAACCCAGCAAGAGAGTGCAAAACTGCACAGATTGTGCCTCACTCCTCACTCTGATCCCGTATCAGGAGGTGTGAGGTCTGATCCCGTATCGGGAGGTGTGAGGTCTGATCCCGTATCGGGAGGTGTGAGGTCTGATCCCGTATCGGGAGGTGTGAGGTCTGATCCCGTATCGGGAGGTGTGAGGTCTGATCCCGTATCGGGAGGTGTGAGGTCTGATCCCGTATCGGGAGGTGTGAGGTCTGATCCCGTATCGGGAGGTGTGAGGTCTGATCCCGTATCGGGAGGTGTGAGGTCTGATCCCGTATCGGGCTGTGTGAGGTCTGATCCCGTATCGGGCTGTGTGAGGTCTGATCCCGTATCGGGCTGTGTGAGGTCTGATCCCGTATCGGGCTGTGTGAGGTCTGATCCCGTATCGGGCTGTGTGAGGTCTGATCCCGTATCGGGCTGTGTGAGGTCTGATCCCGTATCGGGCGGTGTGAGGTCTGATCCCGTATCGGGAGGTGTGAGGTCTGATCCCGTATCTGGAGGTGTGAGGTCTGATCCCGTATCGGGAGGTGTGAGGTCTGATCCCGTATCGGGAGGTGTGAGGTCTGATCCCGTATCGGGAGGTGTGAGGTCTGATCCCGTATCGGGAGGTGTGAGGTCTGATCCCGTATCGGGAGGTGTGAGGTCTGATCCCGTATCGGGAGGTGTGAGGTCTGATCCCGTATCGGGAGGTGTGAGGTCTGATCCCGTATCGGGAGGTGTATGGTCTGATCCCGTATCGGGCTGTGTGAGGTCTGATCCCGTATCGGGCTGTGTGAGGTCTGATCCCGTATCGGGAGGTGTGAGGTCTGATCCCGTATCGGGCTGTGTGAGGTCTGATCCCGTATCGGGCTGTGTGAGGTCTGATCCCGTATCGGGCTGTGTGAGGTCTGATCCCGTATCGGGCTGTGTGAGGTCTGATCCCGTATCGGGCTGTGTGAGGTCTGATCCCGTATCGGGCTGTGTGAGGTCTGATCCCGTATCGGGAGGTGTGAGGTCTGATCCCGTATCGGGAGGTGTGAGGTCTGATCCCGTATCGGGAGGTGTGAGGTCCGATCCCGTATCGGGCGGTGTGAGGTCTGATCCCGTATCGGGAGGTGTGAGGTCTGATCCCGTATCGGGAGGTGTGAGGTCTGATCCCGTATCGGGCTGTGTGAGGTCTGATCCCGTATCGGGAGGTGTGAGGTCTGATCCCGTATCGGGAGGTGTGAGGTCTGATCCCGTATCGGGAGGTGTGAGGTCTGATCCCGTATCGGGAGGTGTGAGGTCTGATCCCGTATCGGGAGGTGTGAGGTCTGATCCCGTATCGGGCTGTGTGAGGTCTGATCCCGTATCGGGAGGTGTGAGGTCTGATCCCGTATCGGGAGGTGTGAGGTCTGATCCCGTATCGGGAGGTGTGAGGTCTGATCCCGTATCGGGAGGTGTGAGGTCTGATCCCGTATCGGGAGGTGTGAGGTCTGATCCCGTATCGGGAGGTGTGAGGTCTGATCCCGTATCGGGAGGTGTGAGGTCTGATCCCGTATCGGGAGGTGTGAGGTCTGATCCCGTATCGGGAGGTGTGAGGTCTGATCCCGTATCGGGCTGTGTGAGGTCTGATCCCGTATCGGGCTGTGTGAGGTCTGATCCCGTATCGGGCTGTGTGAGGTCTGATCCCGTATCGGGCTGTGTGAGGTCTGATCCCGTATCGGGAGGTGTGAGGTCTGATCCCGTATCGGGAGGTGTGAGGTCTGATCCCGTATCGGGAGGTGTGAGGTCTGATCCCGTATCGGGAGGTGTGAGGTCTGATCCCGTATCGGGAGGTGTGAGGTCTGATCCCGTATCGGGAGGTGTGAGGTCTGATCCCGTATCGGGCTGTGTGAGGTCTGATCCCGTATCGGGAGGTGTGAGGTCTGATCCCGTATCGGGAGGTGTGAGGTCTGATCCCGTATCGGGAGGTGTGAGGTCTGATCCCGTATCGGGAGGTGTGAGGTCTGATCCCGTATCGGGAGGTGTGAGGTCTGATCCCGTATCGGGAGGTGTGAGGTCTGATCCCGTATCGGGAGGTGTGAGGTCTGATCCCGTATCGGGAGGTGTGAGGTCTGATCCCGTATCGGGCTGTGTGAGGTCTGATCCCGTATCGGGCTGTGTGAGGTCTGATCCCGTATCGGGCTGTGTGAGGTCTGATCCCGTATCGGGCTGTGTGAGGTCTGATCCCGTATCGGGAGGTGTGAGGTCTGATCCCGTATCGGGAGGTGTGAGGTCTGATCCCGTATCGGGAGGTGTGAGGTCTGATCCCGTATCGGGAGGTGTGAGGTCTGATCCCGTATCGGGAGGTGTGAGGTCTGATCCCGTATCGGGCTGTGTGAGGTCTGATCCCGTATCGGGCTGTGTGAGGTCTGATCCCGTATCGGGAGGTGTGAGGTCTGATCCCGTATCGGGAGGTGTGAGGTCTGATCCCGTATCGGGAGGTGTGAGGTCTGATCCCGTATCGGGAGGTGTGAGGTCTGATCCCGTATCGGGCTGTGTGAGGTCTGATCCCGTATCGGGCTGTGTGAGGTCTGATCCCGTATCGGGCTGTGTGAGGTCTGATCCCGTATCGGGCTGTGTGAGGTCTGATCCCGTATCGGGAGGTGTGAGGTCTGATCCCGTATCGGGAGGTGTGAGGTCTGATCCCGTATCGGGAGGTGTGAGGTCTGATCCCGTATCGGGAGGTGTGAGGTCTGATCCCGTATCGGGCTGTGTGAGGTCTGATCCCGTATCGGGAGGTGTGAGGTCTGATCCCATATCGGGAGGTGTGAGGTCTGATCCCATATCGGGAGGTGTGAGGTCTGATCCCGTATCGGGAGGTGTGAGGTCTGATCCCGTATCGGGAGGTGTGAGGTCTGATCCCGTATCGGGAGGTGTGAGGTCTGATCCCGTATCGGGAGGTGTGAGGTCTGATCCCGTATCGGGAGGTGTGAGGTCTGATCCCGTATCGGGAGGTGTGAGGTCTGATCCCGTATCGGGAGGTGTGAGGTCTGATCCCGTATCGGGCTGTGTGAGGTCTGATCCCGTATCGGGCTGTGTGAGGTCTGATCCCGTATCGGGCTGTGTGAGGTCTGATCCCGTATCGGGCTGTGTGAGGTCTGATCCCGTATCGGGCTGTGTGAGGTCTGATCCCGTATCGGGAGGTGTGAGGTCTGATCCGTATCGGGAGGTGTGAGGTCTGATCCCGTATCGGGAGGTGTGAGGTCTGATCCCGTATCGGGAGGTGTGAGGTCTGATCCCGTATCGGGAGGTGTGAGGTCTGATCCCGTATCGGGCTGTGTGAGGTCTGATCCCGTATCGGGAGGTGTGAGGTCTGATCCCGTATCGGGAGGTGTGAGGTCTGATCCCGTATCGGGAGGTGTGAGGTCTGATCCCGTATCGGGAGGTGTGAGGTCTGATCCCGTATCGGGAGGTGTGAGGTCTGATCCCGTATCGGGAGGTGTGAGGTCTGATCCCGTATCGGGAGGTGTGAGGTCTGATCCCGTATCGGGAGGTGTGAGGTCTGATCCCGTATCGGGAGGTGTGAGGTCTGATCCCGTATCGGGCTGTGTGAGGTCTGATCCCGTATCGGGCTGTGTGAGGTCTGATCCCGTATCGGGCTGTGTGAGGTCTGATCCCGTATCGGGCTGTGTGAGGTCTGATCCCGTATCGGGAGGTGTGAGGTCTGATCCCGTATCGGGAGGTGTGAGGTCTGATCCCGTATCGGGAGGTGTGAGGTCTGATCCCGTATCGGGAGGTGTGAGGTCTGATCCCGTATCGGGCTGTGTGAGGTCTGATCCCGTATCGGGCTGTGTGAGGTCTGATCCCGTATCGGGAGGTGTGAGGTCTGATCCCGTATCGGGAGGTGTGAGGTCTGATCCCGTATCGGGAGGTGTGAGGTCTGATCCCGTATCGGGAGGTGTGAGGTCTGATCCCGTATCGGGCTGTGTGAGGTCTGATCCCGTATCGGGCTGTGTGAGGTCTGATCCCGTATCGGGCTGTGTGAGGTCTGATCCCGTATCGGGCTGTGTGAGGTCTGATCCCGTATCGGGAGGTGTGAGGTCTGATCCCGTATCGGGAGGTGTGAGGTCTGATCCCGTATCGGGAGGTGTGAGGTCTGATCCCGTATCGGGAGGTGTGAGGTCTGATCCCGTATCGGGAGGTGTGAGGTCTGATCCCGTATCGGGAGGTGTGAGGTCTGATCCCGTATCGGGAGGTGTGAGGTCTGATCCCGTATCGGGAGGTGTGAGGTCTGATCCCGTATCGGGCTGTGTGAGGTCTGATCCCGTATCGGGCTGTGTGAGGTCTGATCCCGTATCGGGCTGTGTGAGGTCTGATCCCGTATCGGGAGGTGTGAGGTCTGATCCCGTATCGGGAGGTGTGAGGTCTGATCCCGTATCGGGAGGTGTGAGGTCTGATCCCGTATCGGGCTGTGTGAGGTCTGATCCCGTATCGGGCTGTGTGAGGTCTGATCCCGTATCGGGAGGTGTGAGGTCTGATCCCGTATCGGGAGGTGTGAGGTCTGATCCCGTATCGGGAGGTGTGAGGTCTGATCCCGTATCGGGAGGTGTGAGGTCTGATCCCGTATCGGGAGGTGTGAGGTCTGATCCCGTATCGGGCTGTGTGAGGTCTGATCCCGTATCGGGCTGTGTGAGGTCTGATCCCGTATCGGGAGGTGTGAGGTCTGATCCCGTATCGGGAGGTGTGAGGTCTGATCCCGTATCGGGAGGTGTGAGGTCTGATCCCGTATCGGGAGGTGTGAGGTCTGATCCCGTATCGGGAGGTGTGAGGTCTGATCCCGTATCGGGAGGTGTGAGGTCTGATCCCGTATCGGGCTGTGTGAGGTCTGATCCCGTATCGGGCTGTGTGAGGTCTGATCCCGTATCGGGAGGTGTGAGGTCTGATCCCGTATCGGGAGGTGTGAGGTCTGATCCCGTATCGGGAGGTGTGAGGTCTGATCCCGTATCGGGAGGTGTGAGGTCTGATCCCGTATCGGGCTGTGTGAGGTCTGATCCCGTATCGGGCTGTGTGAGGTCTGATCCCGTATCGGGCTGTGTGAGGTCTGATCCCGTATCGGGCTGTGTGAGGTCTGATCCCGTATCGGGAGGTGTGAGGTCTGATCCCGTATCGGGAGGTGTGAGGTCTGATCCCGTATCGGGAGGTGTGAGGTCTGATCCCGTATCGGGAGGTGTGAGGTCTGATCCCGTATCGGGAGGTGTGAGGTCTGATCCCGTATCGGGCTGTGTGAGGTCTGATCCCGTATCGGGAGGTGTGAGGTCTGATCCCATATCGGGAGGTGTGAGGTCTGATCCCGTATCGGGAGGTGTGAGGTCTGATCCCGTATCGGGAGGTGTGAGGTCTGATCCCGTATCGGGAGGTGTGAGGTCTGATCCCGTATCGGGAGGTGTGAGGTCTGATCCCGTATCGGGAGGTGTGAGGTCTGATCCCGTATCGGGCTGTGTGAGGTCTGATCCCGTATCGGGCTGTGTGAGGTCTGAGGCCCTCTTGCCCCTCCCCATCCCGTGCGGCGGAGATGCAGTGATGTCGCGGCCGAGGCTGCGGGGGATGTCCGGAGCAGTCATGCGGCCCAGCGTGGAGGACCCAGTTCGCGGGCCAGTGGCCGGGAGTCGGTGCCGGCCAGGGGTCCGGCAGTGTCGGCGGGACGTTCGGTGAGGAGTTCGGCGTCAGGGGTGAATGACGGAGGTCGAGCGGATGACACCCGTGCCAGGGGGCGGACCCGTAGTCCATCGGGGGAGGTCGCGAGTGGGTCAGGTGTGCCAGGATCGAGGAGACGTGTAGCGCAGCCACGACAGCCCTTACCATCCGGGTCGCGTCCGCACGGTGTGCAGCCAGCGCGTGTGTCGGCAGTAACGGGTGACGACATGTCGGAAGGTGAGCTGTCCGGGTCAGATGGTGGCGAGGACTCGGGACAACAGGCGGCGATGGATTCCAGTACTGCGGCTCGTGGACCCGGTCCAAGGCAGCCCGGTAAGTCAAACTCTTCTGCTGCTATTTGTGCACTGTTACAAGATTTACTAGATCAAGGTTGTGTTGGGGGGGGTTTAGGTACGGGGGGGTCACCCGGGGTGCGATCTTCCCCGCCGAGACGAAGGGAGGCAGGGGAGACGCAGGATTTGTGGTCTGGGTTAAAGGATTTGGTCAGGCGTTTTGAGCCAGGCGGTGGCGACACAGCGTCGCCCGCAGTGGCGTGGAGGCAAAATGGGGGTTCATCTCAGGCAGTGGGGTTGGGCGGGGTGCCTTCAGCGGCAACGTTAGCCCCGGGCGTACAGGTGGTGGAGGTGTCAGGGAAGGTGCAGGCCCCATTAGCAGGGGGGGCTGCCACGGCTAGCGGGCAGGTTGCCTCGGGGGAGAAGGACAAGGAGGCGGTCAGGCTGGCTGATGCCGCTAAGAACGAGATGTATATTTGTTTTGAGGCACCGTTGGGGGCTCACCTCAAGTCGGAAGTCAGAGAGAAGATCTAGAAGGGTGAGTATGTGGAGATCTTCACGTTGCTCCCCTTGGAGAAATTCAACCTGGATAGGGTGAAGCCGGAGGAGAACAAGGAGGACGAAGAAAAGCGTCGTTATCGTCTTATTTACCGCACATTCACCAATTGGTTGCAAGCATTTGCGATCATGGCCTGTGTGATAGGGGAGAAGGCCCCAGAACATTGTTCTGGGCTGTTCATTTACTTGGAGGCCGTTAGCGAAGCGTACAGGACGTATGGTGGCGTCGCTTGGTTAAGGTATGACGAACAGTTCCGGCAAAGGATCGCCATGAGACCGGGACTGCGATGGGATCACAAGGACATCAACTTGTGGATGCGTCTGATGACAGCGTCGCGGGCCTCCAACCAGTTTTTTCAGGGGGGGGGTCGGAGGTGCCGGGGCCTCAGGACAACCGACTGAGAAAAGATGGGGCTACTGCTGGCAGTTCAATGAGGGCACATGCAAGTACGGAGCAAACTGCCGCTTCAAGCACGTGTGTTCAGGATGTGGGGGTAGCCATGCCCTTTCCAAATGCTTCAAGCGCGGCAAGGGTCGCCCTGGAGATTCTGCGGGTAAAGGGAACGACGGCAATTCGGGTGGAAAGGATGCTCCCCTTCTTCAATAGGTATCCCGACAGGGGTGCCGCTAGGTTGTTGGAGGAGGGTTTCACCAGTGGTTTTAGGATTCCTTGTGCGCCTTTTGCAGTTCTCCCGGCAGCCAAGAACCTCCGGTCCGCCATGCTCCAACCCTTGGTAGTTTCAGAGAAGCTGGCTAAGGAAGTACAATTAGGGCGCATGGCTGGACCGTTCACGGAATCGCCGCTGCCTGATTTGGTGGTGTCTCCCTCGGGGGTTGTCCCCAAGAAGGAACCGCACAAATTTCGATTGATTCTTTCCTTTCCTAAGGGTGGGTCGGTTAATGACGCTCTTGCGCCGGAGGACTACACAGTATCGTACACTTCCTTTGACGCGGCGGTGGCATGGGTCCGCAGGTGTGGGCAGGGAGCGTTTTTGGCAAAGGCTGATGTTCAATCGGCTTTTTGGTTGCTCCCGGTACATCCGGACAGTTTTTGCTTCTTGGGCTGCACGTGGGAGGGGGGCTTACTACGTGGACCGTTGTCTGCCCATGGGTTGCTCCATCTCTTGCGCGCTATTTGAGACTTTCAGCTCGTTCCTGGAATGGATGGTCCGAGACGTGTCAAGGATCAGTTCGATCATGCATTATCTGGATGATTTCTTGTGTGTGGGTCCTCCGAAGTCTAATGTTTGCACCGTCCTGCTGGGGACATTGCAATACGTAGCTGATCGTTTCGGGGTCCCTTTGGCCACCGAGAAGACGGAGGGCCCCACGTCGTCCTTGGTATTTTTGGGCATAGTACTGGATTCCTTGAAGATGGAATGCCGACTGCCGGAGGATAAGCTGGAAGCTTTGAAGGCGGAAGTGCGGGGTGTTATTGGCCGGTGTAAGATTCAGCTGCGCCAGATGCAGTCACTACTGGGTAAGTTGTGTTTCGCCTGCCAGATAATGCCTATGGGCATATGGGTCTTTAATCGCAGGCTGTCGGCTGCGACAGCTGGGGTGCGGGTTCCTACTCATTTTGAGAGCTTCGCAAGGATTTGGAAGTGTCGCATGGATTCTTGGAATCTTTCAACGGGCGGGCTTTGTGGATGGCCGGGCCCATTAGTAATTTCCATTTGGAATTGTTTACGGATGCGGCAGGCTCCACGGTGTATGGGGCGTTCTGTCAGGGCAAATGGAGCGCGGCTCCGTGGCTGACAGAGTGGGAGGAAGCGGGGTTCTTGAAGAACCTGGTACTGCTGGAACTTTTCCCAATTGTGGTGGCACTTGAACTTTGGGGGGGATTCCTTCCGGAATCTCAAGGTACGCTTAAACTGCGACAACATGGGAGTGGTTCAGGTAGTGAATCGTATATCGACTGTGTCACAGCCAGTGGTGCGTTTGCTGAGATATTTGGTTTTGCGCTGCTTGCATTTGAATGTATTTGTTTACGCAGTACATCTTCCGGGCGTAGAGAACACTCTGGCTGATGCTTTGTCTCGTTTTCAGTGGGACAGGTTCCGGGAGTTGGCACCAGCAGCGGAGCAGCGCGGGGTTACTTGTCCCGGCTGGATGTGGGACATTGCTTTGACAGCGCGGCACAGTGGATTAAACGGTCGGTGAGTGGGGCCACATGGAAAGCCTATGCTAAGGTTTGGCAGGAGTGGAGGTCATTTGTTCAAGGGCTGGGAGTTTCCCCGGTAGGGGGTGACGCGGGAGTAGCCTTGCTTTATTTTCTTACGCTGAAAATGGAGCGAGGCGTTTCTGTGTCCGCGGTGGACCGGACACTAGCGGGTTTGGCCTTTCTTTTCAAATGGTATGGTTGCAAGGACTACACCAAAGAATTTGGGGTAAAACAGGCAGTGAAGGGGTACAGAAAAGGCAGGAAGGCTGCTGACAGCCGCCGGCCGGTTTTCGTTCGTAATGTTGCAGAAATTGTTCCTGCATTTGCATTCTGTGTGCAGTTCGGAATATGAGTGTCAGTTGTTCCGGGCAGCATTCGCGCTTGCCTTTTTTGGGGCCCTGAGGGTAGGAGAGCTGGTTAGTTCTTCCAGACGGGCACCAGGGGGCTTGTTGGCACAGGACGTGGATTGTTCGGAAGACTCGTGGGGATATGGGTGAGTAGGTCCAAAACGGATCAAGTGGGTAAGGGTATGCGGCTTCTGTTTCGCATTCCTGAGGTGTCAATATGTCCTGTACAGGCAGTGGAATCCTTTTGTTCCATGCGTCCTGGACTTGGGGGTTCTTTTCTGATGCATCGGGATGGGTCAGCACTGTCTAAGTTTCAATTTATAGCAGTGTTTAAAAAATGTTTGGTGGCAGCGTGGTATGACCCGAAGGGTTATGCCTCTCACGCCTTCCGCATTGGGGCAGCCACGGAGGCGGCTCGGGCAGGACTGACGGCGGACACAGTGAGGCGGATTGGGAGGTGGGAGTCTGATAGATTTCGACTTTATATTCGCCCACATCTGATGCAGGAGTAAGGTGCACTGGTTAGGGGTTGTGGGGGACTGTGTGGTGGACTGAGTGGAAGTGCAAATAAATGGTTTGTTTTTATTTTCATGTTTTTCAGGTTGTGTACCCAGACTAATTTGGATTCTGGGTCACTCGTACGTGTTCCTCGGGCAAGATGGGCCGATGTTCAGCCCAGTGGAAGGCAGTTGGGGATTCCGCTACGAGAAGCCCAGGCCTGTTGAATCGGGGTGGCGGGCATGGTATGGAGTGGGGTTATGCCTGAAGTACAGAGGTTCGCAGGCCGGGAGAGGGCACCGGATATCCTGGTGCTGCATGCGGGAGGTAACGACATGGGGGCCAGATCAATGCACCAGCTCATCCGGGATATCAAATATGACTTTTTACGGTTGCGCACAGCATTCCCGGGTATGGTTGTTATTTGGTCGGATATGGTGGGCAGAACGGCTTGGCGTTGGGCTTGGTCGGTGGAGAAAGTTAACAAGGCTCGGGAAAAATGTAACAAGAAAGTGGGGCGATTTTTTGTACGGAATGGCGGCCTGGTGGTGCGTCACCGGGAATTGGAAGTCAATACCTGGAGGTACCTAAGGGGAGACGGGGTCCACCTGAATGCCGTGTGCCTTGATCTTTGGGCCCTGGGCTTGCAGGAGGGAATTCAGCGGGCCCTGAGGGTGTTGGGGTGCACGCAAGGGTAAGGCTTTACCCCTTGCGAGCTGTGGCGGTGTTTGGTTGCTGGAAGAGGAGGTAAAAGTGGAAGTTCTGGAGAAAAAGGTGGTACCCATAGGTGGTATGGGGTTATTGAGTAAAGGTGGTACACATAGGTGGTATGGGGTTATTGAGTAAAGGTGGTACCCATAGGTGGTATGGGGTTATTGAGTAAAGGTGGTTCCCATAGGTGGTATGGGGTTATTGAGTAAAGGTGGTACCCATAGGTGGTATGGGGTTATTGAGTAAAGGTGGTACCCATAGGTGGTATGGGGTTATTGAGTAAAGGTGGTACCCATAGGTGGTATGGGGTTATTGAGTAAAGGTGGTACCCATAGGTGGTATGGGGTTATTGAGTAAAGGTGGTACCCATAGGTGGTATGGGGTTATTGAGTAAAGGTGGTACCCATAGGTGGTATGGGGTTATTGAGTAAAGGTGGTTCCCATAGGTGGTATGGGGTTATTGAGTAAAGGTGGTACCCATAGGTGGTATGGGGTTATTGAGTAAAGGTGGTACCCATAGGTGGTATGGGGTTATTGAGTAAAGGTGGTACCCATAGGTGGTATGGGGTTATTGAGTAAAGGTGGTATGGGGTTATTGAGTAAAGGTGGTACCCATAGGTGGTATGGGGTTATTGAGTAAAGGTGGTACCCATAGGTGGTATGGGGTTATTGAGTAAAGGTGGTACCCATAGGTGGTATGGGGTTATTGAGTAAAGGTGGTACCCATAGGTGGTATGGGGTTATTGAGTAAAGGTGGTATGGGGTTATTGAGTAAAGGTGGTACCCATAGGTGGTATGGGGTTATTGAGTACCTTCCGGTCAACAAGGGTTAACCAGGAAGGGGGAAAAATGTTAGGGCACTGCGGGCAGGTGTACCGCCTCCGAGTCGGTGTCTTGCGACTGGAGGCCTAAGGGATATAGTTTAGTCCCAGTGCCCAAGTTGGGAGTTGTGGTCTACAAGACTACCAGGGTATTGTAAGTGTTAAAATGTTACTTAAATGGTTATTTATTTTATATATAAGAAGTTGTTAAATAAATTTTACTCCACAACCTTGTCAGTCGTTATTTATAGGAATGGTATATGGGGTGGGGAAGGTATATAGAGGATAAGTCTGAGCGGAAGATCGGTCCTTAACATGTCATGTTTTGTACAGCAGACCCCCCCTCCCCTCCCCCAGTTCTCCCCCCGGGGGGGTCTGTATGGGAAGATCGGGGATATAATTACTTTTCCTCTCCCAGTGCTGACATTCCAACTTTCTGATTATAGTCAGGAGAGGAAAGCTGTGATAGTGAGGAGAGGGTGAGAAGCAGGGGGGAGGGGGGGGGGAAGGGTAAGAAGGGGTGTGGGGGGGGGGGGTGTTGGAGAAATGAAGGCGAGAAGAACAATGAAATGAGATAAATCCATCCCGCCACCATGAGGACGTCTATCTCGCCTCTCCAGCTTTTCTACATATTAGAAGAACAGAGGAGGTCAGCAGTCATTCCCTTCGGTGCGGAGCGGAACGCAGCACTCAGTGCTCACATCTCGCCGCTCCGCCGGGACTGTAAAGTGCCCGGCGTATTACATATTAATCGGCGCCATGGCGGCCCGGTCATTAAAGTGCCTTCCGTGCGCCGGGCCGCGTGATCAGAACATACGGCTTTCCTTCTACTTCACAGAGCAAAGGACCCGAATGATTCTCGCCGCCAATCGACTTTTCACATCCGCTAACATTCTGCCGAGCAAAGACACCCCCCCCCGCCTTGTCACTGGCGATCTTCATCACCCCAATCCGACTATTGAGTGCCAGCCTGGGGGGGCCACACTGACTCCATCTTCTTCTAGGGTCCCATGTAGATGTGTAATCTGGGCCCAGGAGTACATTGCTATATTATGAGCCCGGGGAGCACACTGCCAGGAATACATTGTTATAGTATGAGCCCAGGGAGCACACTGCCAGGAGTACATTGTTATAGTATGAGCCCGGGGAGCACACTGCCAGGAGTACATTGTTATAGTATGAGCCCGGGGGGGAGCACACTGCCAGGAGTACATTGTTATAGTATGAGCCCGGGGGGGAGTACACTGCCAGGAATACATTGTTATAGAATGAGCCCGGGGGGAGCACACTGCCAGGAGTACATTGTTATAGTATGAGCCCGGGGGGGAGTACACTGCCAGGAATACATTGTTATAGTATGAGCCCGGGGAGCACACTGCCAGGAATACATTGTTATAGTATGAGCCCGGGGAGCACACTGCCAGGAGTACATTGTTATAGTATGAGCCCGGGGAGCACACTGCCAGGAATACATTGTTATAGAATGAGCCCAGGGAGCACACTGCCAGGAATACATTGTTATAGTATGAGCCCGTGGAGCACACTGCCAGGAATACATTGTTATAGTATGAGCCCGGGGAGCACACTGCCAGGAATACATTGTTATAGTATGAGCCCGGGGAGCACACTGCCAGGAGTACATTGTTATAGTATGAGCCCGGGGAGCACACTGCCAGGAGTACATTGTTATAGTATGAGCCCGGGGAGCACACTGCCAGGAATACATTGTTATAGAATGAGCCCGGGGAGCACACTGCCAGGAATACATTGTTATAGTATGAGCCCGGGGAGCACACTGCCAGGAATACATTGTTATAGAATGAGCCCGGGGAGCACACTGCCAGGAATACATTGTTATAGAATGAGCCCAGGGAGCACACTGCCAGGAGTACATTCTTATAGTATGAGCCCGGGGAGCACACTGCCCAGGAGTACATTGTTATAGTATGAGCCCGGGGAGCACACTGCCAGGAGTACATTGTTATAGTATGAGCCCGGGGAGCACACTGCCAGGAGTACATTGTTAAAGAATGAGCCCGGGGAGCACACTGCCAGGAATACATTGTTATAGTATGAGCCCGGGGAGCACACTGCCAGGAGTACATTGTTATAGTATGAGCCCAGGGAGCACACTGCCAGGAGTACATTGTTATAGTATGAGCCCGGGGAGCACACTGCCAGGAATACATTGTTATAGAATGAGCCCGGGGAGCACACTGCCAGGAATACATTGTTATAGTATGAGCCCGGGGAGCACACTGCCAGAAGTACATTGTTATAGTATGAGCCCGGGGAGCACACTGCCAGGAGTACATTGTTATAGTATGAGCCCGGGGAGCACACTGCCAGGAGTACATTGTTATAGTATGAGCCCGGGGAGCACACTGCCAGAAGTACATTGTTATAGTATGAGCCCGGGGAGCACACTGCCAGGAATACATTGTTATAGTATGAGCCCGGGGAGCACACTGCCAGGAATACATTGTTATAGAATGAGCCCAGGGAGCACACTGCCAGGAGTACATTGTTATAGTATGAGCCCGGGGAGCACACTGCCAGGAGTACATTGTTATAGTATGAGCCCGGGGGGAGCACACTGCCAGGAATACATTGTTATAGTATGAGCCTGGGGAGCACACTGCCAGGAGTACATTGTTATAGTATGAGCCCGGGGGGGGGGAGCATACTGCCAGGAGTACATTGTTATAGTATGAGCCCGGGGAGCACACTGCCAGTAATACATTGTTATAGTATGAGCCCGGGGAGCACACTGCCAGGAATACATTGTTATAGAATGAGCCCAGGGAGCACACTGCCAGGAGTACATTGTTATAGTATGAGCCCGGGGGGGAGCACACTGCCAGGAATACATTGTTATAGTATGAGCCCGGGGGGGGGGACCACACTGCCAGGAATACGTTGTTATAGTATGAGCCCAGGGGGGAGCACACTGCCAGGAGTACATTGTTATAGTATGAGCCCGGGGGGAGCACACTGCCAGGAATACATTGTTATAGTATGAGCCCGGGGAGCACACTGCCAGGAATACATTGTTATAGTATGAGCCCGGGGGGGAGCACACTGCCAGGAGTACATTGTTATAGTATGAGCCCGGGGGGGGAGCACACTGCCAGGAATACATTGTTATAGTATGAGCCCGGGGAGCACACTGCCAGGAATACATTGTTATAGTATGAGCCCGGGGAGCACACTGCCAGGAGTACATTGTTATAGTATGAGCCCGGGGAGCACACTGCCAGGAATACATTGTTATAGTATGAGCCCGGGGAGCACACTGCCAGGAGTACATTGTTATAGTATGAGCCCGGGGGGGGGGGGAGCACACTGCCAGGAGTACATTGTTATAGTATGAGCCTGGGGAGCACACTGCCAGGAATACATTGTTATAGTATGAGCCCGGGGAGCACACTGCCAGGAATACATTGTTATAGTATGAGCCCGGGGAGCACACTGCCAACCTCCCCTCCCCCCACAGTGTCTACGTGACACCCTCCAGACCGCTCCGTCACCCGGGTCCCATCATTCACAATGAGACGAGGAGCACAATCCGTACGATTCATCCATGTCCTCTGTGGTGTCACCTCTCTCCACCACTCCACTCCATCCATCCCATCCATCCATCCACCCCATCCATCCATCCCATCCATCCATCCACTCCATCACTGTATACAGGAGATCAGTCCTGTGTGTGGTCCTCCTGGGTGACCTCTCCTCCCCCCTCTTCTCCCATCTCATCTCTTCCCCCCCCCCGTCACTTCTCTCTGTGTGTCTTCCTCTCTCTCCCCTCCACTTCTCTCTCTGTGTCTTCCTCTCTCCCCCTCCACTTCTCTCTGTGTGTCTTCCTCTCTCCCCCTCCACTTCTCTCTCTGTGTCTTCCTCTCTCCCCCTCCACTTCTCTCTCTGTGTCTTCCTCTCTCCCCCTCCACTTCTCTCTCTGTGTCTTCCTCTCTCCCCCTCCACTTCTCTCTATGTGTCTTCCTCTCTCCCCCTCCACTTCTCTCTCTGTGTCTTCCTCTCTCCCCTCCACTTCTCTCTCTGTGTCTTCCTCTCTCCCCCTCCACTTCTCTCTCTGTGTCTTCCTCTCTCCCCCTCCACTTCTCTCTGTGTGTCTTCCTCTCTCCCCCTCCACTTCTCTCTCTGTGTCTTCCTCTCTCCCCCTCCACTTCTCTCTCTGTGTCTTCCTCTCTCCCCCTCCACTTCTCTCTATGTGTCTTCCTCTCTCCCCCTCCACTTCTCTCTCTGTGTCTTCCTCTCTCCCCCTCCACTTCTCTCTGTGTGTCTTCCTCTCTCCCCCTCCACTTCTCTCTCTGTGTCTTCCTCTCTCCCCCTCCACTTCTCTCTGTGTGTCTTCCTCTCTCCCCCTCCACTTCTCTCTGTGTGTCTTCCTCTCTCCCCCTCCACTTCTCTCTGTGTGTCTTCCTCTCTCCCCCTCCACTTCTCTCTCTGTGTCTTCCTCTCTCCCCCTCCACTTCTCTCTGTGTGTCTTCCTCTCTCCCCCTCCACTTCTCTCTCTGTGTCTTCCTCTCTCCCCTCCACTTCTCTCTCTGTGTCTTCCTCTCTCCCCCTCCACTTCTCTCTCTGTGTCTTCCTCTCTCCCCCTCCACTTCTCTCTGTGTGTCTTCCTCTCTCCCCCTCCACTTCTCTCTCTGTGTCTTCCTCTCTCCCCCTCCACTTCTCTCTATGTGTCTTCCTCTCTCCCCCTCCACTTCTCTCTCTGTGTCTTCCTCTCTCCCCCTTCACTTCTCTCTGTGTGTCTTCCTCTCTCCCCCTCCACTTCTCTCTCTGTGTCTTCCTCTCTCCCCCTCCACTTCTCTCTGTGTGTCTTCCTCTCTCCCCCTCCACTTCTCTCTCTGTGTCTTCCTCTCTCCCCCTCCACTTCTCTCTCTGTGTCTTCCTCTCTCCCCCTCCACTTCTCTCTATGTGTCTTCCTCTCTCCCCCTCCACTTCTCTCTCTGTGTCTTCCTCTCTCCCCTCCACTTCTCTCTCTGTGTCTTCCTCTCTCCCCCTCCACTTCTCTCTCTGTGTCTTCCTCTCTCCCCCTCCACTTCTCTCTGTGTGTCTTCCTCTCTCCCCCTCCACTTCTCTCTCTGTGTCTTCCTCTCTCCCCCTCCACTTCTCTCTCTGTGTCTTCCTCTCTCCCCCTTCACTTCTCCCTGTGTCTTCCTCTCTCCCCCTCCACTTCTCTCTCTGTGTCTTCCTCTCTCCCCCTCCACTTCTCTCTGTGTGTCTTCCTCTCTCCCCCTCCACTTCTCTCTCTGTGTCTTCCTCTCTCCCCCTCCACTTCTCTCTCTGTGTCTTCCTCTCTCCCCCTCCACTTCTCTCTATGTGTCTTCCTCTCTCCCCCTCCACTTCTCTCTCTGTGTCTTCCTCTCTCCCCTCCACTTCTCTCTCTGTGTCTTCCTCTCTCCCCCTCCACTTCTCTCTCTGTGTCTTCCTCTCTCCCCCTCCACTTCTCTCTGTGTGTCTTCCTCTCTCCCCCTCCACTTCTCTCTCTGTGTCTTCCTCTCTCCCCCTCCACTTCTCTCTGTGTGTCTTCCTCTCTCCCCCTCCACTTCTCTCTCTGTGTCTTCCTCTCTCCCCCTCCACTTCTCTCTCTGTGTCTTCCTCTCTCCCCTCCACTTCTCTCTCTGTGTCTTCCTCTCTCCCCCTCCACTTCTCTCTCTGTGTCTTCCTCTCTCCCCCTCCACTTCTCTCTCTGTCTCTTCCTCTCTCCCCCTCCACTTCTCTCTCTGTGTCTTCCTCCCTCCCCCTCCACTTCTCTCTCTGTGTCTTCCTCTCTCCCCCTCCTCTTCTCTCTCTGTGTCTTCCTCTCTCCCCCTCCACTTCTCTCTCTGTGTATTCCTCCCTCCCCCTCCACTTCTCTCTCTGTGTCTTCCTCTCTCCCCCTTCACTTCTCTCTGTGTCTTCCTCGCTCCCCCTCCACTTCCCTCTCTGTGTCTTCCTCTCTCCCCCTCCACTTCTCTCTCTGTGTATTCCTCCCTCCCCCTCCACTTCTCTCTCTGTGTCTTCTTCTCTCCCCCTTCACTTCTCTCTGTGTCTTCCTCTCTCCCCCTTCACTTCTCTCTGTGTCTTCCTCGCTCCCCCTCCACTTCTCTCTCTGTGTCTTCCTCTCACCCCCTCCACTTCTCTCTGTGTGTCTTTCTCTCTCCCCTCCACTTCTCTCTCTCTGTCTTCCTCTCTCCCCCTCCACTTCTGTCCCTGTGTCTTCCTCTCTCCCCCTCCACTTCTCTCTCTGTGTCTTCCTCTCTCCCCCTCCACTTCTCTCTCTGTGTCTTCCTCTCTCCCCCTCCACTTCTCTCCCTGTGTCTTCCTTTCTCCCCCTCCACTTCTCTCTCTGTGTCTTCCTCTCTCCCCCTCCACTTCTCTCTCTGTGTCTTCCTCTCTCCCCCTCCACTTCTCTCTCTGTGTCTTCCTCTCTCGCCCCTCCACTTCTCTCCCTGTGTCTTCCTCTCTCCCCCTCCACTTCTCTCCCTGTGTTTCCTCTCTCCCCCTCCACTTCTCTCCCTGTGTCTTCCTCTCTCCCCCTCCACTTCTCTCCCTGTGTCTTCTTCTCTCCCACTCCACTTCTCTCTCTGTGTCTTCCTCTCTCCCCCTCCACTTCTCTCTCTGTGTCTTCCTCTCTCCCCCCTCCACTTCTCTCTCTGTGTCTTCCTCTCTGCCCCTCCACTTCTCTCTCTGTGTCTTCCTCTCTCCCTCCACTTCTCTCTCTGTTTCTTCTTCTCCCCCCTCCACTTCTCTCTCTGTTTCTTCCTCTCCCCCCTCCACTTCTCTCTCTGTGTCTTCCTCTCTCCCCCTCCACTTCTCTCTCTGTGTCTTCCTCTCTCTCCCTCCACTTCTCTCTCTCTGTGTCTTCCTCTCTCCCTCCACTTCTCTCTCTGTGTCTTCCTCTCCCCCTCCACTTCTCTCTCTGTGTCTTCCTCTCTCCCCCTCCACTTCTCTCCCTGTGTCTTCATCTCTCCCCCTCCACTTCTCTCTCTGTGTCTTCCTCTCTCCCCCTCCACTTCTCTCTCTGTGTTTTCCTCTATCCCCCTCCACTTCTCTCTCTGTGTCTTCCTCTCTCCCCCTCCACTTCTCTCTCTGTGTCTTCCTCTCCCCCTCCACTTCTCTCTCTGTGTCTTCCTCTCTCCCCCTCCACTTCTCTCTCTGTGTCTTCCTCTCTCTCCCTCCACTTCTCTCTCTGTGTCTTCCTCTCTCCCCCTCCACGTCTCTCTCTGTGTCTTCCTCTCTCCCCCTCCACTTCTCTCTCTGTCTCTGACTCTCTCCCCCTCCACTTCTCTCTCTGTGTCTTCCTCTCTCTCCCTCCACTTCTCTCTCTCTGTGTCTGCCTCTCTCCCCCTCCACTTCTCTCTCTGTGTCTTCCTCTCTGCCCCTCCACTTCTCTCTCTGTGTCTTCCTCTCTCCCTCCACTTCTCTCTCTGTGTCTTCCTCTCCCCCCTCCACTTCTCTCTCTGTGTCTTCCTCTCTCCCCCTCCACTTCTCTCTCTGTGTCTTCCTCTCTCTCCCTCCACTTCTCTCTCTTTGTGTCTTCCTCTCTCCCTCCACTTCTCTCTCTGTGTCTTCTTCTCCCCCTCCACTTCTCTCTCTGTGTCTTCCTCTCTCCCCCTCCACTTCTCTCCCTGTGTCTTCATCTCTCCCCCTCCACTTCTCTCTCTGTGTCTTCCTCTCTCCCCCTCCACTTCTCTCTCTGTGTCTTCCTCTCTCCCCCTCCACTTCTCTCTCTGTGTCTTCCTCTCTCCCCCTCCACTTCTCTCTCTGTGTCTTCCTCTCTCCCCCTCCACTTCTCTCTCTGTGTCTTCCTCTCTCCCCCTCCACTTCTCTCTCTGTCTCTTCCTCTCTCCCCCTCCACTTCTCTCTCTGTGTCTTCCTCTCTCCCCCTCCACTTCTCTCCCTGTGTCTTCCTCTCTCCCCCTCCACTTCTCTCTCTGTCTCTTCCTCTCTCCCCCCTCCACTTCTCTCCCTGTGTCTTCCTCTCTCCCCCTCCACTTCTCTCCCTGTGTCTTCCTCTCTCCCCCTCCACTTCTCTCTCTCTGTGTCTTCCTCTCTCCCTCCTCCACTTCTCTCTCTGTGTCTTCCTCTCTCCCCCTCCACTTCTCTCTCTGTGTCTTCCTCTCTCTCCCTCCATTTCTCTCTCTCTGTGTCTTCCTCTCTCCCTCCACTTCTCTCTCTGTGTCTTCCTCTCCCCCTCCACTTCTCTCTCTGTGTCTTCCTCTCTCCCCCTCCACTTCTCTCCCTGTGTCTTCATCTCTCCCCCTCCACTTCTCTCTCTGTGTCTTCCTCTCTCCCCCTCCACTTCTCTCTCTGTGTCTTCCTCTCTCCCCCTCCACTTCTCTCTCTGTGTCTTCCTCTCTCCCCCTCCACTTCTCTCTCTGTGTCTTCCTCTCTCCCCCTCCACTTCTCTCTCTCTGTCTTCCTCTCTCCCCCTCCACTTCTCTCTCTGTGTCTTCCTCTCCCCCTCCACTTCTCTCTCTGTGTCTTCCTCTCTCCCCCTCCACTTCTCTCTCTGTGTCTTCCTCTCTCTCCCTCCACTTCTCTCTCTGTGTCTTCCTCTCTCCCCCTCCACATCTCTCTCTGTGTCTTCCTCTCTCCCCCTCCACTTCTCTCTCTGTCTCTTCCTCTCTCTCCCTCCACTTCTCTCTCTCTCTGTGTCTTCCTCTCTCCCTCCACTTCTCTCTCTGTGTCTTCCTCTCCCCCTCCACTTCTCTCTCTGTGTCTTCCTCTCTCCCCCTCCACTTCTCTCCCTGTGTCTTCATCTCTCCCCCTCCACTTCTCTCTCTGTGTCTTCCTCTCTCCCCCTCCACTTCTCTCTCTGTGTCTTCCTCTCCCCCTCCACTTCTCTCTCTGTGTCTTCCTCTCTCCCCCTCCACTTCTCTCCCTGTGTCTTCATCTCTCCCCCTCCACTTCTCTCTCTGTGTCTTCCTCTCTCCCCCTCCACTTCTCTCTCTGTGTCTTCCTCTCTCCCCCTCCACTTCTCTCTCTGTGTCTTCCTCGCTCCCCCCCCACTTCCCTCTCTGTGTCTTCCTCTCTCCCCCTCCACTTCTCTCTCTGTGTCTTCCTCTCTCCCCCTCCACTTCTCTCTGTGTGTCTTCCTCTCTCCCCCTTCACTTCTCTCTGTGTGTCTTCCTCTCTCCCCCTCCACTTCTCTCTCTGTGTCTTCCTCTCTCCCCCTCCACTTCTCTCCCTGTGTCTTCCTCTCTCCCCCTCCACTTCTCTCTCTGTGTCTTCCTCTCTCCCCCTCCACTTCTCTCTCTGTGTCTTCCTCTCTCCCCCTCCACTTCTCTCCCTGTGTCTTCATCTCTCCCCCTCCACTTCTCTCTCTGTGTCTTCCTCTCTCCCCCTCCACTTCTCTCTCTGTGTCTTCCTCTCTCCCCCTCCACTTCTCTCCCTGTGTCTTCCTCTCTCCCCCTCCACTTCTCTCTCTGTGTCTTCCTCTCTCCCCCTCCACTTCTCTCTGTGTGTCTTCCTCTCTCCCCCTCCACTTCTCTCTCTGTGTCTTCCTCTCTCCCCCTCCACTTCTCTCCCTGTGTCTTCCTCTCTCCCCCTCCACTTCTCTCTGTGTGTCTTCCTCTCTCCCCCTCCACTTCTCTCTGTGTGTCTTCCTCTCTCCCCCTCCACTTCTCTCTCTGTGTCTTCCTCTCTCCCCCTCCACTTCTCTCTCTGTGTCTTCCTCGCTCCCCCTCCACTTCCCTCTCTGTGTCTTCCTCTCTCCCCCTCCACTTCTCTCTGTCTCTTCCTCTCTCCCCCTCCACTTCTCTCTCTGTCTCTTCCTCTCTCCCCCTCCACTTCTCTCTCTGTGTCTTCCTCTCTCCCCCTTCACTTCTCTCTGTGTCTTCCTCTCTCCCCCTCCACTTCTCTCTCTGTCTCTTCCTCTCTCCCCCTCCACTTCTCTTTCTGTGTCTTCCTCTCTCCCCCTCCACTTCTCTCCCTGTGTCTTCCTCTCTCCCCCTCCACTTCTCTCCCTGTGTCTTCCTCTCTCCCCCTCCACTTCTCTCCCTGTGTCTTCCTCTCTCCCCCTCCACTTCTCTCCCTGTGTCTTCCTCTCTCCCCCTCCACTTCTCTCCCTGTGTCTTCCTCTCTCCCCCTCCTCTTCTCTCTCTGTCTCTTCCTCTCTCCCCCTCCACTTCTCTCTCTGTCTCTTCCTCGCTCCCCCTCCACTTCTCTCTCTGTCTCTTCCTCGCTCCCCCTCCACTTCTCTCTCTGTGTCTGTCTCTCTCCCCCTCCACTTCTCTCTCTGTGTCTTCCTCTCTGCCCCTCCACTTCTCTCTCTGTGTCTTCCTCTCTCCCTCCACTTCTCTCTCTGTGTCTTCCTCTCCCCCCTCCACTTCTCTCTCTGTGTCTTCCTCTCTCCCCCTCCACTTCTCTCTCTGTGCCTTCCTCTCTCTCCCTCCACTTCTCTCTCTCTGTGTCTTCCTCTCTCCCTCCACTTCTCTCTCTGTGTCTTCCTCTCCCCCTCCACTTCTCTCCCTGTGTCTTCCTCTCTCCCCCTCCACTTCTCTCCCTGTGTCTTCCTCTCTCCCACTCCACTTCTCTCTCTGTGTCTTCCTCTCTCCCCCTCCACTTCTCTCTCTGTGTCTTCCTCTCTCCCCCCTCCACTTCTCTCTCTGTGTCTTCCTCTCTGCCCCTCCACTTCTCTCTCTGTGTCTTCCTCTCTCCCTCCACTTCTCTCTCTGTTTCTTCCTCTCCCCCCTCCACTTCTCTCTCTGTTTCTTCCTCTCCCCCCTCCACTTCTCTCTCTGTGTCTTCCTCTCTCCCCCTCCACTTCTCTCTCTGTGTCTTCCTCTCTCTCCCTCCACTTCTCTCTCTCTGTGTCTTCCTCTCTCCCTCCACTTCTCTCTCTCTGTCTTCCTCTCCCCCTCCACTTCTCTCTCTGTGTCTTCCTCTCTCCCCCTCCACTTCTCTCCCTGTGTCTTCATCTCTCCCCCTCCACTTCTCTCTCTGTGTCTTCCTCTCTCCCCCTCCACTTCTCTCTCTGTGTTTTCCTCTATCCCCCTCCACTTCTCTCTCTGTGTCTTCCTCTCTCCCCCTCCACTTCTCTCTCTGTGTCTTCCTCTCCCCCTCCACTTCTCTCTCTGTGTCTTCCTCTCTCCCCCTCCACTTCTCTCTCTGTGTCTTCCTCTCTCTCCCTCCACTTCTCTCTCTGTGTCTTCCTCTCTCCCCCTCCACTTCTCTCTCTGTGTCTTCCTCTCTCCCCCTCCACTTCTCTCTCTGTGTCTTCCTCTCCCCCTCCACTTCTCTCTCTGTGTCTTCCTCTCTCCCCCTCCACTTCTCTCCCTGTGTCTTCATCTCTCCCCCTCCACTTCTCTCTCTGTGTCTTCCTCTCTCCCCCTCCACTTCTCTCTCTGTGTCTTCCTCTCTCCCCCTCCACTTCTCTCTCTGTGTCTTCCTCGCTCCCCCTCCACTTCCCTCTCTGTGTCTTCCTCTCTCTCCCTCCACTTCTCTCTCTGTGTCTTCCTCTCTCCCCCTCCACTTCTCTCTCTGTGTCTTCCTCTCTCCCCCTCCACTTCTCTCTCTGTGTCTTCCTCTCCCCCTCCACTTCTCTCTCTGTGTCTTCCTCTCTCCCCCTCCACTTCTCTCCCTGTGTCTTCATCTCTCCCCCTCCACTTCTCTCTCTGTGTCTTCCTCTCTCCCCCTCCACTTCTCTCTCTGTGTCTTCCTCTCTCCCCCTCCACTTCTCTCTCTGTGTCTTCCTCGCTCCCCCTCCACTTCCCTCTCTGTGTCTTCCTCTCTCCCCCTCCACTTCTCTCCTCTGTGTCCTTCCTCTCTCCCCCTCCACTTCTCTCTGTGTGTCTTCCTCTCTCCCCCTTCACTTCTCTCTGTGTGTCTTCCTCTCTCCCCCTCCACTTCTCTCTCTGTGTCTTCCTCTCTCCCCCTCCACTTCTCTCTGTGTGTCTTCCTCTCTCCCCCTCCACTTCTCTCTCTGTGTCTTCCTCTCTCCCCCTCCACTTCTCTCTCTGTGTCTTCCTCTCTCCCCCTCCACTTCTCTCCCTGTGTCTTCCTCTCTCCCCCTCCACTTCTCTCTCTGTGTCTTCCTCTCTCCCCCTCCACTTCTCTCTGTGTGTCTTCCTCTCTCCCCCTCCACTTCTCTCTCTGTGTCTTCCTCTCTCCCCCTCCACTTCTCTCTCTGTGTCTTCCTCTCTCCCCCTCCACTTCTCTCCCTGTGTCTTCCTCTCTCCCCCTCCACTTCTCTCTGTGTGTCTTCCTCTCTCCCCCTCCACTTCTCTCTGTGTGTCTTCCTCTCTCCCCCTCCACTTCTCTCTCTGTGTCTTCCTCTCTCCCCCTCCACTTCTCTCTCTGTGTCTTCCTCGCTCCCCCTCCACTTCCCTCTCTGTGTCTTCCTCTCTCCCCCTCCACTTCTCTCTGTGTCTTCCTCTCTCCCCCCTCCACTTCTCTCTCTGTTCTTCCTCTCTCCCCCCTCCACTTCTCTCTCTGTGTCTTCCTCTCTCCCCCTTCACTTCTCTCTGTGTCTTCCTCTCTCCCCCTCCACTTCTCTCTCTGTCTCTTCCTCTCTCCCCCTCCACTTCTCTTTCTGTGTCTTCCTCTCTCCCCCTCCACTTCTCTCCCTGTGTCTTCCTCTCTCCCCCTCCACTTCTCTCCCTGTGTCTTCCTCTCTCCCCCTCCACTTCTCTCTCTGTGTCTTCCTCTCTCCCCCTCCACTTCTCTCCCTGTGTCTTCCTCTCTCCCCCTCCACTTCTCTCCCTGTGTCTTCCTCTCTCCCCCTCCTCTTTCTCTCTCTGTCTCTTCCTCTCTCCCCCTCCACTTCTCTCTCTGTCTCTTCCTCGCTCCCCCTCCACTTCTCTCTCTGTCTCTTCCTCGCTCCCCCTCCACTTCTCTCTCTGTGTCTTCCTCTCTCCCCCCTCCACTTCTCTCTCTGTGTCTGCCTCTCTCCCCCTCCACTTCTCTCTCTGTGTCTTCCTCTCTGCCCCTCCACTTCTCTCTCTGTGTCTTCCTCTCTCCCTCCACTTCTCTCTCTGTGTCTTCCTCTCCCCCCTCCACTTCTCTCTCTGTGTCTTCCTCTCTCCCCCTCCACTTCTCTCTCTGTGTCTTCCTCTCTCTCCCTCCACTTCTCTCTCTCTGTGTCTTCCTCTCTCCCTCCACTTCTCTCTCTGTGTCTTCCTCTCCCCCTCCACTTCTCTCCCTGTGTCTTCATCTCTCCCCCTCCACTTCTCTCTCTGTGTCTTCCTCTCTCCCCCCTCCACTTCTCTCTCTGTGTCTTCCTCTCTCCCCCTCCACTTCTCTCTCTGTGTCTTCCTCTCTCCCCCTCCACTTCTCTCTCTGTGTCTTCCTTTCTCCCCCTCCACTTCTCTCTCTGTCTCTTCCTCTCTCCCCCTCCACTTCTCTATCTGTGTCTTCCTCTCTCCCCCTCCACTTCTCTCCTCTGTGTCTTCCTCTCCCCCTTCACTTCTCTCTGTGTCTTCCTCGCTCCCCCTCCACTTCTCTCTCTGTGTCTTCCTCTCTCCCCTCCACTTCTCTCTCTGTGTCTTCCTCTCTCCCCCTTCACTTCTCTCTGTGTGTCTTCCTCTCTCCCCCTCCACTTCTCTCTCTCTGTCTTCCTCTCTCCCCCTCCACTTCTCTCTGTGTGTCTTCCTCTCTCCCCCTCCACTTCTCTCTCTGTGTCTTCCTCTCTCTCCCTCCACTTCTCTCTCTGTGTCTTCCTCTCTCCCCCTCCACATCTCTCTCTGTGTCTTCCTCTCTCCCCCTCCACTTCTCTCTCTGTGTCTTCCTCTCCCCCTTCACTTCTCTCTCTGTGTCTTCCTCTCTCCCCCTCCACTTCTCTCTCTGTGTCTTCCTCTCTCCCCCCTCCACTTCTCTCTGTGTGTCTTCCTCTCTCCCCCCTCCACTTCTCTCTCTGTGTCTTCCTCTCTCCCCCTCCACTTCTCTCTGTGTGTCTTCCTCTCTCTCCCCTCCACTTCTCTCTCTGTGTCTTCCTCTCTCCCCCTCCACCTCTCCCCCCCCTTTTCTCTCTCTCTCTCTTTCTCTCTACCCTTTTCTGCCCTCCCTTTCTCCCCCCGCCCCGTTTCTCTCTCCCCTCTTCTCTACTTCCCTCCCCCTCTGTGTGTCTCTCTCTCTCTCTCCCTCCTTCTCTTTCTCTCCCCCCTTCTCTTTCTCTCCCCCCTCTTCTCTACCCCCCCACCCCGTCTCTATTTCTCTCTCTCTCCCCTCAGTCCTTCCACCTCCTCTCACTCCTGTGTGTGTGTGTGTGTGTGTATATATATATATATATATAATATGTACTCACACTGTATATATCTCATTGTAAACCTATAAAGAGAGCTGAATTGTGAACAGCAGGATTTTGGCATCCAAAACTGTGGAAAATTAGAATTTGTTACCCCCCCCCCCCTCCCCCAAGGCTCCTCACCCAACTAATATCCAGAGAGAAGAGCGCTCAGTGTGATTACCAGCCAGAGACATATTTATTAAATTAGATCTGATTGGTTCCCATGGGGACTCTTTGCACATTATTCGGTGAGACGGTGCAGAGAGCAAAGATAATTACCAAAACGGAAGATTAGTGAAACGATTACCAATCATAACACATGGCTGTCCTCCCCCTGGAATAGTGCGCTCCTAGACTGCTGCCTGCTCTGCCTCTGTGATGAGTACAATCTTATTACAAGGCTGGAAGATTTATATTGTTATAGAAAGTCCTGCATTCTTCCAGGGTCCAGTGGAAACATTATATATACTTGTCACTAGACCTTGTTCTACTGAGGACCTCCCAAATATCGGAGACAAGGGTCCTCTACTACAGAAACTCTTCCTAGAATCAATGACTATCGGAGCAGAGTCTGTAGAACTACAACTCCCAGTATGTTCCACCAGGAATGGCCCTCTACTACAGAACACCTTCCCAAGATTAGTAACTATAGGGGGGGGGGGTGTCTGTACTACAATAACTCCCAGTATGTTCCACAGGAATGGCCCTCTACTACAGAACACCTTCCCAAGATTAGTAACTATAGGGGGGGGGGTCTGTACTACAACAACTCCCAGTATGTTCCACCAGGAATGGCCCTCTACTACAGAACACCTTCCCAAGATTAGTAACTATGGGGGGGGGTCTGTACTACAACAACTCCCAGTATGTTCCACCAGGAATGGCCCTCTACTACAGAACACCTTCCCAAGATTAGTAACTATAGGGGGGGTCTGTACTACAACAACTCCCAGTATGTTCCACCAGGAATGGCCCTCTACTACAGAACACCTTCTCAAGATTAGTAACTATAGGGGGGGGGGTCTGTACTACAACAACTCCAGCACATTCCACCAGGAATGGCCCTCTACTACAGAACACCTTCCCAAGATTAGTAACTATAGGGGGGGTCTGTACTACAACAACTCCCAGTATGTTCCACCAGGAATGGCCCTCTACTACAGAACACCTTCCCAAGATTAGTAACTATGGAGGGGGGGTCTGTAGAACTACCAACTCCCAGCACGTTCCACCAGGAATGGCCCTCTACTACAGGACACCTTCCCAAGATTAGTAACTATGGAGGGGGGGTCTGTAGAACTACAACTCCCAGTATGTTCCACCAGGAATGGCCCTCTACTACAGAACACCTTCCCAAGATTAGTAACTATGGAGGGGGGGTCTGTAGAAACTACAACTCCCAGCACGTTCCACCAGGAATGGCCCCCTACTACAGAACACCTTCCCAAGATTAGTAACTATGGGGGGGGGGGTGTCTGTACTACAATAACTCCAGTATGTTCCACCAGGAATGGCCCTCTACTACAGAACACCTTCCCAAGATTAGTAACATATAGGGGGGGGGGTCTGTACTACAACAACTCCCAGTATGTTCCACCAGGAATGGCCCTCTACTACAGAACACCTTCCCAAGATTAGTAACTATAGGGGGGGGGTCTGTACAACAACAACTCCCAGCACGTTCCACCAGGAATGGCCCTCTACTACAGAACACCTTCCCAAGATTAGTAACTATAGGGGGGGGGTCTGTACTACAACAACTCCCAGTATGTTCCACCAGGAATGGCCCTCTACTACAGAACACCTTCCCAAGATTAGTAACTATGGGGGAGGGGGGGGTCTGTACTACAACAAACTCCCAGCACGTTCCACCAGGAATGGCCCTCTACTACAGAACACCTTCCCAAGATTAGTAACTATAGGGGGGGGGGGGGGTCTGTACTACAACAACTCCCAGTATGTTCCACCAGGAATGGCCCTCTACTACAGAACACCTTCCCAAGATTAGTAACTATGGGGGGGGGGGTCTGTACTACAACAACTCCCAGTATGTTCCACCAGGAATGGCCCTCTACTACAGAACACCTTCCCAAGATTAGTAACTATATGGGGGGGGGTCTGTACTACAACAACTCCCAGTATGTTCCACCAGGAATGGCCCTCTACTACAGAACACCTTCCCAAGATTAGTAACTATGGGAGGGGGTCTGTAGAACTACAACTCCCAGCACGTTCCACCAGGAACTTACTAATGGCTGGAGATCCTGCAGATGAATCTCGTTATTTAATTGGCATTACAGACTCCATCTTGTGTCCTTTGCCCCTCTGCGCCGTCTCTGACTGGTCCTGTATATCTGTGTCTATAACTTTCCTATCCTCATATTCCTCTCGTTGTGAATTCTGATATTTCCTTTCCAGGATCCGAGCAGCCAAGACCTTCCCCTCATTGGTGGAGAGAGGCCAATTTGGAGGCTTCCTGGTGGCTACAGTTGGGATCCAATCTTACGGGGAGCGCATCATCCACCAGATACTACCAATCCCCGGTACAGAATTCAGGGACTGATTGTGCATTGTGGGGTCTCCTTCAGACAGGAGTCAGGATGACAATGGTGAATGAAAGCTCCTGGGAAATGTGGGCCCCTGGATGAGATATGAGGCCCCTCAACCGGACATGTGGGCCCTCTGGATGATAACTGTGACCTGTCTGGATAGGAAATTTGGTTCTCTGAATGGAAAGTGTAACCCTCTGGATTGGGAGTGTGACTTGTGGGAATGGGGAGTGTGACTTGTGGGAATGGGGAGTGTGACTTGTGGGAATGGGGAGTGCAACTTGTGGGAATGGGGAGTGCGACTTGTGGGAATGGGGAGTGCGACTCCTCTAAATGGGGAATGTAGATCACCCAGAATGAAAAATGTGCTCTTCCAGGGTAGAAAATCTGAAAGAGTGATCCCTCCAAATGGAAAGTGAGGTCCCTTGGAATGGGAAGTGTGCCCCCCAGTTCCCCTTATTCCCTGGATGGAAGTGGGACCCCTCTGGATAGAAAGTGCAGTCCCTCTGGATGGGAAGTGTGCTATGTGCCGCCCAGTTCCCCCCCCTCCCCAGATGGGGGGTGGGGTCCCCCTGAATGGGAAGTGTGGCCCCTTTATGTATTACAATTTACCCCCTCACCCCTTGATATGTAGGTTGAACCCTCTGGATAGGAAGTGTGGCCCCTCTGGTTTTGAAATCTGCCCCCTGTATGAGAAGTGTGGCCCCTCTGGACAGCAAATCTGATCCCCCTGAATGGGGAAGTTTGATCATTCTGGATAGGAAATATGCACCCCTGGGATGGGAAGTGTGCCCCCCCTCCCAGATGGGAAGTGTGGGCCCCCTGGATGGGAAGTGTGGCCCCCCTGGATGGGAACTGTGGCCCCTCTTGATAAGAAGTGAGACTCCCTCTGAAAGGGAAACTGCCCCCCCAGATGGAAAGTGTGTTATTCACCGATGAAAAACGTTACCCCTCTGAATAGGAAAGCTGCCCCCTGGGATGGGAAGTGTGTCTGCCTGAATAAGAAATGTAGTCCCTCTAAAAGGAAAGTGTAGTCCCTCTGGATGGGAAGTGTGCCGTGTGCCCCCCCCCCCCCAGTTCCCCCCTCCCCTGATGGAAAGTGTGGTCCCGCTAAATGGGAAGTGTGACCCCTTATGTGTTGAAAATCTGCCCCCCCTCACCCCTTGATATGTAGTTTGAACCCTTTGGATAGGAAGTGTGGCCCCTCTGGTTTTTAAATCTGCCCCCACATATAGGAAATGTGGCCCTCTGGATAATACATTTGGCCACCTGTATGGCAAATCTGACCCCACTTTTGCATTGGAAGTATAAATGCCCCTCTAAATGGGAATTGTGACCCCCTCTTGATAAGAAGTGTGACCCCCCCCTCTGAAAAAGAAACCTGCCTCCCTCCTCCTACCTATGGAAAGTGTGACCCCCCCCCACCTGATGGAAAGTGTGTCCCCCCCCCCCCATGAGAAATGTTACACCTTTGAATAGGAAATCTGCCCCCCAGGATAGAAAGTGTGCCCCCCTGGATGGAAAGTGTGACCCCCCCTCCTGATGGAAAGTGTGTTCCCCCCCATGAGAAATGTTACACCTTTGAATAGGAAATCTGCCCCCAGGATAGAAAGTGTGCCCCCCCTGGATGGAAAGTGTGACCCCCCCCCTCCTGATGGAAAGTGTGTTCCCCCCCATGAGAAATGTTACACCTTTGAATAGGAAATCTGCCCCCCAGGATAGAAAGTGTGCCCCCCCTGGATGGAAAGTGTGTCCCCCCAATGAGAAATGTTCCCCCTCTCAATAGGAAGTTTGCCCCCCTCTCCCCCTGGATGGTAAGAGTGATCCCTCTGGACAGAAAATCTCCCCCCCCCAAAAGCATCCTTTCCACCATCCCTGACAGTTTGATATCTGAGAGGTCACCAGCTGTGTGTCTCTGGATGTATCTGGTAATCCCGGAGTTGTGTAATCCCCATGTACAAACCACAATCCAACCTGAATCTCTGAGCATGCTGACAATACCCCCCCCCCTCCAACCTGAATCTCTGAGCATGCTGACAATAACCCCCCCCCTCCAACCTGAATCTCTGAGCATGCTGACAATACCCCCCTCCAACCTGAATCTCTGAGCATGCTGACAATACCCCCCCCTCCAACCTGAATCTCTGAGCATGCTGACAATAACCCCCCCCCCCTCCAACCTGAATCTCTGAGCATGCTGACAATACCCCCCCCCCCCTCCAACCTGAATCTCTGAGCATGCTGACAATAACCCCCCCCCCCCTCCAACCTGAATCTCTGAGCATGCTGACAATACCCCCCCTCCAACCTGAATCTCTGAGCATGCTGACAATACCCCCCCCCTCCAACCTGAATCTCTGAGCATGCTGACAATACCCCCCCTCCAACCTGAATCTCTGAGCATGCTGACAATAACCCCCCCTCCAACCTGAATCTCTGAGCATGCTGACAATACCCCCCCCTCCAACCTGAATCTCTGAGCATGCTGACAATACCCCCCCCCTCCAACCTGAATCTCTGAGCATGCTGACAATACCCCCCCCCCTCCAACCTGAATCTCTGAGCATGCTGACAATACCCCCCCTCCAACCTGATTCTCTGAGCATGCTGACAATACCCCCCCCCCTCCAACCTGAATCTCTGAGCATGCTGACCATACCCCCCCTCCAACCTGAATCTCTGAGCATGCTGACAATACCCCCCCCCTCCAACCTGAATCTCTGAGCATGCTGACAATACCCCCCCCCTCCAACCTGAATCTCTGAGCATGCTGACAATACCCCCCCCTCCAACCTGAATCTCTGAGCATGCTGACAATACCCCCCCTCCAACCTGAATCTCTGAGCATGCTGACAATACCCCCCCCCCTCCAACCTGAATCTCTGAGCATGCTGACAATACCCCCCCCCCATCCAACCTGATTCTCTGAGCATGCTGACAATACCCCCCCCTCCAACCTGAATCTCTGAGCATGCTGACAATACCCCCCCTCCAACCTGAATCTCTGAGCATGCTGACAATACCCCCCCTCCAACCTGATTCTCTGAGCATGCTGACAATACCCACCCCCCTCCAACCTGAATCTCTGAGCATGCTGACAATACCCCCCCCCCCCATATAAATGTTGGCTCAATGCATTGCATTGAATTGGGGCCCCTGGCTGCCCTCTGCTATGTACAGAAATGTCCACATTACATTCAGTAGGTCCCAATCACAGCACCCCCTCCCCCCCACCCCTAGAGTTGGGCACTTACCTGTGTGTGCAGAAGGCTGTTGACTTCCCGCAGAAGGCTCAGGACAAACTTCCTGGGTTTACTTCTACCTCTGAGGAACAATCTGCACCAGCGCATGGGAGGGGGCTCAGCTGGCAGGGGGGGTACAGGCTTGGTGGGGGGGGCTGGTCCAGGAGTCTCTACAATGGTTTGCTTTGCTTGGGATAGTTCAGAACCCCTTGTGCCTCCAGTGCTGAGCCCGGGGGGGGGGGGGTGGTCAGGGGGCGACTCGGGCACTCATGATGTAGCTAACAGAGAAGAGAGTCAGCGGTGGCTTCTGCTGCTGCTGTGGACTGTGGCAGTCTTTGTACGGTCCCCGTTCTCTAAGTTTGCCCCTCCCTCCAATAACGAGGGAGGCTGAGCGAGACGCCGAGCCAGCAGGTGCTCAGACAATAGCAGAGTGCTCGTCGCCTACATTGTAATGTATATCTCTGTCATTACCGAGACGCACCAACTTGTAACCCGCAAGCTGCACGTAACCCGCAAGCTGCATGTAACCCGCAAGCTGCACGTAACCCGCAAGCTGCACGTAACCCGCAAGCTGCACGTAAGCCGCAAGCTGCACGTAACCCCGCAAGCTGCACATAACACGCAAGCTGCACGTAACCCGCAAGCTGCACATAACACGCAAGCTGCACGTAACCCCATAACACGCAAGCTGCACGTAACCCGCAAGCTGCACATAACACGCAAGCTGCACGTAACCCCGCAAGCTGCACGTAAGCCGCAAGCTGCACGTAACACCGCAAGCTGCACATAACACGCAAGCTGCACGTAACCCGCAAGCTGCACGTAACCCGCAAGCTGCTCGTAACCCCGCAAGCTGCTCGTAACCCCACAAGCTGCACGTACCCGCAAGCTGCACGTAACCCCGCAAGCTGCCGTAACCCCGCAAGCTGCACGTAACCCCGCAAGCTGCACATAACACGCAAGCTGCACGTAACCCGCAAGCTGCTCGTAACCCCACAAGCTGCACGTAACCCCGCAAGCTGCACGTAACCCCGCAAGCTGCACGTAACACCGCAAGCTGCACGTAACCCCGCAAGCTGCACGTAACCCCGCAAGCTGCTCGTAACCCCACAAGCTGCACGTAACCCCGCAAGCTGCTCGTAACCCCACAAGCTGCACGTAACCCCGCAAGCTGCACGTAACCCCGCAAGCTGCACAGTAACCCCGCAAACCCCGCAAGCTGCACGTAACCCCGCAAGCTGCACGTAACCCCGCAAGCTGCACGCGTTTTATCCTGTCCTATTCTGCGCCGCTTCCCCTGATTCCTCCACTGGCACAAAATATGCAGACAACCTGAAAATGTGAAAAAAGTTCCTTTTTTATTATCAACCAACAATAATTTTCATTCCATGTAGAAGTAATCAATAATTGGATCCATGTCACCTCCCAACCAGCGAGGAGCTCTCCATATTTCACCCTCCCCCCTACATGGTGACACCAAGATGCCCCTCACCCTCCTAGAAAATACCATTACCTAGAAGAAGTGTAATATATAATAATCAATAGGGACTAATGCTGGATCTCAGCCTTGGGCTGCTCCCTGCCATGGGGGACGAGTTTCTGGGGAATTTTTTTTAGTGGTGATCTATAATTTGTTGGGTTGCCATTGCTACAAATTATATTATAATTTTATATTATATTTCCGTTTCCTATAGGGGCTGAGATCATTCCATGGATATAAATGAGGAATGTTCCCTATCGCAGATACCGTTTTTATTCCTGTTCCTGGCACGTCTTCAAACTTCCAGCCTACAAGAAGGATAATGGGGTATGTGCGCCTATCTTTAATAACGTTAAATAACGTCCTTACAGGATGTCGCCAATTTACAAGCCGACCTCAATGCTCTGTCTAATTAGGGGACTATGTGGCAGATGAGGTTTAATGTTGATAAATGTAAAGTTCTGCACTTGGGGGCTAAGAATATGAATGCATCATACATACTAGGGGGAGTACAACTGGGGGGATCCGTAGTGGAGAAGGATATGGGGGGATCCATAGTGGAGGAGGATCTGGGGGGATCCGTAGTGGAGAAGGATCTCGGGGGATCTGTAGTGGAGAAGGATCTGGGGGGATCCGTAGTGGAGAAGGATCTGGGGGGGATCTGTAGTGAAGGATCTGGGGGGGTCCATAGGGGAGAAGGATCTGAGGGGATCCGTAGTGGAGAAGGATCTGGGGGGATCCGTAGTGGAGAAGGATCTGGGGGTGGATCCGTAGTGGAGAAGGATCTGGGGGGTCCGTAGTGAAGGATCTGGGGGATCTGTAGTGGAGAAGGATCTGGGGGGATCCATAGTGGAGAAGGATCTGGGGGGATCCATAGTGGAGAAGGATCTGGGGGGGTCCGTAGTGGAGAAGGATCTGGGGGATCCATAGTGGAGAAGGATCTGGGGGGATCCGTAGCGGAGAAGGATCTGGGGGGATTCGTAGTGGAGAAGGATCTGGGGGGGTCTGTAGCGGAGAAGGATCTGGGGGGGATCCGTAGTGGAGAAGGATCTGGGGGTGATCCATAGTGGAGAAGGATCTGGGGGGATCCGTAGTGGAAAAGGATCTGGGGGATCCGTAGTGGAGAAGGATCTGGGGGTGATCCATAGTGGAGAAGGATCTGGGGGGATCCGTAGTGGAAAAGGATCTGGGGGATCAGTAGTGGAGAAGGATCTGGGGGGGTCCGTAGTGGAGAAGGATCTGGGGGGATCCGTAGTGGAAAAGGATCTGGGGGGATCCGTAGTGGAAAAGGATCTGGGGGGATCCGTAGTGGAGAAGGATCTGGGGGGATCCGTAGTGGAGAAGGATCTGGGGGGATCCGTAGTGGAGAAGGATCTGGGGGGGGTCCGTAGTGGAGAAGGATCTGGGGGGGTCCGTAGTGGAGAAGGATCTGGGGGGATCCGTAGTGGAAAAGGATCTGGGGGGATCCGTAGTGGAGAAGGATCTGGGGGGGATCCGTAGTGGAGAAGGATCTGGGGGGGATCCGTAGTGGAGAAGGATCTGGGGGATCCGTAGTGGAGAAGGATCTGGGGGATCCGTAGTGGAGAAGGATCTGGGGGGGATTCGTAGTGGAGATGGATCTGGGGGATCCGTAGTGGAGAAGGATCTGGGGGGATCCGTAGTGGAGAAGGATCTGGGGGGATCCGTAGTGGAGAAGGATCTGGGGGGATCCGTAGTAGTGGAGAAGGATCTGGGGGGGATTCGTAGTGGAGATGAATCTGGGGGGATCCGTAGTGGAGAAGGATCTGGGGGGATCCGTAGTGGAGAAGGATCTGGGGGGATCCGTAGTGGAGAAGGATATGGGGGGATCCGTAGTAGTGGAGAAGGATCTGGGGGGATCCGTAGTGGAGAAGGATCTGGGGGGATCCGTAGTGGAGAAGGATCTGGGGGGATCCGTAGTGGAGAAGGATCTGGGCGGATCCGTAGTGGAGAAGGATCTGGGGGGGATCCGTAGTGGAGAAGGATCTGGGGGGATCCGTAGTGGAGAAGGATCTGGGCGGATCCGTAGTGGAGAAGGATCTGGGGGGATCCGTAGTGGAGAAGGATCTGGGGGGAGATCCGTAGTGGAGAAGGATCTGGGGGGATCCGTAGTGGAGAAGGATCTGGGGGATCCGTAGTGGAGAAGGATCTGGGGGGATCCATAGTGGAGAAGGATCTGGGGGATCAGTAGTGGAGAAGGATCTGGGGGGGTCCGTAGTGGAGAAGGATCTGGGGGGATCCGTAGTGGAAAAGGATCTGGGGGTTCCATAGTGGAGAAGGATCTGGGGGGATCCGTAGTGGAGAAGGATCTGGGGGGGATCCATAGTGGAGAAGGATCTGGGGGATCAGTAGTGGAGAAGGATCTGGGGGGTCCGTAGTGGAGAAGGATCTGGGGGGGTCCGTAGTGGAAAAGGATCTGGGGGTTCCATAGTGGAGAAGGATCTGGGGGGATCCATAGTGGAAAAGGATCTGGGGGTTCCATAGTGGAGAAGGATCTGGGGGGATCCATAGTGGAGAAGGATCTGGGGGGGTCCATAGTGGAGAAGGATCTGGGGGGGATACGTAGTGGAGAAGGATCTGGGGGGGTCCGTAGTGGAGAAGGATCTGGGGGGATCCGTAGTGGAGAAGGATCTGGGGGATCCGTAGTGGAGAAGGGTCTGGGGGGATCCGTAGTGGAGAAGGATCTGGGGGGATCCGTAGTGGAGAAGGATCTGGGGGGATCCGTAGTGGAGAAGGATCTGGGGGGGATACGTAGTGGAGAAGGATCTGGGGGGGTCCGTAGTGGAGAAGGATCTGGGGGGGATCCGTAGTGGAGAAGGATCTGGGGGATCCGTAGTGGAGAAGGATCTGGGGGGATCCGTAGTGGAGAAGGATCTGGGGGGGATCCGTAGTGGAGAAGGATCTGGGGGGATCCGTAGTGGAGAAGGATCTGGGGGTTTTGGTAGATCATAAGCTCAATAATAACATGCAATGCCAAGCTGCGGTCTCCAAAGCGAGCAAAGTCCTTTCTCGGTCTCAGCTCCCTGTCGGAGAGACTGGAACGCAGTGAAGAGAGTGATACAATACCTCAAAGGAACAATTCAGATGAAGTTTCGGTTATCAGCAACATCCAATCCAAAACTGGTTGGATATGTGGATGCTGATTGGGCCGGGAACTTCACAGACCGCAAATGCAGAAGTGGATTCATCTTTCAGTATGGGGAAGGAACCATAAGTGGGTCTAGTGGAAAGCAAGCAACTGTCGCTCTATCTTCAACTGAAGCAGAGTACATTGCTGCAGCCCACGCATGTCAAGAAGCCATATGGATTTGTCAACTTTTTGTGGACATTGGGGTAGACATGTCGAAACCAATTGCCGTTTTTGAAGACAACCAGTGATGTATAAAGCTTCCGCAATCAGAAATGGTCAATCCTAGAACATCGATGTGTTGTATCGCCTACTGAGGGACAATCAAGAGCAAGGTGTTATTGATATTCAGTAATGCCCATCAGAGGGAATGACTGCCGATCCACTCACCAAGCCCGTGTTCAAGGAACGTCATAATTATCCCTTTCATGACTAAGCCTATTTCTGACAAAAGTTAAAAATCCGTATTTTTTGTAGGAAAATTACTTAGAACCCCCCACACATTATATATATATATATATTGTGAGGGGGTTAGCTCGGTAGCGGGTGTGTGTGACCCCCTGGATGGGCTCCCCACACAAAAACAGGCCCAGCAGACGGAGGTTGTGGTTTTCAAGATCAAAAGGTGCGGTTTATTTCTCTATTTACAGTGACAAAACACAGCAAAGCAAAAAGAAACATAAACAAAATAAATCCTGGTCAGCTTGACCTCTGACTAAACATGCAGGTTTCCCTAACTAACAACTGGGATCAGCCTGGTGCTGTCCTAGTCCCTAAGTCCCTGGTTTAGTAAATGTCCAAACAAATAGCCACACAGGCTTTGTCTCACCGCACAGGGGTTCACTCTCCCTAGACAGTCCACACAGGTCTGGTTCCAGGCATGAGCAAACACCTAATGAAGCTGGGAGTTTTTATAGAGGCCTTAAACGAGCTGACAAGCTTCAGCTGGTCTCATCAACTCCCTGCCTGCACGACGCCCAGCACTCTCCCTAGAGGTATGAATCATCCATGAGCCCACTAGCCTCAGCTGGGCTTCATCAACTCTCTCCCTAGTTGTATAAGTCGGCATAAAGCCTGAATCTGGGAGAAATATACCTACCCCCCTGGATGCAACCAGGTGACTTTACCTTCCTGCTGTCACATACCCCCCCCTCTTGTTTTAACCTTGGGGTTGGAACACCAGCAATCAGGCATTCATGTATTCGAGACAAAGCATCCACATTCCCCATTTGAACGCCAGGGCGATGCTTTACTGTGAAGTTGAATTCCTGTAGGGCCAGGAACCACCTATTTACTCTTCTATTTGTCTCCTTGTTTTGAGCCATCCACTTTAACGGAGCGTGATCCGTAACCATGTCAAAGTGCCTACCTAGCAGATAGTACCGAAGGGAATCTAGAGCCCACTTCACCGCTAAACACTCCTTTTCAACCGTGGCGTAATTTACCTCATGGGACTTCAACTTCCTGCTGAGGTAAATGACTGGGTGCTCTTCCCTGTTCCAGACCTGGGACAATACTGCTCCTAACCCCACATCTGACGCATCACTTTGTACGACAAAGTCTTTAGAGAAGTCGGGTGAGTACAACACTGGCTGGCTACATAAGGCTTGTTTCAAGAATTGGAACGCTGCCTCAGCCTCGGGGGTCCATTTAATCATGACCGACCCTTTCCCCTTCGTCAGGTTGGTTAGGGGCACAGCCTTAGAAGCAAAGTGGGGAATGAATCGCCGATAATACCCAGCGATTCCCAGAAAGGCTCGTACCTGCTTCTTGCTGTTGGGACGTGGCCAACTCTGGATGGCCTCGACTTTGTTGAGTTGGGGTTTTATTACTCCCCTGCCAATGGTGTACCCAAGATATTTGGCCTCCTCCTGCCCAATGGTACACTTCTTGGGGTTAGCCGTAAACCCCGCTTCCCGGATAGAGTCTAGGACTGCTTGCACTTTTGGCAGATGTGAGGCCCAATCTGTGCTATGGACAATTACGTCATCCAGGTAAGCCGCAGCATACTTCCGATGGGGCCTCAGTATCTGGTCCATTTTCCGCTGGAATGTGGCCGGCGCATTCTGTAACCCGAACGGCATTCTCTTATATTGGAACGCCCCGTCTGGGGTTACAAATGCGGTTTTCTCTTTGGCCGACTTGGCCAGGGGAATTTGCCAATACCCTTTTGTGAGGTCAAGAGTCGTCATGTATCGGGCTGTTCCCAGCCGGTCGATCAACTCATCTATACGTGGCATGGGGTAGGTGTCAAATTTTGTAACTTTGTTCAACTGACGAAAATCGTTACAAAATCGCCAGCTCCCATCCGGTTTAGGCACCAACACAATGGGACTAGACCAATCACTTTGGGACTCCTCTATCACCCCTAAGTTCAGCATTTTCTGTACTTCCTCCCGTATTGCCTCCCGTCGGGCCTCTGGGATCCGATAGGGTTTTAACTTCACCCTTTCACCGGGCGGGGTAATAATATCATGCTCTACCCCAGATGTTTGTCCCGGCAGCTCAGAGAACACCTCCTTGTTGCGAAGCACAAACTCCTTAACCTCCTGTTGTTGGGGTTGTGACAAGGTGGCTGCTATTCCAACCTCCGGAATCACGCATCCAGTTTGAGCTGGTGACCAAGTTTCTGCGACTAGGGACTCTCTATCCCTCCAGGCTTTCAACAGATTAACGTGATAGATCTGTTCGGGCTTTCGCCTTCCTGGTTGTCTGACCTTGTAATTCACTTCGCTCACTTTTTCCATTATCTCGTAGGGGCCTTGCCATTTGGCAAGGAATTTACTTTCAACCGTAGGGACAAGTACCAATATCCTATCCCCCGGGGAAAAGGTACGGGTCTTGGCTCCACGGTTGTACACTCTCTGCTGTGCCAACTGCGCTTGGGCCAAATGTTCCTTCACGATGGGCATTACCTGTGTAATTCGATCTTGCATCAGGGCGACATGCTCAATCACACTCCTGTGGGGAGAACTCTCACTTTCCCAAGTTTCCTTGGCAATATCCAACAGCCCTCTTGGGTGTCTCCCATACAGTAACTCAAAGGGGGAGAATCCCGTAGAGGATTGGGGCACCTCCCTAATAGCAAACATCAAATAAGGAAGTAGACAGTCCCAATCCTTTCCATCTCTATCCACCACTTTCTTCAACATTTGTTTTAGGGTTTTGTTGAATCTTTCAACCAGCCCATCGGTTTGGGGGTGATACACAGACGTACGCAATTGCGTCACTTTGAACAATTTACACAGCTCTTTCATAACCCGGGACATAAAGGGTGTACCTTGGTCCGTAAGCAGTTCTTTACAAATACCCACCCGGCTAAAAACAAGAGATAGCTCTTTGGCTATGGTTTTGGCCGAGGTATTTCGGAGAGGGATCGCTTCTGGATAACGGGTGGCATAGTCCATTATAACTAATATGTACTGGTGCCCCCTAGCGGACTTGATTATAGGACCTACCAAATCCATTGCGATCCTCTCAAACGGGACCTCAATGATGGGTAGAGGGACCAGCGGGCTACGGAAATGTGGCATCGGGGCCGACCTCTGACACACAGGGCAGGAGGAACAATAATTTTCTATGTCCTTCATCACCCCAGGCCAATAGAATCTCTGTAATACCCTCTCTCGGGTTTTCTCTGTCCCCAGATGACCTCCAAGAATGTGCCCATGGGCCAACTCCAACACCAACTTCCTGTAAGGTTTGGGCACCACAAGCTGCTCAACGGTTTCTTCTGCCCTTTTTGCCACCCGATACAGTAGGTCCTTCTCTACGCTGAAGTATGGGTAAGTGCAGGTATTATCTGGGTTCACTAACTCGCCATCTATTTCCACTACGTTTTCCCGTGCCTTTATTAGGGCGGGGTCCTTTAACTGTTCTGTGGCAAAATTTTCCCTGTGAACCTCAAGATCAGAAAACACAGACGGTAGGTTTTCGTCTGAGGAGGTGGGCTCCTCTCCAGTTTCTTGAGTCTCGCCTGCCAATACTGACAAGGGAAATTCTGGAGAGTCCTCACCACTCTCAGAGGAGTTCTGGCTATCACCTTCCTGGTACATAGGGGCACCAGTGGGGGGCTCAGGATCATCCCACAGTTCCCAGAACTTCGGAAAATCCCTTCCCACAATGGCATCATGCGGTAATTGAGATACTAACCCCACTGGATGAGAGAGGGTACCTTTGGGGGTCTTGAAACACACTGTAGTCACTGGATACTCTCGGGTGTCCCCATGCACACAAATAACAGCTACCTTGCTATTCCCAGAGACCTCTGTTTTAACTAATTCAGCCTTTATCAGGGTCACAAGGCTACCTGAATCCAGTAATACCACAACATTTCTACCATTAATACACATTTTGCATAAATGTTTCTCAGTTCCCCGAATGGCAGTGCATGCGACTGTCGCACACAGCGACTGACGTCTGTCCGTCAGAAAGTCACACTGCATGGGTTCCTCCACAACCGGGCAATTTGCTGCAATATGTCCCGTTTGCCGGCAGCGGTAGCAAACAATCCTTTTGGCTGCCTCTTGAGCCCCCGACTTCCCAGGCTGTTCTCGCCAAACCCTGGGCAGAGCTCCCACCCTCTCACTCTCTCCACCCTCACCCCTTGGAATCATCTTATCCGCCCCTGGGGATGGTCTGGTCTTGGGGTGGAAAGTCTGAGAGTCTCTGGAAGAGGCCGTCAGGTTCTCTGCAGCCAAGTATCTCTCTACACGATCCACAAGTTTACCGGCCGTTTCTGGGTCTCCATGGCTTACCCACTTTTGAATGGCGGTAGGAAGAGCTCTCAAGAAACGATCCATCACAACACGTTCCACAATCTCCGGTGCGGACAAAGTCTCTGGCTGTAGCCACTTCCTGCTCAGGTGAATGAGATCATACATTTGAGACCTGGGGGGGTTTTCCAAGCTGGAAAGTCCAGTTATGCACACGCTGAGCCCGGACAGCCAGGGTGACACCCAGCCTTGCCAATATTTCAGCTTTTAGCATCACATAGTCTTTTGCTTGGTCAGGCTCTAGGTCATAGTAAGCTTTCTGCGATTCACCAGTTAACAGAGGAGCCAGCAGTCCAGCCCACTGCTCCTCAGGCCACTTTTCTCTTTCAGCAGTCCTTTCAAATGTGGTCAAAAATACCTCTGGATCATCCTCTCCAGTCATTTTTGTCAATAAACGACTCACCCCAAAGGACGCGGTATTAGTGGGACGGCTTTCCTCACTGGTCTGCGGACGTTGCTGCATTACTGCTTCCATCTGTTGTTGTAGTCTCTGCTCTTGCTTCTGCAACAGGTCTATGAAGCGGGCCTCAGATTGCTGCTGGGCTCGTTGCTGGGCTGCGAAGCTCTGTTGTTGAGCTGCAAGGCTCTTTTGCAAACCTGCATTTGTCTGCTGTTGATTGGCATTTGCTAGAGCCAGCTGTTTCAGTATCTCCTCCATGCTGGCTTAAAAAAAAACTGCCACTGGTTCTCCACCAACTGTGAGGGGGTTAGCTCGGTAGCGGGTGTGTGTGACCCCCTGGATGGGCTCCCCACACAAAAACAGGCCCAGCAGACGGAGGTTGTGGTTTTCAAGATCAAAAGGTGTGGTTTATTTCTATTTACAGTGACAAAACACAGCAAAGCAAAAAGAAACATAAACAAAATAAACCCTGGTCAGCTTGACCTCTGACTAAACATGCAGGTTTCCCTAACTAACAACTGGGATCAGCCTGGTGCTGTCCTAGTCCCTAAGTCCCTGGTTTAGTAAATGTCCAAACAAATAGCCACACAGGCTTTGTCTCACCGCACAGGGGTTCACTCTCCCTAGACAGTCCACACAGGTCTGGTTCCAGGCATGAGCAAACACCTAATGAAGCTGGGAGTTTTTATAGAGGCCTTAAACGAGCTGACAAGCTTCAGCTGGTCTCATCAACTCCCTGCCTGCACGACGCCCAGCACTCTCCCTAGAGGTATGAATCATCCATGAGCCCACTAGCCTCAGCTGGGCTTCATCAACTCTCTCCCTAGTTGTATAAGTCGGCATAAAGCCTGAATCTGGGAGAAATATACCTACCCCCCTGGATGCAACCAGGTGACTTTACCTTCCTGCTGTCACAATATATATATATATTTTTTAGCAGAGAATCTAGAGAATAAAATGGCGATTGTTGCAATATTTTATGTCACACGGTATTTGTGCAGCAGTGTTTTAAACGCAACTTTTTGGGAAAAATTCACTTTCATGAATTAAAAAAAAAGTAAAGTTAGCCCAATTTTTTTGTATAATGTGAAAGATGAAGTTACGCTGAGTAAATAGATACCAAACATGTCACGCTTTATAATTGCACGCACTCCTGGAATGGCGACAAACTACGGTACCTAAAAATCTCCATAGGCAACGCTTTAATTTTTTTTTTTACGGTTACCAGGTTAGAGTTACAGAGGAGGTCTAGTGCTAGAATTATTGCTCTCACTCTGACGATCGTGGCGATACCTCACATGTGTGATTTGAACACCGTTTACAAATGCAGGCGTGACTTCCGTATTCGTTTTCTTTGCTGCGCGAGCTCGCGGGGACGGGGGCGCTTTAAAATTTTTTCATTTTTTTCTTATTTATTTTATTTATTTTTACATTATAAAATTGTGTTTTAAAAAAAAAAAATGTGATCAATTTTATTGCTGTCACAAGGACTGTGTTTACATTCAGGAGACTGGCACAAAGCCATTTATGGCTTTGTGCCAGTCTCTCTCTAGGCGCCCGAAGTGATGGATCGTGGATTGGGTCTCCCGGGGGGACGGGAGGCCCGGTCAGAGAGGCGGGAGGGGGGATGTCTCCTCCCGCTCCTCCGCTATAACAACCGAGCGGCTTTTAGCCACATCGGTTGTTATGCCTGGATAGCCAATCGCCCGCTCTAAACAACGGTATCGGGATGATGCCTGCAGCTGCGGGCATCATCCCGGTATAACCCCCTAAAGCAGAGTACGCATATATGCGTACGCTCGGCGGCAAGGGTTTTTAAATCCAGAAGAAGCTGAATGTAATTTGACCAAACACATGCTGTTGAGAAGGGGTGTTAGAAAAGCAACAGCAAGTTATATAAACTTAACTATATATATGCATTATACCTATCAATACCAGTAGGTGGCACTGCAGTGTTATAGTGTGTTATTCTATGGTAATGTGATCACAGGATGTTCTGTCTATGTTCAATGCATGTACTTGTATGCTCCTTGTTCCTGTTCATGTTTCTTATGCTGTAAGACATGCATTGCTAATCCTCCATGAAAGTAAAGCCATATTACTGCATCCAAGAAGCTTCCAGCACTTCAATCAGTACTCAGCACTATAGTCCTCTGTCCTCCTCCGTCCCTCTGTCCCGTCCCTCTGTCCTCCTCCGTCCCTCTGTCCCGTCCCTCTGTCCTCCTCCGTCCCTCTGTCCTCCTCCGTCCCTCTGTCCCGTCTCTCTGTCCTCCTCCGTCCCTCTGTCCTCCTCCGTCCCTCTGTCCCGTCCCTCTGTCCTCCTCCGTCCCTCTGTCCCGTCCCTCTGTCCTCCTCCGTCCCTCTGTCCTACTCTGTCCCTCTGTCCTCCTCCGTCCCTCTGTCCCGTCCCTCTGTCCTCCTCCGTCCCTCTGTCTTCCTCCGTCCCTCTGTCTTCCTCCGTCCCTCTGTCCTCCTCCGTCCCTCTGTCTTCCTCCGTCCCTCTGTCTTCCTCCGTCCCTCTGTCCTCCTCCGTTCCTCTGTCCTCCTCCGTCCCTCTGTCCTCCTCCGTCCCTCTGTCCTCCTCCGTCCCTCTGTCCTCCTCCGTCCCTCTGTCCTCCTCGGTCCCTCTGTCCTCCTCCGTCCCTCTGTCCTACTCCGTCCCTCTGTCCTCCTCCGTCCCTCTGTCCTACTCCGTCCCTCTGTCCTCCTCCGTCCCTCTGTCCTCCTCCCTCCTCGGTCCCTCTGTCCTCCTCCCTCCTCGGTCCCTCTGTCCTGCTCCGTCCCTCTGTCCTCCACAACTGTCTAATGTAATGATGAGTAGAAATAAACCTCCTATATACTTCCTAAATGTATTTGTCACATTATGTCAGCCCAGCTGTTAAAATAATACACAAGGCAAAGAGCAAAAAAAAAAGAGAGATGCTGCATCACTAGCAAGGGGGAAGGTAGCATGCAAAGATCAGGAAGAGTTCAAGCAAAAGGGAACAATTAAGGGCTTGGAATATTTTGAGTCACAATAAGCAGCCATGCATCATGGAAATGCTACCATCTCCTCCTTATACAAAGTTACAATGTACCGTCTGATCACTAAAGGAGGGGAGACTGAGGAAATGCCTCCTCCTCCTTATACAAAGTTACAATGTACCGTCTGATCACTGGGGGAGGGGAGACTGAGGAAATGCTTCCTCCTCCTTCTAAAAAGTTACAATGTACCGTCTGATCACTGGGGGAGGGGAGACTGAGGAAATGCTTCCTCCTCCTTCTAAAAAGTTACAATGTACCGTCTGATCACTGGGGGAGGGGAGACTGAGGAAATGCTTCCTCCTCCTTCTACAAAGTTACAATGTGCAGTCTGATCACTGGGCTAGGGGAGACTGAAGAAATGCTTCCTCCTACCTGCAGCAGACTGATGACATCATCTCAGCCTAGGCAAAGTCACTGGGGGAGGGGAGACTGAGGAAATGCTTCCTCCTGCCTGCAGCAAACTGATGACATCATCTCAGCCTAGACAAAGCCACTGACTGAAGCTCTAGAACACAGGTGTCAAACACAAGGCCCGCGGGCCGAATCCGGCCCCCAGGCTTTTTCATGTGGCCCTCACACCTCTCCTGCAGCTGCAGAAGTGCTCTATCCCTCCTCTGGTCCTCCTCCAGACCCTGTACTTTCTGCCTTCAAGCAATGCATCCAGATTCTTCCCAGCAGCAGCATAAGGTAAGGGGGGTGCACTGTGATGTAAGGGAGAGTTGGGGACTCAACTTCTGATGGTGGGGGGGCTCTTAACATCTAATGTAAGGGGAGGGGATGCGCTGGACATCGAATCTTACAGATACAACCGCCCCTTTTGAGGGCAATCATAATGCTGATGCGGCCCGCGATGAAATTGAGTTTGACGCCCCTGCCCTAGAATGATGTTTTATGGATAAAAAAATTGTTAGAGTTGCTGTAAAATGAGAAATGTCAGGAATTCAAAGTTAGCAACAGGTCCTCTTTAATATCAGACTGCGCGTGTTTGTCACAGCGGCAGAACCCGGCTCCTCACAGACCAGCAGTGAGGGGGTTAATCAGAGAGTGTTTATTCTGTGAGAATTTCACGAGAGGGTGAAGTGATTGCAGCGCAGAGAGCGGCGGCGGTTCCTCCTTTGTAACATTCGCAGTTCCTCATCGCCAATCAGGCTAGAAGTGCGTGAAATCGGCAAGAAAAAGGGGCTCTGGGCTCCGGCAGAATTATTCCGTCAATAAAAAAAAAGCATTGTGCCGATAGGATCTGGTAATTACGGGAGCTTCTCGCTGGATGGAAGAAGTAATTTCAATTCAGCGGCACGCCGGACGCGGCTCACTTCCAACAAAACCTTTGTGAGATCAGCAACATTAACGTGTCCCCCAATTTCACAGGAAATGTCTTTTCCCCCGAGAATGACGTCACAAAGTACAAAAAGTGAAAAGTAAAAAGATTAATGACAACAAAAAAAAATGTAGAAAGTAAAACAAAGGAGAGCCGAGGGAAGGCTGACCGCCGTGGAAGATAACGGAATCCGTCTACAAAGAGTTCTCCTTTGTGTCCCGCTGATTGGAGACTCTGATACCCCTAAGTGATCAATAATTCACCAATCAGGTTATTCATTTCTATATGTAAACTCTAAAGTGGACCTGTCAGGAAGCTGGGTGCAGAAGTGTTCTCGTCCTTCTCACTTTGGCCAGTAGGGTCACCCCGGTTCCTAGCCACCTGCTAATATTTGTCAGAATGCACAGCCAGGGCAGGGATCACTGTAGATCAGTGTTTCTCAACTCCGGTCCTCAAGGCGCCCCAACAGGTCATGTTTTCAGGATTTCCCTCAGAGGAAACAGCTGTGGTCATTACTAAGGCAGTGAAACTGATCAAATCACCTGTGCAGAATTATGGAGAGCCTGAAAACATGACCTGTTGGGGCGGCTTGAGGACTGGAGTTGAGAAAGATTGCTGTAGATGTTTATGGGAGTGGGGTGAGTCTGGTTTGTCTCTATCCCAAATAATGGTGCTGTGAAATGGACTTTGTGTGCCTCCAGATACTTAGCTGTATGATAGGGTGACCAGACATCCCCAGTTTCAGGGGACAGTCCCCGGATGGAGGACACTGTCCCTGGACCAAGTCTGTCCCCGGTTTTGTCCCCGGATTGGATTTGAACAGGGGCTGGGGCTATTTCAAAGACAGTCAGTGCAGAATTAAAAAAATTATTCTGAATCCCTCCCTCCCGCTCCGCCGCTCCTACTAGCTTAGGGGGTGTATTTTTTCCATTATCTGTGCCCCTTTCTGATGATCATGTGCTGGTCGGAGCGGAGGGAATATTTCTTTAGTTTCGGGTGCCCATTCAGCTCCGCTCGCATGTCCTTCTGCCTTGGCTCAAGTCCCTGCCAGCCGCCTGCCTGCTTATCTCCTTGTCTTTCCTGGTGGAGTGATCTTCCTCCGCTCCCCACCCAGTAGTAGCCGGGGCCCAGAGAGTGAGACTTGACAGGCTGTGAGGCAGGCGGCGGCAGCGACGGGCAGAGAGTCGCTGATTGCTGCCATACTAGTTAAAAATAAAATATGTCCCCAGATTTTATTTAAAAAATCTGGTCACCCTACTGTATGATGCTCTTTGTTAGGAGTCTGGCAAGGATGGCCTCCTAAGGTTCTCGAACTGATGGATGGTCTTTGTGTCCTGGGAGGGGGGGGGGCAGGGTGGCAATTGCCTCCCAGGCCGCCCTAACTTATGTTCAAAATGTCCGGTAGCCGCTTCCCGCTACCATTTTATTTTTTATTCTGGTCTAGGAAGTCGGGTCGGGGGCATGGCTATGGCGGCCGACCACTAGCTGTTGCATTCCGGGAGTTGTAGTCCGCACTCAAGCTTCCGGTGGGTGGAAAACACATCAGCGCAGAGGAAACTACAACTCCCTGGGACCAGATTCTTGGAAGCAGGCAGAGGCAGGGCATGCCAGGGAGTCGGAACGCAGGGCTGCAGGGCTGGGCGCTGGCTGCAACTTGACCCCAGGATCAGGAGAGTTACCCTCCCCCCCCCCAGGAGACCGTGGTGTGCAAGGACCCGCTGAGCTGAGATCGCTGAGGTGAGAGACCCTGACACCCCTAGCTGACCCCCCATCTCCCCCCACCATTCACCCCATGTAACCTGCCCCAGTGATCAGGCTGCATTGATGGGCACTGGAGTTGGCTGCACTGATGGGCACTGGTGAGGCTGCATTGAAAAACCAGGTGGGCCATGGATGGTGAGCTGATTCGGTGGTTCAGTGGGCCACTTGACTGGACTTGCCCCCCAGGCCTAAGGCTACCAGCCCTCCCCTGGGGGGGGGGGCACGTATCCAGTTTTAGGACTCACTGAATTGGGTTTCTAGATAATTACCTGTATGATGGTCCTCTTGGTGGACGGCCTTTGTGTCCTAGAGGTGATATGTCTGTATGATGGTCCTCTTCAGTAGTCTGGGAATGATGGCTTCCTGGGGTCTCAGGATTGATGGATGGTCCTTGTGTTCCAGAGTTAACCTATCCACTTTTAGGACTGTATATGCAGTGGGCCTCCAGATAACATAGCTGTATGATGGTGGTCTTTAGGAGGAGGAATGATTACCTCCTGAGGTCCCTGAATGGATGTTCTTTGTGTCTTAGAGGTAACCTATCTAGTTTTAGGACTCTATGTTCAATGGGCCTCCAGATACCTAGCTGTATGATGGTCCTCTATAGGAGTCTTGCAATGATGGCCTTCTGAGGTCCCTGGATGGATGTTCTTTGTGTCTTAGAGGTAACCTATCTAGTTTTAGGACTCTATGTTCAATGGGCCTCCAGATACCTAGCTGTATGATGGTCCTCTGTAGGAGTCTTGCAATGATGACCTCCTGAGGTCCCTGAATGGATGTTCTTTGTGTCTTAGAGGTAACCTATCTAGTTTTAGGACTCTATGTTCAATGGGCCTCCAGATACCTAGCTGTATGATGGTCCTCTGTAGGAGTCTTGCAATGATGGCCTTCTGAGGTCCCTGGATGGATGTTCTTTGTGTCTTAGAGGTAACCTATCTAGTTTTAGGACTCTATGTTCAATGGGCCTCCAGATACCTAGCTGTATGATGGTCCTCTGTAGGAGTCTTGCAATGATGGCCTTCTGAGGTCCCTGGATGGATGTTCTTTGTGTCTTAGGCCTCATACACACGACTGGTTTTCTCGGCAAGAAACGACAAGAAAACTGCTGGGAGAGCTTTCTTGCCAAGAAAACCGTTGGTGTGTATAGTTTCTCGTCAAGAAAACTGCTGGGAATCTCAACGAGAAAAATAGAGAACCTGCTCTCTATTTGCTCGTCGGCCTGTTTCCCGACGAGAAAAACGAGAACCCTGACGAGAAAATAGAGAGCAGGTTTTCTATTTTTCTCGCGCATGTTTAGAATCAAGTATGAGACGGGAGTGCACCTTCTTGTAAAATCAGCCTTCGTAATGGAGATAGCACATTCGTCACGCTGTAACAAACTGAAAGCACGAAGACTGAAAAGCGCGAATCGTCTCTCCCCAAACTTTTACTAACACAAGGTAGCACAAGATCAGCAAAAGCAGCCCAAGGGGTGACGCCATTGGAATGGAACTTCCCCTTTATACTGCCGTCGTACGTGTTGTACGTCACCGCGCTTTACAACGAGGAGATTTGGAATTGACAGTGTGTATGCAAGGAAAGCTTGACAAGAATCTCGATGAGAAAAACAAAGGTTTTTTTTACGACGGGATTCGTGTGTACTAGGCTTCAGAGGTAACCCATCCAGTGTTAGGACTGTATGTGCAGTGGGCCTCCAGATACTCGGTTGTATGATGGTCTGGCAAGGATGGCCTCCTGAGGTTCTCCTGAGGTTCTCGGACTGATGGATGGTCTTTGTGTCTTGGGGGGGGGGGGCACTTTTTCAGTTTCAGGACTCTCACTGCATTCTGGACACTTAGCTGTATTATGGTCCTCTTGAAAAGTCTTTGAACAATGCCTTCCCGAAATCCTAGGCAGGGCGGCCATCAGGAATTTTGGGGCCCCTTACACAGCTTCATGCATGGGCCCCCTGGAGCAGAGAAGCGGGGGGGGCGCTGCCGAAAATGCCAGTGTCATTTCATCACCTCTTCCTCCTCCTGCGACCGGGCCCCTGGGAACATTCGGTCCCCTTACAGGTGTAATGCCTGTACCCCCCTGATCCTAGGTGTCCTAGAGGTCATATGTCAAGGTTTAGGACTCTTGCTGTAGTGTACAGTTACTTAGCTCCTGAGGTCCCAGGATTGATGGACAGTCCTGATTCTGGTGTCCCAGAGGTAACCCCAGCTGTATGATGGTCTTCTGTAGGAGAAGCAAACGATGGGCCCCTGAGGTTCCTGGACTGATGGATGGTCTTTGTGTCTAGGGGGCACTTTTTCAGTTTTAGGACTCTCACTACATCGGGTTTCTAGATACTTAGCTGTATGATGGTCCTCTGAAGTAGTCTGGGAACAATGCCATCCTGAAATCTAAGGTTTGGTAGACGGCCTTTTTATCCTGAAGGTGATGTGTTCAGATTCAGATTAGGACTCTTGCTGTAGTGGTCCTTCAGTTACTTATCTGTATGATGGTCCTCTTCAGTAGTCTGGGAATGGTGATCTCCTGAGGTCCCGGGATTGATGGACGGTCTTTGTGTCCCAGAGGTAACCTATCCAGTTTTAGAACTTTATGGACAGTGGGCTTCCAGATACTTAGCTGTATGATGTAGACATGTGCACTGCCGAAAAATTCTTTTTTTTCATTTTCGTTTCATTCGTTTTTTTTCTTTTTTTGGAAATTCGGGAAATTCGAAAAATGTCTTTCTTTCGTCTTTCGTTTCATTTGTTTTTTTGCTTTTTTCGGAAATTCGGAAATTCGGAAATTCGGAAAATTCCGAATTCCGAAATTCCGAATTTTCGATTTTACGAATTTCCGAATTCGGAATTCCAAAATTCTAAAAATTCGGAAATTCAACTTTCCAAATTTCGAATTTTAGATTTTCGAATTTTAGATTCTCGAATTTTAGAATCTCGACGTTTCGAATCTCGACGTTTCGAATCTCGGAAATTCAAAATTTCGGAAATCCGGAAATTCCGAATTCGGAACTAAACGAATTGCACATGTCTAGTATGATGGTCCTCTGTAAGAGTCCAGCAATGATGGCGGTTCTCGGACTGATGGATGCTCTTTGTGTCTCCAGTTTTAGGACTTTCACTACATTGGGTTTTTAGATACTTGGCTGTTTGGTGCTCTTTAGGAGTCCGGCAATGACGGCCTCCGGAGATCCCAGGATTGATGGACAGGCATTGTATTCTAAAGAGGATTTGTCTAGTTTTAGGACTTTATACTGAAGTCAGGAAGATTTTCATCCTCTGAGATCTGTTCTGGTGCTTCAGAAAGATGGAAAGATTCTCACTAGAGTGTAAGGATAGTCATTGCACAACAAGCGACTGTTATGGGGCCCGGGGCTCTCTGCTTGCATAGTGATTTGTGCAGGTAGGAATAAGATGTGGCAGATAGTAGACATGTGCGATTCGTACGAATTTTCGAAAATTCGTACATTCGGAAGCATCCGAAATACGAATTTATATGCTTCCGAATTTTACGAAATTCCGTTGACGAGTTTTGGACCCAAATTTCTCAGACAAAATGAGAATGTTCATTAATATCGTTTTATTATTGTCATAATAATTATGAACATTCCTTATGAATTTATAAAGCAAACCCAGGAAGTCAGCACAGCACAGGGATGGGGGGAGCCCCTCATAATGAGCACAGCACAGGGATGGTGGGAGCCCCTCATAATGAGCACAGCACAGGGATGGGGGGAGCCCCTCATAATGAGGACAGCACAGGGATGGGGGGAGCCCCTCATAATGAGCACAGCACAGGGATGGGGGGAGCCCCTCATAATGAGCACAGCACAGGGATGGGGGGAGCCCCTCATAATGAGCACAGCACAGGGATGGTGGAAGCCCCTCATAATGAGCACAGCACAGGGGTGATGGGAGCCCCTCATAATGAGCACAGCACAGGGATGGTGGGAGCCCCTCATAATGAGCACAGCACAGGGATGGGGGGAGCCCCTCATAATGAGCACAGCACAGGGATGGTGGGAGCCCCTCATAATGAGCACAGCACAGGGATGGTGGGAGCCCCTCATAATGAGCACAGCACAGGGATGGTGGGAGCCCCTCATAATGAGCACAGCACAGGGATGGGGGGAGCCCCTCATAATGAGCACAGCACAGGGATGGAGGGAGCCCCTCATAATGAGCACAGCACAGGGATGGTGGGAGCCCCTCATAATGAGCACAGCACAGGGATGGGGGGAGCTCCTCATAATGAGCACAGCACAGGGATGGGGGGAGCCCCTCATAATGAGCACAGCACAGGGATGGTGGGAGCCCCTCATAATGAGCACAGCACAGGGATGGGGGGAGCCCCTCATAATGAGCACAGCACAGGGATGGTGGGAGCCCCTCATAATGAGCACAGCACAGGGATGATGGGAGCCCCTCATAATGAGCACAGCACAGGGATGGTGGGAGCCCCTCATAATGAGCACAGCACAGGGATGGTGGGAGCCCCTCATAATGAGCACAGCACAGGGATGGTGGGAGCCCCTCATAATGAGCACAGCACAGGGATGGTGGGAGCCCCTCATAATGAGCACAGCACAGGGATGGGGGGAGCTCCTCATAATGAGCACAGCACAGGGATGGTGGGAGCCCCTCATAATGAGCACAGCACAGGGATGGTGGGAGCCCCTCATAATGAGCACAGCACAGGGATGGTGGGAGCCCCTCATAATGAGCACAGCACAGGGATGGTGGGAGCCCCTCATAATGAGCACAGCACAGGGATGGTGGGAGCTCCTCATAATGAGCACAGCACAGGGATGGGGGGAGCTCCTCATAATGAGCACAGCACAGGGATGGTGGGAGCCCCTCATAATGAGCACAGCACAGGGATGGTGGGAGCCCCTCATAATGAGCACAGCACAGAGATGCTGGGGGCCCCTCATAATGAGCACAGCACAGGGATGGGGGGAGCCCCTCATAATGAGCACAGCACAGGGATGGTGGGAGCCCCTCATAATGAGCACAGCACAGGGATGGTGGGAGCCCCTCATAATGAGCACAGCACAGGGATGGGAGGAGCCCCTCATAATGAGCACAGCACAGGGATGGGGGGAGCCCCTCATAATGAGCACAGCACAGGGATGGGGGGAGCCCCTCATAATGAGCACAGCACAGGGATGGTGGGAGCCCCTCATAATGAGCACAGCACAGGGATGGGGGGAGCTCCTCATAATGAGCACAGCACAGGGATGGGGGGAGCCCCTCATAATGAGCACAGCACAGGGATGGTGGGAGCCCCTCATAATGAGCACAGCACAGGGATGGTGGGAGCCCCTCATAATGAGCACAGCACAGGGATGGGAGGAGCCCCTCATAATGAGCACAGCACAGGGATGGGAGGAGCCCCTCATAATGAGCACAGCACAGGGATGGGGGGAGCCCCTCATAATGAGCACAGCACAGGGATGGTGGGAGCCCCTCATAATGAGCACAGCACAGGGATGGTGGGAGCCCCTCATAATTAGCACAGCACAGGGATGGGGGGAGCCCCTCATAATGAGCACAGCACAGGGATGGTGGGAGCCCCTCATAATGAGCACAGCACAGGGATCATGGGAGCCCCTCATAATGAGCACAGCACAGGGATGGTGGGAGCCCCTCATAATGAGCACAGCACAGGGATGGTGGGAGCCCCTCATAATGAGCACAGGGATGGTGGGAGCCCCTCATAATGAGCACAGCACAGAGATGCTGGGGGCCCCTCATAATGAGCACAGCACAGGGATGGGGGGAGCCCCTCATAATGAGCACAGCACAGGGATGGTGGGAGCCCCTCATAATGAGCACAGCACAGGGATGGTGGGAGCCCCTCATAATGAGCACAGCACAGGGATGGGAGGAGCCCCTCATAATGAGCACAGCACAGGGATGGGGGGAGCCCCTCATAATGAGCACAGCACAGGGATGGGGGGAGCCCCTCATAATGAGCACAGCACAGGGATGGTGGGAGCCCCTCATAATGAGCACAGCACAGGGATGGGGGGAGCTCCTCATAATGAGCACAGCACAGGGATGGGGGGAGCCCCTCATAATGAGCACAGCACAGGGATGGGGGGAGCCCCTCATAATGAGCACAGCACAGGGATGGGGGGAGCCCCTCATAATGAGCACAGCACAGGGATGGGGGGAGCCCCTCATAATGAGCACAGCACAGGGATGGTGGGAGCCCCTCATAATGAGCACAGCACAGGGATGATGGGAGCCCCTCATAATGAGCACAGCACAGGGATGGTGGGAGCCCCTCATAATGAGCACAGCACAGGGATGGTGGGAGCCCCTCATAATGAGCACAGCACAGGGATGGTGGGAGCCCCTCATAATGAGCACAGGGATGGTGGGAGCCCCTCATAATGAGCACAGCACAGAGATGGTGGGGGCCCCTCATAATGAGCACAGCACAGGGATGGGGGGAGCCCCTCATAATGAGCACAGCACAGGGATGGTGGGAGCCCCTCATAATGAGCACAGCACAGGGATGGTGGGAGCCCCTCATAATGAGCACAGGGATGGTGGGAGCCCCTCATAATGAGCACAGCACAGAGATGGTGGGGGCCCCTCATAATGAGCACAGCACAGGGATGGGGGGAGCCCCTCATAATGAGCACAGCACAGGGATGGTGGGGGCCCCTCATAATGAGCACAGCACAGGGATGGGGGGAGCCCCTCATAATGAACACAGCACAGGGATGGTGGGAGCCCCTCATAATGAGCACAGCACAGGGATGGGGGGAGCCCCTCATAATGAGCACAGCACAGGGATGGTGGGAGCCCCTCATAATGAGCACAGCACAGGGATGGTGGGAGCCCCTCATAATGAGCACAGCACAGGGATGGGGGGAGCCCCTCATAATGAGCACAGCACAGGGATGGGGGGAACCCCTCATAATGAGCACAGCACAGGGATGGTGGGAGCCCCTCATAATGAGCACAGCACAGGGATGGGGGGAGCCCCTCATTATGAGCACAGGGATGGGGGGAGCCCCTCATAATGAGCACAGCACAGGGATGGGAGCCCCTCATAATGAGCACAGCACAGGGATGGGGGGAGCCCCTCATAATGAGCACAGCACAAGGATGGGGGGAGCCCCTCATAATGAGCACAGCACAGGGATGGTGGGAGCCCCTCATAATGAGCACAGCACAGGGATGGTGGGAGCCCCTCATAATGAGCACAGCACAGGGATGGGGGGAGCCCCTCATAATGAGCACAGCACAGGGATGGTGGGAGCCCCTCATAATGAGCACAGCACAGGGATGGTGGGAGCCCCTCATAATGAGCACAGGGATGGTGGGAGCCCCTCATAATGAGCACAGCACAGGGATGGGGGGAGCCCCTCATAATGAGCACAGCACAGGGATGGTGGGAGCCCCTCATAATGAGCACAGGGATGGGGGGAGCCCCTCATAATGAGCACAGCACAGAGATGGGGGAAGCCCCTCATAATGAGCACAGCACAGGGATGGTGGGAGCCCCTCATAATGAGCACAGCACAGGGATGGTGGGAGCCCCTCATAATGAGCACAGCACAGGGATGGTGGGGGCCCCTCATAATGAGCACAGCACAGAGATGGTGGGAGCCTCTCATAATGAGCACAGCACAGGGATGGTGGGAGCCCCTCATAATGAGCACAGCACAGGGATGGTGGGAGCCCCTCATAATGAGCACAGCACAGGGATGGGGGGAGCCCCTCATAATGAGCACAGCACAGGGATGGGGGGAGCCCCTCATAATGGGCACAGCACAGGGATGGGGGGAGCCCCTCATAATGAGCACAGCACAGGGATGGTGGGAGCCCCTCATAATGAGCACAGCACAGGGATGGGGGGAGCCCCTCATAATGAGCACAGCACAGGGATGGTGGGGGCCCCTCATAATGAGCACAGCACAGGGATGGTGGGAGCCCCTCATAATGAGCACAGCACAGGGATGGGGGGAGCCCCTCATAATGAGCACAGCACAGGGATGGTGGGAGCCCCTCATAATGAGCACAGCACAGGGATGGGGGGAGCCCCTCATAATGAGCACAGCACAGGGATGGGGGGAGCCCCTCATAATGAGCACAGCACAGGGATGGTGGGGGCCCCTCATAATGAGCACAGCACAGGGATGGTGGGAGCCCCTCATAATGAGCACAGCACAGGGATGGGGGGAGCCCCTCATAATGAGCACAGCACAAGGATGGGGGGAGCCCCTCATAATGAGCACAGCACAGGGATGGTGGGAGCCCCTCATAATGAGCACAGCACAGGGATGGTGGGAGCCCCTCATAATGAGCACAGCACAGGGATGGGGGGAGCCCCTCATAATGAGCACAGGGATGGTGGGAGCCCCTCATAATGAGCACAGCACAGAGATGGTGGGGGCCCCTCATAATGAGCACAGCACAGGGATGGGGGGAGCCCCTCATAATGAGCACAGCACAGGGATGGTGGGGGCCCCTCATAATGAGCACAGCACAGGGATGGGGGGAGCCCCTCATAATGAACACAGCACAGGGATGGTGGGAGCCCCTCATAATGAGCACAGCACAGGGATGGTGGGAGCCCCTCATAATGAGCACAGCACAGGGATGGTGGGAGCCCCTCATAATGAGCACAGGGATGGTGGGAGCCCCTCATAATGAGCACAGCACAGAGATGGTGGGGGCCCCTCATAATGAGCACAGCACAGGGATGGGGGGAGCCCCTCATAATGAGCACAGCACAGGGATGGTGGGGGCCCCTCATAATGAGCACAGCACAGGGATGGGGGGAGCCCCTCATAATGAACACAGCACAGGGATGGTGGGAGCCCCTCATAATGAGCACAGCACAGGGATGGGGGGAGCCCCTCATAATGAGCACAGCACAGGGATGGTGGGAGCCCCTCATAATGAGCACAGCACAGGGATGGGGGGAGCCCCTCATAATGAGCACAGCACAGGGATGGGGGGAGCCCCTCATAATGAGCACAGCACAGGGATGGTGGGGGCCCCTCATAATGAGCACAGCACAGGGATGGTGGGAGCCCCTCATAATGAGCACAGCACAGGGATGGGGGGAGCCCCTCATAATGAGCACAGCACAGAGATGGTGGGGGCCCCTCATAATGAGCACAGCACAGGGATGGTGGGGGCCCCTCATAATGAGCACAGCACAGGGATGGGGGGAGCCCCTCATAATGAGCACAGCACAGGGATGGTGGGAGCCCCTCATAATGAGCACAGCACAGGGATGGTGGGAGCCCCTCATAATGAGCACAGGGATGGTGGGAGCCCCTCATAATGAGCACAGCACAGAGATGGTGGGGGCCCCTCATAATGAGCACAGCACAGGGATGGGGGGAGCCCCTCATAATGAGCACAGCACAGGGATGGTGGGGGCCCCTCATAATGAGCACAGCACAGGGATGGGGGGAGCCCCTCATAATGAACACAGCACAGGGATGGTGGGAGACCCTCATAATAAGCACAGCACAGGGATGGGGGGAGCCCCTCATAATGAGCACAGCACAGGGATGGTGGGAGCCCCTCATAATGAGCACAGCACAGGGATGGGGGGAGCCCCTCATAATGAGCACAGCACAGGGATGGGGGGAACCCCTCATAATGAGCACAGCACAGGGATGGTGGGAGCCCCTCATAATGAGCACAGCACAGGGATGGGGGGAGCCCCTCATAATGAGCACAGGGATGGGGGGAGCCCCTCATAATGAGCACAGCACAGGGATGGGAGCCCCTCATAATGAGCACAGCACAGGGATGGGGGGAGCCCCTCATAATGAGCACAGCACAAGCATGGGGGGAGCCCCTCATAATGAGCACAGCACAGGGATGGTGGGAGCCCCTCATAATGAGCACAGCACAGGGATGGTGGGAGCCCCTCATAATGAGCACAGCACAGGGATGGGGGGAGCCCCTCATAATGAGCACAGCACAGGGATGGTGGGAGCCCCTCATAATGAGCACAGCACAGGGATGGTGGGAGCCCCTCATAATGAGCACAGGGATGGTGGGAGCCCCTCATAATGAGCACAGCACAGGGATGGGGGGAGCCCCTCATAATGAGCACAGCACAGGGATGGTGGGAGCCCCTCATAATGAGCACAGGGATGGGGGGAGCCCCTCATAATGAGCACAGCACAGAGATGGGGGAAGCCCCTCATAATGAGCACAGCACAGGGATGGTGGGAGCCCCTCATAATGAGCACAGCACAGGGATGGTGGGAGCCCCTCATAATGAGCACAGCACAGGGATGGGGGGAGCCCCTCATAATGAGCACAGCACAGGGATGGGGGGAGCCCCTCATAATGGGCACAGCACAGGGATGGGGGGAGCCCCTCATAATGAGCACAGCACAGGGATGGTGGGAGCCCCTCATAATGAGCACAGCACAGGGATGGTGGGAGCCCCTCATAATGAGCACAGCACAGGGATGGGGGGAGCCCCTCATAATGAGCACAGCACAGGGATGGGGGGATCCCCTCATAATGAGCACAGCACAGGGATGGTGGGGGCCCCTCATAATGAGCACAGCACAGGGATGGTGGGAGCCCCTCATAATGAGCACAGCACAGGGATGGGGGGAGCCCCTCATAATGAGCACAGCACAAGGATGGGGGGAGCCCCTCATAATGAGCACAGCACAGGGATGGGGGGAGCCCCTCATAATGGGCACAGCACAGGGATGGGGGGAGCCCCTCATAATGAGCACAGCACAGGGATGGTGGGGGCCCCTCATAATGAGCACAGCACAGGGATGGGGGGAGCCCCTCATAATGAGCACAGCACAGGGATGGGGGGAGCCCCTCATAATGAGCACAGCACAGGGATGGTGGGAGCCCCTCATAATGAGCACAGCACAGGGATGGGGGGAGCCCCTCATAATGAGCACAGCACAGGGATGGTGGGAGCCCCTCATAATGAGCACAGCACAGGGATGGGGGGAGCCCCTCATAATGAGCACAGCACAGGGATGGTGGGAGCCCCTCATAATGAGCACAGCACAGGGATGGGGGGAGCCCCTCATAATGAGCACAGCACAGGGATGGTGGGAGCCCCTCATAATGAGCACAGCACAGGGATGGTGGGAGCCCCTCATAATGAGCACAGCACAGGGATGGGGGGAGCCCCTCATAATGAGCACAGCACAGGGATGGTGGGAGCCCCTCATAATGAGCACAGCACAGGGATGGGGGGAGCCCCTCATAATGAGCACAGCACAGGGATGGGGGGAACCCCTCATAATGAGCACAGCACAGGGATGGTGGGAGCCCCTCATAATGAGCACAGCACAGGGATGGGGGGAGCCCCTCATAATGAGCACAGGGATGGGGGGAGCCCCTCATAATGAGCACAGCACAGGGATGGGAGCCCCTCATAATGAGCACAGCACAGAGATGGTGGGGGCCCCTCATAATGAGCACAGCACAGGGATGGGGGGAGCCCCTCATAATGAGCACAGCACAGGGATGGTGGGGGCCCCTCATAATGAGCACAGCACAGAGATGGTGGGGGCCCCTCATAATGAGCACAGCACAGGGATGGGGGGAGCCCCTCATAATGAGCACAGCACAGGGATGGTGGGGGCCCCTCATAATGAGCACAGCACAGGGATGGGGGGAGCCCCTCATAATGAGCACAGCACAGGGATGGGGGGAGCCCCTCATAATGAGAACAGCACAGGGATGGGGGGAGCCCCTCATAATGAGCACAGCACAGGGATGGAGGGAGCCCCTCATAATGAGCACAGCACAGGGATGGGGGGAGCCCCTCATAATGAACACAGCACAGGGATGGTGGGGGCCCCTCATAATGAGCACAGCACAGGGATGGGGGGAGCCCCTCATAATGAGCACAGCACAGGGATGGTGGGAGCCCCTCATAATGAGCACAGCACAGGGATGGGGGGAGCCCCTCATAATGAGCACAGCACAGGGATGGTGGGAGCCCCTCATAATGAGCACAGCACAGGGATGGTGGGAGCCCCTCATAATGAGCACAGGGATGGGGGGAGCCCCTCATAATGAGCACAGCACAGAGATGGGGGAAGCCCCTCATAATGAGCACAGCACAGGGATGGTGGGAGCCCCTCATAATGAGCACAGCACAGGGATGGTGGGAGCCCCTCATAATGAGCACAGCACAGGGATGGGGGGAGCCCCTCATAATGAGCACAGCACAGGGATGGGGGGAGCCCCTCATAATGAGCACAGCACAGAGATGGGGGAAGCCCCTCATAATGAGCACAGCACAAGGATGGGGGGAGCCCCTCATAATGAGCACAGCACAGGGATGGTGGGAGCCCCTCATAATGAGCACAGGGATGGGGGGAGCCCCTCATAATGAGCACAGCACAGAGATGGGGGAAGCCCCTCATAATGAGCACAGCACAGGGATGGTGGGGGCCCCTCATAATGAGCACAGCACAGGGATGGTGGGAGCCCCTCATAATGAGCACAGCACAGGGATGGTGGGAGCCCCTCATAATGAGCACAGCACAGGGATGGTGGGAGCCCCTCATAATGAGCACAGCACAGGGATGGGGGGAGCCCCTCATAATGAGCACAGCACAGGGATGGGGGGAGCCCCTCATAATGAGCACAGCACAGGGATGGTGGGAGCCCCTCATAATGAGCACAGCACAGGGATGGGGGGAGCCCCTCATAATGGGCACAGCACAGGGATGGTGGGAGCCTCTCATAATGAGCACAGCACAGGGATGGTGGGAGCCCCTCATAATGAGCACAGCACAGGGATGGGGGGAGCCCCTCATAATGAGCACAGCACAGGGATGGGGGGAGCCCCTCATAATGAGCACAGCACAGGGATGGTGGGAGCCCCTCATAATGAGCACAGCACAGGGATGGGGGGAGCCCCTCATAATGGGCACAGCACAGGGATGGTGGGAGCCTCTCATAATGAGCACAGCACAGGGATGGTGGGAGCCCCTCATAATGAGCACAGCACAGGGATGGTGGGAGCCCCTCATAATGAGCACAGCACAGGGATGGTGGGAGCCTCTCATAATGAGCACAGCACAGGGATGGTGGAAGCCCCTCATAATGAGCACAGCACAGGGATGATGGGAGCCCCTCATAATGAGCACAGCACAGGGATGGTGGGAGCCCCTCATAATGAGCACAGCACAGGGATGGGGGGAGCCCCTCATAATGAGCACAGCACAGGGATGGGGGGAGCCCCTCATAATGAGCACAGCACAGGGATGGGGGGAGCCCCTCATAATGAGCACAGCACAGGGATGGTGGGGGCCCCTCATAATGAGCACAGCACAGGGATGGTGGGAACCCCTCATAATGAGCACAGCACAGGGATGGGGGGAGCCCCTCATAATGAGCACAGCACAGGGATGGGGGGGGCCCCTCATAATGAGCACAGCACAGGGATGGTGGGAACCCCTCATAATGAGCACAGCACAGGGATGGGGGGAGCCCCTCATAATGAGCACAGCACAGGGATGGGGGGGGCCCCTCATAATGAGCACAGCACAGGGATGGTGGGAGCCCCTCATAATGAGCACAGCACAGGGATGGTGGGAGCCCCTCATAATGAGCACAGCACAGGGATGATGGGAGCCCCTCATAATGAGCACAGCACAGGGATGGGGGGGGGCCCTCATAATGAGCACAGCACAGGGATGGTGGGAGCCCCTCATAATGAGCACAGCACAGGGATGGTGGGAGCCCCTCATAATGAGCACAGCACAGGGATGATGGGAGCCCCTCATAATGAGCACAGCACAGGGATGGGGGGGGGGGCCCTCATAATGAGCACAGCACAGGGATGGTGGGAGCCCCTCATAATGAGCACAGCACAGGGATGGGGGGAGCCCCTCATAATGGGCACAGCACAGGGATGGTGGGAGCCTCTCATAATGAGCACAGCACAGGGATGGTGGAAGCCCCTCATAATGAGCACAGCACAGGGATGATGGGAGCCCCTCATAATGAGCACAGCACAGGGATGGTGGGAGCCCCTCATAATGAGCACAGCACAGGGATGGGGGGAGCCCCTCATAATGAGCACAGCACAGGGATGGTGGGAGCCCCTCATAATGAGCACAGCACAGGGATGGTGGGAACCCCTCATAATGAGCACAGCACAGGGATGGGGGGAGCCCCTCATAATGAGCACAGCACAGGGATGGGGGGGGCCCCTCATAATGAGCACAGCACAGGGATGGTGGGAGCCCCTCATAATGAGCACAGCACAGGGATGGTGGGAGCCCCTCATAATGAGCACAGCACAGGGATGATGGGAGCCCCTCATAATGAGCACAGCACAGGGATGGGGGGGGGCCCTCATAATGAGCACAGCACAGGGATGGTGGGAGCCCCTCATAATGAGCACAGCACAGGGATGGTGGGAGCCCCTCATAATGAGCACAGCACAGGGATGATGGGAGCCCCTCATAATGAGCACAGCACAGGGATGGTGGGAGCCCCTCATAATGAGCACAGCACAGGGATGATGGGAGCCCCTCATAATGAGCACAGCACAGGGATGGGGGGAGCCCCTCATAATGAGCACAGCACAGGGATGGGGGGAGCCCCTCATAATGAGCACAGCACAGGGATGGGGGGAGCCCCTCATAATGAGCACAGCACAGGGATGGGGGGAGCCCCTCATAATGGGCACAGCACAGGGATGGGGGGAGCCCCTCATAATGAGCACAGCACAGGGATGATGGGAGCCCCTCATAATGAGCACAGCACAGGGATGGTGGGAGCCCCTCATAATGAGCACAGCACAGGGATGATGGGAGCCCCTCATAATGAGCACAGCACAGGGATGGGGGGAGCCCCTCATAATGAGCACAGCACAGGGATGGGGGGAGCCCCTCATAATGGGCACAGCACAGGGATGGGGGGAGCCCCTCATAATGAGCACAGCACAGGGATGATGGGAGCCCCTCATAATGAGCACAGCACAGGGATGGTGGGGGCCCCTCATAATGAGCACAGCACAGGGATGGTGGGAGCCCCTCATAATGAGCACAGCACAGGGATGGTGGGAGCCCCTCATAATGAGCACAGCACAGGGATGGTGGGAACCCCTCATAATGAGCACAGCACAGGGATGGTGGGGGCCCCTCATAATGAGCACAGCACAGGGATGGTGGGAGCCCCTCATAATGAGCACAGCACAGGGATGGTGGGGGCCCCTCATAATGAGCACAGCACAGGGATGGTGGGAGCCCCTCATAATGAGCACAGCACAGGGATGGTGGGAACCCCTCATAATGAGCACAGCACAGGGATGGTGGGAGCCCCTCATAATGAGCACAGCACAGGGATGGAGGGAGCCCCTCATAATGAGCACAGCACAGGGATGGTGGGAACCCCTCATAATGAGCACAGCACAGGGATGGTGGGGGCCCCTCATAATGAGCACAGCACAGGGATGGTGGGAGCCCCTCATAATGAGCACAGCACAGGGATGGTGGGAGCCCCTCATAATGAGCACAGCACAGGGATGGGGGGGGGGGCCCTCATAATGAGCTCAGCACAGGGATGGGGGGAGCCCCTCATAATGAGCACAGCACAGGGATGGGGGGAGCCCCTCATAATGAGCACAGCACAGGGATGGTGGGAGCCCCTCATAATGAGCACAGGGATGGGGGGAGCCCCTCATAATGAGCACAGCACAGGGATGGTGGGAGCCCCTCATAATGAGCACAGCACAGGGATGGTGGGAGCCCCTCATAATGAGCACAGCACAGGGATGGAGGGAGCCCCTCATAATGAGCACAGCACAGGGATGGAGGGAGCCCCTCATAATGAGCACAGCACAGGGATGGTGGGAGCCCCTCATAATGAGCACAGCACAGGGATGATGGGAGCCCCTCATAATGAGCACAGCACAGGGATGGAGGGAGCCCCTCATAATGAGCACAGCACAGGGATGGAGGGAGCCCCTCATAATGAGCACAGCACAGGGATGGTGGGAACCCCTCATAATGAGCACAGCACAGGGATGGTGGGAGCCCCTCATAATGAGCACAGCACAGGGATGATGGGAGCCCCTCATAATGAGCACAGCACAGGGATGGTGGGAGCCCCTCATAATGAGCACAGCACAGGGATGGTGGGAGCCCCTCATAATGAGCACAGCACAGGGATGGTGGGAGCCCCTCATAATGAGCACAGCACAGGGATGGTGGGAGCCCCTCATAATGAGCACAGCACAGGGATGGTGGGAGCCCCTCATAATGAGCACAGCACAGGGATGATGGGAGCCCCTCATAATGAGCACAGCACAGGGATGGTGGGAGCCCCTCATAATGAGCACAGCACAGGGATGGAGGGAGCCCCTCATAATGAGCACAGCACAGGGATGGTGGGAGCCCCTCATAATGAGCACAGCACAGGGATGGTGGGAGCCCCTCATAATGAGCACAGCACAGGGATGGGGGGAGCCCCTCATAATGGGCACAGCACAGGGATGGTGGGAGCCTCTCATAATGAGCACAGCACAGGGATGGTGGGAGCCCCTCATAATGAGCACAGCACAGGGATGATGGGAGCCCCTCATAATGAGCACAGCACAGGGATGGTGGGAGCCCCTCATAATGAGCACAGCACAGGGATGGGGGGAGCCCCTCATAATGAGCACAGCACAGGGATGGTGGGAGCCCCTCATAATGAGCACAGCACAGGGATGGTGGGAACCCCTCATAATGAGCACAGCACAGGGATGGGGGGAGCCCCTCATAATGAGCACAGCACAGGGATGGGGGGGCCCCTCATAATGAGCACAGCACAGGGATGGTGGGAGCCCCTCATAATGAGCACAGCACAGGGATGGTGGGAGCCCCTCATAATGAGCACAGCACAGGGATGATGGGAGCCCCTCATAATGAGCACAGCACAGGGATGGGGGGGGGCCCTCATAATGAGCACAGCACAGGGATGGTGGGAGCCCCTCATAATGAGCACAGCACAGGGATGGTGGGAGCCCCTCATAATGAGCACAGCACAGGGATGATGGGAGCCCCTCATAATGAGCACAGCACAGGGATGGGGGGGGGCCCCTCATAATGAGCACAGCACAGGGATGGTGGGAGCCCCTCATAATGAGCACAGCACAGGGATGATGGGAGCCCCTCATAATGAGCACAGCACAGGGATGGGGGGAGCCCCTCATAATGAGCACAGCACAGGGATGGGGGGAGCCCCTCATAATGGGCACAGCACAGGGATGGGGGGAGCCCCTCATAATGAGCACAGCACAGGGATGATGGGAGCCCCTCATAATGAGCACAGCACAGGGATGGTGGGGGCCCCTCATAATGAGCACAGCACAGGGATGGTGGGAGCCCCTCATAATGAGCACAGCACAGGGATGGTGGGAGCCCCTCATAATGAGCACAGCACAGGGATGGTGGGAACCCCTCATAATGAGCACAGCACAGGGATGGTGGGGGCCCCTCATAATGAGCACAGCACAGGGATGGTGGGAGCCCCTCATAATGAGCACAGCACAGGGATGGTGGGGGCCCCTCATAATGAGCACAGCACAGGGATGGTGGGAGCCCCTCATAATGAGCACAGCACAGGGATGGTGGGAACCCCTCATAATGAGCACAGCACAGGGATGGTGGGAGCCCCTCATAATGAGCACAGCACAGGGATGGAGGGAGCCCCTCATAATGAGCACAGCACAGGGATGGTGGGAACCCCTCATAATGAGCACAGCACAGGGATGGTGGGGGCCCCTCATAATGAGCACAGCACAGGGATGGTGGGAGCCCCTCATAATGAGCACAGCACAGGGATGGTGGGAGCCCCTCATAATGAGCACAGCACAGGGATGGGGGGAGCCCCTCATAATGAGCACAGCACAGGGATGGGGGGAGCCCCTCATAATGAGCACAGCACAGGGATGGTGGGAGCCCCTCATAATGAGCACAGGGATGGGGGGAGCCCCTCATAATGAGCACAGCACAGGGATGGTGGGAGCCCCTCATAATGAGCACAGCACAGGGATGGTGGGAGCCTCTCATAATGAGCACAGTACAGGGATGGTGGGAGCCCCTCATAATGAGCACAGCACAGGGATGATGGGAGCTCCTCATAATGAGCACAGCACAGGGATGGTGGGAGCCCCTCATAATGAGCACAGCACAGGGATGGTGGGAGCCTCTCATAATGAGCACAGCACAGGGATGGTGGGAGCCCCTCATAATGAGCACAGCACAGGGATGGGGGGAGCCCCTCATAATGAGCACAGCACAGGGATGGTGGGAGCCCCTCATAATGAGAACAGCACAGGGATGGTGGGAGCCTCTCATAATGAGCACAGCACAGGGATGGTGGGAGCCCCTCATAATGAGCACAGCACAGGGATGGTGGGAGCCCCTCATAATGAGCACAGCACAGGGATGGAGGGAGCCCCTCATAATGAGCACAGCACAGGGATGGAGGGAGCCCCTCATAATGAGCACAGCACAGGGATGGTGGGAGCCCCTCATAATGAGCACAGCACAGGGATGATGGGAGCCCCTCATAATGAGCACAGCACAGGGATGGAGGGAGCCCCTCATAATGAGCACAGCACAGGGATGGAGGGAGCCCCTCATAATGAGCACAGCACAGGGATGGTGGGAGCCCCTCATAATGAGCACAGCACAGGGATGATGGGAGCCCCTCATAATGAGCACAGCACAGGGATGGGGGGAGCCCCTCATAATGAGCACAGCACAGGGATGGTGGGAGCCCCTCATAATGAGCACAGCACAGGGATGGAGGGAGCCCCTCATAATGAGCACAGCACAGGGATGATGGGAGCCCCTCATAATGAGCACAGCACAGGGATGATGGGAGCCCCTCATAATGAGCACAGCACAGGGATGATGGGAGCCCCTCATAATGAGCACAGCACAGGGATGGTGGGAGCCCCTCATAATGAGCACAGCACAGGGATGGTGGGAGCCCCTCATAATGAGCACAGCACAGGGATGGTGGGAGCCCCTCATAATGAGCACAGCACAGGGATGGTGGGAGCCCCTCATAATGAGCACAGCACAGGGATGGTGGGAGCCCCTCATAATGAGCACAGCACAGGGATGATGGGAGCCCCTCATAATGAGCACAGCACAGGGATGGTGGGAGCCCCTCATAATGAGCACAGCACAGGGATGGAGGGAGCCCCTCATAATGAGCACAGCACAGGGATGGGGGGAGCCCCTCATAATGAGCACAGCACAGGGATGGGGGGAGCCCCTCATAATGAGCACAGCACAGGGATGGTGGGAGCCCCTCATAATGAGCACAGCACAGGGATGGGGGGAGCCCCTCATAATGAGCACAGCACAGGGATGGTGGGAGCCCCTCATAATGAGCACAGCACAGGGATGGTGGGAGCCCCTCATAATGAGCACAGCACAGGGATGGGGGGAGCCCCTCATAATGAGCACAGCACAGGGATGGTGGGAGCCCCTCATAATGAGCACAGCACAGGGATGGGGGGAGTCCCTCATAATGAGCACAGCACAGGGATGGTGGGAGCCCCTCATAATGAGCACAGCACAGGGATGGTGGGAGCCCCTCATAATGAGCACAGCACAGGGATGGTGGGAGCCCCTCATAATGAGCACAGCACAGGGATGGTGGGAGCCCCTCATAATGAGCACAGCACAGGGGTGGTGGGAGCCCCTCATAATGAGCACAGCACAGGGATGGTGGGAGCCCCTCATAATGAGCACAGCACAGGGATGGTGGGAGCCCCTCATAATGAGCACAGCACAGGGATGGTGGGAGCCCCTCATAATGAGCACAGCACAGGGATGGTGGGAGCCCCTCATAATGAGCACAGCACAGGGATGGTGGGAGCCCCTCATAATGAGAACAGCACAGGGATGGGGGGAGCCCCTCATAATGAGCACAGCACAGGGATGGGGGGAGCCCCTCATAATGAGCACAGCACAGGGATGGTGGGGGCCCCTCATAATGAGCACAGCACAGGGATGGTGGGGGCCCCTCATAATGAGCACAGCACAGGGATGGTGGGAGCCCCTCATAATGAGCACAGCACAGGGATGGCGGGAGCCCCTCATAATGAGCACAGCACAGGGATGATGGGAGCCCCTCATAATGAGCACAGCACAGGGATGGTGGGAGCCCCTCATAATGAGCACAGCACAGGGATGATGGGAGCCCCTCATAATGAGCACAGCACAGGGATGGTGGGAGCCCCTCATAATGAGCACAGCACAGGGATGATGGGAGCCCCTCATAATGAGCACAGCACAGGGATGGTGGGGGCCCCTCATAATGAGCACAGCACAGGGATGGCGGGAGCCCCTCATAATGAGCACAGCACAGGGATGGTGGGGGCCCCTCATAATGAGCACAGCACAGGGATGGTGGGAGCCCCTCATAATGAGCACAGCACAGGGATGGAGGGAGCCCCTCATAATGAGCACAGCACAGGGATGGGGGGAGCCCCTCATAATGAGCACAGCACAGGGATGGCGGGAGCCCCTCATAATGAGCACAGCACAGGGATGGCGGGAGCCCCTCATAATGAGCACAGGGATGGTGGGAGCCCCTCATAATGAGCACAGCACAGGGATGGTGGGAGCCCCTCATAATGAGCACAGCACAGGGATGGGGGGAGCCCCTCATAATGAGCACAGCACAGGGATGGGGGGAACCCCTCATAATGAGCACAGCACAGGGATGGTGGGAGCCCCTCATAATGAGCACAGCACAGGGATGGGGGGAGCCCCTCATAATGAGCACAGGGATGGGGGGAGCCCCTCATAATGAGCACAGCACAGGGATGGGAGCCCCTCATAATGAGCACAGCACAGGGATGGGGGGAGCCCCTCATAATGAGCACAGCACAAGCATGGGGGGAGCCCCTCATAATGAGCACAGCACAGGGATGGTGGGAGCCCCTCATAATGAGCACAGCACAGGGATGGTGGGAGCCCCTCATAATGAGCACAGCACAGGGATGGGGGGAGCCCCTCATAATGAGCACAGCACAGGGATGGTGGGAGCCCCTCATAATGAGCACAGCACAGGGATGGTGGGAGCCCCTCATAATGAGCACAGGGATGGTGGGAGCCCCTCATAATGAGCACAGCACAGGGATGGGGGGAGCCCCTCATAATGAGCACAGCACAGGGATGGTGGGAGCCCCTCATAATGAGCACAGGGATGGGGGGAGCCCCTCATAATGAGCACAGCACAGAGATGGGGGAAGCCCCTCATAATGAGCACAGCACAGGGATGGTGGGAGCCCCTCATAATGAGCACAGCACAGGGATGGTGGGAGCCCCTCATAATGAGCACAGCACAGGGATGGGGGGAGCCCCTCATAATGAGCACAGCACAGGGATGGGGGGAGCCCCTCATAATGGGCACAGCACAGGGATGGGGGGAGCCCCTCATAATGAGCACAGCACAGGGATGGTGGGAGCCCCTCATAATGAGCACAGCACAGGGATGGTGGGAGCCCCTCATAATGAGCACAGCACAGGGATGGTGGGAGCCCCTCATAATGAGCACAGCACAGGGATGGGGGGAGCCCCTCATAATGAGCACAGCACAGGGATGGTGGGGGCCCCTCATAATGAGCACAGCACAGGGATGGTGGGAGCCCCTCATAATGAGCACAGCACAGGGATGGGGGGAGCCCCTCATAATGAGCACAGCACAAGGATGGGGGGAGCCCCTCATAATGAGCACAGCACAGGGATGGGGGGAGCCCCTCATAATGGGCACAGCACAGGGATGGGGGGAGCCCCTCATAATGAGCACAGCACAGGGATGGTGGGGGCCCCTCATAATGAGCACAGCACAGGGATGGGGGGAGCCCCTCATAATGAGCACAGCACAGGGATGGGGGGAGCCCCTCATAATGAGCACAGCACAGGGATGGTGGGAGCCCCTCATAATGAGCACAGCACAGGGATGGGGGGAGCCCCTCATAATGAGCACAGCACAGGGATGGTGGGAGCCCCTCATAATGAGCACAGCACAGGGATGGGGGGAGCCCCTCATAATGAGCACAGCACAGGGATGGTGGGAGCCCCTCATAATGAGCACAGCACAGGGATGGGGGGAGCCCCTCATAATGAGCACAGCACAGGGATGGTGGGAGCCCCTCATAATGAGCACAGCACAGGGATGGTGGGAGCCCCTCATAATGAGCACAGCACAGGGATGGGGGGAGCCCCTCATAATGAGCACAGCACAGGGATGGTGGGAGCCCCTCATAATGAGCACAGCACAGGGATGGGGGGAGCCCCTCATAATGAGCACAGCACAGGGATGGGGGGAACCCCTCATAATGAGCACAGCACAGGGATGGTGGGAGCCCCTCATAATGAGCACAGCACAGGGATGGGGGGAGCCCCTCATAATGAGCACAGGGATGGGGGGAGCCCCTCATAATGAGCACAGCACAGGGATGGGAGCCCCTCATAATGAGCACAGCACAGAGATGGTGGGGGCCCCTCATAATGAGCACAGCACAGGGATGGGGGGAGCCCCTCATAATGAGCACAGCACAGGGATGGTGGGGGCCCCTCATAATGAGCACAGCACAGAGATGGTGGGGGCCCCTCATAATGAGCACAGCACAGGGATGGGGGGAGCCCCTCATAATGAGCACAGCACAGGGATGGTGGGGGCCCCTCATAATGAGCACAGCACAGGGATGGGGGGAGCCCCTCATAATGAACACAGCACAGGGATGGTGGGGGCCCCTCATAATGAGCACAGCACAGGGATGGGGGGAGCCCCTCATAATGAGCACAGCACAGGGATGGTGGGAGCCCCTCATAATGAGCACAGCACAGGGATGGGGGGAGCCCCTCATAATGAGCACAGCACAGGGATGGTGGGAGCCCCTCATAATGAGCACAGGGATGGGGGGAGCCCCTCATAATGAGCACAGCACAGGGATGGTGGGAGCCCCTCATAATGAGCACAGCACAGGGATGGGGGGAGCCCCTCATAATGAGCACAGCACAGGGATGGGGGGAGCCCCTCATAATGAGCACAGCACAGAGATGGGGGAAGCCCCTCATAATGAGCACAGCACAAGGATGGGGGGAGCCCCTCATAATGAGCACAGCACAGGGATGGTGGGAGCCCCTCATAATGAGCACAGGGATGGGGGGAGCCCCTCATAATGAGCACAGCACAGAGATGGGGGAAGCCCCTCATAATGAGCACAGCACAGGGATGGTGGGGGCCCCTCATAATGAGCACAGCACAGGGATGGGGGGAGCCCCTCATAATGAGCACAGCACAGGGATGGGGGGAGCCCCTCATAATGAGCACAGCACAGGGATGGTGGGAGCCCCTCATAATGAGCACAGCACAGGGATGGGGGGAGCCCCTCATAATGGGCACAGCACAGGGATGGTGGGAGCCTCTCATAATGAGCACAGCACAGGGATGGTGGGAGCCCCTCATAATGAGCACAGCACAGGGATGGTGGGAGCCCCTCATAATGAGCACAGCACAGGGATGGTGGGAGCCTCTCATAATGAGCACAGCACAGGGATGGTGGAAGCCCCTCATAATGAGCACAGCACAGGGATGATGGGAGCCCCTCATAATGAGCACAGCACAGGGATGGTGGGAGCCCCTCATAATGAGCACAGCACAGGGATGGGGGGAGCCCCTCATAATGAGCACAGCACAGGGATGGTGGGGGCCCCTCATAATGAGCACAGCACAGGGATGGTGGGAACCCCTCATAATGAGCACAGCACAGGGATGGGGGGAGCCCCTCATAATGAGCACAGCACAGGGATGGGGGGGCCCCTCATAATGAGCACAGCACAGGGATGGTGGGAACCCCTCATAATGAGCACAGCACAGGGATGGGGGGAGCCCCTCATAATGAGCACAGCACAGGGATGGGGGGGCCCCTCATAATGAGCACAGCACAGGGATGGTGGGAGCCCCTCATAATGAGCACAGCACAGGGATGGTGGGAGCCCCTCATAATGAGCACAGCACAGGGATGATGGGAGCCCCTCATAATGAGCACAGCACAGGGATGGGGGGGGGCCCTCATAATGAGCACAGCACAGGGATGGTGGGAGCCCCTCATAATGAGCACAGCACAGGGATGGTGGGAGCCCCTCATAATGAGCACAGCACAGGGATGGTGGGAGCCCCTCATAATGAGCACAGCACAGGGATGGTGGGGGCCCCTCATAATGAGCACAGCACAGGGATGGTGGGAGCCCCTCATAATGAGCACAGCACAGGGGTGGTGGGAGCCCCTCATAATGAGCACAGCACAGGGATGGTGGGAGCCCCTCATAATGAGCACAGCACAGGGATGGTGGGAGCCCCTCATAATGAGCACAGCACAGGGATGGTGGGAGCCCCTCATAATGAGCACAGCACAGGGATGGTGGGAGCCCCTCATAATGAGCACAGCACAGGGATGGTGGGAGCCCCTCATAATGAGAACAGCACAGGGATGGGGGGAGCCCCTCATAATGAGCACAGCACAGGGATGGGGGGAGCCCCTCATAATGAGCACAGCACAGGGATGGTGGGGGCCCCTCATAATGAGCACAGCACAGGGATGGTGGGGGCCCCTCATAATGAGCACAGCACAGGGATGGTGGGAGCCCCTCATAATGAGCACAGCACAGGGATGGTGGGGGCCCCTCATAATGAGCACAGCACAGGGATGGCGGGAGCCCCTCATAATGAGCACAGCACAGGGATGGTGGGGGCCCCTCATAATGAGCACAGCACAGGGATGGTGGGAGCCCCTCATAATGAGCACAGCACAGGGATGGAGGGAGCCCCTCATAATGAGCACAGCACAGGGATGGGGGGAGCCCCTCATAATGAGCACAGCACAGGGATGGCGGGAGCCCCTCATAATGAGCACAGCACAGGGATGGCGGGAGCCCCTCATAATGAGCACAGGGATGGTGGGAGCCCCTCATAATGAGCACAGCACAGGGATGGTGGGAGCCCCTCATAATGAGCACAGGGATGGTGGGAGCCCCTCATAATGAGCACAGCACAGGGATGGGGGGAGCACCTCATAATGAGCACAGCACAGGGATGGTGGGGGCCCCTCATAATGAGCACAGCACAGGGATGGGGGGAGCCCCTTATAATGAGCACAGCACAGGGATGGGGGGAGCCCCTCATAATGAGCACAGCACAGGGATGGTGGGAGCCCCTCATAATGAGCACAGCACAGGGATGGTGGGGGCCCCTCATAATGAGCACAGCACAGGGATGGGGGGAGCCCCTCATAATGAGCACAGCACAGGGATGGGGGGAGCCCCTCATAATGAGCACAGCACAGGGATGGGGGGAGCCCCTCATAATGAGCACAGCACAGGGATGGTGGGAGCCCCTCATAATGAGCACAGCACAGGGATGGTGGGGGCCCCTCATAATGAGCACAGCACAGGGATGGGGGGAGCCCCTCATAATGAGCACAGCACAGGGATGGGGGGAGCCCCTCATAATGAGCACAGCACAGGGATGGTGGGAGCCCCTCATAATGAGCACAGCACAGGGATGGGGGGAGCCCCTCATAATGAGCACAGCACAGGGATGGTGGGGGCCCCTCATAATGAGCACAGCACAGGGATGGGGGGAGCACCTCATAATGAGCACAGCACAGGGATGGGGGGAGCACCTCATAATGAGCACAGCACAGGGATGGGGGGAGCACCTCATAATGAGCACAGCACAGGGATGGTGGGAGCCCCTCATAATGAGCACAGCACAGGGATGGTGGGGGCCCCTCATAATGAGCACAGCACAGGGATGGTGGGGGCCCCTCATAATGAGCACAGCACAGGGATGGGGGGAGCCCCTCATAATGAGCACAGCACAGGGATGGGGGGAGCCCCTCATAATGAGCACAGCACAGGGATGGGGGGAGCCCCTCATAATGAGCACAGCACAGGGATGGTGGGAGCCCCTCATAATGAGCACAGCACAGGGATGGTGGGAGCCCCTCATAATGAGCACAGCACAGGGATGGGGGGAGCCCCTCATAATGAGCACAGCACAGGGATGGTGGGAACCCCTCATAATGAGCACAGCACAGGGATGGGGGGAGCACCTCATAATGAGCACAGCACAGGGATGGTGGGGGCCCCTCATAATGAGCACAGCACAGGGATGGGGGGAGCCCCTCATAATGAGCACAGCACAGGGATGGGGGGAGCCCCTCATAATGAGCACAGCACAGGGATGGGGGGAGCCCCTCATAATGAGCACAGCACAGGGATGGTGGGAGACCCTCATAATGAGCACAGCACAGGGATGGTGGGGGCCCCTCATAATGAGCACAGCACAGGGATGGTGGGGGCCCCTCATAATGAGCACAGTACAGGGATGGTGGGAGCCCCTCATAATGAGCACAGCACAGGGATGGGGGGAGCCTCTCATAATGAGCACAGCACAGGGATGGTGGGAGCCCCTCATAATGAGCACAGCACAGGGATGGTGGGAGCCCCTCATAATGAGCACAGCACAGGGATGATGGGAGCTTCTCATAATGAGCACAGCACAGGGATGGTGGGAGCCCCTCATAATGAGCACAGCACAGGGATGGTGGGAGCCCCTCATAATGAGCACAGCACAGGGATGGTGGGAGCCCCTCATAATGAGCACAGCACAGGGATGGTGGGAGCCCCTCATAATGAGCACAGCACAGGGATGGGGGGAGCCCCTCATAATGAGCACAGCACAGGGATGGTGGGAGCCCCTCATAATGAGCACAGCACAGGGATGGTGGGAGCCCCTCATAATGAGCACAGCACAGGGATGGTGGGAGCCCCTCATAATGAGCACAGCACAGGGATGGGGGGAGCCCCTCATAATGAGCACAGCACAGGGATGGTGGGAGCCCCTCATAATGAGCACAGCACAGGGATGGTGGGAGCCCCTCATAATGAGCACAGCACAGGGATGGGGGGAGCCCCTCATAATGAGCACAGCACAGGGATGGTGGGAGCCCCTCATAATGAGCACAGCACAGGGATGGGGGGAGCCCCTCATAATGAGCACAGCACAGGGATGGTGGGAGCCCCTCATAATGAGCACAGCACAGGGATGGTGGGAGCCCCTCATAATGAGCACAGCACAGGGATGATGGGAGCCCCTCATAATGAGCACAGCACAGGGATGGGGGGAGCCCCTCATAATGAGCACAGCACAGGGATGGTGGGAGCCCCTCATAATGAGCACAGCACAGGGATGGTGGGAGCCCCTCATAATGAGCACAGCACAGGGGTGGTGGGAGCCCCTCATAATGAGCACAGCACAGGGATGGTGGGAGCCCCTCATAATGAGAACAGCACAGGGATGGGGGGAGCCCCTCATAATGAGCACAGCACAGGGATGGGGGGAGCCCCTCATAATGAGCACAGCACAGGGATGGTGGGGGCCCCTCATAATGAGCACAGCACAGGGATGGTGGGGGCCCCTCATAATGAGCACAGCACAGGGATGGTGGGAGCCCCTCATAATGAGCACAGCACAGGGATGGTGGGGGCCCCTCATAATGAGCACAGCACAGGGATGGTGGGAGCCCCTCATAATGAGCACAGCACAGGGATGGTGGGAGCCCCTCATAATGAGCACAGCACAGGGATGGTGGGAGCCCCTCATAATGAGCACAGCACAGGGATGGGGGGAGCCCCTCATAATGAGCACAGCACAGGGATGGTGGGGGCCCCTCATAATGAGCACAGCACAGGGATGGGGGGAGCCCCTCATAATGAGCACAGCACAGGGATGGGGGGAGCCCCTCATAATGAGCACAGCACAGGGATGGTGGGAGCCCCTCATAATGAGCACAGCACAGGGATGGTGGGAGCCCCTCATAATGAGCACAGCACAGGGATGGTGGGAGCCCCTCATAATGAGCACAGCACAGGGATGGGGGGAGCCCCTCATAATGAGCACAGCACAGGGATGGGGGGAGCCCCTCATAATGAGCACAGCACAGGGATGGTGGGAGCCCCTCATAATGAGCACAGCACAGGGATGGTGGGGGCCCCTCATAATGAGCACAGCACAGGGATGGTGGGGGCCCCTCATAATGAGCACAGCACAGGGATGGTGGGAGCCCCTCATAATGAGCACAGCACAGGGGTGGGGGGAGCCCCTCATAATGAGCACAGCACAGGGATGGGGGGAGCCCCTCATAATGAGCACAGCACAGGGATGGGGGGAGCCCCTCATAATGAGCACAGCACAGGGATGGTGGGAGCCCCTCATAATGAGCACAGCACAGGGATGGTGGGAGCCCCTCATAATGAGCACAGCACAGGGATGGTGGGAGCCCCTCATAATGAGCACAGCACAGGGATGGGGGGAGCCCCTCATAATGAGCACAGCACAGGGATGGGGGGAGCCCCTCATAATGAGCACAGCACAGGGATGGGGGGAGCCCCTCATAATGAGCACAGCACAGGGATGGTGGGAGACCCTCATAATGAGCACAGCACAGGGATGGTGGGGGCCCCTCATAATGAGCACAGCACAGGGATGGTGGGAGCCCCTCATAATGAGCACAGTACAGGGATGGTGGGAACCCCTCATAATGAGCACAGCACAGGGATGGTGGGGGCCCCTCATACTGAGCACAGCACAGGGATGGGGGGAGCCCCTCATAATGAGCACAGCACAGGGATGGCGGGAGCCCCTCATAATGAGCACAGCACAGGGATGGTGGGGGCCCCTCATAATGAGCACAGCACAGGGATGGGGGGAGCACCTCATAATGAGCACAGCACAGGGATGGGGGGAGCACCTCATAATGAGCACAGCACAGGGATGGTGGGAGCCCCTCATAATGAGCACAGCACAGGGATGGGGGGAGCACCTCATAATGAGCACAGCACAGGGATGGTGGGGGCCCCTCATAATGAGCACAGCACAGGGATGGGGGGAGCCCCTCATAATGAGCACAGCACAGGGATGGGGGGAGCCCCTCATAATGAGCACAGCACAGGGATGGTGGGAGCCCCTCATAATGAGCACAGCACAGGGATGGTGGGGGCCCCTCATAATGAGCACAGCACAGGGATGGTGGGAGCCCCTCATAATGAGCACAGTACAGGGATGGTGGGAACCCCTCATAATGAGCACAGCACAGGGATGGTGGGAGCCCCTCATAATGAGCACAGCACAGGGATGGGGGGAGCCCCTCATAATGAGCACAGCACAGGGATGGTGGGGGCCCCTCATAATGAGCACAGCACAGGGATGGTGGGGGCCCCTCATAATGAGCACAGCACAGGGATGGGGGGAGCCCCTCATAATGAGCACAGCACAGGGATGGTGGGAGCCCCTCATAATGAGCACAGCACAGGGATGGTGGGAGCCCCTCATAATGAGCACAGCACAGGGATGGGGGGAGCCCCTCATAATGAGCACAGCACAGGGATGGTGGGAGCCCCTCATAATGAGCACAGCACAGGGATGGTGGGAGCCCCTCATAATGAGCACAGCACAGGGATGGTGGGAGCCCATCATAATGAGCACAGCACAGGGATGGTGGGAGCCCCTCATAATGAGCACAGCACAGGGATGGGGGGAGCCCCTCATAATGAGCACAGCACAGGGATGGGGGGAGCCCCTCATAATGAGCACAGCACAGGGATGGGGGAGCCCCTCATAATGAGCACAGCACAGGGATGGTGGGAGCCCCTCATAATGAGCACAGCACAGGGATGGTGGGAGCCCCTCATAATGAGCACAGCACAGGGATGGTGGGAGCCCCTCATAATGAGCACAGCACAGAGATGGTGGGAGCCTCTCATAATGAGCACAGCACAGAGATGGTGGGAGCCTCTCATAATGAGCACAGCACAGGGATGGTGGGAGTCCCTCATAATGAGCACAGCACAGGGATGGTGGGGGCCCCTCATAATGAGCACAGCACAGGGATGGTGGGGGCCCCTTATAATGAGCACAGCACAGGGATGGGGGGAGCCCCTCATAATGAGCACAGCACAGGGATGGTGGGAGCCCCTCATAATGAGCACAGCACAGGGATGGTGGGAGCCCCTCATAATGAGCACAGCACAGGGATGGGGGAGCCCCTCATAATGAGCACAGCACAGGGATGGTGGGAGCCCCTCATAATGAGCACAGCACAGGGATGGTGGGAGCCCCTCATAATGAGCACAGCACAGGGATGGTGGGAGCCCATCATAATGAGCACAGCACAGGGATGGTGGGAGCCCCTCATAATGAGCACAGCACAGGGATGGGGGGAGCCCCTCATAATGAGCACAGCACAGGGATGGGGGGAGCCCCTCATAATGAGCACAGCACAGGGATGGTGGGAGCCCCTCATAATGAGCACAGCACAGGGATGGTGGGAGCCCCTCATAATGAGCACAGCACAGGGATGGTGGGAGCCCCTCATAATGAGCACAGCACAGGGATGGGGGAGCCCCTCATAATGAGCACAGCACAGGGATGGTGGGAGCCCCTCATAATGAGCACAGCACAGGGATGGTGGGAGCCCCTCATAATGAGCACAGCACAGAGATGGTGGGAGCCTCTCATAATGAGCACAGCACAGGGATGGTGGGAGTCCCTCATAATGAGCACAGCACAGGGATGGTGGGGGCCCCTCATAATGAGCACAGCACAGGGATGGGGGAGCCCCTCATAATGAGCACAGCACAGGGATGGGGGAGCCCCTCATAATGAGCACAGCACAGGGATGGTGGGAGCCCCTCATAATGAGCACAGCACAGGGATGGTAGGAGCCCCTCATAATGAGCACAGCACAGGGATGGGGGGAGCCCCTCATAATGAGCACAGGGATGGTGGGAGCCCCTCATAATGAGCACAGCACAGGGATGGTGGGAGCCCCTCATAATGAGCACAGCACAGGGATGGTGGGAGCCCCTCATAATGAGCACAGCACAGGGATGGTAGGAGCCCCTCATAATGAGCACAGCACAGGGATGGTGGGAGCCCCTCATAATGAGCACAGGGATGGTGGGAGCCCCTCATAATGAGCACAGCACAGGGATGGTGGGAGCCCCTCATAATGAGCACAGCACAGGGATGGTGGGAGCCCATCATAATGAGCACAGCACAGGGATGGGGGGAGCCCCTCATAATGAGCACAGCACAGGGATGGGGGGAGCCCCTCATAATGAGCACAGCACAGGGATGGTGGGAGCTCCTCATAATGAGCACAGCACAGGGATGGTGGGAACCCCTCATAATGAGCACAGCACAGGGATGGGGGGAGCCCCTCATAATGAGCACAGCACAGGGATGGTGGGAGCTCCTCATAATGAGCACAGCACAGGGATGGTGGGAACCCCTCATAATGAGCACAGCACAGGGATGGTGGGAACCCCTCATAATGAGCACAGCACAGGGATGGGGGGAGCCCCTCATAATGAGCACAGCACAGGGATGATGGGAGCCCCTCATAATGAGCACAGCACAGGGATGATGGGAGCCCCTCATAATGAGCACAGCACAGGGATGGGGGGAGCCCCTCATAATGAGCACAGCACAGGGATGGTGGGAGCCCCTCATAATGAGCACAGCACAGGGATGGTGAGAGCCCCTCATAATGAGCACAGCACAGGGATGGCGGGAGCCCCTCATAATGAGCACAGCACAGGGATGGTGGGGGCCCCTCATAATGAGCACAGCACAGGGATGGTGAGAGCCCCTCATAATGAGCACAGCACAGGGATGGGGGGAGCCCCTCATAATGAGCACAGCACAGGGATGGGGGGAGCCCCTCATAATGAGCACAGCACAGGGATGGGGGGAGCCCCTCATAATGAGCACAGCACAGGGATGGTGGGAGCCCCTCATAATGAGCACAGCACAGGGATGATGGGAGCCCCTCATAATGAGCACAGCACAGGGATGGTGGGGGCCCCTCATAATGAGCACAGCACAGGGATGGGGGGAGCACCTCATATTGAGCACAGCACAGGGATGGTGGGGGAGCCCCTCATAATGAGCACAGCACAGGGATGGTGGGAGCCCCTCATAATGAGCACAGCACAGGGATGGTGGGGGAGCCCCTCATAATGAGCACAGCACAGGGATGGTGGGAGCCCCTCATAATGAGCACAGCACAGGGATGGGGGGAGCACCTCATAATGAGCACAGGGATGGGGGGAGCCCCTCATAATGAGCACAGCACAGGGATGGGGGGAGCCCCTCATAATGAGCACAGGGATGGGGGGAGCCCCTCATATTGAGCACAGCACAGGGATGGTGGGGGAGCCCCTCATAATGAGCACAGCACAGGGATGGGGGGAGCACCTCATAATGAGCACAGCACAGGGATGGGGGGAGCCCCTCATAATGAGCACAGCACAGGGATGGTGGGAGCCCCTCATAATGAGCACAGCACAGGGATGGGGGGAGCACCTCATAATGAGCACAGGGATGGGGGGAGCCCCTCATATTGAGCACAGCACAGGGATGGTGGGGGAGCCCCTCATAATGAGCACAGCACAGGGATGATGGGAGCCCCTCATAATGAGCACAGCACAGGGATGGTGGGAGCCCCTCATAATGAGCACAGGGATGGGGGGAGCCCCTCATAATGAGCACAGCACAGGGATGGGGGGAGCACCTCATAATGAGCACAGGGATGGGGGGAGCCCCTCATAATGAGCACAGCACAGGGATGGGGGGAGCCCCTCATAATGAGCACAGCACAGGGATGGGGGGAGCCCCTCATAATGAGCACAGCACAGGGATGGCGGGAGCCCCTCATATTGAGCACAGCACAGGGATGGTGGGGGCCCCTCATAATGAGCACAGCACAGGGATGGTGGGGGCCCCTCATAATGAGCACAGCAGGGGTACAGCCCCAGGAGGAAGCACTGCTGACTTCCTGGGTTTGCTTTTTAAATTCATCATAACGAATGTTCGTAATTTTACGAAAATTTTACAAATCGAAGGAAAATTCGTATTTCGTATGAATCCAAATTGAATTTCGGACACGAAGTACGAAATACGAATTTTCAGCCAATACGAAACGAAACGAAACGAATTTATTGACGGCGCCCATGTCTAGCAGATAGATAAAATGAAGGTGTATATAGTTGGGAGTGTCTACATGACTGCCATGTAAACCGCGTTCTTTATAACTAGAGGACTTGGCTTTGAAAAGGAGATGCTGTGATTTCTCTTTTTTGATTGATTGGTTGGTTGTTACACGTTCCAGTATGATGTCATTGGCTCCAACCAAGACTTTTATAGCATGGATTTACTTTTTGATGGAGCGAGGAAGAAGGAAGAGTTGGAACTTCTGCCCAGTTCTGGTACAAGCTCATTTAAACACTCAAGGTAAAAGAGCCAAAGTGTGTTCCCAGCCCCTATGAGGCTGTGGACTACTTCAGCAGCATAAGTTAGACTTGACCCTTTTTGCTCCCCACATCTGCTAGAGCGCCCAAGGCAGTTGCCTCTTTTGCCTACCCCCTGATACCTTGATGCCCTTCTGGGGTCCACATCAAGGTGGTCTACAGGGCCGCCATCAGGAATTTTGGGGCCCCTTACACAGCTTCAGGCATGGCAGAGGAGAACCAGGGGGGGGGTGCTGCCGCCACTAATTGAGATGCGGGGGGGGGGGGTGCCACGAATTGAGTAGCAGGGGGTGAGGTCCGGGGGGCTTTGGGTGCTGACAAAAAAAAAGGGGGGGTTGCCATCCAGGCCCCTGGGGACCTCCGGGCCCCTTACAGGTGTACTGCCTGTACCCCCCTGATGGCGGCCCTGGTGGTCTATCACAAATATAATCTGTTTGCTTGTGTAAAGTGCTGAGCTTATTGGATTGTTTAGGATTTAGTTGGGGAGTCTTGGCCTTTCTTCCTGTGACTTGGTGTATCTGAGACAAGAAGTGCGGAAACCTCTCCCTAGGGGGGGAACACGGCCGGCCGTTAGGACCCTTTTGTGCTCTTGAATGACCTCCAATGGCAGCAGATCAGCACTTCATAGCGGGGGGTACATATGAGAGGGCAAGTTTATTTATTAAAAAATGTCTAGAAATCAAATGGAGCCACCGAGAGTGTATGGATGGAATGGCCTCTGTGACCCCAATTATTATCCAATGGCCCCCCGCCGGCCTGTGCTGGGCGAACGCTTCATGGATCAGTCAGAGTCAAGAACTGGGACATCCCACATGCGGCTATGTTTAGACTGTGAAGCTCTGAATTGATTCTCTGTTCTGACCGCATCTCATGGATCAAACTCAACTCATGAATATTCATTATGACTGAGAAGAACACAGCACTGCCCCTCCCCCCTTCTCTCACCCCGCCAAGATTCATGGACAGAGCACAGGTCCTTAAAGGGGAACACCGTGCAGTACAATATTCCTTCCTACTTCCCTCCACCTGTCCCTAGATGATGCCCATAGAGGCCCACCAACCACCGGGTCCTTTCACCCAACGCTTTTCACATCATGTGGAGTGGTCTCCCCATACCCCGTACATCGTACTCCATACCCCATACCCGTACTCCGTACTCCGTACTCCATACTCCATACCCCGTACTCCATACCCCGTACACTGTACGCCATACCCCGTGCTCCATACCCCGTACCTCATACCCCGTACCCCGTACTCCATACCCCGTACTCCATACCCCATACCCCGTACTCCGTACTCCATACTCCATACTCCATACCCCGTACCCCGTACTCCATACACCGTACACCGTACCCCATACTCCGTACTCCGTACCCCGTACTCCATACCCCGTACCCTGTACTCCATATCCCGTACTCCATACCCCGTACCCTGTACTCCATACCCCATACTCCGTACCCCGTACTCCATACACCGTACCCCTACCCTGTACTCCATACCCCGTACCCCGTACTCCATACCCTGTACTCCATGCCCCATAACCCGTACTCCATACCCCGTACCTCATACTCCATACCCCGTACCCCGTACTCCATACCCCATACCCCGTACCCTGTACTCCATACCCCGTACCCTGTACTCCATATCCCGTACTCCATACCCCGTACTCCATACCCCGTACCCTGTACTCCTTACCCCATACTCCGTACCCCATACTCCGTACCCCATACTCCGTACACCGTACCCCTGCCCTGTACTCCATACCCCGTACCCCATACTCCATACCCCATACCCCATACCTCATACCCTGTACTCCATGCCCCGTACCCTGTACTCCATGCCCCATACCTCATACCCCGTACTCCGTACCCCATACTCCATACCCCGTACTCCATACCCTGTACCCTGTACTCCATACACCGTACCCCATACCCTGTACTCCATACCCCATACTCCATACTCCATATCCCGTACTCCATACCCCGTACCCCATACCCCGTACTCCATACCCTGTACTCCATGCCCCATACCCTGTACTCCGTACCTCATACCCCGTACTCCGTACCTTGTACTCCATACCCCGTACTCCATATCCCGTACTCCATACCCCGTACACCATACCTCATACCCCATATTCCGTACCCCGTACCCCATACCCCGTACTCCATACCCCATACTCCGTTCTCCATACCCCGTACGCCATACCTTGTACTCTATACCCCGTACCCCATACTCCATACCCCGTACCCCATATCCCATACCCCGTACCCGGGCAACCTATTGTAAGATTGGGTTTTCATTTTGGTAGGAGATTTGAAGGCAAAGAGGATTGTTTAAAAAAAAAAATTCTGGAGTTTTTCCTGACGCCACATTTACCTGACTGTCACCAACACAGATTGTACCCCAAAATATAACTATTACCATCTCCAGTACATAGATACAATGTAACCCCATAGAGAGATATCCAGTACAGAGATACAATGTAACCCCATAGAGGGATGTCCAGTACAGAGATACAATGTAACCCCATAGAGGGATATCCAGTACAGAGATACAATGTAACCCCATAGAGAGATATCCAGTACAGAGATACAATGTAACCCATAAAGGGATATCCAGTACAGAGATACAATGTAACCCCACAGAGGGATATCCAGTACAGAGATACAATGTAACACCATAGAGAGATATCCAGTACAGAGATACAATGTAACCCATAAAGGGATATCCAGTACAGAGATACAATGTAACCCCACAGAGGGATATCCAGTACAGAGATACAATGTAACCCCATAGAGAGATATCCAGTACAGAGATACAATGTAACCCCATAGAGGGATATCCAGTACAGAGATACAATGTAACCCCATAGAGAGATATCCAGTACAGAGATACAATGTAACCCCATAGAGAGATATCCAGTACAGAGATACAATGTAACCCCATAGAGGGATATCCAGTACAGAGATACAATGTAACCCCATAGAGAGATATCCAGTACAGAGATACAATGTAACCCCATAGAGGGATATCCAGTACAGAGATACAATGTAACCCCATAGAGGGATATCCAGTACAGAGATACAATGTAACCCCATAGAGGGATATCCAGTACAGAGATACAATGTAGCCCCATAGAGGGATATCCAGTACAGAGATACAATGTAACCCCATAGAGAGATATCCAGTACAGAGATACAATATAACCCCATAGAGAGATATCCAGTACAGAGATACAATGTAACCCCATAGAGAGATATCCAGTACAGAGATACAATGTAACCCCATAGAGGGATATCCAGTACAGAGATACAATGTAACTGTTCTGTCTCAACTACAAAACGATAAAGTTCATCTCCAGGTTTAAGTAGGCCTTACTCAAGCTGGTTTGATATTCATCCCTTGCATCGATACAGGCAGTTTAACTCCATGAATAAACTCACAGTTAGGACGACAGACGATGAATCCTTTCGAATGTTCCGTTTAATGATGGATATTCATAGGTAGAAAAACGTTGCAGTTGTAAGCCACATGTAAGATGTTTAGCATGGAAGATATACAGGAGTAATGACCAGAATCAGGAAGTGGAGGAGATATATAAAGAACTACGGTGAGAGAGAGAGTTCAGCTAGAAAGAAGGGGACAGATCTTAAAGACACAGAGCAAGAATAATCACATAGTGTAACACAACACTCCCCGTCTGAAATCTTTAGATTTCATAACCTTAAACTAATATATATATTTTCAAAAAGTCCAATACTGACGAATGTCCTGGAACCTTGAATGGTAACTGGAGCAAGGAAACCCAGTGGGTAATAGATGCTATTCACCACGGACAGGACTCCTCTCTTAGTGAAGGGTTTGTCACAAGTTGACACTTGGAAGGTGAATTTGTCTTGCTTGATGTTCCACAACAAACCCAGACTTCGCTGTACAGGAGGCACATTTGTACCTAAGTCAAGGTTTTTTAGACTAGTGGCATAGTCAACGTAGAAGTTTCTTTCAACAAATTGACGGGCATCAGATCCATGTTCAACTTCTCCAGTCTGAGGTGTTCTCCTTAGCCCATAAGTTGCCACTGCTGGGGAAGGACTGTTACCGAAGACATGTACCTTCATCCGATAATCTATAACTTCCTTGTTGAGGTCATTGTCCTTGTGCCATAGAAACCTGAGGTAGTTTCTGTTGTCTTCTCTGACGATGAAGCAGTGAAACATCTGTTGAATGTCGGCCATTACTGCTACAGGCGCTTGTCTGAAACGAATCAAGACTCCTATTAGACTGTTGTTGAAGTTGGGTCCAGTAAGGAGCATGTTGTTAAGAGAAACACCTTTGTGCTGAGCACTGGAATCAAAGACAACTCTGATTTGGTCTGGTTTGCGTGGGTGATACACGCCAAAGGATGGAAGGTACCAGCATTCTTCTCCCTCCTTTAGTGGGGGAGCAGGCTCTGCATGATCTCTGTCAAATACATTTTGCATAAAGTCCACAAAGTGCTTTTGCATCTCTGGTTTCCTGCTTAAGTTTTGCTTTAACCACTTAAGCCCCGGACCATTAGGACCAGGCCTGTTTTTGGGATTCGGCACTGCGCTGCTTTAACTGTAAATTGTGCGGACATGCAATGTTGTACCCAAATGAAATTTGCGTCCTTTTCTTCCCACAAATAGAGCTTTCTTTTAATGGTATTTGATTGCCTCTGCGATTTTTATTTTTTGCGATATAAATGGAAAAAGAACGAAAATTTTGAAAAAAAAAGATATTTTCTACTTTTTGTTATAAGAAAAATCGAATAAACTCAATTTTAGTCATACATTTAGGCCAAAATGTATTCAGCCACATGTTTTTAGTAAAAAAAATGTCAATAAGCGTATATTTATTGGTTTGCGCAAAAGTTATAGCGTTTACAAACTAGGGTACATTTTCTGAAATTTACACAGCTTTAAATTTATGACTGCCTATCTCATTTCTTGAGGTGCTAAAATGGCAGGGCAATACAAAACCCCCCCAAATGACCCCATTTTGGAAAGTAGACACCCCAAGGAAATTGCTGAGAGGCATGTTGAGCCCATTGAATATTTTTTTTTTTTTGTCCCAAGTGATTGAATAATGACAAAAAAAAAAAAAAAAATTACAAAAAGTTGTCACTAAATGATATATTGCTCACACATGCCATGGTTATATGTGGAATTGCACCCCAAAATACATTCTGCTGCTTCTCCTGAGTACGGGGATACCACATGTGTGGGACTTTTTAGGAGCCTAGCCACGTACGGGACCCCGGAAACCAAGCACCGTCTTCAGGATTTCTAAGGGCGCAAATTTTTGATTTCACTCCTCACTACCTATCACAGTTTCGAAGGCCATAAAATGCCAAAATAGCACAAAACCCCCCCAAATGACCCCATTTTGGAAAGTAGACACCCCAAGGAAATTGCTGAGAGGCATGATTAGTCCATGGAATATTTTATATTTTGCCACAAGTTGCGGGAATATGACAAACTTTTTTTTTTTTGCACAAAGTTGTCACTAAATGATATATTGCTCACACATGCCATGGGCATATGTGAAATTACACCCCAAAATACATTCTGCTGCTTCTCCTGAGTACGGGGATACCACATGTGTGGGACTTTTTGGGAGCCTAGCCGCGTACGGGACCCCAAAAACCAATCACTGCCTTCAGGATTTCTAAGGGCATAAATTTTTGATTTCACTCCTCACTACCTATCACAGTTTTGAAGGCCATAAAATGCCAAGATGGCACAAAACCCCCCCAAATGACCCCATTTTGGAAAGTAGACACCCCAAGCTATTTGCTGAGAGGCATGTTGACCCCATTGAATATTTTTTTTTTTGTCCCAAATGATTGAATAATGACAAAAAGAAAAAAAAATGTACAAAAAGTTGTCACTAAATGATATATTGCTCACACATGCCATGGTTATATGTGGAATTGCACCCCAAAATACATTCTGCTGCTTTTCCTGAGTACGGGGATACCACATGTGTGGGACTTTTTGGGAGCCTAGCCGCGTACAGGGCCCCAAAAACCAAGCACTGCGAACGCTGCAGTTATGTGTGTTGTGTTTGGTAAGTGACAGTGATCGATCGATACTGCACTTGGGTGGGCTGGGCTGGGCTGGGCTGGGCGGAGGGGCTAAACGCAGGCGCTAGCAGGTATCTGGGCTGATCCCACTAACACTGCGTTTTTGGGAACCCTAAACCGCTGGGGATGCTAGTATAGATCTGATCAGATCTGATCAGATACTATACCACTAAGGGGGGTGTATGCTTTGCGCGTGGGTGTTAGCGTTACTGTCACTAACCTAACACTGCCTGGGGCGACGCAGACCCTCTCTGGCGCTAAAACCTAATTGATCTCACCCGCCGGGCGATCAGGGGGGTTAAACCTTTATTGGGTTATATACGGCGGGTGCCCTGATGCTATAAAAAGCAAACTAATCAACCAGCGTCACCCGTAACCTTTATATGGTGATCACTGGTGAAAGGGTTAACTAGGGGCAATCAGGGGGTTAAAACCTTTATTAGGTTAAATATGGGGGTACCTGACACTATATAAAAACCTGACGGGTAACCTAAATAACTAAATAACTTACTGGCTAACCAGTGACACCAGTGACGCTTATACGGCGATCACTGGTGAAAGGGTTAACTCTAGGGGCAATCAGGGGGTTAAAATAATATATGGGGGTACCTGACACTAATAAAAACCTGCGGCGAACCTAAAAAAAAATAACTGCCTATCTAAAACACCAGCGACACGAATACAGCGATCGGAAAAACAATCGCTTAGTGACGCTGAAGTTAGGGGGTGAAAGGGTTACCTGGGGGGTGATCAAGGGGTTAAACCTTTATTAGGGGGGGTTAGGGGGCTACCCTGGACCTAAAGGGGCCTAATCCTAACTGCCCTGCAACTTTTTACAATCACAGATGACACTAAATGCAGTGATCAGTAAAATAAATGATCACTGCAATCAGTGACACTGTGATTGGGGGCTTTGGGGTGACCTGGGGGGTGATCTGGGGGTGACTGGGGGGTGATTTGTGTGCCTATGTGTACCTACGTGTCAGTGGACTGTTGGTGCACTAACCTGCTTCTTCTCTGCTCGGCGCCGGGAACGGAAAGACCGCGGCGAGGGAGATGACATCACTTCCTCCAGCCTTGTTTACATCACATGGCGGAGGAAGCATTTTCATTGGCCAGGAGCGATCGCGAGGGGGGGGCGGAATCGAGCGCCCCCCCCCTCATGCCTGATCGCTCCCGAACACTTAACGGCCGCTCACTGCAGTGAAGGGGGGTCCGGATGGACCCCCCAACTGCACAAAGGCGATCACGTAGATCTACGTGATTCTGCCTGTCCGTGCCATTCTGCCGACGTAAATCGGCGGTGGGCGGTCGTTAAGTGGTTAAGGAGGAGAATCTACTGATGGCCTGCTGTAAGTTGTTGGGCAATCTCTCTCTTGGGAGACGAAAGGGTAGGGGTGCTACCCAGTTATTGGAGTCATCTTGAAAGAACTCCTTGTCCATTACCTTGATGAATTCTTTGTCTTTCATTGAAGGAGCCAGTATGTCATCTTCACTGGTTGCATTAAACACTGTAGACCCGAAGTCGCCATCATGGCAGGAGAAAGGGCTTGTGTCACCTGAGATACCATGTTGCCATCCGTGGCTGGCTATCTTCTCTTTCACCCAGTAGTGATGTGGGCATGGCTCAAAGTAAGTGTTTCGGCCATTTGGCAGAACATTTGTCTTGAATGACGAAATGTTGGTAGCTCTTTTCATTTTGCCTATGCAGACATTGCCTATGATGACCCACCCTAGATCCGTGTGCTGGGCAAATGGGGTATCTGGGGGTCCACTGACTTGTCTGTGTACCTTGTGAACTCTTAGAATGTCTCTTCCTAACAGAAGAAGGATCTGAGCATCTTTGTCAAGCGGCGGTATCTCATTTGCTATTACCTTGAGGTGAGGGTGATGGAAAGCAGCAGCTGGAGTAGGGATTTCTTCCCTGTTAGCAGGTATCTGATTGCACTCAACAAGTGTAGGTAAGGGTAATTGCAAGTTACCTTTGAGAGAAGATAACATGAGTCCATGAGCCCTTCTTCCAGAAACCTCTATAGTTCCACTACAGGAACCCAAGGTGTAAGGATGAGCTTCGCCTTTTATTTCAAATAGATTGAACAATTCCGATTTTGCAAGTGATCAATTGCTCTGATCGTCTAAGATAGCATATGCCTTTAGAGACTTTTCTGGTTGATCCTTGTGGTATATGTTCACCAAGCATATCTTAGCACAGGACTTACCACAGCGGTCTTCTCCACAAACTTCAGTGCAGGATGAAGAAATGATGGTAGAATTAGGCACTTGGTTTGTATTCTCCCCGCCATGCGTTAACCTGGGAGGAGCGTTGGCAGGTTGTGCAGAGCTGGGCTCAAGAGGATGGAGGGCTTGCACATGTTCTTCAGAGCCACACTCTATGCACTTGGACACATTACAGTCCCTTGCAAAATGTTCTGTAGAAGCACAGCACCTGAAACATCCCCTAAATGTCTTTAAAAGCTCCTTGCGCTCTTCCAGAGGCTTTTTCCTAAAGCCGATACATTTATTGAGGGGGTGTGGCTTCTTGTGTATGGGACACTCTCTGTTAGGGTTTTCAATCTTCCTACTCTGTTTGTTCGTGGCCAGAACTGTGGTAGGAGTGGGAAGGATGTCAGTCTTTTTCACGGACACTGGACCTCTATGGTTTCTATAGTTGCCCTGAAGACTGGTACTCTTAGGAAAGGGTGAGAAGAGGCTGTACTCACCGTAGGAAAAACTTGGATCGTTCTTGGTCTCTGCAATTTTCCTGATGAATTCACAGAAGAAAGAGAATGGAGGGAAGGAAACCTTGTTCTCTCTTTTGTATGATGACCCTAGTGCAGTCCATTTCTCTTGCAAACCATACGGGAGCTTGGAGACAATTGGGTTTACCCCTCTTGGAGTGTCAAGGTAACTGAGTCCAGGTAGTTTTGGGTCTGTCTTGGCTAGCTGAAGCTCAAGGAGAAGGTCACTCAGTCTCTGGAACTTCTTGTTGTCCTTACCGGATATCTTTGGGAAAGTTTCCAGACGCATGAACAAAGCATTTTCTATAGCTTCTGGACTGCCATAACTTTGCTCTAGTCGCTCCCATGCAGCTGTGAGGCCTGCAGTAGGATTGTCCATGAAAACCGATCTTAATGGCTTAACACGTGCAGCAGATAGAGGACCAAGCCATTTGATCAGCAGATTCAATTCTTGATCAGCTGTAATGCCAATATTGCTGATTGTAGTTCTGAAGGCACATTTCCAACTTCTGTGGTTCTCAGGTTGGTCATCAAAACTTGTAAGACCAGTCTTTGTGAGCTTTCTGCGAAGCATGTACCTCACAAACTCTTCTGTCTCCGTTGTCTCCGCCTTTATGTGAGATGCTGTTGGCTGTATGGTGCTGATTGCGTTATCTTTGACATTGTTGTTAAAGGACACAGGGAAATATGGTGCAGCAGATGCATCCAGGTGAGTTGCTTGCTTGAAGTCAGTTGTTCCAATGGTACGTTGATTCAAGGCTGTACCGATGACTGGAGATTGATGACTTGCTTGAAGCTTGTGCTGATGCTCTGTGACGTATGAAGGCAGGCAAGGTAGGCAGGTAGGAAATGCAGTGGAGTGATTTTGAGTGCAGGAAGTTGCTGGAACCTCTTTAACTTGAAGCTGTGATGGAGTCTCTATGTAGTCGGGAGCATTGGAGACAATGGAGTGTGCACTGCAGTGGCTTAGGACATAGTCTTTAGTGCGTTTGAGGGGGTCTTCCATATCTGCTATGTTTATGTTAATGCTGTCTTTCTCACTTGCACCTTCGTCTGCACTGATAGCTTGCTGTAGGACCCTTAGCTTTGCCATAGCTGCGTCATGTTTACACTGTTCATTTAAGGTTTCCATTGTTGCTCTTTGTCGTGCTGACTGCGCTTCCAACTCTGCCCTTTGACGTGCTGACTGCGCTTCCGACTCTGCTCTCTGAGCTTCCAACTCTGCTCTTTGACGTGCTGACTGCGCTTCTGACTCTGCTCTTTGACGTGCTGACTGCGCTTCCAACTCTGCTCTTTATTCTGCGTATGTCACCTGCACTTTGCTGGCTTCCACTTCAGCGCGGGCATTAATAAGTCACTCTCTGAGTGTTGAGTATCTTGAACTATGGGATCTTGACAAGTTTTTAGAACGTCTGGTGGAAACAGATCTGTGAGATGCAGTGTCCTGTAACAGCTTTATTTTTGCTTCTGCCTTTAATCTGGTTTGCTGGATAAAACTGTCTCTTTCAATATTGAGAGCATTGACGCGCTTTAATTGCATCATCACATTTTCTGACTTCATGTTTTGTAAGACATTAGTGAATTTGATGCTGGTAAGCTGATAAAGCTCATATGAGGCAGAAAGTTGTTTAATGGCGCCCTGTAGTGTCAGTAGTTCACGTTCAACAGACACTGTATTGGCTTCAGCAAGGATTTTCTCCCAGACTAATTCCAAGCTATTTGACAATTCAGTCCTTGAAGCTTCATAATTCTCCATTACTTTCCAAGTGGGTTTAACTGAGCGTTTGGGTAACTCAGTTTCTTCAGGAACTTGTGGGGAGGTAGATGTGAGTTCACATGCAGAAGCTTGGTCACTCATGATAGCAGACTGACTGTGTAAGCAGGCAGGATCTGTGTGCTGAAATATGACACAGTGCAGATTGTCTCAGGCTATAAGGCTGCCATGTGCTGCTCTGTCCCTTCTGTCTTGCTATGAGGGCAGTAAATCTTGTCTGTTTCTGGACTGACATGCAGAAATCTTGTAATTAGGCTGTGAAACTCCGTTTTTCTACTGTTCTGTCTCAATTACAAAGTGATAAAGTTCATCTCCAGGTTTAAGTAGGCCTTACTCAAGCTGGTTTGATATTCATCCCTTGCATCGATACAGGCAGTTTAACTCAATGAATAAACTCACAGTTAGGACGACAGACGATGAATCCTTTCGAATGTTCCGTTTAATGATGGATATTCATAGATAGAAAAACGTTGCAGTTGTAAGCCACATGTAAGATGTTTAGCATGGAAGATATACAGGAGTAATGGCCAGAATCAGGAAGTGGAGGAGATATATAAAGAACTACGGTGAGAGAGAGAGAGTTCAGCTAGAAAGAAGGGGACAGATCTTAAAGACACAGAGCAAGAATAATCACATAGTGTAACACAACAGGTACCCCATAGAGGGATATCCAGTACAGAGATACAATGTAACCCCATAGAGGGATATCCAGTACAGAGATACAATGTAACCCCATAGCGAGATATCCAGTACAGAGATACAATGTAACCCCATAGAGAGATATCCAGTACAGAGATACAATGTAACCCCATAGAGAGATATCCAGTACAGAGATACAATGTAACCCCATAGAGAGATATCCAGTACAGAGATACAATGTAACCCCATAGAGAGATATCCAGTACAGAGATACAATGTAACCCCATAGAGAGATATCCAGTACAGAGATACAATGTAACCCCATGGAGGGATATCCAGTACAGAGATACAATGTAACCCCATAGAGAGATATCCAGTACAGAGATACAATGTAACCCCATAGAGAGATATCCAGTACAGAGATACAATGTAACCCCATAGAGAGATATCCAGTACAGAGATACAATGTAACCCCATAGAGAGATATCCAGTACAGAGACACAATGTAACCCCATAGAGGGATATCCAGTACAGAGATACAATGTACCCCCATAGAGAGATATCCAGTACAGAGATACAATGTAACCCCATAGAGGGATATCCAGTACAGAGATACAATGTAACCCCATAGAGAGATATCCAGTACAGAGATACAATGTAACCCCATAAAGGGATATCCAGTACAGAGATACAATGTAACCCCATAGAGGGATATCCAGTACAGAGATACAATGTAACCCCATAGAGAGATATCCAGTACAGAGATACAATGTAACCCCATAGAGGGATATCCAGTACAGAGATACAATGTAACCCCATAAAGGGATATCCAGTACAGAGATACAATGTAACCCCATAGAGAGATATCCAGTACAGAGATACAATGTAACCCCATAGAGAGATATCCAGTACAGAGATACAATGTAACCCCATAGAGGGATATCCAGTACAGAGATACAATGTAACCCCATGGAGGGATATCCAGTACAGAGATACAATGTAACCCCATAGAGAGATATCCAGTACAGAGATACAATGTAACCCCATAGAGGGATATCCAGTACAGAGATACAATGTAACCCCATAGAGAGATATCCAGTACAGAGATACAATGTAACCCCATAGAGGGATATCCAGTACAGAGATATAATGTAACCCCATAGAGGGATATCCAGTACAGAGACACAATGTAACCCCATAGAGGGATATCCAGTACAGAGATACAATGTAACCCCATAGAGAGATATCCAGTACAGAGATACAATGTAACCCCATAGAGGGATATCCAGTACAGAGATACAATGTAACCCCATAGAGGGATATCCAGTACAGAGATACAATGTAACCCCATAGAGGGATATCCAGTACAGAGATACAATGTAACCCCATAGAGGGATATCCAGTACAGAGATACAATGTAACCCCATAGAGGGATATCCAGTACAGAGATACAATGTAACCCCATAGAGAGATATTCAGTACAGAGATACAATGTAACCCCATAGAGGGATATCCAGTACAGAGATACAATGTAACCCCATAGAGAGATATCCAGTACAGAGATACAATGTAACCCCATAGAGAGATATCCAGTACAGAGATACAATGTAACCCCATAGAGAGATATCCAGTACAGAGATACAATGTAACCCCATAGATAGATATCCAGTACAGAGATACAATGTAACCCCATAGAGAGATATCCAGTACAGAGATACAATGTAACCCCATAGAGAGATATCCAGTACAGAGATACAATGTACCCCCATAGAGAGATATCCAGTACAGAGATACAATGTACCCCCATAGAGAGATATCCAGTACAGAGATACAATGTAACCCCATAGAGGGATATCCAGTACAGAGATACAATGTACCCCCATAGAGAGATATCCAGTACAGAGATACAATGTACCCCCATAGAGAGATATCCAGTACAGAGATACAATGTACCCCCATAGAGAGATATCCAGTACAGAGATACAATGTAACCCCATAGAGGGATATCCAGTACAGAGATACAATGTAACCCCATAGAGGGATATCCAGTGGTAGAGGTCTCTAGCAGTCTCTGGAAGTCTCTAGAAGTCTTCACTAACATAGCAGCAGTCTCCAGTACCATGGAATGGTCCATAGAAACTTAGCAGGAATATCTTGTAATATGAATGTCTCTTACAACATTAAAGTACAAAATGCCATTTTCAAGCAGGTTTGCCAGGCTCATCTGTTTATAGCCCCCTTGTCCTAACCAGGGGCTACTATGTCAATTTCATTTTTGGCTGGGCTGATTGTATAGTTTTTCACCTGGTTTTTCCCTAAACTTAAAGTGGTAGTAAAGTCTTTATTTTTTCATTTTTACTTGTATCTACACGTAATCATGAATTAAAGCTTACCTGTAGGTACAGTGAAAAACTCCTAAACTTGTACGGTTTAGGTGCATGCAGTCTGAATGTCTCCTAAACCGCCTTTATTATAGTCTTACCTGTAGGTACAAATAAAGGAGATGAGTTAACTGTCACTTCAGAGCCCTGTGCAGCCGCTGTAACTCCCGCGTGCACCAGATCCGGAGCCAGAGCACTCAAACAAACCCGTATGAAAATTATTGTTTTCATTTTTATTATTAAGTATTTCATAACGTGCTAGTATGCGATGCACCCCACACAATATGCCTTTGTCTTGCAGGGTGTTTTTTTTTTTTTTAAAGGTGCAGTTTACTACCTCTTTAAGTTGGCTTGTGATTTCCCACTGCCACCAGTCGATGTCACTGGTATCACTGGTCATAGTATGGGATTTCACAAACAAAACTAAGTTATGAATATTTATATTTTCCTCAGCCAATCCAGTAGGAGGTTTATGCCACTGGTGCATGATGGGGGAGGATATAAATATTTGGGGCAGGCCATGTGCGTGGCGCTCTCTCTTCCCCTGGGCTGAGGCCTAGGGAAGTGCTGCTGGATAGAGCTCTGCTGTTAGGCCCAATAGCCTGTTTTGGGGCCTAACGTGTGCTGAAGTGGTCCTGAAGCTGTCCTGCTTGGTCTGGAGGAAGCTGTGCCATGGGGGAGACCCATTGCTGGAGAGAACCAAGAAGAAGACTGAAATTTGAGGATGGGCTTACAGTGTTGCCCGGCTGTCTTAAAGGTTATGACACTGTGAAGCTGGCAGGATGGATTTGATTTAAATAACTAGTAAAATGTCTTAATTTAAATCATAATTTTGAACGAGCAACTGTCATCTCTGTCACGCAGCGGCTCCTCCTCTGACCTGCTGTTGGCTCTTCCTCTGACTTGCTGTTGGCTCTTCCTCTGACTTGCTGTTGGCTCCTCCTCTGACTTGCTGTTGGCTCTTCCTCTGACTTGCTGTTGGCTCTTCCTCTGACTTGCTGTTGGCTCTTCCTCTGACTTGCTGTTGGCTCTTCCTCTGACTTGCTGTTGGCTCTTCCTCTGACTTGCTGTTGGCTCTTCCTCTGACTTGCTGTTGGCTCTTCCTCTGACTTGCTGTTGGCTCTTCCTCTGACTTGCTGTTGGCTCCTCCTCTGACTTGCTGTTGGCTCTTCCTCTGACTTGCTGTTGGCTCTTCCTCTGACTTGCTGTTGGCTCTTCCTCTGACTTGCTGTTGGCGCTTCCTCTGACTTGCTGTTGGCTCTTCCTCTGACTTGCTGTTGGCTCCTCCTCTGACTTGCTGTTGGCTCTTCCTCTGACTTGCTGTTGGCTCTTCCTCTGACTTGCTGTTGGCTCCTCCTCTGACTTGCTGTTGGCTCCTCCTCTGACTTGCTGTTGGCTCCTCCTCTGACTTGCTGTTGGCTCTTCCTCTGACTTGCTGTTGGCTCCTCCTCTGACTTGCTGTTGGCTCTTCCTCTGACTTGCTGTTGGCTCTTCCTCTGACTTGCTGTTGGCTCTTCCTCTGACTTGCTGTTGGCTCCTCCTCTGACTTGCTGTTGGCTCTTCCTCTGACTTGCTGTTGGCTCTTCCTCTGACTTGCTGTTGGCTCTTCCTCTGACTTGCTGTTGGCTCTTCCTCTGACTTGCTGTTGGCTCCTCCTCTGACCCGCTGTTGGCTCCTCCTCTGACCCGCTGTCGGCTCCTCCTCTGTCCAGCAGTGGCTCCTCCTCTGATCCGCTGTTGGCTCCTCCTCTGACCCGCTGTTGGCTCCTTCTCTGACCCGCTGTTGGCTCCTCCTCTGACTTGCTGTTGGCTCCTCCTCTGACCTGCTGTTGGCTCCTCCTCTGACCTGCTGTTGGCTCCTCCTCTGACCTGCTGTTGGCTCTTCCTCTGACCCGCTGTTGGCTCTTCCTTTTACATGTGAACCCGCAGAGTTCCCCCTTTTACATGTGAACCCGCAGAGCTCCCCCTTTTACATGTGAACCCGCAGAGTTCCCCCTTTTACATGTGAACCCGCAGAGTTCCCCCTTTTACATGTGAACCCGCAGAGTTCCCCCTTTTACACCTGAGTTCCCTTACACTGTAAGGGGGGACTCTGCAGACTCTGATGTAAGGGATGCTCTGGGAACCCTGAATTAAGAGGGAACACTGAGAACTCTTAACGTCCGCGTGTGTGTGGGGGGGGGATTATTAATGCTGGCTTTGAGCAGCATGAAAGAGAGTGTAACAGACACTCTCGGTTTAGACAGCTGTAACCAGCAACCCTGCTGGGAAGCCATATTCCGGTCTGAATAATGTGTCCGGGTTTCAGGCAGTCTGAAACCCGTACGCCTGATTCCAAACCCGAACTGTCCGGGTGGATCCAGGACAGGTGGCAACCCTATCTCCAATGGAAATCCTCATCTGCTCCAACCCTTATCTTGTGGAAAAAATGAATTAACGTCAATTTACCACTATACAAGGCCACCTATTTACCGAAAGGACGCCCTAAAAAATTCCACAAGGTTTGGGACATTTGGGTAGAGGACCTGTCTCCTATAACTGACCCCGACTCTCCTAATTAGTAGATTACCTTGTGACCAGGTGGACATGTATATGTAGTTGAACCCACATGTCTAATAATTGTGACTTCCATCATATTAAAGGTGGCTTAATACTAGTGGCTGATGCCTACAATCAGGGCCGCCATCAGGGGGGTACAGGCAGTACACCTGCAAGGGGCCCGGAGGTCCCCAGGGGCCCGGGTGGCAACCCCCCCTTTTTTTTTTACTTTTTTTTGTAAGGAGCCCGGAGGTCCCCAGGGCCCCGGATGGGCCCTGGGGACCTCCGACCTCCGGGCTTAATTCTTTTTTTATTTATTTTTTTATTTTTAATTTTTTGTAAGGGGTCCAGAGGTCCCCAGAGGCCCAGAGGTCCCCAGAAGCCCAGATGCCAACCCCCGTCTTTTAAAAAAAATTAAAAAAAAAAATTCTTGTAAGGGACCCAGAAGCCCGGAGGTCCCCAGGGGCCCGGATGGCAACCCCCATATTTTTTTTTGTAAGGGGCCCAGAAGCCCCCAGAGGCCCGGAGGTCCCCAAGGGCCCAGATGGCAACCCCCCAACCTCAATAATTCCCAGCGGCAGCACCCCCCCCGCTTCTCAATTCGTGGCACCCCCCCTGGTTCTCTGCTCCAGGGGGCCCCTGCCTGAAGCTGTGTAAGGGGCCCCAAAATTCCTGATGGCGGCCCTGCCTACAATATTCTAACAATCTCAGAAGTTACTGGAGCGTGTCGTCTATAGCGGCACTAGACCCCATTCACACAGGGGCGACTCAGCCGCCTGACAAGTCGCGTCCCGTTCTTTGCAATGGAACCGTTCTAATAGGAGCCACACAAGTCGCTCCGACTTGGAAAAAGGTTCCTGTACGACTTCAAGACGACTTCCATTGACTTCAATACAGAAGTCATTTTGCAAGTCACCTTTGAAGTCGTGCTAAGATCGCCCGGCTCTCAAGATTTTATTTTTATACTGTTTGTTTTATTGTGATGTATGTGGACCAAGCCCGGGTATGCCCGATAGGCTCTGTTTTGTATCTAAACTTGAAACCCAATAAAAAAAATAAAAATAAAAAATAAAAAAAATAAAGATGCTTTTAATTGAGTAGATTAGGGAAAGCCTCATAGAACTAAAAAACAAGAGAAATGGGTTCACACTGCTGCGAAAATGATAAAAAAATGTAGTCAAGTGAAAAAATAAAAAATTGTAAAAAAGAAAACTAAGGCAAAGTCCCATTCAAATTCCAATCTGAAAGAGTATGTAAAGTGTTGACATCCAAACAGGTAAAGATAAGTTGCAGAAAGAGAGATGTGACACAAATCTTCCCATAAATCAAAGTGCGGTCAGGTCGACACCCAAGTGTAAGGTAGCCTGCTTACCAGAAAGCCGTGACTGCCGAAAGCAGTCTCACCCAGCACAGGGAAGTAATGGTCTCCCCAGGACCAATGAGGTATCCAGAGCAGCGGCTAATGGTCTGGTGTTACTCAAAGATAAAAAAGAGAGGGCTCCCATAGTGCAGTACATCAATTCAAGTAATTTAATAAAAGAATGGATTACACTTACAGGAACGATGTGTATAAATCAGCAGTTGTTCATAGAAGAGCCGCGGCGTCTCCATTTGCTTCTCCCTATTTCCTGAATGATTCGTCTATCCACCGTCTCGGAAGGAAAGCGTGATGAAGTCACTGTCGGAGGCTTCATCCTATGCGTTTCGTCACAAGTGGACGTCTTCTGGGGATTGGCCGAGTAACAGCAGACCATTAGCCGCTGCTCCGGATACCTCATTGGTCCTGGGGAGACCATTACTTCCCTGTGCTGGGTGAGACTGTTTTCGGCAGTCACGGCTTTTCGGTAAGCAGGCTACCTTACATCTGGGTGTCGACCTGACCGCACTTTGATTTTTGGGAAGGTTTGTGTCACATCTCTCTTTCTGCAACTTATCTTCACCTGTTTGGATGTCAACACTTTACAGACTCAACGGGAAAACTGCCATGTTTGCTTTTGGTCGGGAAAACCGGCCGTGTGTATGCTCCATTGCAGTTTTACCGACAGGAAAACTGCGAGCAAAAAAATGAGAACTTGTTCTTTTTTTTTTTTTTTTTTCACTTGACTAAAGTTTTTTTTTTTTTATTTTTTATTTTTTTTTATCATTTCCAATTTTTTCAATGTATTTTTTATCCACATATGTTCAACATTATGTTCATTATTATGTTTAGCGCTGAACTCACTTTGTAGATTTAAAAAGACAAGAAGAGGCTTTGAGTTTGGGAAGAGTGAAAACGACTTTTGTAAAGATGTGATTACATTACAGCTTCTTTGACACTCTGGAGATTTGGGTTTACAGGAAATCAATGGGATGGAACCTGGAATTGTGTCGGCTTGGTTGGGTTGCAGGTCTACAGAAGGACACTTACGCCTGGTCTATAGATTGGTGTTTGTGTTCCTTTCGGGTTCCCGAGGCTTTGTGTGGAAGTTGAATCATTCTAAAGCCCATTTGTTACTTTACCTAATCTATTTCTCCAGGGGTTGGTGGTGGGGGGGGGGGGTTGGTGGTGGGAGGGGTTGGTGGTGGGGGGGTTATTGGGGGGGGGTTGGTGGGGCCCCCACTGCTCCCATAAGCGATAAACAAACATTCGACTTCTATTTTTACCCTCGGCAAGTCCGGTCTCAACTGCCGCATTTCATCCTCACCTCCGCTCAACAAATAATAGTCACTACCAGGGGGGGGGGGGGCTTCTGTATGTCAGAAATCTGCTCTGTTACCCCTGACAACCGGGAGAAGAGAGACCCCTTTATCCTGTCTCTTCTTATTATATTGATGACTTCATTGTGAGGTGCCAAACCCTTTCTCTGCCAGATCAAGAGGAGACGCATCAAAAGCTTATGTACCAAGAGGACTATTTTTTAATTTGTTGCTCAGCATTTGTTTTGACCCTCAGCGTGTCTTTGTTAGAATATTTTCGTATTCTGAAATAGAAGTAATGGGGTGTTTGAGAGGTCTCAGGAGGATAAGTGCAGCAAAAACCTGCCGGCTTGTGCAAGCGCGTGGACCATGCAGAGTGCCCGAGCACCCATGTATACAGGGCAGGGACTGGTGCTGTATGAAAAATTGTATCAAATACTTACCGTAATTTTCCTTTTTCTGGCGTGAACCCATGGCAGCATCCCTGTGGTAGGATCCCCGCATACTACATATTGGCACCAGGAAAACAGAACATTGTATCAAATGTCGTCATTTTCCTTTTCTGTCGCCAATCCATGGCGGCAAACGTGATAGTATCTCTACCTACTAAAATATGCTGCCACATTGGCACCAGGAAAACACATTTTTTTATCAAATGCTGCAATTTTCCTTTCCTTGCACCATACTATGGCGATATACATGTGGAAGTGCGCTGCCATGTTGGCGCCAAGAAAATGGAAAATTGCATCATATACTTACCAGAATTTTCCTTTTCTGTCGCCAATCCATGACAGCATAATTGTAGTAGGCAGGGATACTACCACATGTATGCCGCCATGGATTGGTGCCAGGAAAAGAAAATTATGGTATTTGATACAATTATCCTGGTGCCAACATGGCAGCATACTTGTAGTAGTTGAGGATGCTACCATGTTGGCACCAGGAAAATGTTATCATATACCTACCATCATTTTTCTTTCCTGGCACCAATGCATGGCAGCATCCATGTGGTAGTATCCCCGCCTACTACAAGTATGCTGCCATGTTGGTGCCAGGAAAATGGAAAATTGTATCATATACTTACCATCATTTTTTTTTCTTTCCTGGCACCAATGCATGGCAGCATCCATGTGGTAGGATCCCCGCCTACTACATTTATGCTGCTGCCATGTTGGCTTCATGAAAATGGAAAAATTGTCTCAAATACCTTAATTTTCCTTTCCTGGTACCAATCCATGGCAGCATACATGTGGAGTGTGGAAAAAAGGAAAAACAAACACGCTGTCTTGGAATGATAAACAATAGCGGCCGGCACAACAAAGGATCGATCTGTGTGTGACTCAACAAAGTAAAAGTGGTATAGTGCAGCGCTGAATATGATGATTGTAATGCCGCGTACACACGACTGTTTTTCATGACGAGAAAAATGCCATTTTTTTATTTGGTCATTAAAAACGATCGACTGTAGGCTCCAGAGCATTTTTCACAACGTGAAAAATTACCCTTAAAAATTTGGAACCTGCTCTAATTTTTCACGTCGTTTTTCACGTCGTCGTCGTTCTCGTCATAAAAAACGCTCGTGTGTACGCTTTAACGACGTGAAAAAAACGCGCATGCTCAGAAGCAAGTGATGAGACGGGAGCGCTCGTTCTGGTAAAACTAGCGTTTCTAAATGGAGATATCACATTCGTCACGCTGTAACGGACTGAAGAGCATGAGGCTTAAAAGCGCAAATTGTCTCTCACCAAACTTTTACTAACACGAGGATCAGCAAAAGCAGCCCAAAGGGTGGCGCCATCCGAATGGAACTTCCCTTTTATAGTGCCGTCATACGTTTCGTACGTCACCGCGCTTTGCTTGAGCATTTTTTTTCATGATCGTGTGTAGGCAAGGCAGGCTTGAGAAGAATCACGTCGAGAAAAACGTGGTTTTTTTCAGTGACATTAAAAACGATCGAGTGTACGCGGCATCAGAGTGAACTCCTGCTACTCAGCCAAATGCTGATAGCAGAGAGTCACTAAGGTGTATAAAAAACATATATAGAACATAGATCGTATAAGGCCCGGTTCACACAGGGGCGGCACGACTTCGGGGGCGACCTCGGCGGTGCGATCTCAAGACGACTTGAGACGCCCGCCGAGGCGATTTGCATAATGACTTCTGTATAGAAGTCGCCCTGTGTCGCCCCCAAAAGTAGTACAGGAACCTTTTTCTAAGTCGGAGCGACTCAGGTAGCTCCTATTAGAACGGTTCCATAGCACAGACCGGGACGCGACTCCTTAGGCGACCGAGTCGCCTGAGGAGTCGCCCCTATGTGAACCGGGCCTAAATGACACTCAATAAAACTAATATATGGTGAACAGTGACACATTTACATAGAGCAAAAGTGCATGTGCATATTTATACAGTTGCAAAAAAAAGTATGTGAACCCTTTTGGAGTGATATGGATTTCGGCACAAATTGGTCATAAAATGTGATCTGATCTTCATATAAGTCACAACAATAGACAATCACAAAAATTAAAGTGAAGTTCCCCTGGCCTTCTTTCACTATCCCAGCGCTAAAGAAGCTCACAGGTGACTTATAACAGACTACAATGAATACGTGACCGTATTCATTAACCCAAATGTTCACTATATGTATCTATATCAGCAGCCGCTTAAACACAACAAATATTTTGCAGAACATAAAACTATAAAACTTATAAAAAACACAATCAAATCCCTGGGTAGGATAATGAAAGTTTTCTATAGCAGCGCTCAGGTGGTCAATAGACTCCCTTGTCCACTCACTCTTATTTACAGTTCATAAGAGTACATATAGAACTTATGAAAAAAATGTTGTTGTAAATGACATATAGCTCCAGATGTCTTCTTAATATGATCCACTTTAAATCATCAGTTGTATCCCCTTTCGGGTGGGTACTCACCACACACAGGATTTAAACAGGCACCTCACAGATCCCATCCGATGGTCATCCGATCTGTGGGATGACCATCGGATGGGATCTGTGAGGTGCCTGTTTAAATCCTGTGTGTGGTGAGTACCCACCCGAAAGGGGATACAACTGATGATTTAAAGTGGATCATATTAAGAAGACATCTGGAGCTATATGTCATTTACAACAACATTTTTTTCATAAGTTCTATATGTACTCTTATGAACTGTAAATAAGAGTGAGTGGACAAGGGAGTCTATTGACCACCTGAGCGCTGCTATAGAAAACTTTCATTATCCTACCCAGGGATTTGATTGTCTATTATAAAACTTATAAAAAACACAATCACAGTCTTCTGCTTAAACTAATAACACACAAAGAATGAAATGTTACCATGTTTTTATTTAACACACAATGTAAATATTCACAGTGCAGGTGGAAAAAGTATGTGAACCCCTAGACTAATGAGCTCTCCAAGAGCTAATTGGAGTGAGGTGTCAGCCAACTGGAGTCCGATCAATGAGATTGGAGGTGTTGGTTACAGCTGCCCTGCCCTATAAAAAACACACACCAGTTCTGGGTTTGCTTTTCACAAGAAGCATTGCCTGATGTGGATGATGCCTCGCACAAAAGAGCTCTCAGAAGACCTACGATTAAGAATTGTTGACTTGCATAAAGCTGGAAAGGGTTATAAAAGTATCTCCAAAAGCCTTGCTGTTCATCAGTCCACGGTAAGACAAATTGTCTATAAATGGAGAAAGTTCAGCACTGCTGATACTCTCCCTAGGAGTGGGCGTCCTGTTTAACCGACAAGTATTAATAGCTATGTTTTCCTTTTTTACCTTTCCTTTTTATATACACCAATTTTGTGGACTTCCTATAGACTCTGATCTGTCGGGCTTATGCCCAGCTTGATTAGCAGTATATCTGTGGATACGTGTGATCTGTCCTTCCACCCTAACAATATTGTTTGGATATTATTCTGGCGTATTCATCAACTTCATCAGCTATGGACTGTGGATATCTCTGGAGGCTCTCTTGGCTCGAATGATTTGAGCCCTGTCCCGGGTGCTAGTACACTGTTGACAGCAGTGGGTGGGTTTCCCTAACCAACACTAGAAGTGATGTGTGTTCGAGAACCTCCCTTTACTATCCCCTGAATTGTGGCACTCCCAGCACCTCCTTTCCTCACTCCACCACTTCTGCAATCACACCTTCCCCCCCTCCTTTTTCCCCCCCTCCTTTTTTCCCCCCTCTTCCCCCCCTCTCTCCCCCCCTCTCTCCCCCCCTCTCTCTCCCCCCCTCTTATTTCCTTTCCCCCCCCCTACTCTCTCTTTACAACTCTTCCTTATTCCACTTCACTTTATCTCTTTCCCCACAAACTCTTCTTCCTCATCCCTATATTCTTCCTTTCTTTTCTTGCCTTTTTTCCTTCTTACCTTTTTCCCCCTTTCCTTTCCCTTCCGTCTCCCAACTTCCCTTCCTTTCCTCCCTTCTCTTTAATTTTTCCATCTGTTTCTTTCTCTCCATTGTCCTTCCCCCCCTCTCCCCCTTTTTCCCTCCCCTTTCCACAATTACCTATCCCCCCCCTTCCTTTCCCCATCTCCCCCATGTCCATCACTTTTTTCTCCCCACTCTTTCTTCCTTACTCCTACTTCCTCACACCCTTTTTTTTGTGTGTTATTCCCACGCCCTGTCTCATCAATCCCTGTCCTTCCTCCCTCCTTCCCTCCCCCGCCCTTCCCTCCTTCCCTCCCCTTTCCTTTCCTTCTTTCTCCCCTTTTTTTTCCTATCCTTTTCCTTTTTCTCTTTTTTCTTTTGTCATTGTCTCTCATTCCCTTTCTTTCCTCCCCCTTTCCTTTTTCTTCCCTTTACCCTTTCCCTGTCCTTATCTAGATCCCCACTCTTTCCTGACCCTTCACCCCTCACTTTCACACTATATTACACTATATATATATATATTTTTTTTTATATATATATTTTTTACATTGACACACCCGCAATTGTTGCTCCTTCTTTGTTACTTAACATCTTTTAGTCCCGTCCCTATCCTCCCGTGTCCGCTCCTGGGGGAACACCCATTTGGGTGTCTCAAATTGCCACATTTGGTCCGGCATGGACCAACATAGGTGAGTCACGTCTACCTGCTATTTTAACCTACTCCTCAATAATTTAAATCATTTATAGCTTTGCTATAATGGAGTATTAAACTTGTTGATATTGTATTCATGAAATTATATGTTTCTCTAGATGTTATAGATAAGACACCTCTTGAAGAAGCGATTGTAGCCGTGAAACATGTCGAGGACACGTCATAATGTACATCATTATTACATCTCTACTCACCTGTGGAGTTTGTGACCGTTTTAAATATAATTTTGTGTGTTTTGTCACATCTGTGACTTTCCAGTTTTGTATACTATATAACCTTTTGTAATAGATAGTTAATCTTTTAAAACAATTGTCTGTTTCTGGGTACCGCAACGGTCCTACCACCATTGGCGATTGGGGGCTTAGAGGTAGCCCCCTATATATCTCCACCTTTCCCACCACCAATAGAAAAAGAGGCTTACCGGACACGTTGAACCCAACTAGGCAATACGCCCAACGAGTCAACAGAGCTTTTGGTGTAGCACACCCAGGGGAGAGAAGTATGTCGGCATACACAGCTTCCAATGTGGACATATGAAGCGGAGCTCCGTCACAATATTGTCCCCAATCGGTTTCAACCAAAGATGTGGTGACCAAAACTAACTTAAGTGTTTTTTGTGCATTTTTGGATAGAGGGACTTATTTATTTCTCCTCTACTTTACCAAGGTAGATGAGTACATAAAAATGGTAAGAAGTCATGTTATTTTTTTAATACTTTAGCATCTGCTCAGTCCTTAAGTAGGACAATAAGAACATATGTTAGTGTGAAGCAGTGATAGCTCTCTTGGTAAAAGCTGTGATTGGTCTGCTGGAGATCTGAGTTTGAATCACTGTGGCCCCAGGTCCTGGGCAGTGCCTGATGGTGGAAGATGTTTGAGGGGTGTATATATATATCTATGGGGTGAGTCCATAAAACACCAAAGTCTCTGCTTTTGCAACCGAGTCACTGCCACCTCTCAGTCCCAGGACCTATTCTCCTCCTCCTAATTCAGTTTTCTATTTGGACCATTTTAATGGAGTGTTTTTCATGTATTTTCCCCGGTGGGACTTAGACTCCTTCTCTCTATTATCTCTAGTTTGGATGATGGGACTTGGAATATTTCTGGTATTCCGGCTTGTACCTGATGTATAGGAAACAGGAACATTGGCTGGTAGATCCACGTGGCTCAGGTAGTTGGTGCGCCTATGTTCTGGGGTAAGTTCTGAAGATGTGTGATGGAATCCCAGGGCTGGCAACTCATTTTTTCCTTTGTATTGTACAATGTGGGTGATGACACTGACACCCATCTGAATCCTGCTTGGTAGGTGGCTCTGAGGGTTAGTAGTCAGCTGGTGACCCCATAGAGATTTTGGAGTTGCAGGTTCAAGGCTTGGTGTCTCTTTATTTCTTTGCAGCAGATTAATACCTGAACTATGAGAACGAACACACTGATGTCTGAGTGCAGGTGATGGCTCAGAGAGTAAGGACTCAGGCTGGTGTGATGGAGACATGAGTTCAAAGCCCTCTGGAGGAGGTTGGTGAGTTCCAGGTGCTGTGCCTGATCTCCCTGTTGGTGGAAGAGGGTAATGTTTCAAGAACATGTCCTGCCAGTAAAGTGTTTGTGTAGTACCTTGGAATGTGTATATATTGATTTGGAGCTACCAGTACCATATATTGGGGAATGCTCTTAAACAAAAAAGTGAAAACTTTTGCTAAGTACATGATTTTGGAATGGGCTGCCCCGGTAAGACAGCCCATTCTATTTATATATGTTGCAGTGATGTCACAGACAGTGGACGGAAGAAGCAGGATGTCCACAACCTAATGTGATGCCCACACATGTTACAGGCCTGTGGGGACCTGGGACTGGAGCAGACTGGTGGGTTGTCCATGGCCTCCAGGCTTTCACTCAGTGATTTGAGCATGGGGGTCTGCAGGATTTGAACGCGGGTCTACGATCCTTCCATCACTGAGTGATTCACATCCACCCAATTCACTCAGAGATATGAACTTGAGTCAACGCTGCCTCTTTGAGTGAGTGATTCCTTCCACCCAATTCACTCAGAGACTTAACCTGGGGACAACAGGATTTGAACTCAAGTCTATGGCGCCATGGTTACTGCTCTTATCCACTGAGCTACTTGCCTCTGCTCAGTGACTTGTGTGTTCGTTCTGCTATTTCAAGAATAAACAAAGTCACAAAGGAGTAGAAAAAAGTCAAACAGCAGGAGCTGAGACTTGAACCTGTAACTCTGAGGTTATGGCTGGGCCTCCAGCTGGCTGCTAAACCCCTACACCAGAACAAAGCCTGGACTTGGTTCTTTGGCAGGCGGCCCCTCAACATCAAGGCTTAGTAAATCAAGTGTTATTAACCAAAATGCGATATACATGCCAATATTTTTCCAAGCTATCTAACCCAGGTGAACGAAATGTGAGACTTAGGATTTTTTTTTTCTTCTAGGTTAGGTTCCTGCCCTGAGGTCACCAGCCAGCTCTTTAGAAATCAGTTGATCACATATTTCTTATAGTCAATGCTGATGGTGTGCTAAGTCATGGAGTGGCTTTCAATAGTGGCCTTGGATCCATGGGAGGCCATCATACCAGGATTGAGGGGAATGGATGAGACTCATCGTTCTCAGACTCAAATGATTGCTGATTCCTCATAGTCAATGTTGATTCATGGTGTGCTAAGTGCTAACTCATGGAGTGGCTTTGGATCCAAAGAAGGCCATTATAGCCGATACCAGGATTGAGAATGGATGAGACTCATCATTCTCAGATTCATTGGATTTATATGTCAGGTAGTGTATTGCTGTGGCTTTGGAGACCTGGGTTTGAATCTGAATGCCAGACATAGTTTATGACTCATATGGTCAGTAGAGTGCATGATGGCTTTCTATATGGCGGTCTTATATCGGGAGATGGCCTGTAGAGTTCCAGTTTTGGATGATGAGGTTGGGAAGAGTTGATGAAGACAGTAAGACCTAAAGCGGAGGTCCCGCAGCAAATAGTTTTTTTTTTTTGACCATTGAATTATTAACCCCATTAAAAATCATTACTCACTCTTTCGTTTTTCTAAAACCTCTGCAGTCCATTATTGTTCTCAAGGATCATTTATAAAAGTTCCTGCAGGGCGTTTCCATTTTGCTTGTGGGCACTTGAAGCCCACAAGCACCTATTTCCTGTATGTGGTGAAGGCTTATTTCCCAGCATTCACCGCTCGATTCCCGTGCATGCTCAGTGTTGACGGCGCTGCGCCGTCAACACTGAGGGTTGCCATCACAACGGGCGGCGTCCTTGAAAGTCCCCCCCGTTGTAATGGTGTCGTTCCGCACTGAATCATGGGAAGGATGACGCTTAACTCCTATGATACAGTGCGGCGCCTGGGGAATACAGAATATACATCAACTCCTGTGGGAGCGATAGTCTGGATGTTCTACTAAATTTATAAATAATACGGCATTTACATAGCAAATAAATTATTTGAATGTCAATGGCATATCTATGCAATTTACCTAATGCGATCAGATATAGTTGATTAAAGTGGAGTTTCACTTAAATTTTCAGTGTGAAATCGGGTTCAGGTGGTTCCTAACAAGGAAGAGTTGCAGACGTGATGATGGAGTTTCTGGTTGTAACCTAATTTCCTTGGAATAGGACTATATAATACACAGGGCCGCCATCAGGAAGTTTGGGGCCGCCGCAAATTGATATTTGAGGAGCGGGGGGAATTCTGTCACCGCAAATTGAATTGTTGAGGTCGGGGGGGCTTTGGGTACTGAGAAACCAAAAAAATTATAAAAAAAAAAAAATTGTAAAAAAAAAAAAATTATAAAAAAAAAGGGGGCGGGGTTGCCATCCGGGGCCCTGGGGACCCCTTACAAAAAAAAACATCCAGCCCCGCACTTACCCCATCTAGGTTCCGGGCAAGCAGCACTCCTATGGCTGATGGGCGACGGGCGTCCCCTCCTCCTCTGCATCATGGTGGCTTCCTCCCTTCTCTCCTACTAGGCGTCCAATAGGATCGCCTGACCTTTGGGCCAATCGAGGGTTGGGACCCACTTCCTGATTGGCCGGGAGGAGGATCAGTGTGAGAATAGCGACTATTCATTCTATATTGTCACACAACTGGGTGGGCTCGGAGCTCAGTGCTCTGCGCCCCAAGCCCACCCTTTTTTGAAGCCAATTAGAGCCTCTGGCACTAATCACGTGCTTTAACCCCCCCCACCATTGGAATATATGCATCCGGCACCCTGCATGCAGATTAGGGGGGGTGGCACCCGTGCGCCCCTAATGGACGGGACACCACTGGTTGTTACTCTATAACAGGAAGTGCCTGAGATGGACCTTCATAGCAGTATTTAAAGGGATTCTAAATGCAGTAAAAAAACAAAACAAAAAAAAAAACATGTTATACTTATCAGCTCTGTGTAATGGTTTTGCACAGAGCTGCCCGTCGTGCTCATCTTGGATCCCCCTCCAGCACCCTGAGCTCTTCCCTGCCGAGTGCTCCCATAGCAAGCCACATGCTATGGGGGCATTTGCATACCTCCCAACTTTGTAAAGTCCCTTCGCGGGACATTCTGATGTCCCCTCTCCCCTGCCAACCAGGCAAAGAAAAAAAAACGGGACTTGCCACAGAAGTTGTTGAGCGGGGGGGGGGGGGGGTGATGGTTGCCGCCGGAACATTTGGACAAAAATTTTTTTTTAAGGGGGGGGTTTGGGGCACGGCGGGGGGCCGCCGATCGGGGGGGGGGCTCTTACCTGCTGCTGTTTCCTGCTGTGCTCCTCTTCTTCTCTTCATGTTTCCTGCTGTGCGGGAAACATGATAGTCTCGCGGGAAGGAGGAGCCTCTGCGGGTAAAACCCGCACAATCCGTGCCAGTTGGGAGGTATGCATTTGTACATGCTCAACCCCAAGCTGCCTCCATGTATCCATTGACACGCATTGACCCGCCCTTGTTCTCTGCCTGTGATTGACAGCAGCAGAAGCCAATGGCTCCCACTGCTGCCTCTCTTTCCAGTAAAAAGAGAGTGAGACGATCAGACTCAGGTAAGCGAGGAGGGAGGGGAGAGGAGGGAGTGGAGGGAGGGGAGAGGAGGGAGTGGAGGGAGGGGAGAGGAGGGAGTGGAGGGAGTGGAGGGGGGAGTGGAGGGAGTGGAGGGGGGAGAGGAGGGAGTGGAGGGAGGGGGGAGAGGAGGGAGTGGAGGGAGGGAGGCAAGGAGGGAGTGGAGGGAGGGAGGCGAGGAGGGAGGGAGGCGGGAAGGGGGAGCGGAGGGAGTGGAGGAAGGGGGCGTGGAGGGAGTGGAGGGAGGGGGCGAGGAGGGAGTGGAGGGAGGGGGTGAGGAGGGAGGGGGCGAGGAGGGAGTGTAGGGAGGGGGCGAGGAGGGAGTGTAGGGGGGCGAGCAGGGAGTGGAGGGGGGCGAGCAGGGAGTGGAGGGGGGCGAGCAGGGAGTGGAGGGAGAAGGCGAGGAGGGAGTGGGCGAGGAGGGAGAGGGCGAGGAGGGAGTGGAGGGAGGATGGCGAGGAGGGAGGGGTCGAGCAGGGAGTGGAGGGCAGGCGAGGAGGGAGTGTTGGGAGGGGGTGAGGAGGGAGTGGAGGGAGGGGGCGAGGAGGGAGTGGGCTGATAAGGGGAGGGGGGAAGGGAAGGGGACGAGGAGGGAGTGGGCTGATAAGGGGAGGGAAGGGAAGGGGAGGGAAGGGGCAGGAAGGGGTAGGGAGGGAAGGGGTGGGGAGGGAAGGGGTGGGGAGGGAAGGGGCGGGGAGGGGTGGGGAGGGAAGGGGCGGGGAGGGGTGGGAGGGAAGGGGATGTCTATTGAAATTGCACCTGTAGTCGCCAAAAGTAGTCACAGGAACTGCTTTTTAAAATCGCTGCGGCGCCACATAGTCGGCGTTGCACCGATTGGGAAGCTCCTATTGCCCGCAATGGGCTCCAATTTTGACATGCGATTTGACCTGTCGAATGGCGCCGATGTGAACGGGGGGCTTAAAATGATATTAATTGTTAAAGCTTCTATGAGATTCTTGTTCAGACCAGCAAATGGTTTGCCCCGGCTCTTCCTTTCCATCCTGAAGCACCAGCAGAGTATTTTGTACCCCACTAATGCTGATCATTTGGAGGTTAAATGATCCCCATTATCGACTAACTGAAAAGAATAAAGTGTAAGCTCTGGGGACCTTCCTTCCCTCCCTTCATCAAGCATTATATAATAAAGGATGCTCCCCGAACCTTTAATAACCAATAAAATGTATTCCTCAAACTCCGAACCCCCAGACCCAGAGACCTGGGAGCGGCAGCCTGGTTGCTCTGTACAGAAGGTTGGAGATGCCGGGCGCTCGGTGTGTCCTCTCCGCTGATAATTGGGAGATGAGGGGCGCAGCGGAGCGTTCATTCATGAAGGAAGATAAAATGGAAATAATGTATTTGTGGGAAGTTACTCAAATCATATGTGACAAACTCTTTCCTTAGTAATGAGCATCCCCGGAGCCCTGCGCCACATCCGCTTCCTCCGAATGGAGCCGCGCTTACAGGGGAGCGAGCCGAAGAAGAGCGACTCTGTCCAGTGTGAGGGCCGCCTTCTGAAAATGATCGTTGCCTGGCTGTGTCTGACTAAAAGTGGATAAAAATCACAGGGGGGGGGGGGGGGGGGGACTCAGGAAACTAAGACATGGCAAATGAGGTTTAATGTAGAAAAATGTAAAATAATGCATTTGGGTGGTAAAAATCAGAATGCAATCTATACACTGGGGGGAGAACCTCTGGGGGGATCTAGGATGGAATAGGACCTGGGGGTCCTAGTAGATGATAGGCTCAGGTATGGGGAGGGAGGAGCTCAGGTATGGGGGAGGGAGGAGCTCAGGTTTGGGGGAGGGAGGAGCTCAGGGGGAATGTAGGATGAAAAAGGACCTGGGGTCCTAGTAGATGATAGGCTCAGGTATGGGGAGGGAGTGGTCAGGTATGGGGGAGGGAGGAGCTCAGTTATGGGGGAGGGAGGAGCTCAGGTATGGGGGAGGGAGGAGCTCAGGGGGAATCTAGGATGGAAAAGGACCTGGGGGTCCTAGTAGATGATGGACTCAGCAATGCCAAGCTGCTGCTGCTAACAAAGCAAACAGAATATTGGCATTAAAAAGGGGAATAACTCCAGAGATAAAAGGATAATTCTCCCGCTCTACAAGACTCTGGTCCGGCCGCACCTGGAGTATTCTGTCCAGTTCTGGGCATCAGTCCTCAGGAAGGATGTACTGGAAATGGAGCGAGTACAAAGAAGGGCAACTAATGCCTTGTACACACGATTGGAATTTCCGATGGAAAAAGTCAGACGGAATTTTTTCATCGGATATTCCGACCGTGTGTGTGCCCCATCGGACTTTTTCCTTTGAAAATTTCAAGGGACTTAGAAAGAGAACATGTTCTCTTTTTTTCCGACGTAAAAAATTACTATCGGAATTTCCGTTCGCCTGGATGCAATTCCGACGGATTAAAAACCCCGCATGCTCAGAATCAAGTCGACGCATGCTCAGAAGCATTGAACTTAATTTTTCTTGGCTCGTTGTAGTGTTGTACGGTCACCGCGGTCTTGACAGTCGGAATTTGGTGTGACAGTGTGTATGCAAGACAGCTTGAACGGAATTCCGTCGGAAAAATCTGTCAGAGTTTATCCCGACGGAAAATCCGATCGTGTGTAAAAGCTAATAAAGGGTCTGGAGGATATTAGTTATGAGGAAAGGTTGGGGGCTCTGAACTTATTCTCTCTGGAGAAGAGACGCTTGAGAAGGGAGATGATTTCAATGTATAAATCCCGTACTGGTGACCCCACAATAGGGAGAAAACTGTTTTGTGGAAGGGAGATTACCAAGACACGTGGCCACTCACTAACATTAGAAGAAAAGAGGTTTAACCTTAAACTACTATGTAACTATGTAAGGAGCCCAAACTAAGGCCCCTTTCACACTGAGGCGTTGAAAAAAACGCTCAAAAATTATAAGATTTTGTACCTCGATTTTACCGAGATCGCGGTAAAAAATAGCGCTAACGCGTATGCGTTTTTGCCACGTTTTTACCGTGTTCGCGCTAAAAATAGCGCAAACACGGTAAAAACGCATACACGTTAGCGTTATTTTTTAAAATAACGCTTATGCCTATGCGTTTTTACCGCGTTTTTACCGCGGTTCCCATTCATTTCAATGGGGATAGGCGTTTTTACAGCGCTATTTTGTGCACCCTAAAGTTGCTCTAAAAAAGCTGTTTGCAGGATTTTTTTCAACGCCCAGCCAGCAAAACGCCTCAATGTGAAAGCCCTCAGAGATTTCACATTGAGAATGCTGGGGCAGGATTATTTCAGGCGTTATTACAGCGCTATTTTTACCGCGAGAACGTGGTAAAAACGCCTCAGTGTGAAAGGGGCCTTAATGAAAAATGGATAAAATAAAAAACAATAAGGGACAACAGTTACATTCTGAGAAGTGTCCATTGTGCGGATGTCGGCTGTCCTAGTTGAAATCCGAAGTCCTCTGAAAACGTCCCACAGCTCCAGGGCTGCCATTAGGGGGGTACAGGCAGTACACCTGTAAGGGGCCCAGATGGCAACCCCCCTTTTTTTATTTTATTTGTATTTATTTTTTTGTAAGGGGCCCAGAGGTCCCCAGGGCCCCGGATAGCAACCCCCCCTTTTTTTTTTATAATTTATTTTTTATTTGATTTATTTATTTTGATTTATTTTTTGTAAGGGACCCAGATGTCCCCAGATGGCAATCCCCCTTTTTTTTGTTTTTTCTTTTGTTTGTCAGGACCCAAAGCCCCCTGACCTCAACAATTCATGGCACCCCCCCCCCCCCCCCAGCTTCTCAATTTGCGGCGGCAGCACCCCCCCCCCCCCAGTCTCCTCTCCTCTGCTCCAGGGGGCCCATGCCTGAAGCTGTGTAAGGGGCCCCAAAATTCCTGCACAGCTCTACTCTTCCAGTACTGTGAGGGTTAATAGAGCCAAGGGATCTGATGTAGGCATTAACTGAGTGCCGACTAACTATGCCTCCTCCTCCATTCATAGAAGCTGTATTCATGCAAAGTGATCTATGAATGGAGGAGGAGGACCTTTCATTCAGCCACCCGCCCTCCATTCATAGGAGGCTTTCATTGATGGAAACCATAGTACATCTTCAGAGGACTTCGGATTTTAACTAGGACAACTGGCACCAACACAAAGGACACATCTCATCAAATGTAAGGTCCCTTTGTAAAAAAAAAGGCAAAATGACCAAATCCAGGCTTTAAGGTAAAGACTACATTATTTTATGTGACGTCTGATTTTATCCAGAGTTTTACTCACAGCCAGTTGTTATTTTTATTTGTCCCGAGTTACTTTAAAGGGGTTGTGAACCTTCATGTTTTTCATCCTATGCATTAAGGTGAAAAAACACCATGCATTGTCCAGCCCCCCCCCCCCACCCCCTTTTTACTTACCTGAGCCCCGAATTTCCGTGGGTGCGTCCCCCGCCATCCTTCTCTCCACTGATTCCCGGCTTTGATTGGATAGATTGATAGCAGCGCAGCCATTGGCTCCCGCTGCTGTCAAATCCATTGACATGGGCGCCGGGGGGGCAGGGCCGAGTCATACACTCGGCGTCTATGGATGCCGAGTGTATGACACAAGAGCGCACCCGCAAGGTAACCCCCTCGGGAGAGCGCTTCTCCTAGGGGGTTATCTAATGCGGGGAGGAGCCACGAGAGCCGCCGAGGGACCCCAGAAGAGGAGGATCGGGGCCACTCTGTGCAAAACAAGCTGCACAGTAGAGGTAAGTATGACATGTTTGTTATTTAAAAACAAAACAAAAAAAAAATGAAGCTTTAGTGTCACTTTAAGTACTTTTAAGCTACAGACTTGGAACAAACACTCTGTAAATATTTGTATCAGAAAAGTGTCATAACGCAATATATATATATATACACACACTATATTGCCATTGGGACGCCGGCCTTTACACGCACATGAACTTTAATGGCACCCCAGTCTTAGTCTGGAGGGTTCAATATTGAGTTGGCCCCGCCCTTTGCAGCTATAACACCTTCACCTCTTCTGGGAGGGCCGTCCACAAGGTTTAGGAGGGTGTCAATGGGAATGTTTGACCATTCTTCCAGAAGCACATTTGTGAGGTCAGGCACTGATGTTGGACGAGAAGGTCTGGCTCGCAGTCTCCGCTCTAATTCATCCCAAAGGTGTTCTATCGGGTTGAGGTCAGGACTCTGTGCAGGCCAGTCAAGTTCCTCCACCCCAAAATCGCTCATCCATGTCTTTATGGACCTTGCTTTGTGCACTGGTGAGCAGTCATGTTGGAACAGGAAGGGGCCGTCCCCAAACTCCTCCCACCAAGTTGGGAGCATGAAATTGTCCATAATGTCTTGGTATGCCGATGCCTTAAAGCCCTGTACACACAATCGGATTTCCGATGGATTTTTCCATCGGAAAACCAAGGAAGCTGACTTCCATCAGTCTTGCCTACACACCATTAGTCAAAAATCCGACCGTCCCAAACGCTGTGAAGTAAAACACTCCGACGAGCCGAGAAAAATGAAGTTCGATGCTTCTGAGCATGCGTCGACTTGATTCTGAGCATGCGTGGGTTTTTTCTCCGATGGAGATCCACACAGACGATCGGAATTTGCTATCGTTTTTTTTTTCCATCAGATAAATTTAAAACATGTTCTATTTTTAATCACCGATGGAAAAAAGACCGATGGGGCCCATACATGATCAGTTCGTCTGATGAAAAAAGTCCATCGGACTGTTTTCATCTGTAAAACCGATTGTGTGTACGGGGCTTAAGAGTTCCCTTCACTGGAACTAAGGGGCCAAGCCCAACCCCTGAAATAGAACCCCCCCACCATAATGCCCCCCCCCACCAAATGATTTGGACCAGTGTACAAAGCAAGGTCCATACAGACATGGATGAGCGAGTCTGGGGTGGAGGAACTTGACTGGCCTGCACAGAGTCCTATTTTATTCCCATAGACACCCTCCTAAACCTTGTGGACGGCCTTCCCAGAAGAGATGAAGCTGTTAGATTGGCAAATGGTGGGGCCAACTCAATATTGAACCCTCCGGACTAAGACTGGGATGCCATTAAAGTTCATGTGTGTGTAAAGTCAGGCGTCCCAATACTTTTGGTAATATAGTGTGCGTGTATATATATTTGTCGTCAGAGTCTTCGAGTCCTCGAGTGTGACAGTGATAACCCTAATGCACCAAGGCCTGAGGTGTGCCTTGGCCTAGCTGGTCAGTATGCCTGAAAAGTGGGCAAAAAGAGACAACTGTAGGTGAAGAAGGGAAGGTAACGAACAGAGAAGTAGCACGCACCCGGACGGCAACAGTATCTGAACCCGGTCCCGTGCAAGAATGGAATAAGCCTGATGCCCGGCACAATCCAAACATGAGAATGACCTGCTAGCAAATGAGAGGATACGTGGGGGGAAAGGAAGCGAAGGCTGGCCCGAGGAGCCTCTGCAACCGATGGGCGAGTAGATCGTAATACTCCAACCGGACATCAACGATGTGCCTCCGGCCTACCCATACTAGGTATGGGGAAGAGAGGGAGAGGGCAAAAATTGACAACTGGCAGGAGTTGTAGGACTGGATACCTGGAGGATGGGTTGCCGGAGTAGGCGGAAAAGGCCAAGCGCTACGGCAATGAGCATAGTCAAGCATGGGAGAAACATGCCAGACACAGAACACTGGTCCCACCTGACTCAATCGGATCGTGCCACCGCCTGTGACCTGACAAGCGACTGAATCCTGAACCTAGAAAGGAAGGTCAGACTCCATCCCGGGCAAGAAGTCTCATGGCATGATGCAGACATGCCTGGACAAAAGATCAGAGCCGCTAGCGGAACCCCAAACCCACCCCTGTGGCCGACAAGGGGCCGTGGCTCAGCACATACCCCGAGAAAGACTGAAACCCTAGGTGGTGACCAGGGCCTCAGCAACAGAACGACGATTTAGTAAAATGAAGACTGCTTCCTACCCAAGGGTGAACCCAGTGATGAATGACATCCGCACCAATCAACTAGCCCTGGCAAACGGGCAGGACTGATGGAAGCGAGTGCAAGCAATGTTTGATGAAGGCGAAGATGCCAGCGCAGCCCAACCTGAGAACACAACCAGAGAAATGACAGACAACCAGACATGAGAACAACAACGAGCCTACCTAAGAAGAGAACATGCAGAAGTGACAAGACCACCGCGCGTACATGAACCTGATGACGGATGACCCCCCCCCCACCTTGTGTGAGTGGCGAGTGAGCCCGAGTAACCTGTAGCGCAGAGACAGGCAATTAACTGAACACTCAGGGCTGGTGTACCCACGGACCGTGGTGGGTGATCGTATAGGTGTAAGAATGAACGTGCATCGTATGACGTATGGTATACGGACGAGAAGATTGTGGTCAACAATCATTAAAAACGAAACCTCAGCCCGTATGGATCTGTAGACGTGACAGATCCGGAAATGTGTGCCCTAACTAACCCAGGTACAAACATGGACGAAGATAACATGATACATAGAAACCAACAAAGAAGAGAACAGCTACCGGAGTATGCCGTGACTGGACCACAACACCCCTCTGGAACGCTAAGACTGAAACGTTGCAACGGAAATGCTGAGACTGAATGCTGAGGCGGAAATGCTACGACAGAAATCTAGGGGCAGAAATGCAAGGACAGAAATGCTGAAACGGAAACGTTTGAGGCAGAAATGTGAAGATGGAAACGCTGAGACTGCAACGCTGAGGCAGAAATGGAAAGACGGAAATCCTGGAGGCAGAACGTTAAGACAGGAATGCTGAGGCAGAAACGCAATGCCAGAATCGCAGATACGCTATGATGGAAATGCTGAGACTGGACACGGAGACAGAAATACTGGGGCAGAATGCTACGACGGACACGCAGCAACAGAAATCCTGGGGCAGAGACGCTATGACAGAACTCCTGGGGCAGAAAACGCAGACAGAAATCCTGGGGCAGAAAACGCAGACAGAAAACCTGGGGCAGAAAACGCAGACAGAAAACCTGGGGCAGAAAACGCAGACAGAAAACCTGGGGCAGAAAACGCAGACAGAAATCCTGGGGCAGAAAATGCAGACAGAAATCGTGGGGCAGAAAAACGCAGACAGAAATCCTGGGCAGAAAAACGCAGACAGAAATCCTGGGCAGAAAAACGCAGACAGAAATCCTGGGCAGAAAAACGCAGACAGAAATCCTGGGGCAGAAAAAGCAGACAGAAATCCTGGGGCAGAAAACACAGATAGAAATCCTGGGGCAGAAAAAGCAGACAGAAATCCTAGGGCAGAAAACGCAGATAGAAATCCTGGGGCAGAAAAACGCAGATAGAAATCCTGGGGCAGAAAAACGTAGACAGAAATCTCGGGGCAGAAATGCTGAGGCAAAAACGCAGACATCAATACTTGGGCAGAAAAGCTATGACAGGAACGCCGGGCAGAAAACGCTATGACAGGAACGCCGGGGCAGAAACGCTATGACAGGAACGCCGGGGCAGAAACGCTATGACAGAAATGCCGGGGCAGAAACGCAATGACAGAAATGCCGGGGCAGAAACGCAATGACAGAAATGCCGGGGCAGAAACGCAATGACAGAAATGCCGGGGCAGAAACGCAATGACAGAAATGCCGGGGCAGAAACGCAATGACAGAAATGCCGGGGCAGAAACGCAATGACAGAAATGCCGGGGCAGAAACGCAATGACAGAAATGCTGGGGCAGAAACGCAATGACAGAAATGCTGGGGCAGAAACGAAATGACAGAAATGCTGGGGCAGAAACGAAATGACAGAAATGCAATGACAGAAATGCTGGGGCAGAAACGAAATGACAGAAATGACGGGGCAGAAACGCAATGACAGAAATGACGGGGCAGAAACGCAATGACAGAAATGACGGGGCAGAAACGCAATGACAGAAATGACGGGGCAGAAACGAAATGACAGAAATGACGGGGCAGAAACGCAATGACAGAAATGACGGGGCAGAAACGCAATGACAGAAATGACGGGGCAGAAACGCAATGACAGAAATGACGGGGCAGAAACGCAATGACAGAAATGCTGGGGCAGAAACGCAATGACAGAAATGCTGGGGCAGAAACGCAATGACAGAAATGCTGGGGCAGAAACGCAATGACAGAAATGCTGGGGCAGAAACGCAATGACAGAAATGCTGGGGCAGAAACGCAATGACAGACATGCTGGGGCAGAAAACGCAATGACAAACGCTGGGGGAGAAACGCAATGACAGAAATGCCGGGGTAGAAACGCAAAGACAGAAATGCTGGGGCAGAAATGCAATGACAGAAATGCTGGGGTAGAAACGCAATGACAGAAATGCTGGGGTAGAAACGCAATGACCGAAATGCTGGGGTAGAAACGCAATGACCGAAATGCCGGGGTAGAAACGCAATGACCGAAATGCCGGGGTAGAAACGCAATGACAGAAATGCCGGGGTAGAAACGCAATGACAGAAATGCCGGGGTAAAAACGCAATGACAGAAATGGCGGGGTAGAAATGCAATGACAGAAATGCCGGACACCAAACGGATAGCCCCCCATCTCTTGACACCAGCATGGACAGCCCCCCCCCCTCCTGACACCAGCATGGACGCCCCCCCTCCTGACACCAGCATGGACGCCCCCCCTCCTGACACCAGCATGGACGCCCCCCCCTCCTGACACCAGCATGGACGCCCCCCTCCTGACACCCGCATGGACGCCCCCCCCTCCTGACACCAGCATGGACGCCCCCCCCCTCCTGACACCAGCATGGACGCCCCCCCCCCCTCCTGACACCAGCATGGACGCCCCCCCCCTCCTGACACCAGCATGGACGCCCCCCCTCCTGACACCAGCATGGACGCCCCCCCTCCCTCTTGATACTTCGAGCCCCGGGAGATGTGACAGGTGGACAGCCTCCCACCCCCATGCTGCCAACATGAGCCTGGGACGAGTCAGCTAGAGCCCCATGAAGACAGGGAGAAGGAGGGCGGCCCTGCAAGGACACCAGCCGCCAAGCCACCGCGCTGAACATAGAAACTCTTCTGACATGCATGGAAACTGGCTTATGCCAAGAATACTAAGTGGCAAGGTGGTAACACCTGACGGTGGGGGACAGCGGACTGCTGTGCAATCCATGGCGGCTGGCTAAGCAGGGCCCGAGGACTAAAAAAGGCCCCCCCAGGCTAAACTGAGGCGGTGGATGCCCGGGAGGTTAGCAGGCGGGTGAGCGCCCCTCCGCAGCCGGCGTGAGAACTGGGAGGCATGCGGGCATCCCCTCCATGCCTGACATGAGATCCAGGGAGGTGAACTGGCGGTGAGTGCCCCCCCCCTCCCCAGATGGAGCGGCGTGAGAAACGGGCGGTGAGTGGCTCCCCCTACCCCTGCTGCTCAGCGTGAGGACCGGGATAGCAGGCAGGCAGGCAGGCAGCCCCCCCCCCCCGATACCCGGCGTTAGCACCGGGAGAGGAACCGCCACGAGACTCCATCGGTCGATCAGCCGTAACCGGAAGTGACACGGTCCCCGAAAAATGACGGCAGGAGGAGGGGCTGGCTGCAGCCCGGAAATGACGGCAACCCAGACCCGACAGGGGAGGAGGCTTAAGTAGCCCTCTCAGTCTCCTCCCACAAATACAGGCTGGCCTGCGGCCAGCCTTACCACATATATATACTCACATATACATACAAGGGCTCTAAAAGTAATGCAAAAGAGGGCATAGCTTTTTTCTTAATCAACTTGCATAGGTCATTCATATTTCACATGTTGTTACAGTAAAGCCCTGTACACACGGCCGAGAATCCCATCAGGAAAAAAACTGACGAGATTCCTGGCAAGCTTTTCTTGCCAAGCCGTGCCTACAGACGGCCATTCAAAAGAACCGCCGTTCTTTTGAATGGCAAGAACGCAGTGACACCATCGACTATGACGAGCATGCGTTTGTCACATTCGGTGCCGTCACCGCCATCTTGCTTCACCCTACACTACCCTTGTAAGCTACCGCGCATGCGTCAAAGTCTCATCGAGCATGCGTGGGTTTACCTGGGGACAGGTAAGCTTGTAGCCTCATACACACGCACGGTTTTCTCGTCGGGAAACAGGCCGACCAGAATCCCGACGAGAAAATTGAGAGCAGGTTGTCTATTTTTCTCGTCGAGATTCCCGGCAGTTTTCCCGACGAGAAACCAAACACACCAACGTTTTTCTCGGCAAAAAGCTCTGCCAGCAGTTTTCTTGCCGAGAAAACCGGCCGTGTGTACGAGGCTTTACTGTTCCTCTAGTAACTCATCTTCTTTTTTTTTTCATTGCAGGTAAATAATGGACTCCAAGCAGAAGCAATGCGTTGTCATTGAGTTCTTGATGAAGGGGGGGGGGGGGGGCAGGCTGTCAGACATCCACAGAAGGCTACAGAATGTTTATGGAAATGACGCTATTGACAAAACATTGCTCTTGTTAATGGTGTCACCTCCATAAACATTCTGTAGGCCTCTGTGGATGTCGGACAGCCTGCTCCCCCCCCCCCCCCCTTCATCAAGAACTCGGTGACAACGCATTGCTTCTGCTTGGAATCCATTACTTACCTGCAATGAAAAAGAAGTCATCTTATAGATCAGGGGTCTCCAAACTACGGCCCTTCAGCTGTTGGGGAACTACACATCCCATGAGGCATTGTAACACTCTGACATTCACAGACATGACTGGGCATGATGGGAATTGTAGTTCCTGGACAACTGGGAGGGCCGTAGTTTGGAGACGGCTGCTATAGAGGAAGAGTTACTCGACTACCGTGAAAATTGAATGACCCATGCAAGTCCATTAAGGGCGCACGGGACCCCTCGTCCCTCGCCTATGCGTCCAGCCCCTTTCAGGACACAGGCGCATGGATTCCAATGCGGGGGGAGGGGGTGTTTTTATGAAGCACCGATTAGAGCCAGAGGCTCTAATAGGCTTCAATACAGGGTGGGCTCAGGACGCAGAGAGTGCGCTCCAATCCCACCCAGGTGTGTTACAACAGTGAATGAATATTTGCTGTTGTAACACTGATCCTCCTCCCAGCCAATCAGGAAGCCGGTTTTGACACCAGTCACCTGAGTGGCTGAAAGGACTAGGCGATCCTTTTGGATGCCTAGGACAGTAATGGTGAACCTTGGCACCCCAGATGTTTTGGAACTACATTTCCCATAATGCTCAACTACACTGCAGAGTGCATGAGCATCATGGGAAATGTAGTTCCAAAACATCTGGGGAGCCCATCACTGGCCTTGGGGATAAGAGGGGAGGAGCTGGAAGCTGGCATGGAGGAGAGGACACGGAGCTGCTGCACCATGCTGCCTGCCACACGCCGCCGCTAATGGGGTAAGTGCCGGACTGACTGGCAAACAGCGGGGGTGGGGGGTGCCCCCCCAAAAAAAAAAACACCAACCACCAATGTACTGGGCCCAATGGAAACTTAAAGGGCATTGTGACAGGGGTCACTTTGGGCACAGGGTGAGCAAGAAAATAATGGACATTAAGAATATGTCTTGGATTGCTTTAAAATGGGACAGTGATATTTATCCACAATATTCCCCAGGATAGCTGTAAAGAACTATTTACTGTTTGATTCTGAACTCAACAGGTTAACTGAAAAGTGACTCCTTCATGATGTTGGGACACATACTGTTAGATGCTAATGTCACCACATCCAGCCCCCACCTGTGTCTGCTAAGACAGTGTTTCTCAACTCCAGTCCTCAAGGCGCCCCAACAGGTCATGTTTTCAGGATTTCCCTCAGATGAAACGGCTGTGGTAATTACTAAGGCAGTGAAACTGATCAAATCACCTGTGCAGAATAATGGAGAGCCTGAAAACATGACCTGTTGGGGCACCTTGAGGACTGGAGTTGAAAAACACTGTGCTAAGATGTCAGATGCGTATTGGGAGACAGTGAGGCTAGCCTAAAGGTCATGTGTCTGAGTCATCAGCTGTAGTTAATTAGCTCATGTAAATTAGGTCTGGTCAAAAGTGTATTGTCTGAGGAGAATGTAAGAACCTTCTCTCTGTGTGTATAAAACTGGGAGTTTGTCATTAAAGATTGTCAGTCCAGTTGGAAACTTCATACAGAGTGTTTGTCTCGTATGTTTGGAAGGATTAATCCTATGGGAAGCGGTCGCCTGACTGTGGAGGATCGGCAGTGGATGTGTGTCCAGAGAGGGAATATCCTAAACGGCGTTAACCCCTTTCATACTTGGGGTGCCGTTACAGGCATGAATTAATATTGAAGGTGACAGATCCTATGTAAAGTTATTAAACATTCCTTGTCTGGAGTCAGGTCTTTGCAGTGAGAGAAGTTAGGCTGTATGTAAATGAGGGGGGAGGAGAAACGTCTACATCACTGTCATTTACAAAAGTTTTCCCTCCCAGTGATCGAACACTCATCTATCCCCAGTGGTCGATGGAAGAAAGATCAAACACACAGATACCAACAAAAGAATTTATTGAAAAGACATAGCTTGGGTTACATGGATGTATTGGAAGCGAATGTTCTGGTGAGTGCATTCAACATCGTGGGGAAACAGTTCCAAAATTCCTCACCGTAAACCATCATATGTCCCATCCCGGAGCTCCATCCGCAGAGCTGGTCTTAACAAAAACAATATAAACGCATTACGCCGTGTACTGGGACGGGCGCTGGCCTAAGGTTCACTGTGCGGAAACATTCCACCGAGGACTTGGTGTTCTGAACTCCGCCCACCCAACAGCCTTTACAGGACTTGTAATATCAGCCAGATCCTTCCATAAGAAGCTAAACCAGTTCTAGGGATGAGTCCAGGGATAGGCATCTACTGCTGTTTGGGGAAAACTACAAATCCCATGAGGCATTGCAAGACTCTGAGAGCCACAGACATGGCTCCCAGAGGTAGAGGCATGATGGGATTTGTAGTTTGACTCCAAGATGGAGTGCCAAGGCAGCCCCCGCCCCTGGACTGGTCTCTCTCAGGAAAAGAGCAAATCAGTTACTTTAAAAAGAATCACAAAGCCTTCATTGTGGGAGCACCAAAGGCTGGAAATATGAGAGTCTCATTCATGAATGTTACATATCGCAGGTGATCATGCGTGTTTTCAAGATAATCGCAGTTCTCCAGAAACCGTCTGACTGATCCACAGAACCATTTCCTCATCTCTGTCCATAAATATCATCCCTACACTCCCTCCGGGGATTATTCATAAAAATATATCTATCTGAACATTCTACACCTAAGTGAAAAACTCATAATACCTGCAAGGATTATATAAAGTCACTTTCTGTTTGTTCCTTTATCAGAGAGAATGTTACGTTCCCCAACATTCCACCAATAAAGAAAACCCCTTAGAACATTCCAGCAGAAATAGTAGTAAGACCCCTTTCACACTGGGGCGGGCAGGTGCGGTGGCGGTATAGCAGCGCGATTTTCAGCGCTGCTATACTGTCGTTCTTACCGCGGTATGCGGTCGCTAGGGGGGTTAATTTAAACCCCCGCTAGCGGCCGAAAAAGGGTTAATACCGCCGCAAACCGCGGCTATTGCCGCGGTTTGCGGGCGGTATTACCGCGCTGTCCCATTGATTTCAATGGGAGACCGCGGTAAAGGAGCGGTGAACACACCGCTCCTTTACCGCTGTAAAGAAGCGGCTAGCAGGACTTTTGGAGCGGTCCTGCTAGCGCACCGCTTCAGTGTGAAAGCCTTCGGGCTTTCACATTGAAGACACAGGGCAGGATTTTTTCATGCGGTATAACAGCGCTATTATTAGCGCTAAACCGCATGAAAAACGCCCCAGTGTGAAAGGGGCCTAATAGGAGAGTGACCCGATATACAGAACTGATACAATGTTGCAGAGAGACGCGATATACAGAACTGATCCAATGTTGCAGAGAGACCCGATATACAGAACTTATACAATGTTGCAGAGAGACCCGATATACAGAACTTATACAATGTTGCAGAGAGACCCGATATACAGAACTGATACAATGTTGCAGAGTGAACTGATCCAATGTTGCAGAGAGACCCGATATACAGAACTGATACAATGTTGCAGAGAGACGCGATATACAGAACTGATCCAATGTTGCAGAGAGACCCGATATACAGAACTTATACAATGTTGCAGAGAGACCCGATATACAGAACTGATACAATGTTGCAGAGAGACGCGATATACAGAACTGATCCAATGTTGCAGAGAGACCCGATATACAGAACTTATACAATGTTGCAGAGAGACCCGATATACAGAACTGATACAATGTTGCAGAGTGAACTGATCCAATGTTGCAGAGAGACCCGATATACAGAACTGATACAATGTTGCAGAGAGACGCGATATACAGAACTGATCCAATGTTGCAGAGAGACCCGATATACAGAACTTATACAATGTTGCAGAGAGACCCGATATACAGAACTGATACAATGTTGCAGAGTGAACTGATCCAATGTTGCAGAGAGACCCGATATACAGAACTGATACAATGTTGCAGAGAGACCCGATATACAGAACTTATACAATGTTGCAGACAGACCCGATATACAGAACTTATACAATGTTGCAGACAGACCCGATATACAGAACTGATACAATGTTGCAGAGTGAACTGATCCAATGTTGCAGAGAGACCCGATATACAGAACTGATACAATGTTGCAGAGAGACCCGATATACAGAACTTATACAATGTTGCAGAGAGACCCGATATACAGAACTGATACAATGTTGCAGACAGACCCGATATACAGAACTTATACAATGTTGCAGAGTGAACTGATACAATGTTGCAGAGACGGAACTCTGTTCTTAGGTGATCTGTAGCTCATCTATGAAGGGCTTCAATTCACTTATCAAACAATGGAGATCCGTCTCGGCAACATTGTATCTTTTCTGTATAGCAGCGCACTCTCTGCGGTGACCGATTTGTTACATTGTCCATGACGAGCTCAGGAACCTCCATACACACATTGTACACAGTGCAGAGGTCTCCCTCGTAGTATTTTCTCTTCTGGTCGAATGCTTCAGCCCCGAGAAGGTTTTACCCCCCCTTCATGATCAGACCATTTTTTTGCGATACGGCACTGGGTTACTTTCACTGACAATTGTGCGGTCGTGCGATGCTGTACCCAAATAAAAATCCTTTTTTTCCCCCCACATATAGAGCTTTCTTTTGGTGGTATTTGATCACCTCTTCGTTTTTTATTTTTTGCGCTATAAACAAAAAAAGTTTAGGCCAATTTGTATTCTGCTACATATTTTTGGTGAAAAAAAATCCCAATAAGCATATATTGATTTGCGCAAAAGTTTGTGTCTACAAACTATGGGATATTTTTATTTATTTTTTACTAGTAATGGTGGCGATCAGTGATATTTAGCAGGACTGCGACATTGCGGCGGACAAATCAGACACCTCACTGTCACTTTTTTGGTAACCCGTGACACTAATACAGTCATCAGTGCTAAAAATATGCACTGTTACTGTACGAATGACACTGGCAGGGAAGGGGGTGTTAACACCAGGGGTGATCAAAGGGTTAAGTGTGTCCCTAGGAGGTGCTTACTGTGTGGGGGATGAACTGACTGGATGAAGATAGAGATCGGTGTTCCTCTGGCCAATCAGCGAGCGTGCCCCCCCCCCCGCTGTCTATTTCACAAAATGACGTACAGGTACATCGTTTCGTGCGATAGAGCCGACCTGGCTAAACACTTACTTATACCCAACAAAGTGACTGGCCTCAGGTGATATACAGAGATGAAACAAATCCTCCTACATAAGTTGTTCCTGTTTATCTGCAGCCCTCTCTTCTCTTCAGCCTGGGGAGGGGGGGATCTGATGTCACACACTGCAGATCACAGAGAGCAGAGATGAGTGTAATCTGACACCTGAGTGGAGAAAAAGGACCCACCACCCCCTATACACAGCACATAGGGAAACATGTACAGCTGAGGCGGTCAGTCACAGGCACCCATTCCCCAGGATTCTGTGGTCTCCACATTACCTGTCAGAAGTTACCCATGCACATAAAAGAGGGAAGAGACAGAAGTCCTTTGGATTGAGGCAAGTACACTCAATATAGGCATATGCTTTGTTCATTTCAGAGGTCTAAAACCTACAATGCTCAGTTCCTCTCCCCCAGCCCCCCCTTATACTTACTTGAGCCCGATCTTAATCCAGGAATGTGGATGATGGCAGCTGCTCTCTCCCTCCTCATTGGCTCAGAGACAGCAGTGGCTTCTGTCAATCACAGCCAGTGAGGTGGGGGCAGGGCAGAGCAGCACTCTGTGCTTCAATGGGCACATAGAACTGGCTCAGGAGTGAGCCTGTACAAGGTGCTTGCTATGGGGGGGCACTAAGCAAGGTGCACCAGTGGGGGAACCCAGAAGAATAAACCATTACACAGAGAAGGTAAGTATGACATGTTGGTTATTTTAAAAAAAAAATATAAAAAGGTTTACAATCACTTTAGGGCTGTTTTCTCTAAGGATCAAATGTTAGGAAATGTTACCTTCACTCTGCGAAAGTCAACAAATAGAAATTTACATTTCACACATTATTACAAACATTTCTGCTATTATTCATCAAATGCTGACTTTTATTTTCATAGACTGCTGTGACCGCAAATATCTAACCCATAGGATTTCCACAATGAAATGAAAGGTGAGGTATATTGACGACATTCTTTGTGTTTAGCGGGACGCTCCCCGTCTCCCACAGTGACACCATATCCAGCGTCCCGTATACCAGTACACAGCGTTGGGGGTGAAGAGCAATGAAAGAAAACAACATTTCTGCTCTTTTTTTCACAGTCAAATATAATAACAGAAAGGTAACTACGCAAACAGAACATACTTTTTCCATTTTGCTTTAATATAAACACCCAAAACAACAGAATCAGAACAAGGTTGTAATTTGGCGGTCAAGACCAGCCCCTCCGAACAGTCTCTGTGTGCATAGTACCATTTAGAAATCAACAGAATACGAAGAGAGAACAGAATTCGCTTGAAACTCCCCACAGACAGTCCTGTCCATACAGTGTTATTACACGGAACAAGTATATCACACATCAGTTTAGGTTATTTGTTGTTTTTTTTTATTTATTTTTTTAATCACTTAATGCAGTAAAACTAGTTTGGTTTGTAACTCGTATTAGCAAATTCTCATCATTTTAGCACTGGACGGATTATGAAGGCCTAACATGCATTACAAAAGGTTAATAATGAACAGATATAATCTAAGCAACTACATTGGTAATCCTATGAGCTGTACATTGTACCTTAGAACACTGTATATGTCAGGCTGTACATTTCATTATGGATATATGTCAAGTGGATCCTGAGTGTTCTTCAACCCGATGCCCACAGACCAGAGGACACGGGAACTAATTCTAGGCATCAATAGGTTACATAGACAGTAACTGAAATTCCAGCGAATACTGGAGTTATGGCGAATACCATGCCTGGAATTGGGACATTAAGAATCAGAGTTCTGGAGAGTTCATAATTGGGTAAAAAATTGGACAAAATACTTTTCCGTTATCAGGACAGCTGGAATGGAATTATTGTAAAATATATTATCCTCTGGTTCAGGGGTCTCCAAACTTTTCAGTACGAGGGCCACATTGTTTATTTTACATATACTTGCAGGACGAAAACATATTCCCATTAGGGTCCCCCGAATAACATATTCCCAATGGGGTGCTCCCTTATATCAGGGTCTCTGACAGAGTTCCCCTTACATCAGCTTCCTCATCAGGGTCTCCACCAGCATCCCCCTTACATCCTTGACCCTATATGAGCCCATCACCAACACTCTTACATTCTTGTCCCCATCAGAGACCCTATATAAGCCCTCCCTCACATTAAGGTCCCCATCACCAACCCCCTTACAACCTTGTCCCCATCAGAGACCCTATATGAGCCCCCCTTACATCAGGGTCTTCATCACCAACCCCCTTACATCCTTATCCCCGTCAGAGACCCTATATGTGCCCTCCCTTACATGATGGTGCCCATCACCAACCCCCTCACATCCTTATCCCCATCAGAGACCCTATTTGAGCCCTCCCTTACATCAGGGTCTCCATCACCAATCCCCCTACATCTTTGTCCCCATCAAAGACCCTGTATGTGCCCTACCTTACATGAGGGTCCCCATCACCAACCCCCTTACATCCTTGTCCCCGTCAGAGACCCCCCTTACATCAGGGACCCTACATGAGCCCTCCGTTACATCAGGGTCCCCCATCACCAACCCCCTTACATCCCTGTCCCCGTCAGAGACCCTCCTTACATCAGGGACCTGCCCTCCCTTACATCAGGGTTCCCTCATCACCAACCCCCTTACATCCCTGTCCCTGTCAGAGACCCTTCTTACATCAGGAACCCTACATGAGCCCTCCCTTACATCAGGGTTCCCTTATCACCAACCCTCTTATCACCAACCCCCTTACATCCCTGTCCCCGTCAGAGACCCTCCTTACATCAGGGACCCGCCCTCCCTTACATCAGGGTCCCCCATCACCTAACCCCCTAACATCCTTGTCCCCATCAGAGACCCCCCTTACATCAGGGACCCTACAAGAGCCCTCCGTTACATCAGGGTCCCCCATCACCAACCCCCTTACATCCTTGTCCCCGTCAGAGACCCCCCTTACATCAGGGACCCTACAAGAGCCCTCCGTTACATCAGGGTCCCCCATCACCAACCCCCTAACATCCTTGTCCCCATCAGAGACCCCCCCTTACATCAGGGACCCAATTAGAGTTTCCTGTAACATGATGGAGGGGAATTGAAAAGAACACCATAGGCAGCCTCTGCTGACCTCAGTGCCTAATCTTTGCACATTCCAACCTCATGCACACTGGACATAAAAAACTGCGGCTTATATTTTGGCTTTTTTTTTTCTTTTAGCCTGTAGAAGTAAAGTGCCTGGCCTATCTGTCCAGGCACATTTGGGTGTTTAAGGGCATATTTGTAGAGGAGCCTTAACAGGCTGAAAAGAAAAAAAAACCATCACAAGCGCGTTTTAGAGAGAAGCTTTTGGGCAGAAAAAAAATGCTTGACGTGTCCAAGCGCCACATTTAGGTGTTTCAAGCATTTTTTCCTGCCCAAAAGCTTCTCTCAAAAACGCGCTTGTGGTGTTTTTTTTCAGCCTGTAAACGCTCCTCTCCTTTTTAAGTACATTTTGTCTAGTAGTTTAGGTAAATGCACCTAAACACTTGTACAATATGCTCCATAGGTGCGTTTTTTTTAACGCTGCTTTTTTCTTCTAGCAGTTCCTGCATTTATTTCTGCTGCCTAGTGTGCATGGACCCTAAAAACACGCCACTGAACCCAGCTGCGGGCCAGATAAAATCTTCAGGTGATCCGCAGGTCAAAGTTTGGAGACCCCTGGCCCTAGATCAATGGTCCCCAGTTTATTGTGATGAAAATGGCGGTGGGTTTTTATATAAAACTTTTGCTCGTGATGGAGACCGGGGGGCTCATACATACGGAATAGTCAGAATTGAAAAACACTGCAGAGGTTTCACTCATTTTTTTGTCTCTTATAAAACCCCAAATTTACAAAAAAAAGGCCATCTTTAAAAACTGTCTTAGATTTTTCTTCACTACTATATATTATTATTATTATTATTATATATAAATATACTTTGCTTAATTTTTATATCGTTTTTTGAGCTTCGTGAGTTTTGGAAAAAACAAAGATTTATTTTATTTGGCAGAACTGGACACAACAAAACAGGCATTTCTCATCATCTCTATCAGCCTTAAAGGTCCTATCAAGTAGGACGTCTGGCAGAGGATGCCCATTGGTTCCCACAAGGGCTGGCAGTGTCCAGATGACCCGCATGGAGCAGATACATCAAAACGTGGCACAAAACACTTCAATTACGTTTTAGGTTGGCCGCCTGGTATAAAAACCAAAAGTTAAAGGCTTACGATGAAAAAAAAAATCTCTGTGGTCTAAGGTGACTACCAATAATGCTTTAACCGCTTGGTGCTGGCGCCTTTCGGCCCTTTAAGAGGTTTAGGATGGTGGGGGTGGGGTTTATGATCATGTGACCACAAGTAGCGTTCAGGAATTTTTCATTAGCCGTCGGTAACTGTGCCGGAAGGGAAAATACAGGCCTGCTCTGTGCCAAGGCCAACCCACCGAGAGACTGCATTTTTGCATGCGGTCGGCGACAAGGCCCACCCACGCAGAGGCCGCCTATTTTGCATGCAGCAGCCGGCACCAAGGGGTTAAGAACAAAAAGGGGAAAGGAAAAAAAAAACTACGTCTGAAGTCCACCAAATGGCGCAATGGGTTAGAACTGCATCTTCAAGCAATGCTTGCAAAGAAATGTCATTTTTGGCACAAATCTCAACACAACTTTTAATATTTTACTGCAAAAAGCTCCAAAATCAAAAAGAAAAGAAAAGACTCAATATCTCAACTTTTTTATCCTATGGAATACAGGCGGAGTTCCCATGAAAATCAACATGCAAAAAAAGCCAATCCGCAAACCTTTCGGCATGCACCAGTTCATCGCATGCACTCGCCGACGACATGCAACCGGAAGAAAAACAAACATCAGAATTTTACCGACAGGGAACGCGGGGGGGGGGGGGGGGGGGGTTTGGGGGGACAAAAAAGCCAACGGGTGCCGACTTTAAGGTGAGGAATACCCCTTGATACAAATATAATAGATTCATAGTACATTCTGAAAACAGGATGGGAAGGGGGTCGAGGACAAAGAAAATTGATAAAATGGAGACTCTGGCATCAAGATTGGGGGGGGCGCTCAGAGTAAGTATAGAAAATACATAGACCCTATTCCACAGACAATATGAAAAATAAAAATGCAATGAGCATTAGCCTAAAATCTAACAAAAGTTAACCGCCCAAAAATGAGCATAAAGAAGAAGAAGAAGAAGAAGAAGAAGAAAAAAAAAAAAAAAAACCTTCACAAATATAGCATAATTCTTTTCTTTTTTTTTCTATTTTTTTTTTTTATTAAAATTTCTCATTAATACTCTTAATGGAGATTCAGCTAAATTTATCACAGAATCAATTAAGAATACATTATATAAACATGCAAAAAAATCATTGCATGACGTATATATGCCAAAAAAATAAAATAAAATAATGACTGTCAAGCAGAACCCTTCTCTTCAATCCGTTTGGATTCCATTGTTCTGTAAGGTGATTAAAGTATTAATTATTAAGCTTTGATTAATAAGACTTTCCTGGATAGCCCTCGCCCATTGCTAGAAAGGCATAATATGGCATTCTGAGTCAAGAACGCTCCATTGAGTACCTTCATATAAGATATGCCAAACTACTGCCAACACACGTCACCATAAGAAAAAAAAAAAAAAACGTCGTCGATGTGTCGCAACTTCTAGACTCCACAACTGCTGCTGTACTTACTGTTGGCTTTGTATCGATATGTGTGTTCTACATGGCAACAAGCAATTTGGCCTGTCTAGGAACCCGGAAACTGGTCCCAGACTGAGTTCAGAGCATTACTACGTACCTTTAACTCTGGATCTCATATGGCAATATAAGATGTAAGATAAGATTTGTGTCCTCAGGAAACGACCTACTGACCCGTAAAATAGTAGGAAGACCACTGACCATTTTATTTTTAAAAAAAAATTTGGTCTTACTCAACATTTCTTTCCTTCTTCTAGCCGAACGCGATATTCAAATATAGTGTTTTGTACGCTAGTTACGGAGCCGCGAGGACTGTGCTCATTGAGTTTTAGCGTATGAAGAGGCATGGTCCAGGGTTTCTCACTGGACAACCTCTACCATTCAATAATAGAACAAGATTTTTGTTTAACCCTTAAACAATATTAACCCTAGAATTTACAGGTGCCTATTTTTGTGTCATAGTTTTTTTTTTTTTCTTTTTTAAAACGCTGCGACCTTAAAATTGTAGGGTTAAGACTTCATGTCCCCGGAAAGGTCCTATTCAGAGTTCTCTGTGATCAAGCTACACTCAGCAGGCTTGGATGTACGAACTGCAGGTTGATGTAGGAGAAGCCTTCGAAGTCAGCTTGATCGATGTTGGCGATGACCAGCTGGTCGGGTGGTGTCAGGACGGGTTGTCCCCTTGTGAAGAATTTGTCAAAGTTTTCAGCTCCTTTGCCACACTGCATGAGAAAAAAAAAAATTGGTTGGGTTAGAGACACAGTCGAGCAATGATGTTCCCTACAAGTCGATTTCAGATTTAAATGAATTATACGATTGTTCAGGTGGTCATTCTTGCAACCTGGTTTGTTTAGCTAAGGATTCAGGTAAAGAATGAGACATGGTCATAGATGGGCATCACCAGGAAGGACTACCAATTTTCACCTAGAAATAACCAATATTATGTTATGGTGAAGAGACCTGTTTTTGATCGGTAGAGAAAAGAAAATAGGGGCTTTGTAATTTACTGGGAAAACCTGTTTGTGCTTCTTACAAATCTTATTACTAGGGTGGTAAAGGTCAGCCAGGGGAGGGCTGGGCCATGGGGCAGGGTGGCAATTGCCTCCCAGGCCACCATAGCTTATGTTCAAAATGGCCGGCAGCCGCTGCCCGCTACTATTTTCTTTTTTATTCTGGTCTAGGAAGTCGGGCCGGGGGCATGGCCACAGTGGCCAACCACTAGCTGTTGCATTCCGGGAGTTGTAGTCGCACTCAAGCTTCTGGTGGGTGGAAAACACAGCAGCGCAGAGGAAACTACAACTCCCTGGGACCGGATTCTTGGAAGCAGGCAGAGGCAGGGAGTTGGGATGCAGGGCTGGGCGCTGGCTGCAACTTGACCCCAGGATCAGGAGTGTTACCCCCCCCAGGAGACCGTGGCGTGCAAGGACCTGCTGAGCTGAGATTGCTGAGGTGAGTGACCCTGAAACCCCTAGCTGACCCCCCATCTCCCCCCCATACACCCCATGTAACCTGCCCCAGTGATCAGGCTGCATTGATGGGCACTGGTGAGGCTGCATTGAAAAACCAGGTAGGCAATGGATGGTGAGCTCCCCTGAGGTCAGCTCTACCAATAACCTCTTGCAAAGCGAAATGGAGCCATGTCAGGACTGGGGTCTGACCCAACAACCTCTGCTGCACCCAGCAGTAGCTCGTTGCTGAGCCACCTGAGACAGCTGATCTCTTAGAATAATCTTGTGCCTGTGTTTCGTCAGATATGGCGACCCGTCAGAAAGTGTAACGGAAGTGACGTTTCGTCGCCTCCGCCATCTTGCTACACCCTGCACTCATCCATAGTAAGGATACACTGAGAAGGGGGTAAGCGGACATCTTTTTACACCCTTCGGAGTTTTAAATTATTTTTAACAGTAAACTGACTTTATATAGTGAAATCCAGTACTTACAACTCCGTCTTACTGTTTACATGTTGAATTTTAAAAGCTGCGGCAAGTCTGCCGATCTTACAGGTTTGTCAATCTGACAGAAGCTCACTGCTTTTAAAATTCAACATGTAAACATTCACACGGAGTTAGAAGTCCTGTATTTCATTATATAAACTCAGTTTACTGTTAAAAAAACGTGTACAATGCAAAACTCTGGTGGGTGTAACAAGATGTCCGCTTACCCCCTTCTCTGTGTATCCTTACAATGGACGAGTGCAAGGTGTAGCAAGATGGTGGCAACGAAACGTCACTTCCATTACACTTTCTGACGGGTCGCCTAATCTGATGAAACACCTGGTTTCCAGTGAACCTTGAACCCCTTGCTCCTCCTATCTAAGCCATGCCTTTCCACTTCCTGTTTGCCAGATTATTAAAAGAGAAGTCCAGCCTGAGCTCGTTTGGCTGGGCTTCTCCTATGGGTCACAGGAGTGCAATTAGTTTTGCATTCCAGGGACACGTTTTCAGCAGAGAGCGGGCTGAAGTCTGCTCTCTGCTGACGTCACTGGAGTCAATCCAGGCACAGCATCATCACGACAATAAAGTCTGGATCCGCCAGGTGCCTGGACTGATGCCTATCTCGGCGAGCCGCTGAGATGGACGCTCCCCACCCCTCCACAGCTCAGCGATCCAGTGAGCGTGGAGGAGCAGAGAGGAGAGCTGCTGATTGACAGTCAGCTGCTCTCCGCTCGGGGATCTGTGAGAACTGAGCCATCGGCGGTGTTCGATTACTCGTTCTCAGTGCAGAGGCGGCGGGGGACCGATGCTGCATCCACCTAGGTAAGTATGATGCTAAAAAAAAAAAAAAAAAAACATACTTCACTTTTAATAGTGCTCTCTTCAGCCAATATTCTGCTCCTTTGCGCATCTGCAACTGTCCTTATATCCACTACCACTCGTTACTGACCTCTGTCCTGTTCCTCAACTACGCTTCTGCTTAATCCCAACCTGCAAACACTTGTTACTGACCACGCTTCTGCTTAATCCCAACCTGCAACCACTTGTTACTGACCTCTGGCTTGTTTACTGACTACACTTCTGCTTAAACCCAACCTGCAACCACTTGTTACTGACCTCTGGCTTGTTTACTGACTACGCTTCTGCTTAATCCCAACCTGCAACCACTTGTTACTGGCCTCTGGCTTGTTTACTGACTACGCTTCTGCTTAATCTCAACCTGCAACCACTTGTTACTGACCTCTGGCTTGTTTACTGACTACGCTTCTGTTTGATCCCTACATGCTGTATCTGCTATTGGACCTCGACTTGCTCACCTCCTGGGGGGGTGATCCTGAGGACCGCGACCTGGTACTAACACGGAGCAAAACCCATCTCCACCATCAGAAACTCTGGTGAGTACCGGTTAGTGCTTAGACCGCGCACCTCAGGTGAGCCCACGTCATCTGCCAGGATGACCTGCTTGTGTACTTATCCAGATGGTGAGAGCCTCTCTACTGGTCTGAGGCTAACCCCTGACTGTGACACATTATCTCATGTTTGGATGCACCAATTATTTGTTTAATTCTCTATTGCCGAGATTCTGAGGAGAGAAGGTGACACCATCCAATGGCAGCAGAGCGGTAAATTCGGAGGGGGGAGATCTTGGTGTTGGAGTATGCAGGCGTTATACGAAGCTGACATGGGATTTATCTTGCTAGCAACCATGCAATACTGAAGCCATCTTGTGCACAGTTGGCCTTTTACCCCGTTCACAATCCAACCACCTCTTCCACAGATCGGGCTGTTTATGGCCATTATGAGTGCCCATTATTACAGAATATGTTACAAAGAAAATATGAGTTTCATAGCAGGTGAAATACCTCAAATAGAAGCCAACATACAGTTGGGGGACAGTATTGGTATAAGTGGTAAAGCAGAATATCTCTGTTTACTGCCCTACAACCAGATTGTGGCCCTGGCTGTGCTGCTTTCATTTGGGGCTTCTCAAACTAGGTTGATGGACATAAGTCTATCAACCTATTTCCTTAAAGACGTTGTCCCCTCATCATGCTCACTCTACTTTTTTGGTATCAAAAATGAGCAAATAGGCCCCCTTGTGATAGCTTTGGGCAGTGACAGGTAATAATTATGAAGAAATCAGGGGTCTATTAGACCCCTGATGTCCCCACTGCCCTTCAAAGATCGGCTCTGAAACTAGAAGTGACAAAATCCTCATTGCTTCTGGATTCATTCATCACAGAGGAGATTGGTAAACAAATGTTCTTCATCTCCTCTTTGGAAAGCCACCCCATGGCTTACCTTGGTCCCAGGCCTCCTTAGAGGAACAAGAGAACCTGTGAACCACCACGGGTGGCAGTGATCTTTAGAGTCGCTCGGATCACTTTTACCTGACAACCAATTGCTGGCTAAAAAAAAAAAAAAAAGGACCAGGATCATAGGGCTGCTGTAAGAAACCACAGGGCCCCAACCTGACAGGGTCCTGTGACGGGAGTCACTTTGGGCAGGGGAGCTTGAGGAACCCAGCTTACCTTGGAGAGCTCTGGAGTTCACCCTACATTGAGTTATGGCTAATGACTGGGTGCTCTGAGGGATCCTAGATTGTGTGGTACCGGACAAGGCGGGCAGACTCATCTTGAGTACGGGGGTCCGTCACAGGCCCCCCACCCCAAATAAACACAGTTTACTATCCTTCAGTTATGAATGAACACAGTGAGTGATTGGTACCGATCACTCATTGCGTTCATTCAGGAAAGGAAGGGGCTAGTAAATATGATATTTACTGGACCCTTCCCCAAATCTCCATCCTAAAGGATCCTGTTGTGTGCTTGCAGCTGCCGGCGGTAAGGAGAGGAGGAAAGGCGGCAGCACTTCCGGGGTAGGGGGGGCATACAGGAGGGGGCCTGGGCAGCAGGTTGAAATGTATTGGTGCACAGGGAGCGTGATCGGTGTGGTCGGGGGAGCAATTACTAGAACCGGTCCCCTGTATGGTTCTCTCTGCAGCAGCTGAAAGCTGGCAGGAGGGAGAGTAGGAGAAGCCAGCTTCCAGCTGCTGCAGAAAGAGCCATACAGGGGATGGGTTCTAGTAATTGCCCACAATGACGCGTCTTATTACAAACAAGGCCGATCCGTGCTCTGAGAAAATTAGAGCAGAATGTACACGTGTCCACCAATCCTCAGAACAAACGATTTCTTTTTACTCTTAGATAAAATTGTTTACCCCGATGAAGAAGAACGAACAGCGCGCTCCGAGGATACAAAGCACTCAGACGAAGATTCTTTGTAGTAATCACACAATGTCACCGCTTCTCAAGCTTTAAACAACAATCCACAAAACCCCCCCAAGGTCAGCTTGTTGTGCCGGAAACCGGCGGCTGCGGCAATTTATGGCATTTCGGCATTAATTGCGATATTTTGAAGTCTGAGGTTTTGGCCTTTTAAAGGTACTTTCAAAATAAAATATGTGGCTGCTAAAAGAGTGTATGTCTGGCCAGAAAAATACGTTCAGTACAGGAAACATTGAACTGTTTGTTCTCTCTTCCAGTACAGAGAAATGTGGTGGGGGAGGGGAATAATGATCGTCTCCCCTGCAGGTTGGGTAAGTTTTCCCCCTTACATAGAAATGAAGGGTCTATAATTTCTATCATAGGTGTATTTTATATGATAGAGACAGAATATCAACCAAAAATCCAGAAAAAAACAAATGTTATAAATGGAGTTGCAGTTCAGTGAGTAAAATAAGTATTTGATCCCCTTAGTAATTGATGGAGAAACCCTTGTTGGGAAGCACAGAGGTCAGACGTTTCTTGTAGGTGGTGATCAGGTTTACACACATCTCAGGAGGGATTTTGGTATGGGGATGGGTTGGTCTGGGGGTGGGGGTGTGGTCCGGGGATAGGGGTGTGGTTTGGGGATGGGGGGTGGTCTGGGGGTGGGGGTTAGGGTTGGTGATCAGGTTTCCACACATCTCAGGAGGGATTTTGGTCCACTCTTCATACAGATCTTCTCTAAATCCTTAAGGTTTCTTGGCAACTCGAAGTTTCATCTCCTTCCATAAATTTTCTATGGGATTAAGGTCTGGGGACCGGCTAGGCCACTCCATGACCTTAATGTGCTTCTTCTTGAGCCACTCTTTTGTTACCACCCCCTGCCCCCTTCCACAGGCCTGCCTGTTGGTCCAGCACTTACCCCATCTAGGTGGCGGGCAGTGGCTCCTGTATCCTGTTCATCACAATGGCTCCCTCCATCTTCCTCCTAGACGTCCAATAGGATGGCCTTTCCTTTCAGCCAATCGGTTCTAGGACAGCCGCTATGATCATTCTTATGGTGAAGGGAATCGCCGGCTCTAAGGCCCCTTTCACACTGAGGCGCCCATAGCGTTGGCGGTAAAACGACGCTATGGGCGGATTTGCGGCGCATTTCGGCCGCTAGCGTGGTGGTTTTACCCCCCGCTAGCGGCCGAGGAAGGGTTAAAACTGCCTGCAATGCGCTGCTGAAGGCGGTATAGCCGCGCTGTCTCATTGATTTTAATGGGCAGCGGTAAACACACCGCTCCAAAGATGCGTCTAGCAGGACTTTTTTTACCGTCCTGCTAGCGCAACGCTCCAGTGTGAAAGCCCTCGGGGCCCTCACATTGGAGTGAATGGTGCAGCAGTTTCTGGGCGGATTGCAGGCGTTATTTTTACCGCTATAGCGCCTGCAATACGCTCCAGTGTGAAAGGGGTCTAAAAGACGATATCTGAATGTTGCCTGTAGCTGAAGGCATCCTTCAGATATCACCGCTCAAAGTCCGCGATGTCATACGATGTTACGCGGGCGGCCAGCGGTTAAACGGTATTCGCACCACGCATGTGAGGTGTCGCCGCCAACGTCAGAGCAGGAGCAATAATTCTAGCTCTAAACCTCCTCTGTAACTCTAAATTGGTAACCTGTAAATAAAATTTAAAGCGTCGCCTATGGAGATTTTTAAATACCGTAGTTTGGTGCCATTCCACGAGTGTGCGCAATTTTAAAGCTCGACATGTTAGGTATCTATTTACTCGGCGTAACATTATCTTTTTATATTTTACAAAAAATTGGGTTAAATATTGTGTTTGTTTTTTTTTATTCATTAAAGCTTTTCCGAATAAATTGCGCAATTACCGTGTGAGATCAAAAAAAAATGCAACGACCGCCATTTTATTCCTTAGGGCCTCTGCTAAAAATATATATATATATGTTTTGGGGTTCTAAGTGTAGCACTACCCCCGTAGGAGCTGCTGGTTATTATTTTGGGTCATTTGCCGTCACCCCTACCCACAGTTCACCAGGTCTATACTGGGCCTTGCGCCCACGGATGTATGCACCAGTCTCTTAGTTATTTTTCCAATGCTTTTTATTAAACAACTTGTAGCAGTAGAGGGATGGAGGGGGAGGGGAAAGTTCAGATACCTGGTGCAGATCACTGAGGAACTTGAGATCCGGGAGACAAGTACACTTCAGTCAGCGGATCTTGCTCACCCGGATAGGCCTCTCTCACTGACCTAGCAGCCGGAATGATGCAAGGACAAAAGTCTCTGCCACAGACTTGATGGGAATAATAGTTGAACAATCCTCTGCCACAGGACTTAGTAATGGTAGCGAAGACAGCAACACAGTATCAAAGGTTCCTTTAAGCCATCCGGCAATACTGCGAGGTAGATTGGTCAGGATGCATCCTCCAATTGAGTCACCAGGCTCTTCTTGAGATACCAGCATTTCACTCGGTCCTCTCCAAGATGAGTCCTCCCCTGGATCCTTTCAATTGCGCGGCTTCTTCCCGCAGGACAGACAGCAGAGCAGACCTCTGAACCAGTAGGCCTCCAGACAGCTTCTGGGCCTACTTGCAGTCACGTAGTATCGGGCCAGCAGGGCCCCCGAGGCAGAAGAGGAGTTGTCACATACCTTAGGCCAGGCAGGCCATGAGGTGAGAGAGAAAGAAAGATGGCGTCTGCCCCTTAAGTATACTCTCCCAGAATGCACAGCGGGGAGACCACTCCCACTGGGCTGTTTCTGGGGAAAAGGACACCCAATACACCTCAGCCTGTTGCCCTTCCATCACTGGCCTGTGGTGACGCGGAACTGCATGCAACACAGCCAACGCTGGAGCAGAGCCTAATTTAGCCATAATATTGAATCTGAACCATGTACAGAACAGATAACCCACTAAATTTACATGCGAGCGCCTGCTCAAAAGGAGCAGGGCGCTACACACTTCCCCCACTACAAAAGACGATGTCCTCAGCGTCTGGAAAAAAAATGTCTCTCAATCCTGAGCACAAACCGTCCCTGCGGCTTCAAGCGGATGCTGGTATCCGTCAACAGGGTTCCGGTCAGCATGGCACCCGCAGTGGTGCTGGTAGGAAACATCCTAGACCCCATGGCCGATTGTATCAGCAAGAAAGAAGACATTGGCTGCACTCTGATTTTCTCAGTAGGATCACGCGGCTTCTTCTCTTTGGCGCCAGACACACACACGCGTCTCACGCAGCAGCAGGCTGGAACGCCTTCCCCCTGCTTACTCAGTCACGTAGCTATCGGGTTTTCTTGGCTCCACCCGTAGCCAATGCACTTGAAAAGTGATCCGCACTTAACCCCTTTTTGTCCCATAACAAGTAACACAGTCCAGGGCCCTCTTTAACGTAGACTCTCTGTGAAATAACTTTCTGAGTTGCTCAGGGCAACAGCAAATATCCCGGACGAGCCCCCACGTGTAGCACTACCCCCGTAGGAGCTGCTGGTTATTATTTTGGGTCATTTGCCATCACCCCTACCCAGAGTTCACCAGGTCAAAAAAACTTGGAGTCTATACTGGGCCTTACCCCTTAAGATGGCGTCTGCCCCTTATGTATCCTCTCCCAGAATGCACAGCAGTGAGACCACTCCCACTGGGTTGTTTCTGGGGAAAAGGACACCCAATACAACACCTCAGCCTGTTGCCCTTCCATCACTGGCCTGTGGTGACAACGACAACTACAGGCGACAGTGAGGAACTGCACACAACACAGCCAACGCTGGAGCAGAGGCTAATTTAGCCATAATACCGAATCTGAACTATGTACAGAACAGATAACCCACTAACTTTACATGCGAGCGCCTGGGCAACAGGAGCAGGGCGCTACATAAGGAATTTTCTAGCAAAAAACACAATTTTTTACATGTAGGAGGAGAAGTGTTAAAACAGGCCCGGTCACTGAGCATCGTACAGAAACAATTAAACCAACATGGTGACGCCTGTTCTCTGGCATATTACAGAGGATATTATGTCTCCATACCAGCACAGTGACACCCATTCACCCATGTGGTCACGGTACACAGGAGATGATGGCGACACGCTGACGCCCATCCTCGCATGTGAAGCTCGCTGACTCCCAGCAGTTTCCGTCTCCACCGCATGCCGGCTCTTCATACCTCTATATAAAGAAGAGGTGTCATCACACATCCCAGCATGAGACACGAGCCTGGATGTCTCAGCAGTTCCGCCATAAACACGCAGGACACGTCTTCTATTCGTCACATTCGGGAGGAGAGAAATCTGAAGAATTACACATCAACACGCAAAACCCACATCAGTTCTGATTATACGTGCCAAATAAAATGAGGTCTCTTCTGACAGCGAGAGGAAAAAAGAATTCGACCGGCTGCTGATTTTGTACGTTCGCCCCACTGACAAAGAAACGATCAGTCTATAATTTTATTGGTCGGTTTATTAGAACAGCGAGAGACAGAAAAACATCAAAAATATCCAGAACAACGCATTTCAAAAGAGTTATAAATTGATTTGCATTTTAATGACTGAAATAATTATTTGATCCCCGATCAATCAGCAAGATTTCTGGCTCCCAGGTGTCTTCTATACAGGTAATGAGCTGAGATTAGGAGAATTCTCTCTTATAGGGAGTGCTCCTCATCTCAGCTTGTTACCTGTATAAAAGACACCTGGGAGCCAGAAGCAACCAATCAGATTCCAATCTCTCCACCATCTCCAAGACCAAAGATCTGTCCCAGGATGTCGGGGAGAAGATTGTAGATCTACACAAGGCTGGAATGGGCTACAAGACCATCGCCCAGCAGCTTGGTGAGGAGGAGACAAGAGTTGGGGGGATTATTCACAAATGGAAGAAACACAAAATAAGTGTCACTCTCCTCAGTCTGGGGGCTCCATACAAGATCTCCCCTCAGTCTGGGGGCTCCATACAAGATCTCCCCTCAGTCTGGGGCTCCATACAAGATCTCCCCTCAGTCTGGGGGCTCCATACAAGATCTCCCCTCAGTCTGGGGCCTCCATACAAGATCTCCCCTCAGTCTGGAGGCTCCATACAAGATCTCCCCTCAGTCTGGGGCTCCATACAAGATCTCCCCTCAGTCTGGGGCCCCATACAAGATCTCCCCTCAGTCTGGGGCTCCATACAAGATCTCTCCTCAGTCTGGGGCTCCATACAAGATCTCCCCTCAGTCTGGAGGCTCCATACAAGATCTCCCCTCAGTCTGGGGCACCATACAAGATCTCCCCTCAGTCTGGGGCTCCATACAAGATCTCCCCTCAGTCTGGGGCTCCATACAAGATCTCCCCTCAGTCTGGGGGCTCCATACAAAATCTCCCCTCAGTCTGGGGGCTCCATACAAGATCTCCCCTCAGTCTGGGGGCTCCATACAAGATCTCCCCTCAGTCTGGGGCCTCCATACAAGATCTCCCCTCAGTCTGGGGCCCCATACAAGATCTCCCCTCAGTCTGGAGGCTCCATACAAGATCTCCCCTCAGTCTGGAGGCTCCATACAAGATCTCCCCTCAGTCTGGGGCCCCATACAAGATCTCCCCTCAGTCTGGGGGCTCCATACAAGATCTCCCCTCGTGGAGGTTCAATGATCATGAGAACGGTGAGGAATCCGCCCAGAACTACACAGGAGAATCTTGTCACTGATCTCAGCCGGGACCATCGTCACCAAGAAAATAATCGGTAACACACTACACCGTGATTGGCTGAAATCCTGCAGCCCCCGCAAGGTCCCCCTGAAAAGGGAAATCACATGTACAGCCCGTCTGAAGTCTGATAATCAACATCTGAATGATTCAGAGGAGAACTGGGGGAAAGTGTTGTGGTCAGAGGAGAACAAAATCCATCTCTTTGGCATCAACTCACCGTGTTTGGAGGAGGAGGCGGAATGCTGCCTATGACCCCAAGAACACCACCCCCCACTATCATACACGGAGAACACCACCCCCCACCGTCATACATGGAGAACACCATCCCCCACCGTCATACATGGAGAACACCATCCCCCACCATCATACATGGAGAACACCATCCCCCACCATCATCCATGGAGAACACCATCCCCCCACCGTCATACATAGAGAACACCATCCCCCACCGTCATACATGGAGAACACCATCCCCCACCGTCATACATGGAGAACACCATCCCCCACCGTCATACATGGAGAACACCATCCCCCACCGTCCTACATGGAGAACACCATCCCCCACCGTCCTACATGGAGAACACCATCCCCCACCGTCATCCATGGAGAACACCATCCGCCACCGTCATCCATGGAGAACACCATCCGCCACCGTCATCCATGGAGAACACCATCCCCCACCGTCATCCATGGAGAACACCATCCCCCACCGTCATCCATGGAGAACACCACCCCCCACCGTCATACATGGAGAACACCATCCCCCCCACCGTCATACATGGAGAACACCATCCCCCCCACCGTCATCCATGGAGAACACCATCCCCCACCGTCATACATAGAGAACTCCATCCCCCACCGTCATCCATGGAGAACACCATTCCCCACCGTCATACATGGAAAACACCATCCCCCACCGTCATCCATGCAGAACACCATCCCCCCACCGTCATACATGGAGAACACCATCCCCCACCGTCATACATGGAGAACACCATCCCCCCACCGTCATACATGGAGAACTCCATCCCCCACCATCATACATGGAGAACACCATCCCCCACCATCATACATGGAGAACGCCATCCCCCACCGTCATACATGGAGAACACCATCCCCCACCGTCATACATGGAGAACACCATCCCCCACCGTCCTACATGGAGAACACCATCCCCCACCGTCCTACATGGAGAACACCATCCCCCACCGTCATACATGGAGGGGGGAACATTATGCTTTGGAGGTGTTTTTCTGATAAGGGGGCAGGACAACTTCACCACATCAAAGGGGCGATGGACGGGGCCCATGTACCATCAAATCTTGGGTGAGAACCTCCTTCCCTCAGCCAGAACACTGAAGATGGGTCATGGATGGGTCTTCCAGCATGACAATGACCCAAAACACATGGCCAAGACATCAAAGGAGCGGCTCAAGAAGAAGCACATTAAGGTCATGGAGTGGCCTAGCCAGTCTCCAGACCTTAATCCCATAGAGAATATGTGGAGGGAGCTGAAGGTTCGAGTCACCAAACGTCAGCCTGGAAACCTTAATGACATGGAGAGGATCTGCAAAGAGGACAAAATCCCTCCTAAGATGTGTGCGAACCTGGAGGCCAACTCCAAGAAACGTCTGACCTCTGTGATCGCCAACAAGTGTTTCTCCACCAACTACTAAGTCATGTTTTGTGAAGGGTTCACATACTTATTTCACTCATTAAAATGCAAATAAAATGTATAACTCACGGGGCACCCTAGAAGAAAGGTGGAACCATTGTGCAGAAATCTGAAGGTGTCCTCTCTGGCATGTAGGTGGCCATGGGTATAAACTAGCCACCATTTTGTTGTAGCCCTAAAAAGAGACCCCTTTAATTTAATTTTCATTGATGGAGGTGGGGAGGGATTGCTCATTGATGGAGGTGGGGAGGGAAGGCTCATCTATGGAGGTGGGTGTGAGTGAAGGCTCATCGATAGGGGGGGGGCGGAATGCTCATCGATGGAGGTGGGGGTGCTCATTGATGGAGGTGGGGAGAGAAGGCTCATTGATAGAGGTGGGGAGAGAAGGCTCATTGATGGAGGTGGGGGTGCTCATTGATGGAGGTGGGGAGAGAAGACTCCTTGATGGAGGTGGGGAGGGAAGGCTCATTGATGGAGGTGGGGGGAGGCTCATTGATGGAGGTGGGGAGGGAAGGCTCATTGATGGAGGTGGGGAGGGAAGGCTCATTGATGGAGGTGGGGGAGGGAAGGCTCATTGATGGAGGTGGGGAAGGAAGGCTCATTGATGGAGGTGGGGAGGGAAGGCTCATTGATGGAGGTGGGGAGGGAAGGCTCGTTAATGGAGGTGGGGAGAGAAGGCTCATTGATGGAGGTAGGGAGAGAAGGCTCATTGATGGAGGTAGGGAGAGGAGGCTCATTGATGGAGGTGGGGAGGGAAGGCTCATTGATGGAGGCTGTGAAGGGAAGGCTCATTGATGGAGGTGGGGAGAGAAGGCTCATTGATGGAGGCGGGGAGAGAAGGCTCATTGATGGAGGTGGGGAGAGAAGGCTCATTGATAGAGGTGGGGAGAGAAGACTCCTTGATGGAGGTGGGGAGAGAAGACTCCTTGATGGAGGTGGGGAGAGAAGACTCCTTGATGGAGGTGGGGAGAGAAGACTCCTTGATGGAGGTGGGGAGGGAAGGCTCATTGATGGAGGTGGGGGGGAGGCTCATTGATGGAGGTGGGGAAGGTAAGGCTCATTGATGGAGGTGGGGAGGGAAGGCTCATTGATGGAGGTGGGAAGAGAAGGCTCATTGATGGAGGTGGGGAGAGAAGGCTCATTGATGGAGGTGGGGAGAGAAGGCTCATTGATGGAGGCGGGGAGAGAAGGCTCATTGATGGAGGTGGGGAGAGAAGGCTCATTGATGGAGGTGGGGAGAGAAGGCTCATTGATGGAGGTGGGGGAGAGAAGGCTCATTGATGGAGGTGGGGAGAGAAGGCTCACTGATGGAGGTGGGGAGAGAAGGCTCACTGATGGAGGTGGGGGGGAAGGCTCATTGATGGAGGTGGGGAGAAAAGGCTCATTGATGGAGGTGGGGAGAGAAGGCTCATTGATGGAGGTGGGGAGAGAAGGCTCATTGATGGAGGTGGGGAGAGAAGACTCCTTGATGGAGGTGGGGAGGGAAGGCTCATTGATGGAGGTGGGGGGGGGAGGCTCATTGATGGAGGTGGGGAAGGGAAGGCTCATTGATGGAGGTGGGGAGGGAAGGCTCATTGATGGAGGTGGGGAGGGAAGGCTCATTGATGGAGGTAGGGAGAGAAGGCTCATTGATGGAGGTAGGGAGAGAAGGCTCATTGATGGAGGTGGGGAGAGAAGGCTCATTGATGGAGGTGGGGAGAGAAGGCTCATTGATGGAGGCGGGGAGAGAAGGCTCATTGATGGAGGCGGGGAGAGAAGGCTCATTGATGGAGGTGGGGAGAGAAGGCTCATTGATGGAGGTGGGGGTGCTCATTGATGGAGGTGGGGAGAGAAGACTCCTTGATGGAGGTGGGGAGGGAAGGCTCATTGATGGAGGTGGGGGGGAGGCTCATTGATGGAGGTGGGGAAGGGAAGGCTCATTGATGGAGGTGGGGAGGGAAGGCTCACTGATGGAGGTGGGGGGGAAGGCTCATTGATGGAGGTGGGGAGAAAAGGCTCATTGATGGAGGTGGGGAGAGAAGGCTCATTGATGGAGGTGGGGAGAGAAGGCTCATTGATGGAGGTGGGGAGAGAAGGCTCATTGATGGAGGTGGGGAGAGAAGGCTCATTGATGGTGGTGGGGCGGGAAGGCTCATTGATGGAGGTGGGGAGAGAAGGCTCATTGATCGAGGTGGGGAGAGAAGGCTCATTGATGGAGGTAGGGAGAGGAGGCTCATTGATGGAGGTGTGGAGGGAAGGCTCATTGATGGAGGCGGGGAGAGAAGGCTCATTGATGGAGGTGGGGAGGGAAGGCTCATTGATGGAGGCTGTGAAGGGAAGGCTCATTGATGGAGGTGGGGAGAGAAGGCTCATTGATGGAGGTGGGGAGAGAAGGCTCATTGATGGAGGTAGGGGAGAGAAGGCTCATTGATGGAGGTGGGGAGAGAAGGCTCACTGATGGAGGTGGGGGGAAGGCTCATTGATGGAGGTGGGGGAGGGAAGGCTCATTGATGGAGGTGGGGGAGGGAAGGCTCATTGATGGAGGTGGGGGAGGGAAGGCTCATTGATGGAGGTGGGGAGAGAAGGCTCATTGATGGAGGCGGGGAGGGAAGGCTCATTGATGGAGGCTGTGAAGGGAAGGCTCATTGATGGAGGTGGGGAGAGAAGGCTCATTGATGGAGGTGGGGAGAGAAGGCTCATTGATGGAGGTGGGGGAGAGAAGGCTCATTGATGGAGGTGGGGAGAGAAGGCTCACTGATGGGGGTGGGGGGGAAGGCTCATTGATGGAGGTGGAGGGGAAGGCTCATTGATGGAGGTGGAGAGGGAAGGCTCATTGATGGAGGTGGGGAGAGAAGGCTCACTGGTGGAGGTGGGGGGGAGGCTCATTGATGGAGGTGGGGGGAGGGGCCGTTGCAGAACTGGAGCACGGAGCAATGGAAGAAGGTGGTCTGGTCTGATGAATTCAAGAATGCTTTGAGGAACACAACAACGAGTTGGAGGTGTTGCTTTGGCTTCCGAATTCTCCAGATCTCAAACCAATGGAGCATCTGCGGAATGTGCTGGAAAAACAAGTCTGATTCATGGAGGTCTCATCTCCCAACTTACAGGACTTGAAGGATCTGCTAGTGACGGCTTGGTCCCATATACCACAGCGTACTTTTAGAAGTCTAGTGGTGGAGTCCATGCCTGGACAGGTTATGGTGGGTGGTCCTAATGTTATGACTGATTGCTGTATCTTACTGTGGAGAAGGAAGGCGAGCTTTGCTCTGAAAGAGTGTCAGCTCTTCCTTCTAACCTCACTATGGGTCCAGACATATCAAACAAATGGGGAGTCTCAGGATAGCCCTAGATTAGAGCACCCCAGATTTTGGGGCTCACGGGGCACCCTAGGAGAAAGGTGGAACCATTGTGCAGAAATCTGAAGGTGTCCTCTCTGGCATGTAGGTGGCCATGGGTATAACCAGCCACCATTTTGTTGTAGCCCTAAAAAGAGACCCCTTTAATTTATAGTTCTTTGTATGTCAGCTCTGCGGTTCAGGCTGTGAAGGGAGGATAATGAGAAGAATCAGATTTGGGACAGATGACAATTTGCTCTCAGCCCCATCACATCTCTTCTCTGATGAGACGTACGGGTAGGAGACGGCTGATATCAGGTGAGTAGGAGACGGGTGATATCAGGTAGGCAGATGACACAGAGATGGGTCTCAGCCAGTGTATGACAACTTCCCCTCCGGCAGAAGAGAACATTTTGATGGGAACATTCAGTGTAGCGGGGGGGGGGGGGGGGGGGGAATGACGAGACGATCGGCTTATCTCTGCAGGATTCAGCATGAATCTCTCCTCTCGTCCTTCCATCTCAGGTAACAGCAGGGATGAGAGGACTCAGGATGAAAGGTCTCACCTCTAATGTACTAAAAATAAATGAAATGACACCTGAGAGGAGGACATGCCGGGTGTGATATGGGATGTGATGGAGAGGATACATTCAAGAGAAAACTGAATGCATCCTCCTGATCTTGGTTCACTTTGTATGGTGACCCCATTTTTTCAATACTCTTTTTTTATTTTAGCTACTAATGTATCTTCTCTATATCCTCTCATTCTCTTCTGATAGTCAGCAGATTCTGAACAGGCATAGTGGGGGGTGGGGACAGTGCAACGCCCTGACATGGTGCAAGTTTAGTAAATTGCTATTGAATCTTAAAGCGGAGCTCCCACTACATTTAACAGATTTAACCATAAATATATCTCATGAGGCAATCACATTGTAGCCCAACAGGAGATGACGGCTCTGTGATTTCATGCACTGTCCAGGCTGCAGAGGCTAAAAAGGGGCATTGATCAGGCTGCATTGGTGAGATGTGCTGCAGATGGGCATTGATCAGGCTGCATTGGTGAGATGTACTGCAGATGGGCATTGATCAGGCTGCATTGGTGAGATGTGCTGCAGATGGGCATTGATCAGGCTGCATTGGTGAGATGTGCTGCAGATGGGCATTGATCAGGCCACAATGATCAGGCTGCATTGGTGAGATGTGCTGCAGATGGGCATTGATCAGGCTGCATTGGTGAGATGTGCTGCAGATGGGCATTGATCAGGCTGCATTGGTGAGATGTGCTGCAGATGGGCATTGATCAGGCCACATTGATCAGGCTGCATTGGTGAGATGTGCTGCAGATGGGCATTGATCAGGCTGCATTGGTGAGATGTGCTGCAGATGGGCATTGATCAGGCTGCATTGGTGAGATGTGCTGCAGATGGGCATTGATCAGGCCACATTGATCAGGCTGCATTGGTGAGATGTGCTGCAGATGGGCATTGATCAGGCTGCATTGGTGAGATGTGCTGCAGATGGGCATTGATCAGGCTGCATTGGTGAGATGTGCTGCAGATGGGCATTGATCAGGCCACATTGATCAGGCTGCATTGGTGAGATGTGCTACAGATGGGCATTGATCAGGCTGCAGATAATTCAAAGTTGTTTAGTTAAAAAAGTTTTTTTCCTGAAACTTCCCTCTTAAAATGTAAATACGGTATATATAATAATATCATACAATCCCATATACCCAATTCTATACCCACAGATCCAGAGGAAGGCGAAAAACCCCAGCAATTTTCTACAGCAGGGGAAAAAAATTCCTTCCTGATCCCCCCCGAAAGGCAATCGGATTTTCCCCGGATCAACTTTACCTATAAGACCCCTATCACACTGGGGCGGTTTTGCAGGCGCTATTGGGCTAAAAATAGCATCTGCAAATCGACCCTAAACAGGCTGTCCGAGGGCTTTCACACTGGAGCGGTGCGCTAGCAGGTCCATCTTTTGAGCGGTGTGTTTACCGGCTCCTCCACCGCTTCTGCCCATTGAAATCAATGGGACACCGCGGCTATACCGCCGGCAATGCGCCTCTGCAGAGGTGCTTTGCGGTGGTTTTTAACCCTTTTTCGGCCGCTAGCGGGGGTTAAAACCGCATTGCTAGCAGCCGAAAATCGCTGCAATTCCGACGGTAAAGCGCCGCTAAAAAATAGCGGCACTTTACCGCCACCGCACGTCTCGTCCCAGTGTGAAAGGGGTCTAAGACTCCGGTGCCCAACCTGTGGCCCTTTGGTATATGATGTGCGGCCCTCTCAGCAGTCTGTAGTGGGAACATTTATTGGGGGAATAGCATTGATCTCTACCACCCTCATGGAACATCCTCCCAGTTTTGTAGCCAACAATGTATCCTGTCCTCACTCTCTGACCCCCAACAATGTATCCTGTTCTCACTCTCTGACCGCTAACAATGTATCCTGTCCTCACTCTCTGACCACCAACAATGTATCCTGTCCTCACTCTCTGACCCCCAACAATGTATCCTGTTCTCACTCTCTGACCACCAACAATGTATCCTGTCCTCACTCTCTGACCCCCAACAATGTATCCTGTTCTCACTCTCTGACCACCAACAATGTATCCTGTCCTCACTCTGACCACCAACAATGTATCCTGTCCTCACTCTCTGACCCCCAACAATGTATCCTGTTCTCACTCTCTGACCCCCAACAATGTATCCTGTTCTCCCTCTCTGACCACCAACAATGTATCCTGTCCTCACTCTCTGACCCCCAACAATGTATCCTGTTCTCACGCTCTGACCCCCAACAATGTATCCTGTTCTCACTCTCTGACCGCCAACAATGTATCCTGTTCTCACTCTCTGACCGCCAACAATGTATCCTGTTCTCACTCTCTGACCGCCAACAATGTATCCTGTCCTCACCCTCTGACCACCAACAATGTATCCTGTCCTCACTCTCTGACCCCCAACAATGTATCCTGTTCTCACTCTCTGACCACCAACAATGTATCCTGTCCTCACTCTCTGACCACCAACAATGTATCCTGTCCCCTCTCTCTGACCACCAACAATGTATCCTGTCCCCTCTCTCTGACCACCAACAATGTATCCTGTCCTCTCTCTCTGACCACCAACAATGTATCCTGTCCCCTCTCTCTGACCACCAACAATGTATCCTGTCCCCTCTCTCTGACCGCCAACAATGTATCCTGTCCTCTCTCTCTGACCACCAACAATGTATCCTGTCCTCACTCTCTGACCACCAACAATGTATCCTGTCCTCTCTCTCTGACCACCAACAATGTATCCTGTCCCCTCTCTCTGACCACCAACATTTTATCCTGTCCTCACTCTCTGACCACCAACAATGTATCCTGTCCTCTCTCTCTGACCACCAACAATGTATCCTGTCCTCTCTCTCTGACCACCAACAATGTATCCTGTCCTCTCTCTTTGACCACCAACAATGTATCCTGTCCTCTCTCTCTGACCACCAACAATGTATCCTGCCCCCTCTCTCTGACCACCAACAATGTATCCTGTCCTCTCTCTCTGACCACCAACAATGTATCCTGTCCCCTCTCTCTGACCACCAACAATGTATCCTGTCCCCTCTCTCTGACCACCAACAATGTATCCTGTCCTCACTCTCTGACCACCAACAATGTATCCTGTCCTCACTCTCTGACCCCCAACAATGTATCCTATCCTCACTCTCTGACCACCAACAATGTATCCTGTCCTCTCTCTCTGACCACCAACAATGTATCCTGTCCTCACTCTCTGACCACCAACAATGTATCCTGTCCTCACTCTCTGACCACCAACAATGTATCCTGTCCTCACTCTCTGACCACCAACAATGTATCCTGTCCTCACTCTCTGACCGCCAACACACCTCCCACCCCAGTGTGAAAGGGGCCTAAATGTCAGTTATATTCTGTACATTTAGGAATGTACTCGTCTGACACCCCCCCCCCCCCCATAGTGTCACCTATCAGACAGTTTGTTGTTCCTACACAGGATTATGATGACAAAACCTATTTCCGGGAAGTACCATCCTCTGAGGATATCACCCCCCCGAGGTCCCACCATCCCCCACCATGCACACTTACCACTTTGGGTTTGAATGGCGGCTGGATTTCTCTACCTTCCAGCTTCTCCCAGTCGATCCTCCTGAAGAAGGCGTGTTCCCGAATGTCCCTCTCACCCTCCGGCCCGCAGCCCAGCCGCTTCACTGGGTGTTTCGTCATCAGCTGTGAAAAAAAGAAAACGATTTAAAGTTCTACGTGTCCAATACAACATTGAAAGCCTTTTGATAGAATTCCCGAACATAACCTGTTGTTCCTGACAGAAATCTCATAAGCTGATCAATTTCTGCGCTACATTGTTATCTGTTACATTTTTCCCACATATCTCTCTGAGGACTACAGAACACCCCCTCCCTCTCTGAGGACTACAGAACACCCCCCCTTTCCTCTGCTGAAGGAGATGGGGAGGCGTTGTGTAGTCCTGTCCTAAAGTGATAAAGATGCTCCTCCATAGAGTGAGGACAGGAAGCGTATTACTGGCAGGATCACCAGGTGAAAAGAACAACCCTGGAAAATAAAACAAAAGCAGCCGTCACATCCGAGGGACTGATAAGCTGCAATAGATGATATTTTCTGTTCTTCTTACCAGGAGATCAGCCGCCATTTTCCTGCACTGTCCTCCCTGGTCTGCAATTTAATATTTCTGACAATGATGAACGCAATAAAAGGAAAGCTGAAAGGTGACCCAACAGAAGTAATATCACCGCTTTTCATAGTGCAGAATTCCAGGCTTGGAAAAGAAAAAAGCTACTTTAAAGCGTAACTCCACTTTTGTTGAGAAGCCCCTCCCCCCGGGTGATCTCTGTACATTGCAGGGATTGTAACAAACTTTGTTGCAGATTCCTCCCCTTTTGTTATTTTTAACCACTTCAGCCCCGGACCATTTGGCTGCCCAAAGACCAGGCCACTTTTTGCGATGCAGCACTGCGTGGCTTTAGCTGATAATTGCGCGGTCGTGCGACGTGGCTCCCAAACAAAATTGACGTCCTTTTTTCCCACAAATAGAGCTTTCTTTTGGTGGTATTTGATCACCTCTGCGCTTTTTATTTTTTGCGCTATAAACAAAAATAAAGCGACAATTTTGAAAAAAATTCAATATTTATTACTTTTTGCTATAATAAAATATCCCCAAAAATATATAAAAAAAACACATTTTTTCCTCAGTTTAGGCCGATACGTATTCTTCTACAGATTTTTGGTAAAAAAATCGCAATAAGCGTTTATTGATTGGTTTGCGCAAAAGTTATAGTGTCTACAAAATAGGGGATATTTTTATAAAAATTTTTTTTTACTAGTAATGGCGGCGATCAGCGATTTTTATTGTGACTGCGACATTATGGCGGACACTTCGGACACTTGTGACACATTTTTGGGACCATTGTCATTTTTACAGCGATCAGTGCTATAAAAATGCACTGATTACTGTGAAAATGACACTGGCAGTGAAAGGGGTTAACCTGTAGGGGGTGCTGAAGGGGTTAAGTGTTTCCTGCATAGTGTTTCTTACTGTAGGGGGGGATGGGCTGTGTGTCACATGACACCAATCTCCGAGTACACGTAACCGAGATCCGTGTCATTGTTTACACAAGCATCTCCCTGCTCTATACCTCCGTGAGACGATCGCAGTGATTCCTGCGGCGATCGAGTCCGCGGGACCCGCAGTCTGACTCAAGGTGATGGCGGCAGTGTGGCGAGCGCGCCGCCGGCTGTGCACGCGCGACCACATGGACAGGCACTTAAAGGGGACGTACAGGTACGTGATTATGCCTGTCCGTGCCATTCTGCCTACGTAAAAGGTGGTCGGCAAGCGGTTAATTAATAGCTGTTTGTTTCTCTGTGTCCATGTGCGGAGTGAACGTGAATGGGAGTGACTTTATAATTATCAATCGGCTGCTGCTATTTGCAGGGCTCAAATGAGGAAAGTGGCAGGGTCTGCATCCCCTTTGGAAGTATCTGTCCAAAAAACAACATTTTTTTTTTTTTGTTGCCCAAAATCTGACTTGTATTTTAAGCGCATATTTCTGGGAAAATCAGTGAGCCAATCACACACAAGCAGGCAATGGCATCTCTGAGAGGACGCCCTGTATACAGAATGCCTCTAGGCGGCCATATTGAATTTTTACAGAAAATTACAGCGGCTGCAGATTGAAAAGGAAAAAATAATTTTTAATAACCTCCATCTACAATATGACTTGTGTAGCAAATATATTATAATTCTTTCTATTTGCAATTTTGTTTTTTTCCCAATGAAAGTGGAGTTACCCTTCCAGGGGGGTCTTCAAACTGGTGGCCCTCCAGCTGTTGTGAAACTACAAGTCCCATCATGCCTCTGACTGTGGGAGTCATGCTTGTAACTGTCAGCCTTGCAATGCCTCATGGGACTTGTAGTTTCGCAACAGCTGGAGGGCCACCAGTTTGAGACCCCCCTGCTTTCAACCACTTAAAGGCCGCCCCATAGCAGGTTTACTGTGACAGGGCGGCCCTCCTGCACAGGATCACGTGTGTATATATATATATGTGATTCTGCACTTCCGCCGACGGGCCGATTCTGCTGTGATTATTTACAGCAGATGCCGATCTGCAAGTGCCGGGCACTGGATGTCCGCTGGCACCCACCGATCGCAGGGCAGAGACTTATAACATAGCTCTGCATATATAAACAAGGCAGACCTCCATTCTGACGGGGGGGGGGGGGTGGATTTTGTGTTCCTGCAAAGTGGGGAGTAAAATCCATCACTTCCGTCAGTAAAAGCACCTCCCACAGTACACAGAAACACCGGCTAGGCACACAGTTCGCCCTTTGATCGCCCCTGATGTGAACCCCTTCCCAGCAAGTGTCATTAGTACAGTGACAGTGCATATTTTTAGCTTCTGATCACTAGACAAGTACACTGCCGGAAAATTCGTTCATTTTCGTTTCATTCGTTTTTTTTCTTTTTCGGGTCATTCGTTATGATTGCAAATTCGAAAATTCGTAAATCCGAAAATAAGAAAAAAAAATCTGAAAATTCAATAGAATGAAAATCCGAAAATTCTAAATAATAACTACCGTATTTATCGGCGTATAACACACACTTTTTTCTCCTTAAAATCAGGGGGAAATCGATGGGGGGGGGGGTTATACGCCGATCCCCCGCTGATTGTGAGGAAACGAGCGAGTGGAGCCGAGATACACAAAGCCAAAGTATACTCGGCTTTACTCAGCTCCTCTCGCAGTCACGCCCACCTCCACTGATTGCGAAAGGAGCGAGCGCCGCTGACATACAGAAAGCCGAGTGTACTTCGGCTAGTCTCGGCTCCTCTCGCAATCCCGCCCCTGACTGTGAGCAGAGCCGAGTCTAGCCGAAGTACACTCGGCTTTCTGTATGTCAGCGGCGCAATCAGTGGAGGTGGGCGGGACTGCGAGAGGAGCCGAGTCTAGCCGAAGTACACTCAGCTTTCTGTATCTCGGCTCCGCTCGCTCCTCTCCGCTCACAGTCAGCGGAAATTTGCGCCAATTTTAAATCAGGGCAAGGCTGCAAAGAGACTGGGGCAAGGCTGCAGATGGACACGGATAAGGCTGCATTGATGGGCATTTAAATGTAATTTTTTTTTCCTTAAACTTCCATCCTAAACTTAGGGCGCGTGTTATACGCCGATAAATACGGTAATTCTAGGTCTTGGAATTTCCTTTCAAATTTGGCTGTTGGTGAACGTAACGAATTTATCCGAATTTACGAATTATCCAGGATTAACGAATGCCGCATCTAAACAAATGGAACGGAACAAATTAATAATAAATAATAATAAAACATTTTTATTATTATTATTTATGGTTATTACTTTGTTACGTCCCATTCCTTTAGATAGGGCATTCGTTAATCCTGGATAATTCGTAAATTCGGATAAATTCGTATTCGTTACGTTCACCAACAGCCAAATTTGAAAGGAAATTCCAAGACCTAGAATTTAATAGTTATTTTTTCGAATTTTCGGGGTTTCTAATTTCTGAATTTCGAACTTCCAAATTTACGAAGATTGTATTTTACAAATTTTCGAATATTCGGAAAATTTAGTTAAACAGGGTTTTCGTTAATTTGGATGTTTCTGAATTAACGAATTTGTCAAAATTACTTTAAAAAAAAAAAAAACGAATTCGGACCGAAACGAATTGCACATGTCTGCTGATCACTGTGTTAGTGTCACTGGTTCCCACAGTATCAAAAGTGTCACTTCGTGTCTAACTGTCCGCCGCAATATCGCAGTTCCACTATAAGGCGCTGATCGCCACTAGTATAAAAAAATTGATTCAAATTCCAGTATATTTCCCGTAGTTTGTAGACGCTATAATTTTTGCGTAAACCAATCAATAAATGCTTATTGGGTTTTTGTTTTGTTTTTTACCAAAAATATGTAGCAGAACACACATTGGCCTAAACTTATGAAGAAATTCGATTTTTGTTTTCCTTTTTTTTTATTGGATATGTTTTATTTTTTTCCCCAAAATTGTCAGTCTTTTTTTTGTTTATAGCGCAAAAAAAAAAAAAAAAAACACAGCGGTGATCAAATACCACCAAAAGAAAGCTCAATTAGTGGAAAAAAAATGAAATAAAATTTTATTTGTGTACAGTGTCGCACGACCGCGCAATTGTCAAAGTAACGCAGCGCAGTATCGCAAAAAATGTCCATGAAGGGGGGTAAATCTTCCGGAGGACAAGTGGTTAAAGGACGTCGGGCCAATCACAGACTTTTGGTTAGGTGAGCAGAGTACGGTGTTTGTTGGTTTTGCAGTATATAATTGTCCGTAGTGATTAGGGATTTACTATATGAATGTAGATTTGACATAAAGCATCTAAAAAAAAAATCCACACCCCCATACTGAAGCAAGCACACTATATGGAAACGTTAAACACTTCCAATAGAAAGTCAACAACTGCAAAACAAAACCCCCCCTTTGTTCTATCACTTCTATATCCTTTATAATTCTTAGGATATCATTTGCTTTCATCTGTCAGTAAATTAGAACATTTTGGGGCAGATGGGCGGCGATGTCACATCTGCAGTGGATCGCTTTACAGAGGGCGGTAGAAGAGCGGCTGGCAGGTGTTTAGGAGGCCCTCATGCTTGTTGTGGCACGCTCTCATTGACTAGAATGGATGCCGCCTGTCAATGCACTGTGACCGCAGTCTACAGCCCGGTCCGGCTGCAATAGCTGCTTTCCGGCAAAAAACACGACTTAACCTCCTAATTTTACCGCCCTCTGGCTAGCTATGTGAAAGAGCCCTTAGTGGTTGTCAGCTTATGAGCTAAAGTGGGCCTTAAATGTGGCCCCTGACATCACCAAAGTATTCAGTATATGTAATGCTGGAGAGGAGTGTCAGAGACAGCAGAGCTAAAAGGGGAAATGAGGGTCAGAGAGTGAGGACAGGATACATTGTTGGTGGTCAGAGAGTGAGGACAGGATACATTGTTGGTGGGCAGAGAGTGAGGACGGGATACATTGTTGATGGTCAGAGAGGGAGGACAGGATACATTGTTAGAGGTCAGAGAGTGAGGACAGAATACATTATTGGTGGTCAGAGAGTGAGGACAGGATACATTGTTAGAGGTCAGAGAGTGAGTACAGAATACATTATTGGTGGTCAGAGAGTGAGGACAGGATACATTGTTGGTGGTCAGAGAGTGAGGACAGAATACGTTATTGGTGGTCAGAGAGTGAGGACAGGATACATTGTTGGTGGTCAGTGAGTGAGGACGAGATACATTGTTGGTGGTCAGAGAGTGAGGACAGGATACATTGTTAGAGGTCAGAGAGTGAGGACAGAATACATTATTGGTCAGAGAGTGAGGACAGGATACATTGTTAGAGGTCAGAGAGTGAGGACAGAATACATTATTGGTGGTCAGAGAGTGAGGACAGGATACATTGTTGGTGGTCAGAGAGTGAGGACGGGATACATTGTTGATGGTCAGAGAGTGAGGACGGGATACATTGTTGCTGGTCAGAGAGTGAGGACAGGATACATTGTTGGCGGTCAGAGAGTGAGGAAAGGATACGTTGTTGGTGGTCAGAGAGTGAGGACAGGATACATTGTTGGCAGTCAGAGAGTGAGGAAAGGATACGTTGTTGGTGGTCAGAGAGTGAGGACAGGATACATTGTCGGTGGTCAGAGAGTGAGGACAGGATACATTGTTGGTGGTCAGAGTGAGGACAGGATACATTGTTGGCGGTCAGAGAGTGAGGAAAGGATACGTTGTTGGTGGTCAGAGCATGAGGACAGGATACATTGTTGGTGGTCTCAGAGAGCGGACAGGATACATTGTTGGTGGTCAGAGAGTGAGGACAGAATACATTGTTGGTGGTTAGAGAGTGAGGACAGAATACATTGTTGGTGGTCAGAGAGTGAGGACTGAATACATTGTTGGTGGTCAGAGAGTGAGGACAGGATACATTGTTGGTGGTCAGTAAGTGAGGACAGGATACATTGTTGGTGGTCAGAGAGAGAGGACAGGATACATTGTTGGTGGTCAGAGCGTGAGGACAAGTACATTGTTGGCGGTCAGAGAGAGAGGACAGTATACATTGTTGGTGGTCAGAGTGAGGACAGGTACATTGTTGGTGGTCAGAGCGTGAGGACAGGTACATTGTTGGTGGTCAGAGCGTGAGGACAGGTACATTGTTGGCGGTCAGAGAGTGAGGACAGGATACATTGTTGGTGGTCAGAGAGTGAGGACAGTATACATTGTTGGTGGTCAGAGAGTGAGGACAGTATACATTGTTGGTGGTCAGAGAGTGAGGACAGTATACATTGTTGGTGGTCAGAGAGTGAGGACAGTATACATTGTTGGTGGTCAGAGAGTGGGGACAGGATACATTGTTGGTGGTCAGAGAGTGGGGACAGGATACATTGTTGGTGGTCAGAGAGTGAGGACAGGATACATTGTTGGTGGTCAGAGAGTAAGGACAGTATACATTGTTGGTGGTCAGAGAGTGAGGACAGGATACATTGTTGGTGGTTAGAGAGTGAGGACAGTATACATTGTTGGTGGTCAGAGAGTGAGGACAGTATACATTGTTGGTGGTCAGAGAGTAAGGACAGTATACATTGTTGGTGGTCAGAGAGTGAGGACAGGATACATTGTTGGTGGTCAGAGAGTGAGGACAGGATACATTGTTGGTGGTCAGAGAGTGAAGACAGGATATATTGTTGGTGGTCAGAGAGTGAAGACAGTATACTGTACATTGTTGGCTACAAAACTAAGAAGATGTTCCATGAGGGTGGTAGAGATCAATGCTATTCCCCCAATAAATGTTCCCACTACAGACTGCTGAGGGCCACACATCATATACCAAAGGGCCACAGGTTGGGCACCAGAGCCTTAGACTCACTATGACCTTCTTGGCAATCAGCACTTCAAAATGGCCAGTTGCCTCCATATAAGCAGCTTCCCATGAAACGCGTTGGTCAGGCCAGCAGGGGAAAAGCTCAGCTCACTAGTTTTGGGTTGAAATGGAGAAAGTAGCTTTATACTCCTTCATTCCCAAAATAAAAATATAATGAATAGAAGACGTAATTCGCAGCCATGCTGATGTAAAGCGCTCCTCGGCAGGCCGCCATCATTCTCCGTACGGCGGTGGCGGTGCGAATTGGGCGCAGTGTAAATCTTCGCCGGGCTTCTTGTCTGCTGTGTCTACGGCGACGCTCTGCCAATTTACGAGAAAGAATTTAAGACACGCAGAAGGGAGTCTTTCTCTTTCACGGAAGATAAATGAACGCCATTAGCCCCGTGCGTTCACTCGGGAGCCGTAAAGCCGACGCGTTCTCCCGCTGAACCCTCATTTAGACGTTTCGCCTCATCTCTCTGTAAGTGGCCCGCCGCTCTCGATGCATCTTAATCAACGATCGGAATTAACGAGCTGACACTTAATTAGCAGATGCGCGTGTGATGCGGAGGAGGGGGGATGGGTTCAACAAACCCGATCCGTACGTGTAACCCTTTCATTGCTGGACGCCGGCGCCAGTCTGCGCCCGCCACTCTCAGGAACGGAAGGGGTTACCACCGCGCTGAAGCATTTAATAGTTTCTATGGGAACACCAAGATGAAATAGAAGGAATGTCCTGTGGAGCGACCGCCAGTCACCGGAAAATAATGTCATTTATTACTGCGCTGAATCCCTCGTCTCTACGAATCGCACACCCAACTCAGGCCCCCGCGGACGGCCAACCCACCGACCAACCGACCGCAGCCAAATTATGGGCTCACAACCTCGCCAGTCTATAAGCCATCTGGTCCGCCCATGTGGGGGCTTTATATAAAGTTGTCACATAGGCCCCGCCCCTTTATCCTATTCCGTGACAAACATATTGGAAAGACTGACTGGTGTAAAAAAAATATATTCATATATCATAAATAATATATTATTAATTATTTAGCATTTATTATATAATTATTATGAAGCATTTTTAATAATATAATATATATATAAATAAAAATATATATATCATCACATAAAATACATCATAATATATATAGGTGCGGAAAATATATTTCTCTTATCTTTGTCTCGGTTGGAAATAAAATATAGAAGGACAGAACCTCCTCTATATGCAAAATAAATTGGAGGAAGTATTACATGAGAGAGCTAATTATGTAAGAAAGCCGAGGGAACAAAACTAGGAGAGAGAGAGAGAGAGCAGGACACACCCACATTCTATGATCTGCACACAGGACACACCCACATTCTATGATCTGCACACAGGACACACCCACGATCTATGACCTGCACACAGGACACACCCACAATCTATGATCTGCACACAGGACACCCCCACATTCTATGATCTGCACACAGGACACACCCACATTCTATGATCTGCACACAGGACACACCCACATTCTATGATCTGCACACAAGACACACCCACATTCTAGAATCTGCACAAAGGACACACCCACAATCTATGATCTGCACACAGGACACACCCACATTTCCAATATCTGCACACAGGACACACCCACATTCCCAATATCTGCACACAGGACACACCCACATTCCCAATATCTGCACACAGGACACACCCACATTCCCAATATCTGCACACAGGACACACCCACATTCCCAATATCTGCACACAGGACACACCCACATTCCCAATATCTGCACACAGGACACACCCACATTCCCAATATCTGCACACAGGACACACCCACATTCCCTGATCTGCACACAGGACACACCCACATTCCATGATCTGCACACAGGACACACCCACAATCTATGATCTGCACACAGGACACACCCACAATCTATGATCTGCACACAGGACACACCCAGTATCTATGATCTGCACACAGGACACACCCACAATCTATGATCTGCACACAGGACACACCCACAATCTATGATCTGCACACAGGACACACCCACATTCTATGATCTGCACACAGGACACACCCACAATCTATGATCTGCACACAGGACACACCCACAATCTATGATCTGCACACAGGACACACCCAGATTCTATGATCTGCACACAGGACACACCCACAATCTATGATCTGCACACAGGACACACCCACAATCTATGATCTGCACACAGGACACACCCACAATCTATGACCTGCACACAGGACACACCCACAATCTATGACCTGCACACAGGACACACCCACATTCCCAATATCTGCACACAGGACACACCCACAATCTATGATCTGCACACAGGACACACCCACATTCTATGATCTGCACACAGGACACACCCACAATCTATGATCTGCACACAGGACACACCCACAATCTATGATCTGCACACAGGACACACCCACAATCTATGATCTGCACACAGGACACACCCAGATTCTATGATCTGCACACAGGACACACCCACAACCTTTGATCTGCACACAGGACACACCCACAATATATGACCTGCACACAGGACACACCCACAATCTATGATCTGCACACAGGACACACCCACATTCTATGATCTGCACACAGGACACACCCACAATCTATGATCTGCACACAGGACACACCCACAATCTATGATCTGCACACAGGACACACCCACAATCTATAACCTGCACACAGGACACACCCACATTCTATGATCTGCACACAGGACACACCCACAATCTATGACCTGCACACAGGACACACCCACATTCTATGATCTGCACACAGGACACACCCACATTCTATGATCTGCACACAGGACACACCCACATTCTATGATCTGCACACAGGACACACCCACATTCTATGATCTGCACACAGGACACACCCACATTCTATGATCTGCACACAGGACACACCCACATTCTATGATCTGCACACAAGACACACCCACATTCTAGAATCTGCACACAGGACACACCGACATTCTATGATCTGCACACAGAACACACCCACAATCTATGATCTGCACACAGGACACACCCACATTCTATGATCTGCACACAGGACACACCCACATTTCCAATATCTGCACACAGGACACACCCACATTCTATGATCTGCACACAGGACACACCCACATTCTATGATCTGCACACAGGACACACCCACAATTTATGATCTGCACACAGGACACACCCACATTCTATGATCTGCACACAGGACACACCCACATTCTATGATCTGCACACAGGACACACCCACATTCTATGATCTGCACACAGGACACACCCACATTCTATGATCTGCACACAGGACACACCCACATTCTATGATCTGCACACAGGACACACCCACATTCTATGATCTGCACACAGGACACACCCACATTCTATGATCTGCACACAGGACACACCCACAATCTATGATCTGCACACAGGACACACCCACATTTCCAATATCTGCACACAGGACACACCCACATTTCCAATATCTGCACACAGGACACACCCACATTCCCAATATCTGCACACAGGATACACCCACATTCCCAATATCTGCACACAGGACACACCCACATTCCCAATATCTGCACACAGGACACACCCACATTCCCAATATCTGCACACAGGACACACCCACAATCTATGATCTGCACACAGGACACACCCACATTCTATGATCTGCACACAGGACACACCCACAATCTATGATCTGCACACAGGACACACCCACAATCTATGATCTGCACACAGGACACACCCACAATCTATGATCTGCACACAGGACACACCCAGATTCTATGATCTGCACACAGGACACACCCACAACCTTTGATCTGCACACAGGACACACCCACAATCTATGACCTGCACACAGGACACACCCACAATCTATGATCTGCACACAGGACACACCCACATTCTATGATCTGCACACAGGACACACCCACAATCTATGATCTGCACACAGGACACACCCACAATCTATAACCTGCACACAGGACACACCCACATTCTATGATCTGCACACAGGACACACCCACAATCTATGACCTGCACACAGGACACACCCACATTCTATGATCTGCACACAGGACACACCCACATTCTATGATCTGCACACAGGACACACCCACATTCTATGATCTGCACACAGGACACACCCACATTCTATGATCTGCACACAGGACACACCCACATTCTATGATCTGCACACAGGACACACCCACATTCTATGATCTGCACACAAGACACACCCACATTCTAGAATCTGCACACAGGACACACCGACATTCTATGATCTGCACACAGAACACACCCACAATCTATGATCTGCACACAGGACACACCCACATTCTATGATCTGCACACAGGACACACCCACATTTCCAATATCTGCACACAGGACACACCCACATTCTATGATCTGCACACAGGACACACCCACATTCTATGATCTGCACACAGGACACACCCACAATTTATGATCTGCACACAGGACACACCCACATTCTATGATCTGCACACAGGACACACCCACATTCTATGATCTGCACACAGGACACACCCACATTCTATGATCTGCACACAGGACACACCCACATTCTATGATCTGCACACAGGACACACCCACATTCTATGATCTGCACACAGGACACACCCACATTCTATGATCTGCACACAGGACACACCCACATTCTATGATCTGCACACAGGACACACCCACATGTCCACCTGATCATCCCCCACAGCCAATACCCTTTGTTTCACGTGACCCTCCCTTCTAGACTGTAAGCTCTATCGAGCAGGGCCCTCTGATCCCTCTGTATTGAATTGTATTGTGATTGTACTGTCTTCCCTGATGTTGTAAAGCGCTGCGCAAACTGTTGGCGCTATATAAATCCTGTATAATAATAATAATATGATCTGCACACAGGACACACCCACAATCTATGATCTGCACACAGGACACACCCACATTCTATGATCTGCACACAGGACACACCCACATTCTATGATCTGCACACAGGACACACCCACATTCTATGATCTGCACACAGGACACACCCACATTCTATGATCTGCACACAGGACACACCCACATTCTAGAATCTGCACACAGGACACACCGACATTCTATGATCTGCACACAGAACACACCCACAATCTATGATCTGCACACAGGACACACCCACATTCTATGATCTGCACACAGGACACACCCACATTTCCAATATCTGCACACAGGACACACCCACATTCTATGATCTGCACACAGGACACACCCACATTTCCAATATCTGCACACAGGACACACCCATATTCTATGATCTGCACACAGGACACACCCACATTCTATGATCTGCACACAGGACACACCCACATTCTATGATCTGCACACAGGACACACCCACATTCTATGATCTGCACACAGGACACACCCACATTCTATGATCTGCACACAAGACACACCCACATTCTATGATCTGCACACAGGACACACCCACATTCTATGATCTGCACACAGGACACACCCACATTCTATGATCTGCACACAGGACACACCCACATTCTATGATCTGCACACAGGACACACCCACATTCTATGATCTGCACACAGGACACACCCACATTCTATGATCTGCACACAGGACACACCCACATTCTATGATCTGCACACAGGACACACCCACATGTCCACCTGATCATCCCCCACAGCCAATACCCTTTGTTTCACGTGACCCTCCCTTCTAGACTGTAAGCTCTATCGAGCAGGGCCCTCTGATCCCTCTGTATTGAATTGTATTGTGATTGTACTGTCTTCCCTGATGTTGTAAAGCGCTGCGCAAACTGTTGGCGCTATATAAATCCTGTATAATAATAATAATATGATCTGCACACAGGACACACCCACAATCTATGATCTGCACACAGGACACACCCACATTCTATGATCTGCACACAGGACACACCCACATTCTATGATCTGCACACAGGACACACCCACATTCTATGATCTGCACACAGGACACACCCACATTCTATGATCTGCACACAGGACACACCCACATTCTAGAATCTGCACACAGGACACACCGACATTCTATGATCTGCACACAGAACACACCCACAATCTATGATCTGCACACAGGACACACCCACATTCTATGATCTGCACACAGGACACACCCACATTTCCAATATCTGCACACAGGACACACCCACATTCTATGATCTGCACACAGGACACACCCACATTTCCAATATCTGCACACAGGACACACCCATATTCTATGATCTGCACACAGGACACACCCACATTCTATGATCTGCACACAGGACACACCCACATTCTATGATCTGCACACAGGACACACCCACATTCTATGATCTGCACACAGGACACACCCACATTCTATGATCTGCACACAAGACACACCCACATTCTATGATCTGCACACAGGACACACCCACATTCTATGATCTGCACACAGGACACACCCACATTCTATGATCTGCACACAGGACACACCCACATTCTATGATCTGCACACAGGACACACCCACATTCTATGATCTGCACACAAGACACACCCACATTCTATGATCTGCACACAGGACACACCCACATTCTATGATCTGCACACAGGACACACCCACATTCTATGATCTGCACACAAGACACACCCACATTCTATGATCTGCACACAGGACACACCCACATTCTATGATCTGCATTCACTTTAGAGGTGACAACAGATAAAGTGCATCTATAAGGAAGAACACAAATGTAATGTATTGGAGTTTATCAGACCTTAGACTGCATTTTTCTTTCTTTTCACCTGGTGATCCCGCCAGGAACTTCCTGTCCTAGGGTGACAACACTCACTCATCATATCTATGGAACAGCAATGTTGTCACCCTAAGTCCGGACTCCATAACATGGGGAGGTGTTCTGTAGTCCTCAGAGATAGCTGGGAAAGCTGATAACATTACATTAGATTTCAGATCAGTGCATAGAAGGGCACTGGATTTCTGGCAGGATTTTTTTGTACTTGCAGAAAATAAAAAGGAATGCAAGCACCACATCTGAGGCAGTATATAGAAAAGAATATATTTGTTACATTGTTATGTCAGTACAAGCCCTGCCCTCCTCCGTATTGCTCCTCCAGGACCTCTTACCCCCTTGCATATGGACACGGCCTCCTTAGACATGGACTTCGGGTACGACACGTTGTGCTCCATAATAGACTGGAAAAGCTCGTCCTCATCTTCGCCATCAAACGGCGGCTGCGACAAAAGGAGAGGCGTGGTTACAGCGTTATCTGACAAGGGGCGCCGGGAGCGGCGATAATAACACCCCCGGCGGAGAGATCGATGGGACTCGGGGGGGGGGGGGGGGGGAGGGGTGAGGATATCTCTTTGTAGCAACGTTCTGCACAAGACTAATGCGTCATCGCAGTACAAAGCACCAGAACCTCCTCCTCGTCTCTACAGATCCCTACAATTCAAGGGACCTTCTTCTCCCCACTACATGGATCCCCCTCCCCTGCCTTCACAATCTGATCTCTGAAAGCAGACACCCCACAGAATAAAATGGTGCTAGTTCTAATGTCACACAATATTACCAACAAAAACTGCAATAAAAACAAACACTAAAGATAATTTCAGGGCACAAAAACACAATAAATTACCCATGGCAGTTCTCTCTAGCAGTCTCTGGTCACATGGCAGCTCTCTCTAGCAGTCTCTGGTCACATGGCAGCTCTGTCTAGCAGTCTCTGGTCACATGGCAGCTCTCTCTAGCAGTCTCTGGTCACATGGCAGCACTCTCTGGTCACATGGCAGCACTCTCTGGTCACATGGCAGCTCTCTCTGGTCACATGGCAGCTCTCTCTAGCAGTCTCTGGTCACATGGCAGCTCTGTCTAGCAGTCTCTGGTCACATGGCAGCTCTCTCTAGTAGTCTCTGGTCACATGGCAGCACTCTCTGGTCACATGGCAGCACTCTCTAGCAGTCTCTGGTCACATGGCAGCACTCTCTAGCAGTCTCTGGTAACCTGTGAGCTCTTTCTAGCAGTCTCTGGTCACATGGCAGCTCTCTCTAGTAGTCTCTGGTCACATGGCAGCACTCTCTGGTCACATGGCAGCACTCTCTGGTCACATGGCAGCTCTCTCTGGTCACATGGCAGCTCTCTCTAGTAGTCTCTGGTCACATGGCAGCACTCTCTGGTCACATGGCAGCTCTCTCTGGTCACATGGCAGCACTCTCTAGCAGTCTCTGGTAACCTGTGAGCTCTTTCTAGCAGTCTCTGGTCACATGGCAGCTCTCTCTAGTAGTCTCTGGTCACATGGCAGCACTCTCTGGTCACATGGCAGCACTCTCTGGTCACATGGCAGCTCTCTCTGGTCACATGGCAGCTCTCTCTAGTAGTCTCTGGTCACATGGCAGCACTCTCTGGTCACATGGCAGCACTCTCTAGCAGTCCCTGGTAGCCTGGCAGCACTCTCTAGCAGTCTCTGGTCACCTGGCAGCTCTCTCTAGCAGTCCCTGGTAGCCTGGCAGCTCCCTCTAGCAGTCCCTGGTAGCCTGGCAGCTCTCTCTAGCAGTCTCCTGTAACAAGCTAGCAGAGCTACATGGTAACGACTATTATCTCTGCAGGTTGAATACGGACGACCTCCACATACAGTCAGTTCTCAGCATATTTGGGGAACTCACCTGTCCGGCCAGCATCTCATAGAGCAAGACCCCGTAGGCCCACCAGTCCACAGACTTCCCATAGGGCTGGTAAGCGATGATCTGAGGAGAGAAGAGGTGACAGTGATGTGTGAGAGATTCTGTGTCATGGGAATATCATAGAAAGACAGGCCGGGGGACACACATCCTGGACACCACACAGCACAATGTGACTGACAGACATATGTGCTCCTTTCTGTCAATGGAAATATTACACAGGAAGTCATCTGTGTTCTGGAAATATCTTCCCCAGGAATCCACTTCACCTTCTGTTCTAAAACACTTTAACATACCCCAGCCTGGAATTCATGTGTTAGTGCTTATGGCAGGTGGTGACAGGGACACAGTGCAGGACGTGGTGACAGGGACACAGTGCAGGACGTCGCACAGGGACACAGTGCAGGACGTCGCACAGGGACACAGTGCAGGACGTGGTGACAGGGACACAGTGCAGGACGTCGCACAGGGACACAGTGCAGAACACCGCACAGGGACACAGTGCAGGACGTCGCACAGGGACACAGTGCAGGACGTGGTGACAGGGACACAGTGCAGGACGTCGCACAGGGACACAGTGCAGAACACCGCACAGGGACACAGTGCAGGACGTCGCACAGGGACACAGTGCAGGACGTCGTACAGGGATACAGTGCAGGACCCGTACAGGGACACAGTGCAGGACGTCGCACAGGGACACAGTGCAGAACACCGCACAGGGACACAGTGCAGAACACCGCACAGGGACACAGTGCAGGACGTCGCACAGGGACACAGTGCAGGACGTCGTACAGGGATACAGTGCAGGACCTGTACAGGGACACAGTGCAGGACGTCGCACAGGGACACAGTGCAGAACACCGCACAGGGACACAGTGCAGAACACCGCACAGGGACACAGTGCAGGACGTCGCACAGGGACACAGTGCAGGACGTCGCACAGGGACACAGTGCAGGACGTCGTACAGGGACACAGTGCAGGACACCGCACAGGGACACAGCGCAGGACACCGCACAGGGACACAGCGCAGGACACCGCACAGGGACACAGCGCAGGACACCGCACAGGGACACAGCGCAGGACACCGCACAGGGACACAGCGCAGGACACCGCACAGGGACACAGCGCAGGACACCGCACAGGGACACAGTGCAGGACGTCGCACAGGGACACAGTGCAGGACGTCGTACAGGGATACAGTGCAGGACCCGTACAGGGACACAGTGCAGGACGTCGCACAGGGACACAGTGCAGAACACCGCACAGGGACACAGTGCAGGACGTCGCACAGGGACACAGTGCAGGACGTCGTACAGGGATACAGTGCAGGACCTGTACAGGGACACAGTGCAGGACGTCGCACAGGGACACAGTGCAGAACACCGCACAGGGACACAGTGCAGAACACCGCACAGGGACACAGTGCAGGACGTCGCACAGGGACACAGTGCAGGACGTCGCACAGGGATACAGTGCAGGACCCGTACAGGGACACAGTGCAGGACGTCGCACAGGGACACAGTGCAGAACACCGCACAGGGACACAGTGCAGAACACCGCACAGGGACACAGTGCAGGACGTCGCACAGGGACACAGTGCAGGACGTCGCACAGGGACACAGTGCAGGACGTCGTACAGGGACACAGTGCAGGACACCGCACAGGGACACAGCGCAGGACACCGCACAGGGACACAGCGCAGGACACCGCACAGGGACACAGCGCAGGACACCGCACAGGGACACAGCGCAGGACACCGCACAGGGACACAGCGCAGGACACCGCACAGGGACACAGCGCAGGACACCGCACAGGGACACAGCGCAGGACACCGCACAGGGACACAGCGCAGGACACCGCACAGGGACACAGTGCAGGACACCGCACAGGGACACAGCGCAGGACACCGCACAGGGACAGCGCAGGACACCTTACAGGGACACAGTGCAGGACACCTTACAGGGACACAGTGCAGGACACCGCACAGGGACACAGCGCAGGACACCGCACAGGGACACAGCGCAGGACACCGCGCAGGACACCGCACAGGGACACAGCGCAGGACACCGCACAGGGACACAGCGCAGGACACCGCACAGGGACACAGCGCAGGACACCGCACAGGGACACAGCGCAGGACACCGCACAGGGACACAGCGCAGGACACCGCACAGGGACACAGCGCAGGACACCGCACAGGGACACAGCGCAGGACACCGCACAGGGACACAGTGCAGGACACCGCACAGGGACACAGCGCAGGACGCCGTACAGGGACACAGCGCAGAACACCGCACAGGGACACAGCGCAGGACACCGCACAGGGACACACCACAGGACACAGTACAGGGAGACAGTAAAGGACACCGCACAGGGACACAGTGCAGGACACCGCACAGGGACACAGTGCAGGACACCGCACAGGGACACAGTGCAGGACACCGCACAGGGACACAGTGCAGGACACCGCACAGGGACACAGCGCAGGACACCGCACAGGGACACAGCGCAGGACACCGCACAGGGACACAGCGCAGGACACCGCACAGGGACACAGCGCAGGACACCGCACAGGGACACAGCGCAGGACACCGCACAGGGACAGCGCAGGACACCTTACAGGGACACAGTGCAGGACACCTTACAGGGACACAGCGCAGGACGCCGCACAGGGACACAGCGCAGGACGCCGTACAGGGACACAGCGCAGAACACCGCACAGGGACACAGCGCAGGACACCGCACAGAGACACACCACAGGACACCGCACAGGGACACAGCGCAGGACACCGCACAGGGACACAGCGCAGGACACCGCACAGGGACACAGCGCAGGACACCGCACAGGGACACAGCGCAGGACACCGCACAGGGACACAGCGCAGAACACCGCACAGGGACACAGCGCAGGACACCGCACAGGGACACAGCGCAGGACACCGCACAGGGACACACCACAGGACACAGTACAGGGAGACAGTAAAGGACACCGCACAGGGACACAGTGCAGGACACCTTACAGGGACACAGCGCAGGACACCGCACAGGGACACAGCGCAGGACACCGCACAGGGACAGCGCAGGACACCTTACAGGGACACAGTGCAGGACACCTTACAGGGACACAGTGCAGGACACCGCACAGGGACACAGCGCAGGACGCCGTACAGGGACACAGCGCAGGACACCGCACAGGGACACAGCGCAGGACACCGCACAGGGACACAGCGCAGGACACCGCACAGGGACACAGCGCAGGACACCGCACAGGGACAGCGCAGGACACCTTACAGGGACACAGTGCAGGACACCTTACAGGGACACAGTGCAGGACGCCGTACAGGGACACAGCGCAGGACGCCGTACAGGGACACAGCGCAGGACACCGCACAGGGACACACCACAGGACACAGTACAGGGAGACAGTAAAGGACACCGCACAGGGACACAGTGCAGGACACCGCACAGGGACACAGTGCAGGACACCGCACAGGGACACAGTGCAGGACACCGCACAGGGACACAGTGCAGGACACCGCACAGGGACACAGTGCAGGACACAATCTAGGGACACCGTACAGAAGACGGTACGATTCAGGGTCCAGGGACACAGTGCAGGACGTCGTACAGGGACACAGTGCAGAACACCGCACAGGGACACAGTGCAGGATGTCGTACAGGGACACAGTGCAGGACGCCGTACAGGGACACAGTGCAGGACACCGCACAGGGACACAGTGCAGGACACCGCACAGGGACACAGCGCAGGACACCGCACAGGGACACCGCACAGCACAGGGACACCGCACAGCACAGGGACACAGCGCAGGACACCGCACAGGGACACAGCGCAGGACACCGCACAGGGACACAGCGCAGGACACCGCACAGGGACACAGCGCAGGACACCGCACAGGGACACAGCGCAGGACAACGCACAGGGACACAGCGCAGGACACAGCACAGGACACCGCACAGGGACACAGCGCAGGACACCGCACAGGGACACAGCGCAGGACACCGCACAGGGACACAGCGCAGGACACCGCACAGGGACACAGCGCACAGGGACACGGCGCAGGACACCGCACAGGGACACAGCGCAGGACACCGCACAGGGACACCGCACAGGGACACAGCGCAGGACACCGCACAGGGACACAGCGCAGGACACTGCACAGGGACACAGCGCACAGGGACACGGCGCAGGACACCGCACAGGGACACAGCGCAGGACACCGCACAGGGACACAGCGCAGGACACTGCACAGGGACACAGCGCAGGACACCGCACAGGGACACAGCGCAGGACACCGCACAGGGACACAGCGCAGGACACTGCACAGGGACACAGCGCACAGGGACACAGAGCAGGACACCGCACAGGACGCCGCACAGGGACACAGCGCAGGACGCCGCACAGGACGCCGCACAGGGACACAGCGCAGGACGCCGCACAGGGACACAGCGCAGGACACCGCACAGGGACACCGCACAGCACAGGGACACCGCACAGCACAGGGACACCGCACAGCACAGGGACACAGCGCAGGACACCGCACAGGGACACAGCGCAGGACACCGCACAGGGACACAGCGCAGGACACCGCACAGGGACACAGCGCAGGACACCGCACAGGGACACAGCGCAGGACACCGCACAGGGACACAGCGCAGGACAACGCACAGGGACACAGCGCAGGACACAGCACAGGGACACAGCGCAGGACACCGCACAGGGACACAGCGCAGGACACCGCACAGGGACACAGCGCAGGACACCGCACAGGGACACAGCGCACAGGGACACAGCGCAGGACACCGCACAGGGACACAGCGCACAGGGACACGGCGCAGGACACCGCACAGGGACACAGCGCAGGACACCGCACAGGGACACAGCGCAGGACACTGCACAGGGACACAGCGCAGGACACCGCACAGGGACACAGCGCAGGACACCGCACAGGGACACAGCGCAGGACACCGCACAGGGACACAGCGCACAGGGACACAGTGCAGGACACCGCACAGGACGCCGCACAGGGACACAGCGCAGGACGCCGCACAGGGACACAGCGCAGGACGCCGTACAGGGACACAGCGCAGGACGCCGTACAGGGACACAGCGCAGGACGCCGTACAGGGACACAGCGCAGAACACAGCACAGGGACACAGCACAGGACACAGTACAGGGACACAGCGCAGGACACAGTACAGGGACACAGTGCAGGACACCGCACAGGGACACAATCTAGGGACACAGTACAGAAGACGGTATGATTTAGGGTCCAGGGACACAGTGCAGGACGTCGTACAGGGACACAGTGCAGGACGTCGTACAGGGACACAGTGCAGAACACCGCACAGGGACATAGTGCAGGACGTCGTACAGGGACACAGCGCAGGACACCGCACAGGGACACAGCGCAGGACACCGCACAGGACACCGCACAGGGACACAGCGCAGGACACCGCACAGGGACACAGCGCAGGACACCGCACAGGGACACAGCGCAGGACACCGCACAGGGACACAGCGCAGGACACCGCACAGGGACACAGCGCAGGACACCTTACAGGGACACAGCGCAGAACACCTTACAGGGACACAGTGCAGGACGCCGCACAGGGACACAGCGCAGGACGCCGCACAGGGACACAGCGCAGGACGCCGCACAGGGACACAGGGCAGGACGCCGTACAGGGACACAGCGTAGGACGCCGTACAGGGACACAGCGTAGGACGCCGTACAGGGACACAGCGCAGAACACAGTACAGGACACCGCACAGGGACACAGCGCAGGACACCGCACAGGGACACAGCGCAGGACACCGCACAGGGACACAGCGCAGGACACCGCACAGGGACACAGCGCAGGACACAGTACAGGGACACAGCGCAGGACACCGCACAGGGACACAGTGCAGGACACCGCACAGGGACACAGTGCAGGACACCGCACAGGGACACAGTGCAGAACACCGCACAGGGACACAGTGCAGGACACCACACAGGGACACATTCTAGGGACACAGTACAGAAGACGGTACGATTTAGGGTCCAGGGACACAGTGCAGGACACCGCACAGGGACACAGTGCAGGACACAGTGCAGGACACCGTACAGGGACACAATCTAGGGACACAGTACAGAAGACGGTACCATTTAGGGTTCAGGGACACGGGCTGAAACTCAAAGGCAACCCTGATGATGCTCAGGCTCAATGAAGTTCAGCAGAGTTGTGAGTTGATGGCCATATAGGTCACCCACCCGCCGTCCACCTAAATCTAAAAAGCGTGATGGAGCAGATGAAAGGCGCCCCCCCCCCCCCCTCACCCCGCAGGGGGTAATGCAAACCTTCCGCGTCTTCCTCTCTGGCTAAACAGACATTTTTTTTATCTAGGAGGGATTCTCAGGTGGGAGATATTTACTCCTCCCCATTACACAACCAACAGCTCACACAAGTAGACCTGCTGACTATTATAAAGAGAACCTGTCACAGGTGAGGCCTCCTAATGAGGTGCTAGTCCTGGAGCCCCGCTCACCTCTGCAGAAGCAGTGGCATGTCCGGAGCCCCGCTCACCTCTGCAGAAGCAGCGGCATGTCCGCCGTGGTGCAGGCTATAATACATAAGACAGGTTCTCTTTACAATACTTAGAATCTGATCCTGTGTCGGAGGCCGAGCCGGTTCGTTCCTCACCTGTAACACTGGCCTCACACCTGTACAGGTTCATGTAAACGTTCATCTGATGGCCTCTTCATGGGCCTCCAATTTTCAAGGACTTGCTGTTTGAGCCCCATGGTAACGTCTCATAATGTCCAAAACCAACCAAATGTTCTACTTCTGGATTCACTTTGACAAGTGCGTGAAAGACTAGGATTTTATGGCCAGCTGCCATCTCAATGGTTAGAAATTCCCATCAGTTCCCATCAGAATCTACACTAATTTTCCACCCTCGCTCTTGTAGAAACGGATTGTTGAATTGTCCCCTTTAGACACCTGTCTATATAAAGGTTCCAAAGTTAACAGTGCATGTCGGAGCACAAACCAAGCCATGAAGTCCCAGGAATTGTCTGTAGACCTCGGAGACAGGATTGTATGGAGGCACAGATCGGGGGGGGGGGGGGGGGGAAGGGTACAGAAAAATTTCTGCAGCATTGAAGGTCCCAATGAGCACAGTGGCCTCCATCATCCATGAATGGAAGAAGTTTGGAACCACCAGGACCCTTCCTAGAGCGGACCACCCGGCCAAACTGAGCGATCGGGGGGGGGGGGGGGGCCTTAGTCAGGGAGGTGACCAAGAACCCGATGGTCACTCTGACGAAGCTCCAGCATTTCTCTGTAGAGAGAGGAGAACCTCCCAGAAGAACAACCATCTCTGCAGCACTCCACCAATCAGGCCTGTATGGGGGAGGGGCCAGACGGAAGCCACTCCTCAATAAAAGTGTCAGAGGAATTATCAACTCAGCCGCATTCCTGCGCGGCGGAATGGCGCTTTGGCGCATGCATGCTAGTGCACCAATCGGAGCTCTGGCGGGCCTATAGAAAGTGGCCCAGGTACTCTGACAGCTTGCTGGTTTGTTGTCAGCTTCCTGTCTGTACCTGATTTCCTGTTACCTGCATCTGAACTACTGTTGTGACCCGGATCGGATTGACTACTCTGCTCTTCTCCTGGACCTTTGCCTTACGGATCTTCCCTGCTACCTGTGTTTGACCCCCGGCCTGTGACTCGGATCTGCCTCTTGTCTCCAGCCCTTGACCTGCTGCTCGTACTTCCTGGACTTGTTACTTGTCTCCTGTGCTAGACCCCCAGCCTGCATCTTCAATACGGCACCCGGACTCAGTCTCCTGCCTACTGGCTCTGACCCCTGTTGTGCTCCGGACTTGTGTCTTCAGCTAGGATCCTGTCAGGTGTTAGACCCCCAGCCTGCATCTTCAATACGGCACCCGGACTCAGTCTCCTGCCTACTGGCTCTGACCCCTGTTGTGCTCCGGACTTGTGTCTTCAGCTAGGATCCTGTCAGGTGTTAGACCCCCAGCCTGCATCTTCAATACTGCACCCGGACTCAGTCTCCTGCCTACTGGCTCTGACCCCTGTTGTGCTCCGGACTTGTGTCTTCAGCTAGGATCCTGCAAAGAGCCGCACCTGTCAGGTGTTAGACCCCCAGCCTGCATCTTCAATACGGCACCCGGACTCAGTCTCCTGCCTACTGGCTCTGACCCCTGTTGTGCTCCGGACTTGTGTCTTCAGCTAGGATCCTGCAAAGAGCCGCACCTGTCAGGTGTTAGACCCCCAGCCTGCATCTTCAATACGGCACCCGGACTCAGTCTCCTGCCTACTGGCTCTGACCCCTGTTGTGCTCCGGACTTGTGTCTTCAGCTAGGATCCTGCAAAGAGCCGCACCTGTCAGGTGTTAGACCCCCAGCCTGCATCTTCAATACGGCACCCGGACTCAGTCTCCTGCCTACTGGCTCTGACCCCTGTTGTGCTCCGGACTTGTGTCTTCAGCTAGGATCCTCTCAGGTGTTAGACCCCCAGCCTGCATCTTCAATACTGCACCCGGACTCAGTCTCCTGCCTACTGGCTCTGACCCCTGTTGTGCTCCGGACTTGTGTCTTCAGCTAGGATCCTGTCAGGTGTTAGACCCCCAGCCTGCATCTTCAATACTGCACCCGGACTCAGTCTCCTGCCTACTGGCTCTGACCCCTGTTGTGCTCCGGACTTGTGTCTTCAGCTAGGATCCTGCAAAGAGCCGCACCTGTCAGGTGTTAGACCCCCAGCCTGCATCTTCAATACTGCACCCGGACTCAGTCTCCTGCCTACTGGCTCTGACCCCTGTTGTGCTCCGGACTTGTGTCTTCAGCTAGGATCCTGCAAAGAGCCGCACCTGTCAGGTGTTAGACCCCCAGCCTGCATCTTCAATACTGCACCCGGACTCAGTCTCCTGCCTACTGGCTCTGACCCCTGTTGTGCTCTGGACTTGTGTCTTCAGCTAGGATCCTGCAAAGAGCCGCACCTGTCAGGTGTTAGACCCCCAGCCTGCATCTTCAATACGGCACCCGGACTCAGACTCCTGCCTACTGGCTCTGACCCCTGTTGTGCTCCGGACTTGTGTCTTCAGCTAGGATCCTGCAAAGAGCCGCACCTGTCAGGTGTTAGACCCCCAGCCTGCATCTTCAATACTGCACCCGGACTCAGTCTCCTGCCTACTGGCTCTGACCCCTGTTGTGCTCCGGACTTGTGTCTTCAGCTAGGATCCTGCAAAGAGCCGCACCTGTCAGGTGTTAGACCCCCAGCCTGCATCTTCAATACTGCACCCGGACTCAGACTCCTGCCTACTGGCTCTGACCCCTGTTGTGCTCCGGACTTGTGTCTTCAGCTAGGATCCTGCAAAGAGCCACACCTGTCAGGTGTTAGACCCCCAGCCTGCATCTTCAATACGGCACCCGGACTCAGACTCCTGCCTACTGGCTCTGACCCCTGTTGTGCTCCGGACTTGTGTCTTCAGCTAGGATCCTGCAAAGAGCCGCACCTGTCAGGTGTTAGACCCCCAGCCTGCATCTTCAATACTGCACCCGGACTCAGACTCCTGCCTACTGGCTCTGACCCCTGTTGTGCTCCGGACTTGTGTCTTCAGCTAGGATCCTGCAAAGAGCCGCACCTGTCAGGTGTTAGACCCCCAGCCTGCATCTTCAATACTGCACCCGGACTCAGTCTCCTGCCTACTGGCTCTGACCCCTGTTGTGCTCCGGACTTGTGTCTTCAGCTAGGATCCTGCAAAGAGCCGCACCTGTCAGGTGTTAGACCCCCAGCCTGCATCTTCAATACTGCACCCGGACTCAGACTCCTGCCTACTGGCTCTGACCCCTGTTGTGCTCCGGACTTGTGTCTTCAGCTAGGATCCTGCAAAGAGCCGCACCTGTCAGGTGTTAGACCCCCAGCCTGCATCTTCAATACTGCACCCGGACTCAGTCTCCTGCCTACTGGCTCTGACCCCTGTTGTGCTCCGGACTTGTGTCTTCAGCTAGGATCCTGCAAAGAGCCGCACCTGTCAGGTGTTAGACCCCCAGCCTGCATCTTCAATACTGCACCCGGACTCAGTCTCCTGCCTACTGGCTCTGACCCCTGTTGTGCTCCGGACTTGTGTCTTCAGCTAGGATCCTGCAAAGAGCCGCACCTGTCAGGTGTTAGACCCCCAGCCTGCATCTTCAATACTGCACCCGGACTCAGACTCCTGCCTACTGGCTCTGACCCCTGTTGTGCTCCGGACTTGTGTCTTCAGCTAGGATCCTGTCAGGTGTTAGACCCTCAGCCTGCTCTTGGTGGCTTTCCTTCTGCCTACACTCAGCTGTCCAGCTCTACCGGATCATCTAGCAAGACCTACCCTTCCTGCTGGTAGCCAGTGCCTCTTCGCGCCATCCTCTCCCTGTCTCACCTCCAGGGGGGTCGGAGTGCGCCAAGTCGCAAGGGTGAACCGCTCTCGGCATCTCGGCCTTGGTGAGTACACACCTGACAAAAAGGCACATGACAGCCACCTGGAGTTTGCCAAAAGGCACCTGAAGGACTCTCAGACCATGAGAAACAAAATTCTCTGGACTTATGAAACAAAGATGGAACTCTGGCCTGAATGGCAATCATCATGTCTGGAGGAAACCAGGCACCGCTCATCACCTGGCCAATACCATCCCTACAGTGAAGCATGGTGGTGGCAGCATCATGCTGTGGGGATGTTTTTCAGCGGCAGGAACTAAGAGACTAGTCAGGATTGAGGGAAAGATGAATGTAGCAATGTACAGAGACATCCTTTATGAAAACCTCCTCCAGGGCGCTCTGGACCTCAGACTGGACAACGACCCTAAGCACACAGCCAAGATAACAAAGGAGTGGCTACGGGACAACTCTGTGAACGTCCTTAAGTGGCCCAGCTAGAGCACCGATTCAAACCCTGTAACGGAACGTCCCACACTCCGCTTGAGTGCTTCCGTCATATACCGATTCCTTCCAGTCTGAATATAGAGATCAGATATTCCAACCTCTGACAACCACAACCAAGACAATACTCGTTTGGCTGCTCACCGTGAACTGAGGCTGACAATACAAACTGTAACCACAAACCATGAGCTAGTTATCTAATCCTTTCCCCAGACGAGGTGACTCCGAGATACTCACAACTTCCAATACACACAAGTATAAACACATCCCCCAATGGTTTTCAGGACCATAGGTGACCATAGGTGACACAGCGGATCCAGGACCAGAGGTGACACAGCGGATTCAGGACCATAGGTGACACAGCGGATCCAGGGTCATAGGTGACACAGCGGATCCAGGACCATAGGTGACATAGGTGACCATAGGTGACACAGCGGATTCAGGACCATAGGTGACACAGCGGATTCAGGACCATAGGTGACATAGGTGACCATAGGTGACACAGCGGATTCAGGACCATAGGTGACATAGGTGACCATAGGTGACACAGCGGATTCAGGACCATAGGTGACACAGCGGATCCAGGACCATAGGTGACACAGCGGATCCAGGACCAGAGGTGACACAGCGGATCCAGGACCATAGGTGACACAGCGGATCCAGGACCAGAGGTGACACAGCGGATTCAGGACCATAGGTGACACAGCGGATTCAGGACCATAGGTGACACAGAGGATTCAGGACCATAGGTGACACAGCGGATTCAGGACCATAGGTGACACAGCGGATCCAGGACCAGAGGTGACACAGCGGATCCAGGACCAGAGGTGACACAGCGGATCCAGGACCATAGGTGACATAGGTGACCATAGGTGACACAGAGGATTCAGGACCATAGGTGACACAGCGGATTCAGGACCATAGGTGACCATAGGTGACACAGCGGATTCAGGACCATAGGTGACATAGGTGACCATAGGTGACACAGCGGATTCAGGACCATAGGTGACACAGCGGATTCAGGACCATAGGTGACATAGGTGACCATAGGTGACACAGAGGATTCAGGACCATAGGTGACACAGTGGATCCAGGACCATAGGTGACACAGTGGATTCAGGACCATAGGTGTAACAGCGGATTCAGGACCATAGGTGACACAGAGGATTCAGGACCATAGGTGACACAGCGGATTCAGGACCATAGGTGACACAGCGGATTCAGGACCATAGGTGACACAGCGGATTCAGGACCATGGGTGACATAGGTGACCATAGGTGACACCGCGGATTCAGGACCAGAGGTGACACAGCGGATCCAGGACCATAGGTGACACAGCGGATTCAGGACCAGAGGTGACACAGCGGATTCAGGACCATAGGTGACACAGCGGATTCAGGACCATAGGTGACACAGCGGATTCAGGACCAGAGGTGACACAGCGGATCCAGGACCAGAGGTGACACAGCGGATCCAGGACCATAGGTGACACAGCGGATTCAGGACCATAGGTGACACAGCGGATCCAGGACCAGAGGTGACACAGCGGATCCAGGACCAGAGGTGACACAGCGGATCCAGGACCATAGGTGACACAGCGGATTCAGGACCATAGGTGACACAGCGGATTCAGGACCATAGGTGACACAGCGGATTCAGGACCATAGGTGACACAGCGGATTCAGGACCATAGGTGACATATGTGACCATAGGTGACACAGAGGATTCAGGACCATAGGTGACACAGCGGATCCAGGACCATAGGTGACACAGTGGATTCAGGACCAGAGGTGACACAGCGGATTCAGGACCAGAGGTGACACAGCGGATTCGGGACCATAGGTGACACAGCGGATTCAGGACCAGAGGTGACACAGCGGATCCAGGACCATAGGTGATACAGCGGATTCAGGACCATAGGTGACACAGCGGATTCAGGACCATAGGTGACACAGCGGATTCAGGACCATAGGTGACATAGGTGACCATAGGTGACACAGCGGATTCAGGACCATAGGTGACATAGGTGACCATAGGTGACACAGCGGATTCAGGACCATAGGTGACACAGCGGATCCAGGACCATAGGTGACACAGCGGATCCAGGACCAGAGGTGACACAGCGGATCCAGGACCATAGGTGACACAGCGGATCCAGGACCAGAGGTGACACAGCGGATCCAGGACCAGAGGTGACACAGCGGATCCAGGACCATAGGTGACACAGCGGATTCAGGACCATAGGTGACACAGCGGATTCAGGACCATAGGTGACACAGAGGATTCAGGACCATAGGTGACACAGCGGATTCAGGACCATAGGTGACACAGCGGATCCAGGACCAGAGGTGACACAGCGGATCCAGGACCAGAGGTGACACAGCGGATCCAGGACCATAGGTGACATAGGTGACCATAGGTGACACAGAGGATTCAGGACCATAGGTGACACAGCGGATTCAGGACCATAGGTGACCATAGGTGACACAGCGGATTCAGGACCATAGGTGACACAGCGGATTCAGGACCATAGGTGACATAGGTGACCATAGGTGACACAGCGGATTCAGGACCATAGGTGACACAGCGGATTCAGGACCATAGGTGACATAGGTGACCATAGGTGACACAGAGGATTCAGGACCATAGGTGACACAGTGGATCCAGGACCATAGGTGACACAGTGGATTCAGGACCATAGGTGACACAGTGGATTCAGGACCATAGGTGTAACAGCGGATTCAGGACCATAGGTGACACAGAGGATTCAGGACCATAGGTGACACAGCGGATTCAGGACCATAGGTGACACAGCGGATTCAGGACCATAGGTGACACAGCGGATTCAGGACCATGGGTGACATAGGTGACCATAGGTGACACCGCGGATTCAGGACCAGAGGTGACACAGCGGATCCAGGACCATAGGTGACACAGCGGATTCAGGACCAGAGGTGACACAGCGGATTCAGGATCATAGGTGACACAGCGGATTCAGGACCATAGGTGACACAGCGGATTCAGGACCATAGGTGACACAGCGGATTCAGGACCATAGGTGACACAGCGGATTCAGGATCATAGGTGACACAGCGGATTCAGGACCATAGGTGACATAGGTGACCATAGGTGACACAGAGGATTCAGGACCATAGGTGACACAGCGGATTCAGGACCATAGGTGACACAGCGGATCCAGGACCAGAGGTGACACAGCGGATCCAGGACCATAGGTGACACAGCGGATCCAGGACCATAGGTGACACAGCGGATTCAGGACCATAGGTGACACAGCGGATCCAGGACCAGAGGTGACACAGCGGATCTAGGACCATAGGTGACACAGCGGATCCAGGACCATAGGTGACACAGCGGATTCAGGACCATAGGTGACACAGCGGATTCAGGACCATAGGTGACACAGAGGATTTAGGACCATAGGTGACACAGCGGATTCAGGACCATAGGTGACACAGCGGATTCAGGACCATAGGTGACACAGCGGATTCAGGACCATAGGTGACACAGCGGATTCAGGACCATAGGTGACACAGCGGATTCAGGACCATAGGTGACACAGCGGATTCAGGACCATAGGTGACACAGCGGATTCAGGACCATAGGTGACACAGCGGATTCAGGACCAGAGGGGACACAGCGGATCCAGGACCAGAGGGGACACAGCGGATTCAGGACCATAGGTGACACAGCGGATTCAGGACCATAGGCGACACAGCGGATTCAGGACCATAGGTGACACAGCGGATTCAGGACCATAGGTGACACAGCGGATTCAGGACCAGAGGGGACACAGCGGATCCAGGACCAGAGGGGACACAGCGGATTCAGGACCATAGGTGACACAGCGGATTCAGGACCATAGGTGACACAGCGGATTCAGGACCATAGGCGACACAGCGGATTCAGGACCATAGGTGACACAGCAGATCCAGGACCAGAGGTGACACAGCGGATTCAGGACCATAGGTGACACAGCGGATTCAGGACCAGAGGTGACACAGCGGATTCAGGACCATAGGCGACACAGCGGATTCAGGACCATAGGTGACACAGCAGATCCAGGACCAGAGGTGACACAGCGGATTCAGGACCATAGGTGACACAGCAGATCCAGGACCAGAGGTGACACAGCGGATTCAGGACCATGGGTGACATAGGTGACCATAGGTGACACCGCGGATTCAGGACCATGGGTGACATAGGTGACCATAGGTGACACCGCGGATTCAGGACCAGAGGTGACACAGCGGATCCAGGACCATAGGTGACACAGCGGATTCAGGACCAGAGGTGACACAGCGGATTCAGGACCATAGGTGACACAGCGGATTCAGGACCATAGGTGACACAGCGGATTCAGGACCATAGGTGACACAGCGGATTCAGGACCATAGGTGACACAGCGGATTCAGGATCATAGGTGACACAGCGGATTCAGGACCATAGGTGACATAGGTGACCATAGGTGACACAGAGGATTCAGGACCATAGGTGACACAGCGGATTCAGGACCATAGGTGACACAGCGGATCCAGGACCATAGGTGACACAGCGGATTCAGGACCATAGGTGACACAGCGGATCCAGGACCAGAGGTGACACAGCGTATCCAGGACCATAGGTGACACAGCGGATCCAGGACCATAGGTGACACAGCGGATTCAGGACCATAGGTGACACAGCGGATCCAGGACCAGAGGTGACACAGCGGATCTAGGACCATAGGTGACACAGCGGATCCAGGACCATAGGTGACACAGCGGATTCAGGACCATAGGTGACACAGCGGATTCAGGACCATAGGTGACACAGAGGATTTAGGACCATAGGTGACACAGCGGATTCAGGACCATAGGTGACACAGCGGATTCAGGACCATAGGTGACACAGCGGATTCAGGACCATAGGTGACACAGCGGATTCAGGACCATAGGTGACACAGCGGATTCAGGACCATAGGTGACACAGCGGATTCAGGACCATAGGTGACACAGCGGATTCAGGACCATAGGTGACACAGCGGATTCAGGACCAGAGGGGACACAGCGGATCCAGGACCAGAGGGGACACAGCGGATTCAGGACCATAGGTGACACAGCGGATTCAGGACCATAGGCGACACAGCGGATTCAGGACCATAGGTGACACAGCGGATTCAGGACCATAGGTGACACAGCGGATTCAGGACCAGAGGGGACACAGCGGATCCAGGACCAGAGGGGACACAGCGGATTCAGGACCATAGGTGACACAGCGGATTCAGGACCATAGGTGACACAGCGGATTCAGGACCATAGGCGACACAGCGGATTCAGGACCATAGGTGACACAGCAGATCCAGGACCAGAGGTGACACAGCGGATTCAGGACCATAGGTGACACAGCGGATTCAGGACCATAGGTGACACAGCAGATCCAGGACCAGAGGTGACACAGCGGATTCAGGACCATAGGTGACACAGCGGATTCAGGACCATAGGTGACACAGCAGATCCAGGACCAGAGGGGACACAGCGGATTCAGGACCATAGGTGACACAGCGGATTCAGGACCATAGGTGACACAGCGGATTCAGGACCATAGGTGACACAGCAGATCCAGGACCAGAGGTGACACAGCGGATTCAGGACCATAGGTGACACAGCGGATTCAGGACCATAGGTGACACAGCAGATCCAGGACCAGAGGTGACACAGCGGATTCAGGACCATAGGTGACACAGCGGATTCAGGACCATAGGTGACACAGCAGATCCAGGACCAGAGGTGACACAGCAGATCCAGGACCAGAGGTGACACAGCGGATTCAGGACCATAGGTGACACAGCGGATTCAGGACCATAGGTGACACAGCAGATCCAGGACCAGAGGTGACACAGAGGATTCAGGACCATAGGTGACACAGCGGATTCAGGACCATAGGTGACACAGCGGATTCAGGACCATAGGTGACACAGCGGATTCAGGACCATAGGTGACACAGCGGATTCAGGACCATAGGTGACACAGCAGATCCAGGACCAGAGGTGACACAGCGGATTCAGGACCATAGGTGACACAGCAGATCCAGGACCAGAGGTGACACAGCGGATTCAGGACCATAGGTGACACAGCGGATTCAGGACCATAGGTGACACAGTGGATCCTGGACCACACGTTCCATGAGGCATTGCAAAACTCTGACATTCACAAACTGGAGGGCCACAGTTTGGAGACCCCTGATTATGGAGGCAAAGGACCCGGTCCCATAAGTGTTAAATCGACCGGCAAGCCCAAGAACAGTCTTGACACTTTAACCCCGGTACATCGGACTCAAATAGCAGTGAGTGGAACAAATGACATTATGTTTTACTGGGGGCCACACCTGCCCTGTTCTAGACAATGAGGACCACACTGGGTGCTATAGTAATAACTACGACTAGGTAAACGTATTCTAGAGACAGGGGGAGAACACATTCCTTGTGGACATCACATACAGGGCTTCTGTTAGAAACCATGGGGCCCCATACAACCAATCTGACAGGGCTACCCCCCAAAAAATAATAATACACAGTTTACTATGCTTCAGGTATGAATGAACACAGTGAGTGATTGGTACCAATCACTCATTGTGTTCATTCAGTAAAGGAAGGGGCTGGTACATGTGAAATTTACCAGACCCTTCCCCCATTCTCTATCCTGAAGGAACCTATTGTGTGCCTGCAGCTGCAGGTGGGGAGGGAAGCCTGGCATCACTGTGGGAGCACACTGCAAGTATGGTGCACAGGGAGGGTGATGGGTGCAGCGGGGGGGGGGTCAATTGCTGGAACTGATCCCCTGTATGGCGCTCTCTCTGCAGCAGCTGAAAGCTAGCGGGAGGGAGAGGAGAAGAAGCCAGCTTTCAGCTGCTGCAGAGAGAGCGCAATACAGGGGATCAGTTCTGTAATTGCCCCCTTGCCATGCTGATTACCCTCCCTGCCCACATCTGATTCACCCAGCTGCCTGCGCCCCGTACAGGACTGGTGGTACCCCCTTATCCATGGCCCTGATCATATGTGGGAAGTGGAGGGTCTATCACCAGAATAACCGCCGGGGCCTCATTTCATTGAATCCATCAAAGACCAAAAAGAAGGAGCAAAAGGGCCCAAAGAACCCCAGGTGTCTGGAGTGACCCAAATTACATAGAGAAGGCCAAGGTCAATATACCCCCCCCCCATAACCAGACAGACTTCAAACACATGGCATTTCATAATATACAACCCCGCTGGGGAGTCACGTGACTCTCTATGACTTCCAGAAAGGTCACAATACGGCTCCTCTCCAACCCCCCCCCCCCCCCCATGGCTGTGATCCTCAGACCCGGGTCCATCCATCATCTGCCTCTCCCTGTGCTGATCTCTCATTATCACTAGATGCACACAGTCCTGAGGCTCCGGTTCTGAGCGCCGCGGCGCCACAACGCGCCCCCCCCCCCCCTGCTGTGTCTATCTACTGTAATGAGAAGATTCTTCCTTACACAATATAAAGGTGAGAGCCGTGTCACTGACGGCTAGAAGATTCTGCCGCCGACCGCAGAGAGACTCCCGCCATCCCTGTACGGTACGGGAACAATGCCGGCGCTTCACATGTTCGCTCAACAAGCGAGACCGCTAATTATCTCAGCGCTGCGCTCACATGTGTCCGAGTACCATGGAATAACATTGTCCGCCGATCCCGGCATTCTTCTGTTCTATTAATGCCGATAAATGCCCGTTTATTAATCATACTGTAACGGCACCCCAAGTATGAAAGGGGTTAACGCCGTTTAGGATATTCCCTCTCTGGACACACATCCACTGCCGATCCTCCACAGTCAGGTGACCGCTTCCCATAGGATTAATCCTTCCAAACATACGAGACAAACACTCTGTATGAAGTTTCCAACTGGACTGACAATCTTTAATGACAAACTCCCAGTTTTATACACACAGAGAGGAGGTTCTTACATTCTCCTCAGACAATACACCTTTGACCAGACCTATTTTACATGAGATAATTAACTACAGCTGATGACTCAGACACATGACCTTTAGGCTAGCCTCACTGTCTCCCATTACACATCTGACATCTTAGCAGACACAGGTGGGGGCTGGATGTGGTGACATTAGCATCTAACAGCGGGGCCCATCGCGGCGTAAGCAGAAACGAGGGGGGGCAAATCATTCCCCAGTAGTACATCCGCTGGCAAATCCTTCATCACCCCCACATTCACGTGTCCCGAACCAACCCCCCAATCCAGGTGAACACGGGCAACGGGAAGATGGTACCTCCCGCTACTCTTACGGCTACAGTGTCTCTGGTGTGTTGGCTCTTTGGGATGAGGTTTTTCTGTAGTAGGGTCATGGTAGCGCCACTATCACGTAGGCCATTGGCTACCTTTCCATTGACCCAGAAAGTCTGCCTGTGTTGTTTCCTATTGTCCCGGTTAGCTGCTTGTATTGGATCAGCCTTGTGCAGGATGCCCCAATGTTCTTCCTCCTCAACGCAGTGGGCCGCAGGCATGGATGTGCGGGGGCTCCCCCTTGCTGGCTGTCTTCATGACTGGGACTGGATGGCTGGATTCAACGGACAGTCTGGCTTTTTGTGCCCTAGCGGTTTACATCCAAAACACCTGATGGGTTGTGAGTAGTCCTGGGAGTTGAACCTGGGCTGCTGAGGATAAGTGGCCGCTGGAGGTGGTGCTGAAGTTGGGTTAGAGGCTGGTAAACTGGGCCGAGATAGTGGATAGCGCTCGCTTCCGCCTGACCTTCGAGAGTCCAGATATTTATCGGCCAAAGTAGCCGCTTGTTGTACAGTCCGTGGTCGCTTATCTCGCACCCAATCCCGTAATACCGGAGGGGTGTGGTTAAAGAACTGTTCTAAGAGTACTAGCTGGGTGATGTCCTCTATGGTATGAGCGTGGCTTCCCTGAAACCAGCCCTTAAGGTTTCGCTGCAGACGATGTGCCCACTCCACGTATGTTATGTTGGTTTGTTTCCGGGATTCTCGAAACTTAATCCGGCTGGCTTCGGGTGTAATGGCAAATCGGGCTAGCAGAGCTTCTTTGTCCTCGCCACGCATCTTCTCCTCAGTACCACAGTGGTGTCCTCGCCATACGTCTCCTCCTCGGTCACCACAGTGGTGTCCTCGCCGTACGTCTCCTCCTCGGTCACCACAGTGGTGTCCTCGCCGTACGTCTCCTCCTCGGTCACCACAGCTGTGTCCTTGCGGTGCGCCTCCTCCTCGGTCACCACGGCGGTGTCCTTGCGGTGCGCCTCCTCCTCGGTCACCGCGGCGGTGTCCTCGCGGTGCGCCTCCTTCTCGGAACCACGGCAGTGTCCTCACGGTGCGTCTTCTCTGTCACCACGGCGGTGTTCTCGCGGTGCGCCTCCTCCTCGACACTAAGGTGGTGTCCTCACAGTGCGCCTCCTCCTCGGTCACCACGGCGGTGTCCTCACGGTGCGTCTCCTCCTCAGTCACCACGGCGGTGTTCTCATGGTGCGTCTCCTCCTCGGCACCACGGCAGTGTTCTCGCGGTGCGCCTCCTCCTCGACACCACGGTGGTGTCCTCACGGTGCGCCTCGTCCTCGGTCACCACGGCGGTATCCTCACGGTGCGTCTCCTCCTCAGTCACCACGGCGGTGTTCTCATGGTGCGTCTCCTCCTCGGCACCATGGTGGTGTTCTCGCGTTGCGCCTCCTCCTCGACACCACAGTGGTGTCCTCGCGGTGTGCCTCCTCGGTCACCACGGTGGTGTCCTCACGGTGCGCCTCGTCCTCGGTCACCACGGCGGTATCCTCACGGTGCGTCTCCTCCTCAGTCACCACGGCGGTGTTCTCATGGTGCGTCTCCTCCTCGGCACCATGGTGGTGTTCTCGCGTTGCGCCTCCTCCTCGACACCACAGTGGTGTCCTCGCGGTGTGCCTCCTCGGTCACCACGGCGGTGTCCTCGCGGTGCGCCTCCTCCTCGGTCACCACGGCGGTGTCCTTGCGGTGCGCCTCCTCCTCGGTCACCACGGCGGTGTCCTTGCGGTGCGCCTCCTCCTCAACACCACGGTGGTGTCCTCACCCTGCGTCTCCTCCTCTGCACCACGGTGGTGTGCTCGCCGTACATCACACAACTGGGTGGGCTCAGGGCGCAGTGCTCTGCGCCCCGAGACCACTTTTTTTTGGAAACCTATTAGAGGCTATCACGCGCTTCAAACCCCCCCCCCCCAAATGGAATCCATGCGTCCGACGCCCTGCATGTAGATTAGGGGGCCAGACGCATGGACGGGGGGCGGCACCCATGCGCCCCAATGGCAGGATGACAATTGAGAGACAGGAATAAAGTGTTGTCACCCCGTGGTAAGAAATGCCTGAACAAGGATGTGCATGGCAGGATCACCGGGGATTATGTCAATAAAAAAAAATTGCGGTTATTAAAGTATTACAAAATGACATTAATATGTTAAAACTTACAGGAGATTTGAGAGCTCTAAAAATGGATCCGCGATTCAACGCTTTTCAGAGCGCAGCTACGCAATGTCTGTATTCTTTTATTTTTGGTTTCTCCATAAAAGGTAGAAACCGGTGGTGACACGCCCCCATTGAATAGAATGACCGGAATTTGGCAGGTGGTGCCACCGGTCAACTCGCAATGTTGCCCGTTTATTTATTTGCCACAACACAAAGCATCACAGCCGCTGGATGATAACAGGCTGCTGTTTAGCAGCCTTTAGGTGGGCAGCTGAAACAAGTAAAAACGCAGCTCAGCCACCTGCTTTAACCACCACCCATGTCCAAAAACAATGGGATTTTGAACTGTTATGATGCTTGGGTGTCAAATAAGGAGGAGACAACAGGTTTGTATGCACATTACAGATCCCCTGGGAGGGATGGTAAAAACACATCACTTCTTGTTTTTCTTTAGTTGTTTCACTATACTTATTAATATCAAAATAAATATATATATAACTGTGCAAAAGTTTTAATAAATATTTTAATTGGTTTAAATCAAATCAATATTTGTTGCGACTCCCCTTTGCCTTCAAACCAGCATTAATTCTTACACTTGCACAAAGTCAGCTGTATGATTAACCAATTCTACCAAGCAGGTAATGCTAATAATCATCAATTTCATATGAAGGTTGAAACAAAGTCATTAACTGAAACTAAAACAGCTGTGTAGGAGTCTGGGCGAGGAACAGCCAAACTCTGCTACCAAGGTGAGGTTGTGGAAGACAGTTTAATGTCACAGTCGTACGTCACCATGGCAAGACTGAGCACCAGCAAGGCCTCTCCCAGGCAAAGATTTTAAAGCAGACTGGGGGGGGGGGTTCAAGACATGCTGTTGAATACTTTTGAAGAAGCACAAAGAAACAGGCAATGCTGAGGACCGTACACACAGCAGTTGGACGATGAAACCTAATACAGCTGATGAAAGACGCATCATGCTTACTTCCCTTCAACATTGGAAGATGTCCAGCAGTGCCATCAGCACAGAACTAGAAGAAACCAGTGGGACCCAGGTACACCCATCTCCTGTCCGGAGAAGTCTGGAGGAAACCAGTGGGACCCAGGTACACCCATCTACTGTCCTGAGAAGTCTGGAGGAAACCAGTGGGAACCAGGTACACCCATCTACTGCCCGGAGACGTCTGGAGGAAACTAGTGGGACCCAGGTACACCTCATCTACTGTCCTGAGACGTCTGGAGGAAATCAGTGGGACCCAGGTACCCCCATCTACTGTCCGGAGAAGTCTGGAGGAAACCAGTGGGACCCAGGTATCCCCATCTACTGTCCGGAGACGTCTGGAGGAAACCAGTAGGACCCAGGTACACCCATCTACTGTCCGGAGACGTCTGGAGGAAACCAGTAGGACCCAGGTACACCCATCTACTGTCCGGAGACGTCTGGAGGAAACCAGTAGGACCCAGGTACACCCATCTACTGTCCGGAGACGTCTGGAGGAAACCAGTAGGACCCAGGTACACCCATCTACTGTCCGGAGACGTCTGGAGGTAACCAGTAGGACCCAGGTACACCCATCTACTGCCTGGAGGAAACCAGTAGGACCCAGGTACACCCATCTACTGTCCGAAGACGTGGGGAGGAAACCAGTAGACCAAGGTACACCCACCTACTGTCCGGAGACGTCTGGAGGAAACCAGTAGGACCCAGGTACACCCATCTACTGTCCGGAGACGTCTGGAGGTAACCAGTAGGACCCAGGTACACCCATCTACTGCCTGGAGGAAACCAGTAGGACCCAGGTACACCCATCTACTGTCCGAAGACGTGGGGAGGAAACCAGTAGACCAAGGTACACCCACCTACTGTCCGGAGACGTCTGGAGGAAACCAGTGGGACCCAGGTACCCCATCTACTGTCCTGAGAAGTATGGAGGAAATCAGTGGGACCCAGGTACCCCCATCTCCTGTCTGGAGACGTCTGGAGGAAACCAGTGAGACCCAGGTACCCCCATCTACTGTCCGGAGAAGTCTGGAGGAAACCAGTAGGACCCAGGTACACCCATCTACTGTCCAGGGACGTCTGGAGGAAACCAGTAGGACCCAGGTACACCCATCTACTGTCCGGAGACGTCTGGAGGAAACCAGTAGGACCCAGGTACACCCATCTACTGCCTGGAGGAAACCAGTAGGACCCAGGTACACCTATCTACTGTCCGAAGAGTTGGGGAGGAAACCAGTAGACCAAGGTACACCCACCTACTGTCCGGAGACATCTGGAGGAAACCAGTGGGACCCAGGTACCCCATCTACTGTCCTGAGAAGTCTGGAGGAAATCAGTGGGACCCAGGTACCCCCATCTCCTGTCTGGAGACGTCTGGAGGAAACCAGTGGGACCCAGGTACCCCCATCTACTGTCTGGAGAAGTCTGGAGGAAACCAGTGGGACCCAGGTACCCCCATCTACTGCCCGGAGACGTCTGGAGGAAACCAGTGAGACCCAGGTACCCCCATCTACTGTCTGGAGAAGTCTGGAGGAAACCAGTGGGACCCAGGTACCCCCATCTACTGTCTGGAGAAGTCTGGAGGAAACCAGTGGGACCCAGGTACCCCCATCTACTGCCCGGAGACGTCTGGAGGAAATCAGTGAGACCCAGGTATCCCCATCTACTGTCCAGAGACATCTGGAGGAAACCAGTGGGACCCAGGTACCCCCATCTACTGTCTGGGGAAGTCTGGAGGAAACCAGTGGGACCCAGGTACCCCCATCTACTGTCCAGAGAAGTCTGGAGGAAAAGAGTGGGACCCAGGTACCCCCATCTACTGTCCGAAGACGTGGGGAGGAAACCAGTAGGACCCAGGTACACCAATCTACTGTCCGGAGACGTCTGGAGGAAACCAGTGGGACCCAGGTACCCCCATCTACTGTCCTGAGACGTCTGGAGGAAATCAGTGGGACCCAGGTACCCCCATCTACTGTCTGGAGACGTCTGGAGGAAACCAGTGGGACCCAGGTACCCCCATCTACTGTCTGGAGAAGTCTGGAGGAAACCAGTGGGACCCAGGTACCCCCATCTTCTGTCCGGAGACGTCTGGAGGAAACCAGTGGGACCCAGGTACCCCCATCTACTGTCCTGAGACATCTGGAGGAAACCAGTGGGACCCAGGTACACCCATCTACTGTCTGGAGACGTCTGGAGGAAATCAGTGGGACCCAGGTACCCCCATCTACTGTCGGGAGAGATCTGGAGGAAACCAGTGGGACCCAGGTACACCCATCTACTGTCGGGAGAGGTCTGGAGGAAACCAGTGGGACCCAGGTACCCCCATCTACTGTCCTGAGACATCTGGAGGAAACCAGTGGGACCCAGGTACACCCATCTACTGTCCGGAGACGTCTGGAGGAAATCAGTGGGACCCAGGTACCCCCATCTACTGTCCAGAGAGGTCTGGAGGAAACCAGTGGGACCCAGGTACCCCCATCTACTGTCCAGGGAGGTCTGGAGGAAACCAGTGGGACCCAGGTACTCCCCATCTACTGTCCAGAAAAGTCTGGCCAGAAGTGGTCTTCATGGAAGAATTGCGGCAAAAAAGCCTTTGACGTGGAAACAAGACACTCAACTATGCAGGAAAAGTAGGAACTGGGGGCAGAAAAATAGCAGCAGGTGCTCTGGACTGATGGATGACTCAATGTTACATATTTGGCTGTAGTAGGAGGCAGTTTTTTGTGGGGGAGGGGCTGGAAAGCGGCACAATAATGAGTGTTTGCAGCCAACTGTGAAGCATGGTAGAGGTTCCTTGCAAGTTTGGGGCTGCATTTCTCCAATGGAGTTGGAGATTTGGTCAGAATCAATGCCGAGAAATCCAGATAGATACCTATCCATCATGCCATACCATCAGGAAGGCGTGTGATTGGCCCCAAACTTATTCTGTAGCAGGACAACCACCCCAAACATCCCGCCAATGTCATTAGGAACTCTCTTTAGTGTAAAGAAGGAGACCTTGAAGGGATGGTCTGGCCCCCACAGAGCCCTGATCTCACCATCATGGATAGAACAACCTACCTGCCGAGTTCCTTCACCAACTGTGTGCAAACCTACCTAGAAGAAGGCAAAGGGGGGGGCGGGGGGAGGGCACCCCAAATATTGATTGGATTTGGATTTCTCTTCATTTACATTCCATTTTGTTAATTGATAAAAAATAAACTGTTAACACTTCAATTTCTGAAAGCGTTCTTCATTTACAGGATCACACCTGCCTAAGACTTTTGCACAGCACTGTGTATATATATATATATATATATAGTCATTTGTGGGACGTGTTTATCTGTATTTCTGCCCTCTGGTCTTCAGGAATAGTAATCTCCTGAGGCGGGAGGAAACGTCCTCGGCTTGTAGACAGGTGATGGTGATTTGGCGTCGGTCATATCTGGGGGGGGGGGGTCTCTGGTGTACTCCAAGTTTAAGTGCTGCACTTTTTTTCTGCTGCAGAAAATGAATTTCTCCGGGGGGGATTGCGGCTTTGTGCGACGGACCCGCACCGGGAAATACTGCAGGATTTACGCGCCCCCCCCCCACAATCTTTCTTTGTGATCGCCGGCTTTGCCTGTGATTGCTTCTCCTCTGTGTAATATTTAATAAGAGCCGTTCCTTGCGGTCTCAGGTGCGTCGCGGCATCATCCGCCGTGATTTGTCGATGTGATTTAGGCCGTCTGATGGCGCTGAAGGCATTAAAAGCGGATTATGGCACCTCAAAAGTGCTGCCACCGCCTGACCGCCGTTCCCAGAGCCCGGTGCTGTACTGATAGCGGCCGACAAAAGGATTCGCTACAAGTAGTGCCTATCTCACGAGGATTATCACCGGACAATGGAGCCATCAGTGCCGGCGGACAATTCATTACAGGGAAATGTTTACACCATCAGAAAGAAAGAAACATTTCTGAGCAAATCGCGCAATTTATACAAAAACCGCGATCAAAATGTATTTCACATAAACCTGTCACGGGATCGTTTATCACCGTTTATCACAGAGGATCGTTTATCACAGGGGATCGTTTATCACAGAGGATCGTTTATCACAGGGGATCGTTTATCTCTGTTTATCACAGGGGATCGTTTATCACAGAGGATCGGTTATCACAGGGGATCGTTTATCACAGAGGATCGTTTATCTCTGTTTATCAGAGGGGATCGTTTATCACAGAGGATCGTTTATCACAGAGGATCGTTTATCTCTGTTTATCACAGGGGATCGTTTATTACAGGGGATCGTTTATCACAGAGGATCGTTTATCACAGGGGATCGTTTATCTCTGTTTATCACAGGGGATCGTTTATCACAGAGGATCGTTTATCACAGGGGATCGTTTATCTCTGTTTATCACAGGGGATCGTTTATCACAGAGGATCGGTTATCACAGGGGATCGTTTATCACAGAGGATCGTTTATCTCTGTTTATCACAGGGGATCGTTTATTACAGGGGATCGTTTATCACAGAGGATCGTTTATCACAGGGGATCGTTTATCTCTGTTTATCACAGGGGATCGTTTATCACAGGGAATCGTTTATCACAGAGGATCGTTTATCACAGGGGATCGTTTATCACAGGGGATCGTTTATCTCTGTTTATCACAGGGGATCGTTTATCACAGGGGATCGTTTATCACAGGGGATCGTTTATCACAGGGGATCGTTTATCTCTGTTTATCACAGGGGATTGTTTATCACAGAGGATCGGTTATCACAGGGGATCGTTTATCACAGAGGATCGTTTATCTCTGTTTATCACAGGGGATCGTTTATCACAGAGGATCGCTTATCACAGGGGATCGTTTATCACAGAGGATCGTTTATCTCTGTTTATCACAGGGGATCGTTTATCACAGGGGATCGTTTATCACAGGGGATCGTTTATCACAGAGGATCGTTTATCACAGGGGATCGTTTATCTCTGTTTATCACAGGGGATCGTTTATCACAGGGGATCGTTTATCACAGGGGATCGTTTATCTCTGTTTATCACAGGGGATCGTTTATCACAGGGAATCGTTTATCACAGAGGATCGTTTATCACAGGGGATCGTTTATCACAGGGGATCGTTTATCTCTGTTTATCACAGGGGATCGTTTATCACAGGGGATCGTTTATCACAGGGGATCGTTTATCTCTGTTTATCACAGGGGATTGTTTATCACAGAGGATCGGTTATCACGGGGGATCATTTATCACAGAGGATCGTTTATCTCTGTTTATCACAGGGGATCGTTTATCACAGAGGATCGCTTATCACAGGGGATCGTTTATCACAGAGGATCGTTTATCACAGGGGATCGTTTATCTCTGTTTATCACAGGGGATCGTTTATCACAGGGGATCGTTTATCACAGGGGATCGTTTATCACAGAGGATCGTTTATCACAGGGGATCGTTTATCTCTGTTTATCACAGGGGATCGTTTATCACAGGGGATCGTTTATCACAGGGGATCGTTTATCTCTGTTTATCACAGGGGATCGTTTATCACAGGGGATCATTTATCACAGGGGATCGTTTATCTCTGTTTATCACAGGGGATCGTTTATCACAGGGGATCGTTTATCACAGGGGATCGTTTATCACAGAGGATCGTTTATCACAGAGGATCGTTTATCACAGAAGATCGTTTATCACAGGGGATCGTTTATCACAGGGGATCGTTTATCACAGGGGATCGTTTATCACAGAGGATCGTTTATCACAGGGGATCGTTTATCTCTGTTTATCACAGGGGATCGTTTATCACAGGGGATCGTTTATCACAGAGGATCGTTTATCACAGAGGATCGTTTATCTCTGTTTATCACAGGGGATCGTTTATCACAGAGGATCGTTTATCTCTGTTTATCACAGGGGATCGCTTATCACAGGGGATCGTTTATCACAGGGGATCGTTTGTCACAGGGGATCGTTTATCTCTGTTTATCACAGGGGATCGTTTATCACAGGGGATCGTTTATCACAGAGGATCGTTTATCTCTGTTTATCACAGGGGATCGCTTATCACAGGGGATCGTTTATCACAGGGGATCGTTTATCACAGGGGATCGTTTATCACAGAGGATCGTTTATCACAGAGGATCGTTTATCACAGAGGATCGTTTATCACAGGGGATCGTTTATCACAGGGGATCGTTTATCACAGAGGATCGTTTATCACAGGGGATCGTTTATCACAGGGGATCGTTTATCACAGGGGATCGTTTATCTCTGTTTATCACAGGGGATCGTTTATCACAGGGGATCGTTTATCACAGAGGATCGTTTATCACAGAGGATCGTTTATCTCTGTTTATCACAGGGGATCGTTTATCACAGAGGATCGTTTATCTCTGTTTATCACAGGGGATCGCTTATCACAGGGGATCGTTTATCACAGGGGATCGTTTGTCACAGGGGATCGTTTATCTCTGTTTATCACAGGGGATCGTTTATCACAGGGGATCGTTTATCACAGAGGATCGTTTATCACAGAGGATCGTTTATCACAGAGGATCGTTTATCTCTGTTTATCACAGGGGATCGTTTATCACAGAGGATCGTTTATCTCTGTTTATCACAGGGGATCGCTTATCACAGGGGATCGTTTATCACAGGGGATCGTTTATCACAGGGGATCGTTTATCACAGAGGATCGTTTATCACAGGGGATCGTTTATCACAGGGGATCGTTTATCACAGGGGATCGTTTATCTCTGTTTATCACAGGGGATCGTTTATCACAGGGGATCGTTTATCACAGAGGATCGTTTATCTCTGTTTATCACAGAGGATCGTTTATCACAGAGGATCGTTTATCTCAGTTTATCACAGGGGATCGTTTATCACAGAGGATCGTTTATCTCTGTTTATCACAGGGGATCGCTTATCACAGGGGATCGTTTATCACAGGGGATCGTTTATCTCTGTTTATCACAGGGGATCGTTTATCACAGGGGATCGTTTATCACAGGGGATCGTTTATCACAGGGGATCGTTTATCTCTGTTTATCACAGGGGATCGTTTATCACAGGGGATCGTTTATCACAGAGGATCGTTTATCACAGAGGAATCGTTTATCTCTGTTTATCACAGGGGATCGTTTATCACAGAGGATCGTTTATCTCTGTTTATCACAGGGGATCGCTTATCACAGGGGATCGTTTATCACAGAGGATCGTTTATCACAGGGGATCGCTTATCACAGGGGATCGCTTATCACAGGGGATCGTTTATCACATGGGATTGTTTATCTCTGTTTATCACAGGGGATCGTTTATCACAGAGGATCGTTTATCTCTGTTTATCACAGGGGATCGCTTATCACAGGGGATCGTTTATCACAGAGGATCGTTTATCACATAGGATCGTTTATCACAGGGGATCGTTTATCACAGGGGATCGTTTATCACAGAGGATCGTTTATCACAGGGGATCGTTTATCACAGAGGATCGTTTATCACAGGGGATCGTTTATCACAGGGGATCGTTTATCACAGGGGATCGTTTATCACAGGGGATCGTTTATCTCTGTTTATCACAGGGGATCGTTTATCACAGAGGATCGTTTATCACCGGTTCAGGCTGGTGGTGGGGGTGTAATGGTGTGGGGGATGGGATGTCACCGGTTCAGGCTGGTGGTGGGGGTGTAATGGTGTGGGGGATGGGATATCACCGGTTCAGGCTGGTGGTGGGGGTGTAATGGTGTGGGGGATGGGGTATCACCGGGTCAGGCTGGTGGTGGGGGTGTAATGGTGTGGGGATGGGGTATCACCGGGTCAGGCTGGTGGTGGGGGTGTAATGGTGTGGGGGATGGGGTATCACCGGGTCAGGCTGGTGGTGGGGGTGTCATGGTGGGGGGGATGGGGTATCACCGGTTCAGGCTGGTGGTGGGGGTGTAATGGTGTGGGGGATGGGGTATCACCGGATCAGGCTGGTGGTGGGGGTGTAATGGTGTGGGGGATGGGGTATCACCGGTTCAGGCTGGTGGTGGGGGTGTAATGGTGTGGGGGATGGGAGATTACCGGTTCAGGCTGGTGGTGGGGGTGTCATGGTGTGGGGGATGGGATATCACCGGTTCAGGCTGGTGGTGGGGGTGTAATGGTGGGGGGGATGGGGTATCACCGGGTCAGGCTGGTGGTGGGGGTGTAATGGTGTGGGGGATGGGGTATCACTGGTTCAGGCTGGTGGTGGGGGTGTAATGGTGTGGGGGATGGGGTATCCCCGGTTCAGGCTGGTGGTGGGGGGTGTAATGGTGGGGGGGATGGGGTATCACCGGTTCAGGCTGGTGGTGGGAGTGTAATGGTGTGGGGGATGGGGTATCACCGGGTCAGGCTGGTGGTGGGGGTGTAATGGTGTGGGGGATGGGGTATCACCGGTTCAGGCTGGTGGTGGGGGTGTAATGGTGTGGGGGATGGGGTATCACCGGTTCAGGATGGTGGTGGGGGTGTAATGGTGTGGGGGATGGGGTATCACCGGTTCAGGCTGGTGGTGGGGGTGTAATGGTGTGGGGGATGGGGAATCACCGGTTCAGGCTGGTGGTGGGGGTGTAATGGTGTGGGGGATGGGGTATCACCGGTTCAGGCTGGTGGTGGGGGTGTAATGGTGCGGGGGATGGGGTATCACCGGTTCAGGCTGGTGGTGGGGGTGTAATGGTGTGGGGGATGGGGTATCACCGGTTCAGGCTGGTGGTGGGGGTGTAATGGTGTGGGGGATGGGGTATCCCCGGTTCAGGCTGGTGGTGGGGGTGTCATGGTGTGGGGGATGGGATATCACCGGTTCAGGCTGGTGGTGGGGGGTGTAATGGTGTGGGGGATGGGGTATCACCGGTTCAGGCTGGTGGTGGGGGTGTAATGGTGGGGGGGATGGGGTATCACCGGTTCAGGCTGGTGGTGGGGGTGTAATGGTGTGGGGGATGGGGTATCACCGGTTCAGGCTGGTGGTGGGGGTGTAATGGTGTGGGGGATGGGGTATCACTGGTTCAGGCTGGTGGTGGGGGTGTAATGGTGGGGGGGATGGGGTATCACCGGGTCAGGCTGGTGGTGGGGGTGTCATGGTGTGGGGGATGGGATATCACCGGTTCAGGCTGGTGGTGGGGGGTGTAATGGTGTGGGGGATGGGGTATCACCGGTTCAGGCTGGTGGTGGGGGTGAGGGGGTATCACCGGTTCAGGCTGGTGGTGGGGGTGTAATGGTGTGGGGGATGGGGTATCACTGGTTCAGGCTGGTGGTGGGGGTGTAATGGTGTGGGGGATGAAGTATCACCGGGTCAGGCTGGTGGTGGGGGTGTAATGGTGTGGGGGATGGTGTATCACCGGGTCAGGCTGGTGGTGGGGGTGTAATGGTGTGGGGGATGGGGTATCTCTGGTTCAGGCTGGTGGTGGGGGTGTAATGGTGTGCGGGATGGGAGATTACCGGTTCAGGCTGGTGGTGGGGGTGTAATGGTGTGGGGGATGGGGTATCACCGGTTCAGGCTGGTGGTGGGGGTGTAATGGTGTGGGGGATGGGGTATCACCGGGTCAGGCTGGTGGTGGGGGTGTAATGGTGTGGGGGATGGGGTATCACCGGTTCAGGCTGGTGGTGGGGGTGTAATGGTGTGGGGGATGGGGTATCACCGGTTCAGGCTGGTGGTGGGGGTGTAATGGTGGGGGGGATGGGGTATCACCGGTTCAGGCTGGTGGTGGGGGTGTAATGGTGCGGGGGATGGGGTATCACCGGTTCAGGCTGGTGGTGGGGGTGTAATGGTGTGGGGGATGGGGTATCACTGGTTCAGGCTGGTGGTGGGGTGTAATGGTGGGGGGGATGGGGTATCACCGGTTCAGGCTGGTGGTGGGGGTGTAATGGTGTGGGGGATGGTGTATCACCGGGTCAGGCTGGTGGTGGGGGTGTAATGGTGTGGGGGATGGGGTATCACTGGTTCAGGCTGGTGGTGGGGGTGTAATGGTGTGGGGGATGGGATATCACCGGTTCAGACTGGTGGTGGGGGTGTAATGGTGTGGGGGATGGGGTATCACCGGTTCAGGCTGGTGGTGGGGGTGTAATGGTGTGGGGGATGGGGTATCACCGGGTCAGGCTGGTGGTGGGGGTGTAATGGTGTGGGGGATGGGGTATCACCGGTTCAGGCTGGTGGTGGGGGTGTAATGGTGTGGGGGATGGGGTATCACCGGGTCAGGCTGGTGGTGGGGGTGTAATGGTGTGGGGGATGGGGTATCACCGGTTCAGGCTGGTGGTGGGGGTGTAATGGTGTGGGGGATGGGGTATCACCGGTTCAGGCTGGTGGTGGGGGTGTAATGGTGGGGGGGATGGGGTATCACCGGGTCAGGCTGGTGGTGGGGGTGTAATGGTGTGGGGGATGGGGTATCACCGGTTCAGGCTGGTGGTGGGGGGTGTAATGGTGTGGGGGATGGGGTATCACCGGGTCAGGCTGGTGGTGGGGGTGTAATGGTGTGGGGGATGGGGTGTCACCGGTTCAGGCTGGTGGTGGGGGGTGTAATGGTGTGGGGGATGGGGTATCACCGGGTCAGGCTGGTGGTGGGGGTGTAATGGTGTGGGGGATGGGGTGTCACCGGTTCAGGCTGGTGGTGGGGGTGTAATGGTGGGGGGGAGGGGGTATCACCGGGTCAGGCTGGTGGTGGGGGTGTAATGGTGTGGGGGGATGGGGTGTCACCGGTTCAGGCTGGTGGTGGGGGTGTAATGGTGTGGGGGATGGGGTGTCACCGGTTCAGGCTGGTGGTGGGGGTGTAATGGTGTGGGGGATGGGATATCACTGGTTCAGGCTGGTGGTGGGGGTGTAATGGTGTGGGGGGATGGGGTGTCACCGGTTCAGGCTGGTGGTGGGGGTGTAATGGTGTGGGGGATGGGGTGTCACCGGTTCAGGCTGGTGGTGGGGGTGTAATGGTGTGGGGGATGGGGTATCACCGGTTCAGGCTGGTGGTGGGGGTGTAATGGTGTGGGGGATGGGGTATCACCGGTTCAGGCTGGTGGTGGGGGTGTAATGGTGTGGGGGGATGGGGTATCACCGGTTCAGGCTGGTGGTGGGGGTGTAATGGTGTGGGGGATGGGGTATCACCGGTTCAGGCTGGTGGTGGGGGTGTAATGGTGTGGGGGATGGGGTATCACCGGATCAGGCTGGTGGTGGGGGTGTAATGGTGTGCAGGATGGGGTATCACCGGTTCAGGCTGGTGGTGGGGGTGTAATGGTGTGGGGGATGGGGTGTCACCGGTTCAGGCTGGTGGTGGGGGTGTAATGGTGTGGGGGATGGGGTGTCACCGGTTCAGGCTGGTGGTGGGGGTGTAATGGTGTGGGGGATGGGGTATCACCGGTTCAGGCTGGTGGTGGGGGTGTAATGGTGGGGGGGATGGGGTATCACCGGGTCAGGCTGGTGGTGGGGGTGTAATGGTGTGGGGGATGGGGTATCACCGGTTCAGGCTGGTGGTGGGGGGTGTAATGGTGTGGGGGATGGGGTATCACCGGGTCAGGCTGGTGGTGGGGGTGTAATGGTGTGGGGGATGGGGTGTCACCGGTTCAGGCTGGTGGTGGGGGGTGTAATGGTGTGGGGGATGGGGTATCACCGGTTCAGGCTGGTGGTGGGGGTGTAATGGTGTGGGGGATGGGGTGTCACCGGGTCAGGCTGGTGGTGGGGGTGTAATGGTGTGGGGGATGGGGTATCACCGGTTCAGGCTGGTGGTGGGGGTGTAATGGTGGGGGGGAGGGGGTATCACCGGGTCAGGCTGGTGGTGGGGGTGTAATGGTGTGGGGGATGGGGTGTCACCGGTTCAGGCTGGTGGTGGGGGTGTAATGGTGGGGGGGATGGGGTGTCACCGGTTCAGGCTGGTGGTGGGGGTGTAATGGTGTGGGGGATGGGATATCACTGGTTCAGGCTGGTGGTGGGGGTGTAATGGTGTGCAGGATGGGGTATCACCGGTTCAGGCTGGTGGTGGGGGTGTAATGGTGTGGGGGATGGGGTATCACCGGTTCAGGCTGGTGGTGGGGGTGTAATGGTGGGGGGGATGGGGTATCACCGGTTCAGGCTGGTGGTGGGGGTGTAATGGTGTGGGGGATGGGGTATCACCGGTTCAGGCTGGTGGTGGGGGTGTCATGGTGTGGGGGATGGGGTATCACCGGGTCAGGCTGGTGGTGGGGGTGTAATGGTGTGGGGGATGGGGTATCACCGGTTCAGACTGGTGGTGGGGGTGTAATGGTGTGGGGGATGGGGTATCACCGGTTCAGGCTGGTGGTGGGGGTGTAATGGTGTGGGGGATGGGGTATCACCGGTTCAGGCTGGTGGTGGGGGTGTAATGGTGTGGGGGATGGGGTATCACCGGTTCAGACTGGTGGTGGGGGTGTAATGGTGTGGGGGATGGGGTATCACCGGTTCAGGCTGGTGGTGGGGGTGTAATGGTGTGGGGGATGGGGTATCACCGGTTCAGGCTGGTGGTGGGGGGTGTAATGGTGTGGGGGATGGGGTATCACCGGTTCAGGCTGGTGGAGGGGGTGTAATGGTGTGGGGGATGGGGTATCACCGGTTCAGGCTGGTGGTGGGGGTGTAATGGTGTGGGGGATGGGGTATCACCGGTTCAGGCTGGTGGTGGGGGTGTAATGGTGTGGGGGATGGGGTATCACCGGGTCAGGCTGGTGGTGGGGGTGTAATGGTGTGGGGGATGGGGTATCACCGGTTCAGGCTGGTGGTGGGGGTGTAATGGTGTGGGGGATGGGATATCACCGGTTCAGGCTGGTGGTGGGGGTGTAATGGTGTGGGGGATGGGATATCACCGGTTCAGGCTGGTGGTGGGGGTGTAATGGTGTGGGGGATGGGGTGTCACCGGTTCAGGCTGGTGGTGGGGGTGTAATGGTGTGGGGGATGGGGTATCACCGGTTCAGGCTGGTGGTGGGGTGTAATGGTGTGGGGGATGGGATATCACCGGGTCAGGCTGGTGGTGGGGGTGTAATGGTGTGGGGGATGGGGTATCACCGGTTCAGGCTGGTGATGGGGGTGTCATGGTGTGGGGGATGGGATATCACCGGGTCAGGCTGGTGGTGGGGGTGTAATGGTGTGGGGGATGGGGATATCACCGGATCAGGCTGGTGGTGGGGGTGTCATGGTGGGGGGGATGGGGTATCACCGGTTCAGGCTGGTGGTGGGGGTGTAATGGTGTGGGGGATGGGGTATCACCGGTTCAGGCTGGTGGTGGGGGTGTAATGGTGTGGGGGATGGGGTATCACCGGTTCAGGCTGGTGGTGGGAGGTGTAATGGTGTGGGGGATGGGGTGTCACCGGATCAGGCTGGTGGTGGGGGTGTAATGGTGTGGGGGATGGGGTATCACCGGTTCAGGCTGGTGGTGGGAGGTGTAATGGTGTGGGGGATGGGGTATCACCGGTTCAGGCTGGTGGTGGGGGTGTAATGGTGGGGGGATGGGGTGTCACCGGATCAGGCTGGTGGTGGGGGTGTAATGGTGTGGGGGATGGGGTATCACCGGTTCAGGCTGGTGGTGGGGGTGTAATGGTGGGGGGATGGGGTGTCACCGGATCAGGCTGGTGGTGGGGGTGTAATGGTGTGGGGGATGGGGTATCACCGGTTCAGGCTGGTGGTGGGAGGTGTAATGGTGTGGGGGATGGGGTATCACCGGTTCAGGCTGGTGGTGGGGGTGTAATGGTGTGGGGGGATGGGGTATCACCGGTTCAGGCTGGTGGTGGGGGTGTAATGGTGTGGGGGGATGGGGTGTCACCGGTTCAGGCTGGTGGTGGGGGTGTAATGGTGTGGGGGATGGGATATCACCGGTTCAGGCTGGTGGTGAGGGTGTAATGGTGTGGGGGATGGGGTATCACCGGTTCAGGCTGGTGGTGGGGGTGTAATGGTGTGGGGGATGGGGTATCACCGGGTCAGGCTGGTGGTGGGGGTGTAATGGTGTGGGGGATGGGGTATCACCGGTTCAGGCTGGTGATGGGGGTGTCATGGTGTGGGGGATGGGGTATCACCGGTTCAGGCTGGTGGTGGGGGTGTAATGGTGTGGGGGATGGGGTATCACTGGTTCAGGCTGGTGGTGGGGGTGTAATGGTGTGGGGGATGGGGTATCACCGGTTCAGGCTGGTGGTGGGGTGTAATGGTGTGGGGGATGGGGTATCACCGGTTCAGGCTGGTGGTGAGGGTGTAATGGTGTGGGGGATGGGGTATCACCGGTTCAGACTGGTGGTGGGGGTGTAATGGTGTGGGGGATGGGGTATCACCGGTTCAGGCTGGTGGTGGGGGTGTAATGGTGTGGGGGATGGGGTATCACCGGTTCAGGCTGGTGGTGGGGGGTGTAATGGTGTGGGGGATGGGGTATCACCGGTTCAGGCTGGTGGAGGGGGTGTAATGGTGTGGGGGATGGGGTATCACCGGTTCAGGCTGGTGGTGGGGGTGTAATGGTGTGGGGGATGGGGTATCACCGGTTCAGGCTGGTGGTGGGGGTGTAATGGTGTGGGGGATGGGGTATCACCGGGTCAGGCTGGTGGTGGGGGTGTAATGGTGTGGGGGATGGGGTATCACCGGTTCAGGCTGGTGGTGGGGGTGTAATGGTGTGGGGGATGGGATATCACTGGTTCAGGCTGGTGGTGGGGGTGTAATGGTGTGGGGGATGGGGTATCACCGGTTCAGGCTGGTGGTGGGGGTGTAATGGTGTGGGGGATGGGGTATCACCGGTTCAGGCTGGTGGTGGGGGTGTAATGGTGTGGGGGATGGGATGTCACCGGGTCAGGCTGGTGGTGGGGGTGTAATGGTGTGGGGGATGGGATATCACCGGTTCAGGCTGGTGGTGGGGGGTGTAATGGTGTGGGGGATGGGGTATCACCGGTTCAGGCTGGTGGTGGGGGTGTAATGGTGTGGGGGATGGGGTATCACCGGTTCAGGCTGGTGGTGGGGGTGTAATGGTGTGGGGGATGGGATATCACCGGTTCAGGCTGGTGGTGGGGGTGTAATGGTGTGGGGGATGGGGTGTCACCGGTTCAGGCTGGTGGTGGGGGTGTAATGGTGTGGGGGATGGGGTATCACCGGTTCAGGCTGGTGGTGGGGGTGTAATGGTGGGGGGATGGGATATCACCGGTTCAGGCTGGTGGTGGGGGTGTAATGGTGTGGGGGATGGGGTATCACCGGTTCAGGCTGGTGGTGGGGGTGTAATGGTGTGGGGGATGGGGTGTCACCGGTTCAGGCTGGTGGTGGGGGTGTAATGGTGGGGGGATGGGATATCACCGGTTCAGGCTGGTGGTGGGGGTGTAATGGTGTGGGGGATGGGGTATCACCGGTTCAGGCTGGTGGTGGGGGTGTAATGGTGTGGGGGATGGGGTATCACCGGTTCAGGCTGGTGGTGGGGGTGTAATGGTGGGGGGATGGGATATCACCGGTTCAGGCTGGTGGTGGGGGTGTAATGGTGTGGGGGATGGGGTGTCACCGGTTCAGGCTGGTGGTGGGGGTGTAATGGTGTGGGGGATGGGGTATCACCGGTTCAGGCTGGTGGTGGGGTGTAATGGTGTGGGGGATGGGATATCACCGGGTCAGGCTGGTGGTGGGGGTGTAATGGTGTGGGGGATGGGGTATCACCGGTTCAGGCTGGTGGTGGGGGTGTAATGGTGTGGGGGATGGGGTATCACTGGTTCAGGCTGGTGGTGGGGGTGTAATGGTGTGGGGGATGGGGTATCACTGGTTCAGGCTGGTGGTGGGGGTGTAATGGTGTGGGGGATGGGGTATCACCGGTTCAGGCTGGTGGTGGGGGTGTAATGGTGTGGGGGATGGGATATCACCGGTTCAGGCTGGTGGTGGGGGTGTAATGGTGTGGGGGATGGGAGATTACCGGTTCAGGCTGGTGATGGGGGTGTCATGGTGGGGGGGATGGGGTATCACCGGTTCAGGCTGGTGGTGGGGGTGTAATGGTGTGGGGGATGGGATATCACCGGTTCAGGCTGGTGGTGGGGGTGTAATGGTGTGGGGGATGGGGTATCACCGGTTCAGGCTGGTGGTGGGGGTGTAATGGTGTGGGGGATGGGGTATCACCGGTTCAGGCTGGTGGTGGGGGTGTAATGGTGTGGGGGATGGGATATCACCGGTTCAGGCTGGTGGTGGGGGTGTAATGGTGTGGGGGATGGGGTGTCACCGGTTCAGGCTGGTGGTGGGGGTGTAATGGTGTGGGGGATGGGGTATCACCGGGTCAGGCTGGTGGTGGGGGTGTAATGGTGTGGGGGATGGGGTATCACCGGTTCAGGCTGGTGGTGGGGGTGTAATGGTGTGGGGGATGGGATATCACCGGTTCAGGCTGGTGGTGGGGGTGTAATGGTGTGGGGGATGGGGTATCACCGGTTCAGGCTGGTGGTGGGGGTGTAATGGTGTGGGGGATGGGGTATCACCGGTTCAGGCTGGTGGTGGGGGTGTAATGGTGTGGGGGATGGGGTATCACCGGTTCAGGCTGGTGGTGGGGTGTAATGGTGTGGGGGATGGGATATCACCGGGTCAGGCTGGTGGTGGGGGTGTAATGGTGTGGGGGATGGGGTATCACTGGTTCAGGCTGGTGGTGGGGGTGTAATGGTGTGGGGGGATGGGGTGTCACCGGTTCAGGCTGGTGGTGGGGGTGTAATGGTGTGGGGGATGGGGTATCACCGGTTCAGGCTGGTGGTGGGGGTGTAATGGTGTGGGGGATGGGGTACACTGGTTCAGGCTGGTGGTGGGGGTGTAATGGTGTGGGGGATGGGATATCACCGGTTCAGGCTGGTGGTGGGGTGTAATGGTGGGGGGGATGGGGTATCACCGGTTCAGGCTGGTGGTGGGGGTGTAATGGTGTGGGGGATGGGATATCACCGGTTCAGGCTGGTGGTGGGGGTGTAATGGTGTGGGGGATGGGGTATCACCGGGTCAGGCGGGTGGTGGGGGTGTAATGGTGTGGGGGATGGGGTATCACCGGATCAGGCTGGTGGTGGGGGTGTAATGGTGTGGGGGATGGGGTATCACCGGGTCAGGCTGGTGGTGGGGGTGTAATGGTGTGGGGGATGGGGTATCACTGGTTCAGGCTGGTGGTGGGGGTGTAATGGTGTGGGGGATGGGGTGTCACCGGTTCAGGCTGGTGGTGGGGGTGTAATGGTGTGGGGGATGGGGTGTCACCGGTTCAGGCTGGTGGTGGGGGTGTAATGGTGTGGGGGATGGGGTATCACTGGTTCAGGCTGGTGGTGGGGGTGTAATGGTGTGGGGGGATGGGGTGTCACCGGTTCAGGCTGGTGGAGGGGGTGTAATGGTGTGGGGGATGGGGTACACTGGTTCAGGCTGGTGGTGGGGGTGTAATGGTGTGGGGGATGGGGTATCACCGGTTCAGGCTGGTGGTGGGGGTGTAATGGTGGGGGGGATGGGGTACACTGGTTCAGGCTGGTGGTGGGGGTGTAATGGTGTGGGGGATGGGGTATCACCGGTTCAGGCTGGTGGTGGGGGTGTAATGGTGTGGGGGATGGGGTATCACCGGTTCAGGCTGGTGGAGGGGGTGTAATGGTGTGGGGGATGGGGTATCACCGGGTCAGGCTGGTGGTGGGGGTGTAATGGTGTGGGGGATGGGATATCACCGGTTCAGGCTGGTGGTGGGGGTGTAATGGTGTGGGGGATGGGGTATCACCGGTTCAGGCTGGTGGTGGGGGTGTAATGGTGTGGGGGATGGGGTATCACCGGGTCAGGCTGGTGGTGGGGGTGTAATGGTGTGGGGGATGGGAGATTACCGGTTCAGGCTGGTGGTGGGGGTGTAATGGTGTGGGGGATGGGGTGTCACCGGTTCAGGCTGGTGGTGGGGGTGTAATGGTGTGGGGGGATGGGGTGTCACCGGTTCAGGCTGGTGGTGGGGGTGTAATGGTGTGGGGGATGGGGTGTCACCGGTTCAGGCTGGTGGTGGGGGTGTAATGGTGGGGGGGATGGGGTATCACCGGTTCAGGCTGGTGGTGGGGGTGTAATGGTGGGGGGGATGGGGTGTCACCGGTTCAGGCTGGTGGTGGGGGTGTAATGGTGTGGGGGATGGGGTATCACCGGGTCAGGCTGGTGGTGGGGGTGTCATGGTGGGGGGGATGGGGTATCACCGGTTCAGGCTGGTGGTGGGGGTGTAATGGTGTGGGGGATGGGGAATCACCGGTTCAGGCTGGTGGTGGGGGTGTAATGGTGTGGGGGATGGGGTATCACGGGTTCAGGCTGGTGGTGGGGGTGTAATGGTGTGGGGGATGGGGTATCACCGGTTCAGGCTGGTGGTGGGGTGTAATGGTGTGGGGGAGGGGGTATCACCGGTTCAGGCTGGTGGTGGGGGTGTAATGGTGTGGGGGATGGGGAATCACCGGTTCAGGCTGGTGGTGGGGGTGTAATGGTGTGGGGGATGGGGTATCACCGGTTCAGGCTGGTGGTGGGGGTGTCATGGTGTGGGGGATGGGATATCACCGGTTCAGGCTGGTGGTGGGGGTGTAATGGTGTGGGGGATGGGATATCACCGGTTCAGGCTGGTGGTGGGGGTGTAATGGTGTGGGGGATGGGGTATCACCGGTTCAGGCTGGTGGTGGGGGTGTAATGGTGTGGGGGATGGTATATCACCGGGTCAGGCTGGTGGTGAGGGTGTAATGGTGGGGGGGATGGGGTATCACCGGTTCAGGCTGGTGGTGGGGGTGTAATGGTGTGGGGGATGGGGTATCACCGGTTCAGGCTGGTGGTGGGGGTGTAATGGTGTGGGGGATGGGGTATCACCGGTTCAGGCTGGTGGTGGGGGTGTAATGGTGTGGGGGATGGGGTATCACCGGGTCAGGCTGGTGGTGGGGGTGTAATGGTGTGGGGGATGGGATATCACCGGGTCAGGCTGGTGGTGGGGGTGTAATGGTGTGGGGGATGGGGTATCACCGGTTCAGGCTGGTGGTGGGGGTGTAATGGTGGGGGGGATGGGGTATCACCGGGTCAGGCTGGTGGTGGGAGTGTAATGGTGTGGGGGATGGGGTATCACCGGTTCAGGCTGGTGGTGGGGGTGTAATGGTGTGGGGGATGGGGTATCACCGGGTCAGGCTGGTGGTGGGGGTGTAATGGTGTGGGGGATGGGGTGTCACCGGTTCAGGCTGGTGGTGGGGGGTGTAATGGTGTGGGGGATGGGGTATCACCGGTTCAGGCTGGTGGTGGGGGTGTAATGGTGTGGGGGATGGGGTATCACCGGGTCAGGCTGGTGGTGGGGGTGTAATGGTGTGGGGGATGGGAGATTACCGGTTCAGGCTGGTGGTGGGGGTGTAATGGTGTGGGGGATGGGGTGTCACCGGGTCAGGCGGGTGGTGGGGGTGTAATGGTGTGGGGGATGGGGTATCACCGGATCAGGCTGGTGGTGGGGGTGTAATGGTGTGGGGGATGGGGTATCACCGGTTCAGGCTGGTGGTGGGGGTGTCATGGTGTGGGGGATGGGATATCACCGGTTCAGGCTGGTGGTGGGGGTGTAATGGTGTGGGGGATGGGGTGTCACCAGTTCAGGCTGGTGGTGGGGGTGTAATGGTGTGGGGGATGGGGTATCACCGGTTCAGGCTGGTGGTGGGGGTGTAATGGTGGGGGGGATGGGGTATCACCGGTTCAGGCTGGTGGTGGGGGTGTAATGGTGTGGGGGATGGGATATCACCGGGTCAGGCTGGTGGTGGGGGGTGTAATGGTGTGGGGGGATGGGGTGTCACCGGTTCAGGCTGGTGGTGGGGGTGTAATGGTGTGGGGGATGGGGTATCACCGGGTCAGGCTGGTGGTGGGGGTGTAATGGTGTGGGGGATGGGGTATCACCGGTTCAGGCTGGTGGTAGTGGTGTAATGGTGTGGGGGATGGGGTATCACCGGGTCAGGCTGGTGGTGGGGGTGTAATGGTGTGGGGGATGGGGTATCACCGGTTCAGGCTGGTGGTGGGGGTGTAATGGTGTGGGGGATGGGGTATCACCGGTTCAGGCTGGTGGTGGGGGTGTAATGGTGTGGGGGATGGGATATCACCGGTTCAGGCTGGTGGTGGGGGTGTAATGGTGTGGGGGGGATGGAGTATCACCGGTTCAGGCTGGTGGTGGGGGTGTAATGGTGTGGGGGATGGGATATCACCGGTTCAGGCTGGTGGTGGGGGTGTAATGGTGTGGGGGGGATGGGGTATCACCGGTTCAGGCTGGTGGTGGGGGTGTAATGGTGTGGGGGGATGGGGTGTCACCGGTTCAGGCTGGTGGTGGGGGTGTAATGGTGTGGGGGATGGGGTATCACTGGTTCAGGCTGGTGGTGGGGGGTGTAATGGTGTGGGGGATGGGGTGTCACCGGGTCAGGCTGGTGGTGGGGGGTGTAATGGTGTGGGGGATGGGGTATCACTGGTTCAGGCTGGTGGTGGGGGTGTAATGGTGTGGGGGATGGGATATCACCGGTTCAGGCTGGTGGTGGGGGTGTAATGGTGGGGGGATGGGGTATCACCGGTTCAGGCTGGTGGTGGGGGTGTAATGGTGTGGGGGATGGGATGTCACCGGGTCAGGTTGGTGGTGGGGGTGTAATGGTGTGGGGGATGGGGTATCACCGGTTCAGGCTGGTGGTGGGGGTGTAATGGTGTGGGGGATGGGGTATCACCGGTTCAGGCTGGTGGTGGGGTGTAATGGTGTGGGGGATGGGGTATCACCGGTTCAGGCTGGTGGTGGGGGTGTAATGGTGTGGGGGATGGGGTATCCCCGGTTCAGGCTGGTGGTGGGGGTGTAATGGTGGGGGGGATGGGGTATCACCGGTTCAGGCTGGTGGTGGGGGGTGTAATGGTGTGGGGGATGGGGTATCACCGGTTCAGGCTGGTGGTGGGGGGTGTAATGGTGTGGGGGATGGGGTATCACCGGTTCAGGCTGGTGGTGGGGGTGTAATGGTGTGGGGGATGGGGTATCACCGGTTCAGGCTGGTGGTGGGGTGTAATGGTGTGGGGGATGGGATGTCACCGGGTCAGGCTGGTGGTGGGGGTGTAATGGTGTGGGGGATGGGGTATCACCGGTTCAGGCTGGTGGTGGGGGTGTAATGGTGTGGGGGATGGGGTATCACCGGTTCAGGCTGGTGGTGGGGGTGTAATGGTGTGGGGGATGGGATGTCACCGGGTCAGGCTGGTGGTGGGGGTGTAATGGTGTGGGGGATGGGGTATCACCGGATCAGGCTGGTGGTGGGGGTGTAATGGTGTGGGGGATGGGGTATCACCGGGTCAGGCTGGTGGTGGGGGTGTAATGGTGTGGGGGATGGGGTATCACCGGTTCAGGCTGGTGGTGGGGGTGTAATGGTGTGGGGGATGGGGTGTCACCGGTTCAGGCTGGTGGTGGGGGTGTAATGGTGTGGGGGATGGGATGTCACCGGTTCAGGCTGGTGGTGGAGGTGTAATGGTGTGGGGGATGGGGTATCACCGGTTCAGGCTGGTGTTGGGGGTGTAATGGTGTGGGGGATGGGATGTCACCGGGTCAGGCTGGTGGCGGGGGTGTAATGGTGTGGGGGACGGGATGTCACCGGGTCAGGCTGGTGGCGGGGGTGTAATGGTGGGGGGGATGGGATATCACCGGGTCAGGCTGGTGGTGGGGGGTGTAATGGTGTGGGGGATGGGGTATCACCGGTTCAGGCTGGTGGTGGGGGGGTGTAATGGTGTGGGGGATGGGGTATCACCGGTTCAGGCTGGTGGTGGGAGGTGTAATGGTGTGGGGGATGGGGTATCACCGGTTCAGGCTGGTGGTGGGGGTGTAATGGTGTGGGGGATGGGATGTCACCGGGTCAGGCTGGTGGTGGGGGTGTAATGGTGTGGGGGATGGGGTATCACCAGTTCAGGCTGGTGGTGGGGGTGTCATGGTGTGGGGGATGGGGTATCACCGGTTCAGGCTGGTGGTGGGGGTGTAATGGTGTGGGGGATGGGGTATCACCAGTTCAGGCTGGTGGTGGGGGTGTAATGGTGTGGGGGATGGGGTATCACCGGTTCAGGCTGGTGGTGGGGGTGTAATGGTGTGGGGGATGAGATATTACCGGTTCAGGCTGGTGGTGGGGGTGTAATGGTGTGGGGGATGGGATATCACCGGGTCAGGCTGGTGGTGGGGGGTGTAATGGTGTGGGGGATGGGGTATCACCGGTTCAGGCTGGTGGTGTAATGGTGTGAGGGATGGGGTATCACCGGGTCAGGCTGGTGGTGGGGGTGTAATGGTGTGGGGGATGGGGTATCACCAGTTCAGGCTGGTGGTGGGGGTGTAATGGTGTGGGGGATGGGGTATCACTGATTCAGGCTGGTGGTGGGGGTGTAATGGTGTGGGGGATGGGGTATCACCGGTTCAGGCTGGTGGTGGGGGTGTAATGGTGTGGGGGATGGGATATCACCGGTTCAGGCTGGTGGTGGGGGTGTAGTGGTGGGGGGGATGGGATATCACCGGGTCAGGCTGGTGGTGGGGGTGTAATGGTGTGGGGGATGAAGTATCACCGGGTCAGGCTGGTGGTGGGGGTGTAATGGTGGGGGGGATGGGGTATCACCGGTTCAGGCTGGTGGTGGGGGTGTAATGGTGTGGGGGATGGGGTATCACCGGTTCAGGCTGGTGGTGGGGGTGTAATGGTGGGGGGGATGGGGTATCACCGGTTCAGGCTGGTGGTGGGGGTGAAATGGTGTGGGGGATGGGGTATCACCGGTTCAGGCTGGTGGTGGGGGTGTAATGGTGTGGGGGATGGGGTATCACTGGTTCAGGCTGGTGGTGGGGGTGTAATGGTGTGGGGGATGGGGTATCACTGGTTCAGGCTGGTGGTGGGGGTGTAATGGTGTGGGGGATGGGGTATCACCGGGTCAGGCTGGTGGTGGGGGTGTAATGGTGTGGGGGATGGGGTATCACCGGTTCAGGCTGGTGGTGGGGTGTAATGGTGGGGGGGATGGGGTATCACCGGTTCAGGCTGGTGGTGGGGGTGTAATGGTGTGGGGGATGGGGTATCACCGGTTCAGGCTGGTGGTGGGGGTGTAATGGTGTGGGGGATGGGGTATCACCGGTTCAGGCTGGTGATGGGGGTGTCATGGTGGGGGGGATGGGGTATCACCGGGTCAGGCTGGTGGTGGGGGTGTAATGGTGTGGGGGATGGGGTATCACCGGTTCAGGCTGGTGGTGGGGGTGTAATGGTGTGGGGGATGGGGTATCACTGGTTCAGGCTGGTGGTGGGGGTGTAATGGTGTGGGGGATGGGGTATCACCGGTTCAGGCTGGTGATGGGGGTGTCATGGTGTGGGGGATGGGGTATCACCGGTTCAGGCTGGTGGTGGGGGGTGTAATGGTGTGGGGGATGGGGTATCACCGGTTCAGGCTGGTGGTGGGGGTGTAATGGTGTGGGGGATGGGATATCACCGGATCAGGCTGGTGGTGGGGGTGTAATGGTGTGCAGGATGGGGTATCACCGGATCAGGCTGGTGGTGGGGGTGTAATGGTGTGCAGGATGGGGTATCACCGGTTCAGGCTGGTGGTGGGGGTGTAATGGTGTGGGGGATGGGGTATCACCGGTTCAGGCTGGTGGTGGGGGTGTAATGGTGTGGGGGATGGGATATCACCGGTTCAGGCTGGTGGTGGGAGTGTAATGGTGTGGGGGATGGGGTATCACCGGTTCAGGCTGGTGGTGGGGGTGTAATGGTGTGGGGGATGGGGTATCACCGGTTCAGGCTGGTGGTGGGGGTGTAATGGTGTGGGGGATGGGGTATCACCGGTTCAGGCTGGTGGTGGGGGTGTAATGGTGTGGGGGATGGGATATCACCGGATCAGGCTAGTGGTGGGGGTGTAATGGTGTGGGGGATGGGGTATCACCGGGTCAGGCTGGTGGTGGGGGTGTAATGGTGTGGGGGATGGGATATCACCGGTTCAGGCTGGTGGTGGGGGTGTAATGGTGTGGGGGATGGGGTATCACCGGATCAGGCTAGTGGTGGGAGTGTAATGGTGTGGGGGGATGGGGTATCACCGGGTCAGGCTGGTGGTGGGGGTGTAATGGTGTGGGGGATGGGATATCACCGGATCAGGCTAGTGGTGGGGGTGTAATGGTGTGGGGGATGGGGTATCACCGGTTCAGGCTGGTGGTGGGGGTGTAATGGTGTGGGGGATGGGAGATTACCGGTTCAGGCTGGTGGTGGGGGTGTAATGGTGTGGGGGATGGGATATCACCGGTTCAGGCTGGTGGTGGGGGTGTAATGGTGTGGGGGATGGGATATCACTGGTTCAGGCTGGTGGTGGGGGTGTAATGGTGTGGGGGATGGGGTATCACCGGGTCAGGCTGGTGGTGGGGGTGTAATGGTGTGGGGGATGGGATATCACCGGTTCAGGCTGGTGGTGGGGGTGTAATGGTGTGGGGGGATGGGATATCACCGGATCAGGCTGGTGGTGGGGGTGTAATGGTGTGCAGGATGGGGTATCACCGGTTCAGGCTGGTGGTGGGGGTGTAATGGTGTGGGGGATGGGGTATCACTGGTTCAGGCTGGTGGCGGGGGTGTAATGGTGTGGGGGATGGGATATCACCGGTTCAGGCTGGTGGTGGGGGTGTAATGGTGTGGGGGATGGGGTATCACCGGGTCAGGCTGGTGGTGGGGGTGTAATGGTGTGGGGGATGGGATATCACCGGGTCAGGCTGGTGGTGGGGGTGTAATGGTGTGGGGGATGGGGTATCACTGGTTCAGGCTGGTGGTGGGGGTGTAATGGTGTGGGGGATGGGATATCACCGGTTCAGGCTGGTGGTGGGGGTGTAATGGTGTGGGGGATGGGATATCACCGGGTCAGGCTGGTGGTGGGGGTGTAATGGTGTGGGGGATGGGATATCACCGGTTCAGGCTGGTGGTGGGGGTGTAATGGTGTGGGGGATGGGGTATCACCGGTTCAGGCTGGTGATGGGGGTGTCATGGTGGGGGGGATGGGGTATCACCGGGTCAGGCTGGTGGTGGGGGTGTAATGGTGTGGGGGATGGGGTATCACCGGGTCAGGCTGGTGGTGGGGGTGTAATGGTGTGGGGGATGGGATATCACCGGTTCAGGCTGGTGGTGGGGGTGTAATGGTGTGGGGGATGGGATATCACCGGGTCAGGCTGGTGGTGGGGGTGTAATGGTGTGGGGGATGGGATATCACCGGTTCAGGCTGGTGATGGGGGTGTAATGGTGTGGGGGATGGGGTGTCACCGGTTCAGGCTGGTGATGGGGGTGTAATGGTGTGGGGGATGGGGTATCACCGGTTCAGGCTGGTGATGGGGGTGTAATGGTGTGGGGGATGGGGTGTCACCGGTTCAGGCTGGTGGTGGGGGTGTAATGGTGTGGGGGATGGGATATCACCGGTTCAGGCTGGTGGTGGGGGTGTAATGGTGTGGGGGATGGGGTATCACCGGTTCAGGCTGGTGGTGGGGGGTGTAATGGTGTGGGGGATGGGGTATCACCGGTTCAGGCTGGTGGTGGGGGTGTAATGGTGTGGGGGATGGGGTATCACCGGTTCAGGCTGGTGGTGGGGGTGTAATGGTGTGGGGGATGGGATATCACTGGTTCAGGCTGGTGATGGGGGTGTAATGGTGTGGGGGATGGGGTATCACCGGTTCAGGCTGGTGGTGGGGGTGTAATGGTGTGGGGGATGGGGTATCACCGGTTCAGGCTGGTGGTGGGGGTGTAATGGTGTGGGGGATGGGGTATCACCGGTTCAGGCTGGTGGTGGGGGTGTAATGGTGTGGGGGATGGGGTATCACCGGTTCAGGCTGGTGGTAGGGGTGTAATGGTGTGGGGGATGGGGTATCACCAGTTCAGGCTGGTGGTGGGGGTGTAATGGTGTGGGGGATGGGGTATCACCGGTTCAGGCTGGTGATGGGGGTGTCATGGTGGGGGGGATGGGGTATCACCGGGTCAGGCTGGTGGTGGGGGTGTAATGGTGTGGGGGATGGGGTATCACCGGTTCAGGCTGGTGGTGGGGGTGTCATGGTGTGGGGGATGGGGTATCACCGGGTCAGGCTGGTGGTGAGGGTGTAATGGTGTGGGGGATGGGATATCACTGGTTCAGGCTGGTGGTGGGGGTGTAATGGTGTGGGGGATGGGGTATCACTGGTTCAGGCTGGTGGTGGGGGTGTAATGGTGTGGGGGATGGGGTATCACCGGTTCAGGCTGGTGGTGGGGGTGTAATGATGTGGGGGATGGGATATCACCGGTTCAGGCTGGTGGTGGGGTGTAATGGTGTGGGGGATGGGGTATCACCGGGTCAGGCTGGTGGTGGGGGTGTAATGGTGTGGGGGATGGGATATCACCGGTTCAGGCTGGTGGTGGGGGTGTAATGGTGTGGGGGGGTGGGGCATTACCGGTTCAGGCTGGTGGTGGGGGTGTAATGGTGTGGGGGATGGGGTATCACCGGGTCAGGCTGGTGGTGGGGGTGTAATGGTGTGGGGGATGGGATATCACCGGTTCAGACTGGTGGTGGGGGTGTAATGGTGTGGGGGATGGGGTGTCACCGGTTCAGGCTGGTGGTGGGGGTGTAATGGTGTGGGGGATGGGGTATCACCGGGTCAGGCTGGTGGTGGGGGTGTAATGGTGTGGGGGATGGGGTATCACCGGTTCAGGCTGGTGGTGGGGGTGTAATGGTGTGGGGGATGGGATATCACCGGTTCAGGCTGGTGGTGGGGGTGTAATGGTGTGGGGGATGGGGTATCACCAGTTCAGGCTGGTGGTGGGGGTGTAATGGTGTGGGGGATGGGGTATCACCGGTTCAGGCTGGTGGTGGGGGTGTAATGGTGTGGGGGATGGGGTATCACCGGTTCAGGCTGGTGGTGGGGGTGTAATGGTGTGGGGGATGGGGTATCACCGGTTCAGGATGGTGGTGGGGGTGTAATGGTGTGGGGGATGGGGTATCACCGGTTCAGGCTGGTGGTGGGGTGTAATGGTGGGGGGATGGGGTATCACCGGTTCAGGCTGGTGATGGGGGTGTCATGGTGGGGGGGATGGGGTATCACCGGGTCAGGCTGGTGGTGGGGGTGTAATGGTGTGGGGGATGGGGTATCACCGGTTCAGGCTGGTGGTGGGGGTGTAATGGTGTGGGGGATGGGGTATCACTGGTTCAGGCTGGTGGTGGGGGTGTAATGGTGTGGGGGATGGGGTATCACCGGTTCAGGCTGGTGATGGGGGTGTCATGGTGTGGGGGATGGGGTATCACCGGTTCAGGCTGGTGGTGGGGGGTGTAATGGTGTGGGGGATGGGGTATCACCGGTTCAGGCTGGTGGTGGGGGTGTAATGGTGGGGGGATGGGATATCACCGGATCAGGCTGGTGGTGGGGGTGTAATGGTGTGCAGGATGGGGTATCACCGGATCAGGCTGGTGGTGGGGGTGTAATGGTGTGCAGGATGGGGTATCACCGGTTCAGGCTGGTGGTGGGGGTGTAATGGTGTGGGGGATGGGGTATCACCGGTTCAGGCTGGTGGTGGGGGTGTAATGGTGTGGGGGATGGGATATCACCGGTTCAGGCTGGTGGTGGGAGTGTAATGGTGTGGGGGGATGGGGTATCACCGGGTCAGGCTGGTGGTGGGGGTGTAATGGTGTGGGGGATGGGATATCACCGGATCAGGCTAGTGGTGGGGGTGTAATGGTGTGGGGGATGGGGTATCACCGGTTCAGGCTGGTGGTGGGGGTGTAATGGTGTGGGGGATGGGAGATTACCGGTTCAGGCTGGTGGTGGGGGTGTAATGGTGTGGGGGGATGGGGTATCACCGGGTCAGGCTGGTGGTGGGGGTGTAATGGTGTGGGGGATGGGATATCACCGGTTCAGGCTGGTGGTGGGGGTGTAATGGTGTGGGGGATGGGGTATCACGGGTTCAGGCTGGTGGTGGGGGTGTAATGGTGTGGGGGATGGGGTATCACCGGGTCAGGCTGGTGGTGGGGGTGTAATGGTGTGGGGGATGGGATATCACCGGGTCAGGCTGGTGGTGGGGGTGTAATGGTGTGGGGGATGGGGTATCACTGGTTCAGGCTGGTGGCGGGGGTGTAATGGTGTGGGGGATGGGATATCACCGGTTCAGGCTGGTGGTGGGGGTGTAATGGTGTGGGGGATGGGGTATCACCGGGTCAGGCTGGTGGTGGGGGTGTAATGGTGTGGGGGATGGGATATCACCGGGTCAGGCTGGTGGTGGGGGTGTAATGGTGTGGGGGATGGGGTATCACTGGTTCAGGCTGGTGGTGGGGGTGTAATGGTGTGGGGGATGGGATATCACCGGTTCAGGCTGGTGGTGGGGGTGTAATGGTGTGGGGGATGGGATATCACCGGGTCAGGCTGGTGGTGGGGGTGTAATGGTGTGGGGGATGGGATATCACCGGTTCAGGCTGGTGGTGGGGGTGTAATGGTGTGGGGGATGGGGTATCACCGGTTCAGGCTGGTGATGGGGGTGTCATGGTGGGGGGGATGGGGTATCACCGGGTCAGGCTGGTGGTGGGGGTGTAATGGTGTGGGGGATGGGGTATCACCGGGTCAGGCTGGTGGTGGGGGTGTAATGGTGTGGGGGATGGGATATCACCGGTTCAGGCTGGTGGTGGGGGTGTAATGGTGTGGGGGATGGGATATCACTGGTTCAGGCTGGTGGTGGGGGTGTAATGGTGTGGGGGATGGGATATCACCGGTTCAGGCTGGTGGTGGGGGTGTAATGGTGTGGGGGATGGGATATCACTGGTTCAGGCTGGTGATGGGGGTGTAATGGTGTGGGGGATGGGGTATCACCGGTTCAGGCTGGTGATGGGGGTGTAATGGTGTGGGGGATGGGGTGTCACCGGTTCAGGCTGGTGGTGGGGGTGTAATGGTGTGGGGGATGGGATATCACCGGTTCAGGCTGGTGGTGGGGGTGTAATGGTGTGGGGGATGGGGTATCACCGGTTCAGGCTGGTGGTGGGGGGTGTAATGGTGTGGGGGATGGGGTATCACCGGTTCAGGCTGGTGGTGGGGGTGTAATGGTGTGGGGGATGGGGTATCACCGGTTCAGGCTGGTGGTGGGGGTGTAATGGTGTGGGGGATGGGATATCACTGGTTCAGGCTGGTGATGGGGGTGTAATGGTGTGGGGGATGGGGTATCACCGGTTCAGGCTGGTGGTGGGGGTGTAATGGTGTGGGGGATGGGGTATCACCGGTTCAGGCTGGTGGTGGGGGTGTAATGGTGTGGGGGATGGGGTATCACCGGTTCAGGCTGGTGGTGGGGGTGTAATGGTGTGGGGGATGGGGTATCACGGGTTCAGGCTGGTGGTGGGGGTGTAATGGTGTGGGGGATGGGGTATCACCGGTTCAGGCTGGTGGTGGGGGTGTCATGGTGGGGGGGATGGGGTATCACCGGTTCAGGCTGGTGGTGGGGGTGTAATGGTGTGGGGGATGGGGTATCACCGGTTCAGGCTGGTGATGGGGGTGTAATGGTGTGGGGGATGGGGTATCACCGGTTCAGGCTGGTGGTGGGGGTGTAATGGTGTGGGGGATGGGGTATCACCGGTTCAGGCTGGTGGTGGGGGTGTAATGGTGTGGGGGATGGGGTATCACCAGTTCAGGCTGGTGGTGGGGGTGTAATGGTGTGGGGGATGGGGTATCACCGGTTCAGGCTGGTGATGGGGGTGTCATGGTGGGGGGGATGGGGTATCACCGGGTCAGGCTGGTGGTGGGGGTGTAATGGTGTGGGGGATGGGGTATCACCGGTTCAGGCTGGTGGTGGGGGTGTCATGGTGTGGGGGATGGGATATCACCGGTTCAGGCTGGTGGTGGGGGTGTAATGGTGGGGGGATGGGATATCACCGGTTCAGGCTGGTGGTGGGGGTGTAATGGTGTGGGGGATGGGGTGTCACCGGTTCAGGCTGGTGGTGGGGGTGTAATGGTGTGGGGGATGGGGTATCACCGGTTCAGGCTGGTGGTGGGGTGTAATGGTGTGGGGGATGGGATATCACCGGGTCAGGCTGGTGGTGGGGGTGTAATGGTGTGGGGGATGGGGTATCACTGGTTCAGGCTGGTGGTGGGGGTGTAATGGTGTGGGGGATGGGGTATCACTGGTTCAGGCTGGTGGTGGGGGTGTAATGGTGTGGGGGATGGGGTATCACCGGTTCAGGCTGGTGGTGGGGGTGTAATGGTGTGGGGGATGGGATATCACCGGTTCAGGCTGGTGGTGGGGGTGTAATGGTGTGGGGGATGGGAGATTACCGGTTCAGGCTGGTGATGGGGGTGTCATGGTGGGGGGGATGGGGTATCACCGGTTCAGGCTGGTGGTGGGGGTGTAATGGTGTGGGGGATGGGATATCACCGGTTCAGGCTGGTGGTGGGGGTGTAATGGTGTGGGGGATGGGGTATCACCGGTTCAGGCTGGTGGTGGGGGTGTAATGGTGTGGGGGATGGGGTATCACCGGTTCAGGCTGGTGGTGGGGGTGTAATGGTGTGGGGGATGGGATATCACTGGTTCAGGCTGGTGGTGGGGGTGTAATGGTGTGGGGGATGGGGTGTCACCGGTTCAGGCTGGTGGTGGGGGTGTAATGGTGTGGGGGATGGGGTATCACCGGGTCAGGCTGGTGGTGGGGGTGTAATGGTGTGGGGGATGGGGTATCACCGGTTCAGGCTGGTGGTGGGGGTGTAATGGTGTGGGGGATGGGATATCACCGGTTCAGGCTGGTGGTGGGGGTGTAATGGTGTGGGGGATGGGGTATCACCGGTTCAGGCTGGTGGTGGGGGTGTAATGGTGTGGGGGATGGGGTATCACCGGTTCAGGCTGGTGGTGGGGGTGTAATGGTGTGGGGGATGGGGTATCACCGGTTCAGGCTGGTGGTGGGGTGTAATGGTGTGGGGGATGGGATATCACCGGGTCAGGCTGGTGGTGGGGGTGTAATGGTGTGGGGGATGGGGTATCACTGGTTCAGGCTGGTGGTGGGGGTGTAATGGTGTGGGGGGATGGGGTGTCACCGGTTCAGGCTGGTGGTGGGGGTGTAATGGTGTGGGGGATGGGGTATCACCGGTTCAGGCTGGTGGTGGGGGTGTAATGGTGTGGGGGATGGGGTACACTGGTTCAGGCTGGTGGTGGGGGTGTAATGGTGTGGGGGATGGGATATCACCGGTTCAGGCTGGTGGTGGGGTGTAATGGTGGGGGGGATGGGGTATCACCGGTTCAGGCTGGTGGTGGGGGTGTAATGGTGTGGGGGATGGGATATCACCGGTTCAGGCTGGTGGTGGGGGTGTAATGGTGTGGGGGATGGGGTATCACCGGGTCAGGCTGGTGGTGGGGGTGTAATGGTGTGGGGGATGGGGTATCACTGGTTCAGGCTGGTGGTGGGGGTGTAATGGTGTGGGGGATGGGGTGTCACCGGTTCAGGCTGGTGGTGGGGGTGTAATGGTGTGGGGGATGGGGTGTCACCGGTTCAGGCTGGTGGTGGGGGTGTAATGGTGTGGGGGATGGGGTATCACTGGTTCAGGCGGGTGGTGGGGGTGTAATGGTGTGGGGGATGGGGTATCACCGGATCAGGCTGGTGGTGGGGGTGTAATGGTGTGGGGGATGGGGTATCACCGGGTCAGGCTGGTGGTGGGGGTGTAATGGTGTGGGGGATGGGGTATCACTGGTTCAGGCTGGTGGTGGGGGTGTAATGGTGTGGGGGATGGGGTGTCACCGGTTCAGGCTGGTGGTGGGGGTGTAATGGTGTGGGGGATGGGGTGTCACCGGTTCAGGCTGGTGGTGGGGGTGTAATGGTGTGGGGGATGGGGTATCACTGGTTCAGGCTGGTGGTGGGGGTGTAATGGTGTGGGGGGATGGGGTGTCACCGGTTCAGGCTGGTGGAGGGGGTGTAATGGTGTGGGGGATGGGGTACACTGGTTCAGGCTGGTGGTGGGGGTGTAATGGTGTGGGGGATGGGGTATCACCGGTTCAGGCTGGTGGTGGGGGTGTAATGGTGGGGGGGATGGGGTACACTGGTTCAGGCTGGTGGTGGGGGTGTAATGGTGTGGGGGATGGGGTATCACCGGTTCAGGCTGGTGGTGGGGGTGTAATGGTGTGGGGGATGGGGTATCACCGGTTCAGGCTGGTGGAGGGGGTGTAATGGTGTGGGGGATGGGGTATCACCGGGTCAGGCTGGTGGTGGGGGTGTAATGGTGTGGGGGATGGGATATCACCGGTTCAGGCTGGTGGTGGGGGTGTAATGGTGTGGGGGATGGGGTATCACCGGTTCAGGCTGGTGGTGGGGGTGTAATGGTGTGGGGGATGGGGTATCACCGGGTCAGGCTGGTGGTGGGGGTGTAATGGTGTGGGGGATGGGAGATTACCGGTTCAGGCTGGTGGTGGGGGTGTAATGGTGTGGGGGATGGGGTGTCACCGGTTCAGGCTGGTGGTGGGGGTGTAATGGTGTGGGGGGATGGGGTGTCACCGGTTCAGGCTGGTGGTGGGGGTGTAATGGTGTGGGGGATGGGGTGTCACCGGTTCAGGCTGGTGGTGGGGGTGTAATGGTGTGGGGGGATGGGGTGTCACCGGTTCAGGCTGGTGGTGGGGGTGTAATGGTGTGGGGGATGGGGTATCACCGGGTCAGGCTGGTGGTGGGGGTGTCATGGTGGGGGGGATGGGGTATCACCGGTTCAGGCTGGTGGTGGGGGTGTAATGGTGTGGGGGATGGGGAATCACCGGTTCAGGCTGGTGGTGGGGGTGTAATGGTGTGGGGGATGGGGTATCACGGGTTCAGGCTGGTGGTGGGGGTGTAATGGTGTGGGGGATGGGGTATCACCGGTTCAGGCTGGTGGTGGGGTGTAATGGTGTGGGGGAGGGGGTATCACCGGTTCAGGCTGGTGGTGGGGGTGTAATGGTGTGGGGGATGGGATATCACTGGTTCAGGCTGGTGGTGGGGGTGTAATGGTGTGGGGGATGGGATATCACTGGTTCAGGCTGGTGGTGGGGGTGTAATGGTGTGGGGGATGGGGTATCACCGGTTCAGGCTGGTGGTGGGGGTGTAATGGTGTGGGGGGATGGGGTATCACCGGTTCAGGTTGGTGGTGGGGGTGTAATGGTGTGGGGGATGGGGTATCACCGGTTCAGGCTGGTGGTGGGGGTGTAATGGTGTGGGGGATGGGGAATCACCGGTTCAGGCTGGTGGTGGGGGTGTAATGGTGTGGGGGATGGGGTATCACCGGTTCAGGCTGGTGGTGGGGGTGTCATGGTGTGGGGGATGGGATATCACCGGTTCAGGCTGGTGGTGGGGGTGTAATGGTGTGGGGGATGGGATATCACCGGTTCAGGCTGGTGGTGGGGGTGTAATGGTGTGGGGGATGGGGTATCACCGGTTCAGGCTGGTGGTGGGGGTGTAATGGTGTGGGGGATGGTATATCACCGGGTCAGGCTGGTGGTGAGGGTGTAATGGTGGGGGGGATGGGGTATCACCGGTTCAGGCTGGTGGTGGGGGTGTAATGGTGTGGGGGATGGGGTATCACCGGTTCAGGCTGGTGGTGGGGGTGTAATGGTGTGGGGGATGGGGTATCACCGGTTCAGGCTGGTGGTGGGGGTGTAATGGTGTGGGGGATGGGGTATCACCGGGTCAGGCTGGTGGTGGGGGTGTAATGGTGTGGGGGATGGGATATCACCGGGTCAGGCTGGTGGTGGGGGTGTAATGGTGTGGGGGATGGGGTATCACCGGTTCAGGCTGGTGGTGGGGGTGTAATGGTGGGGGGGATGGGGTATCACCGGGTCAGGCTGGTGGTGGGAGTGTAATGGTGTGGGGGATGGGGTATCACCGGTTCAGGCTGGTGGTGGGGGTGTAATGGTGTGGGGGATGGGGTATCACCGGGTCAGGCTGGTGGTGGGGGTGTAATGGTGTGGGGGATGGGGTGTCACCGGTTCAGGCTGGTGGTGGGGGGTGTAATGGTGTGGGGGATGGGGTATCACCGGTTCAGGCTGGTGGTGGGGGTGTAATGGTGTGGGGGATGGGGTATCACCGGGTCAGGCTGGTGGTGGGGGTGTAATGGTGTGGGGGATGGGAGATTACCGGTTCAGGCTGGTGGTGGGGGTGTAATGGTGTGGGGGATGGGGTGTCACCGGGTCAGGCGGGTGGTGGGGGTGTAATGGTGTGGGGGATGGGGTATCACCGGATCAGGCTGGTGGTGGGGGTGTAATGGTGTGGGGGATGGGGTATCACCGGTTCAGGCTGGTGGTGGGGGTGTCATGGTGTGGGGGATGGGATATCACCGGTTCAGGCTGGTGGTGGGGGTGTAATGGTGTGGGGGATGGGGTGTCACCAGTTCAGGCTGGTGGTGGGGGTGTAATGGTGTGGGGGATGGGGTATCACCGGTTCAGGCTGGTGGTGGGGGTGTAATGGTGGGGGGGATGGGGTATCACCGGTTCAGGCTGGTGGTGGGGGTGTAATGGTGTGGGGGATGGGATATCACCGGGTCAGGCTGGTGGTGGGGGGTGTAATGGTGTGGGGGGATGGGGTGTCACTGGTTCAGGCTGGTGGTGGGGGTGTAATGGTGTGGGGGATGGGGTGTCACCGGTTCAGGCTGGTGGTGGGGGTGTAATGGTGGGGGGATGGGATATCACCGGTTCAGGCTGGTGGTGGGGGTGTAATGGTGTGGGGGATGGGGTATCACCGGGTCAGGCTGGTGGTGGGGGTGTAATGGTGTGGGGGATGGGGTATCACCGGTTCAGGCTGGTGGTAGTGGTGTAATGGTGTGGGGGATGGGGTATCACCGGTTCAGGCTGGTGGTGGGGGTGTAATGGTGTGGGGGATGGGATATCACCGGTTCAGGCTGGTGGTGGGGGTGTAATGGTGTGGGGGGGATGGAGTATCACCGGTTCAGGCTGGTGGTGGGGGTGTAATGGTGTGGGGGATGGGATATCACCGGTTCAGGCTGGTGGTGGGGGTGTAATGGTGTGGGGGGGATGGGGTATCACCGGTTCAGGCTGGTGGTGGGGGTGTAATGGTGTGGGGGGATGGGGTGTCACCGGTTCAGGCTGGTGGTGGGGGTGTAATGGTGTGGGGGATGGGGTATCACTGGTTCAGGCTGGTGGTGGGGGTGTAATGGTGTGGGGGATGGGGTGTCACCGGGTCAGGCTGGTGGTGGGGGGTGTAATGGTGTGGGGGATGGGGTATCACTGGTTCAGGCTGGTGGTGGGGGTGTAATGGTGTGGGGGATGGGATATCACCGGTTCAGGCTGGTGGTGGGGGTGTAATGGTGGGGGGATGGGGTATCACCGGTTCAGGCTGGTGGTGGGGGTGTAATGGTGTGGGGGATGGGATGTCACCGGGTCAGGTTGGTGGTGGGGGTGTAATGGTGTGGGGGATGGGGTATCACCGGTTCAGGCTGGTGGTGGGGGTGTAATGGTGTGGGGGATGGGGTATCACCGGTTCAGGCTGGTGGTGGGGGTGTAATGGTGGGGGGGATGGGGTATCACTGGTTCAGGCTGGTGGTGGGGGTGTAATGGTGTGGGGGATGGGGTATCACCGGATCAGGCTGGTGGTGGGGGTGTAATGGTGTGGGGGATGGGGTATCACCGGGTCAGGCTGGTGGTGGGGGTGTAATGGTGTGGGGGATGGGGTATCACTGGTTCAGGCTGGTGGTGGGGGTGTAATGGTGTGGGGGATGGGGTGTCACCGGTTCAGGCTGGTGGTGGGGGTGTAATGGTGTGGGGGATGGGGTGTCACCGGTTCAGGCTGGTGGTGGGGGTGTAATGGTGTGGGGGATGGGGTATCACTGGTTCAGGCTGGTGGTGGGGGTGTAATGGTGTGGGGGGATGGGGTGTCACCGGTTCAGGCTGGTGGAGGGGGTGTAATGGTGTGGGGGATGGGGTACACTGGTTCAGGCTGGTGGTGGGGGTGTAATGGTGTGGGGGATGGGGTATCACCGGTTCAGGCTGGTGGTGGGGGTGTAATGGTGTGGGGGATGGGGTATCACCGGTTCAGGCTGGTGGTGGGGGTGTAATGGTGTGGGGGATGGGGTATCACCGGTTCAGGCTGGTGGTGGGGGTGTAATGGTGTGGGGGATGGGGTATCCCCGGTTCAGGCTGGTGGTGGGGGTGTAATGGTGGGGGGGATGGGGTATCACCGGTTCAGGCTGGTGGTGGGGGGTGTAATGGTGTGGGGGATGGGGTATCACCGGTTCAGGCTGGTGGTGGGGGTGTAATGGTGTGGGGGATGGGGTATCACCGGTTCAGGCTGGTGGTGGGGGTGTAATGGTGTGGGGGATGGGGTATCACCGGTTCAGGCTGGTGGTGGGGTGTAATGGTGTGGGGGATGGGATGTCACCGGGTCAGGCTGGTGGTGGGGGTGTAATGGTGTGGGGGATGGGGTATCACCGGTTCAGGCTGGTGGTGGGGGTGTAATGGTGTGGGGGATGGGGTATCACCGGTTCAGGCTGGTGGTGGGGGTGTAATGGTGTGGGGGATGGGATGTCACCGGGTCAGGCTGGTGGTGGGGGTGTAATGGTGTGGGGGATGGGGTATCACCGGGTCAGGCTGGTGGTGGGGGTGTAATGGTGTGGGGGATGGGGTATCACCGGTTCAGGCTGGTGGTGGGGGTGTAATGGTGTGGGGGATGGGGTGTCACCGGTTCAGGCTGGTGGTGGGGGTGTAATGGTGTGGGGGATGGGATGTCACCGGTTCAGGCTGGTGGTGGAGGTGTAATGGTGTGGGGGATGGGGTATCACCGGTTCAGGCTGGTGTTGGGGGTGTAATGGTGTGGGGGATGGGATGTCACCGGGTCAGGCTGGTGGCGGGGGTGTAATGGTGTGGGGGACGGGATGTCACCGGGTCAGGCTGGTGGCGGGGGTGTAATGGTGGGGGGGATGGGATATCACCGGGTCAGGCTGGTGGTGGGGGGTGTAATGGTGTGGGGGATGGGGTATCACCGGTTCAGGCTGGTGGTGGGGGGTGTAATGGTGTGGGGGATGGGGTATCACCGGTTCAGGCTGGTGGTGGGAGGTGTAATGGTGTGGGGGATGGGGTATCACCGGTTCAGGCTGGTGGTGGGGGTGTAATGGTGTGGGGGATGGGATGTCACCGGGTCAGGCTGGTGGTGGGGGTGTAATGGTGTGGGGGATGGGGTATCACCAGTTCAGGCTGGTGGTGGGGGTGTCATGGTGTGGGGGATGGGGTATCACCGGTTCAGGCTGGTGGTGGGGGTGTAATGGTGTGGGGGATGGGGTATCACCAGTTCAGGCTGGTGGTGGGGGTGTAATGGTGTGGGGGATGGGGTATCACCGGTTCAGGCTGGTGGTGGGGGTGTAATGGTGTGGGGGATGAGATATTACCGGTTCAGGCTGGTGGTGGGGGTGTAATGGTGTGGGGGATGGGATATCACCGGGTCAGGCTGGTGGTGGGGGGTGTAATGGTGTGGGGGATGGGGTATCACCGGTTCAGGCTGGTGGTGTAATGGTGTGAGGGATGGGGTATCACCGGGTCAGGCTGGTGGTGGGGGTGTAATGGTGTGGGGGATGGGGTATCACCAGTTCAGGCTGGTGGTGGGGGTGTAATGGTGTGGGGGATGGGGTATCACTGATTCAGGCTGGTGGTGGGGGTGTAATGGTGTGGGGGATGGGGTATCACCGGTTCAGGCTGGTGGTGGGGGTGTAATGGTGTGGGGGATGGGATATCACCGGTTCAGGCTGGTGGTGGGGGTGTAGTGGTGGGGGGGATGGGATATCACCGGGTCAGGCTGGTGGTGGGGGTGTAATGGTGTGGGGGATGAAGTATCACCGGGTCAGGCTGGTGGTGGGGGTGTAATGGTGGGGGGGATGGGGTATCACCGGTTCAGGCTGGTGGTGGGGGTGTAATGGTGTGGGGGATGGGGTATCACCGGTTCAGGCTGGTGGTGGGGGTGTAATGGTGGGGGGGATGGGGTATCACCGGTTCAGGCTGGTGGTGGGGGTGAAATGGTGTGGGGGATGGGGTATCACCGGTTCAGGCTGGTGGTGGGGGTGTAATGGTGTGGGGGATGGGGTATCACTGGTTCAGGCTGGTGGTGGGGGTGTAATGGTGTGGGGGATGGGGTATCACTGGTTCAGGCTGGTGGTGGGGGTGTAATGGTGTGGGGGATGGGGTATCACCGGGTCAGGCTGGTGGTGGGGGTGTAATGGTGTGGGGGATGGGGTATCACCGGTTCAGGCTGGTGGTGGGGGTGTAATGGTGTGGGGGGATGGGGTATCACCGGTTCAGGCTGGTGGTGGGGGTGTAATGGTGGGGGGGATGGGGTATCACCGGGTCAGGCTGGTGGTGGGAGTGTAATGGTGTGGGGGATGGGGTATCACCGGTTCAGGCTGGTGGTGGGGGTGTAATGGTGTGGGGGATGGGGTATCTCCAGTTCAGGCTGGTGGTGGGGTGTAATGGTGGGGGGGATGGGGTATCACCGGTTCAGGCTGGTGGTGGGGGTGTAATGGTGTGGGGGATGGGGTATCACCGGTTCAGGCTGGTGGTGGGGGTGTAATGGTGTGGGGGATGGGGTATCACCGGTTCAGGCTGGTGATGGGGGTGTCATGGTGGGGGGGATGGGGTATCACTGGGTCAGGCTGGTGGTGGGGGTGTAATGGTGTGGGGGATGGGGTATCACCGGTTCAGGCTGGTGGTGGGGGTGTAATGGTGTGGGGGATGGGGTATCACTGGTTCAGGCTGGTGGTGGGGGTGTAATGGTGTGGGGGATGGGGTATCACCGGTTCAGGCTGGTGATGGGGGTGTCATGGTGTGGGGGATGGGGTATCACCGGTTCAGGCTGGTGGTGGGGGGTGTAATGGTGTGGGGGATGGGGTATCACCGGTTCAGGCTGGTGGTGGGGGTGTAATGGTGTGGGGGATGGGGTATCACTGGTTCAGGCTGGTGGTGGGGGGTGTAATGGTGTGGGGGATGGGGTATCACCGGTTCAGGCTGGTGGTGGGGGTGTAATGGTGTGGGGGATGGGGTATCACCGGTTCAGGCTGGTGGTGGGGGGTGTAATGGTGTGGGGGATGGGGTATCACCGGTTCAGGCTGGTGGTGGGGGTGTAATGGTGTGGGGGATGGGGTATCACCGGTTCAGGCTGGTGATGGGGGTGTCATGGTGTGGGGGATGGGGTATCACCGGTTCAGGCTGGTGGTGGGGGGTGTAATGGTGTGGGGGATGGGATATCACCGGTTCAGGCTGGTGGTGGGAGTGTAATGGTGTGGGGGATGGGGTATCACTGGTTCAGGCTGGTGGTGGGGGTGTAATGGTGTGGGGGATGGGGTATCACCGGTTCAGGCTGGTGATGGGGGTGTCATGGTGTGGGGGATGGGGTATCACCGGTTCAGGCTGGTGGTGGGGGTGTAATGGTGTGCAGGATGGGGTATCACCGGATCAGGCTGGTGGTGGGGGTGTAATGGTGTGCAGGATGGGGTATCACCGGTTCAGGCTGGTGGTGGGGGTGTAATGGTGTGGGGGATGGGGTATCACCGGTTCAGGCTGGTGGTGGGGGTGTAATGGTGTGGGGGATGGGATATCACCGGTTCAGGCTGGTGGTGGGGGTGTAATGGTGTGGGGGATGGGATATCACCGGTTCAGGCTGGTGGTGGGAGTGTAATGGTGTGGGGGATGGGATATCACCGGTTCAGGCTGGTGGTGGGAGTGTAATGGTGTGGGGGATGGGGTATCACCGGTTCAGGCTGGTGGTGGGGGTGTAATGGTGTGGGGGATGGGGTATCACCGGTTCAGGCTGGTGGTGGGGGTGTAATGGTGTGGGGGATGGGGTATCACCGGTTCAGGCTGGTGGTGGGGGTGTAGTGGTGGGGGGGATGGGATATCACCGGGTCAGGCTGGTGGTGGGGGTGTAATGGTGTGGGGGATGGGATATCACCGGATCAGGCTAGTGGTGGGGGTGTAATGGTGTGGGGGATGGGGTATCACCGGGTCAGGCTGGTGGTGGGGGTGTAATGGTGTGGGGGATGGGATATCACCGGTTCAGGCTGGTGGTGGGGGTGTAATGGTGTGGGGGATGGGGTATCACCGGATCAGGCTAGTGGTGGGAGTGTAATGGTGTGGGGGGATGGGGTATCACCGGGTCAGGCTGGTGGTGGGGGTGTAATGGTGTGGGGGATGGGATATCACCGGATCAGGCTAGTGGTGGGGGTGTAATGGTGTGGGGGATGGGGTATCACCGGTTCAGGCTGGTGGTGGGGGTGTAATGGTGTGGGGGATGGGAGATTACCGGTTCAGGCTGGTGGTGGGGGTGTAATGGTGTGGGGGGATGGGGTATCACCGGGTCAGGCTGGTGGTGGGGGTGTAATGGTGTGGGGGATGGGATATCACCGGTTCAGGCTGGTGGTGGGGGTGTAATGGTGTGGGGGATGGGGTATCACGGGTTCAGGCTGGTGGTGGGGGTGTAATGGTGTGGGGGATGGGGTATCACCGGGTCAGGCTGGTGGTGGGGGTGTAATGGTGTGGGGGATGGGATATCACCGGGTCAGGCTGGTGGTGGGGGTGTAATGGTGTGGGGGATGGGGTATCACTGGTTCAGGCTGGTGGCGGGGGTGTAATGGTGTGGGGGATGGGATATCACCGGTTCAGGCTGGTGGTGGGGGTGTAATGGTGTGGGGGATGGGGTATCACCGGGTCAGGCTGGTGGTGGGGGTGTAATGGTGTGGGGGATGGGATATCACCGGGTCAGGCTGGTGGTGGGGGTGTAATGGTGTGGGGGATGGGATATCACCGGTTCAGGCTGGTGGTGGGGGTGTAATGGTGTGGGGGATGGGGTATCACTGGTTCAGGCTGGTGGTGGGGGTGTAATGGTGTGGGGGATGGGATATCACCGGTTCAGGCTGGTGGTGGGGGTGTAATGGTGTGGGGGATGGGATATCACCGGGTCAGGCTGGTGGTGGGGGTGTAATGGTGTGGGGGATGGGATATCACCGGTTCAGGCTGGTGGTGGGGGTGTAATGGTGTGGGGGATGGGGTATCACCGGTTCAGGCTGGTGATGGGGGTGTCATGGTGGGGGGGATGGGGTATCACCGGGTCAGGCTGGTGGTGGGGGTGTAATGGTGTGGGGGATGGGGTATCACCGGGTCAGGCTGGTGGTGGGGGTGTAATGGTGTGGGGGATGGGATATCACCGGTTCAGGCTGGTGGTGGGGGTGTAATGGTGTGGGGGATGGGATATCACTGGTTCAGGCTGGTGATGGGGGTGTAATGGTGTGGGGGATGGGGTGTCACCGGTTCAGGCTGGTGATGGGGGTGTAATGGTGTGGGGGATGGGGTATCACCGGTTCAGGCTGGTGATGGGGGTGTAATGGTGTGGGGGATGGGGTGTCACCGGTTCAGGCTGGTGGTGGGGGTGTAATGGTGTGGGGGATGGGATATCACCGGTTCAGGCTGGTGGTGGGGGTGTAATGGTGTGGGGGATGGGGTATCACCGGTTCAGGCTGGTGGTGGGGGGTGTAATGGTGTGGGGGATGGGGTATCACCGGTTCAGGCTGGTGGTGGGGGTGTAATGGTGTGGGGGATGGGGTATCACCGGTTCAGGCTGGTGGTGGGGGTGTAATGGTGTGGGGGATGGGATATCACTGGTTCAGGCTGGTGATGGGGGTGTAATGGTGTGGGGGATGGGGTATCACCGGTTCAGGCTGGTGATGGGGGTGTAATGGTGTGGGGGATGGGGTGTCACCGGTTCAGGCTGGTGGTGGGGGTGTAATGGTGTGGGGGATGGGATATCACCGGTTCAGGCTGGTGATGGGGGTGTCATGGTGTGGGGGATGGGGTATCACCGGTTCAGGCTGGTGGTGGGGGTGTAATGGTGTGGGGGATGGGGTATCACCGGTTCAGGCTGGTGGTGGGGGTGTAATGGTGTGGGGGATGGGGTATCACCGGTTCAGGCTGGTGGTGGGGGTGTAATGGTGTGGGGGATGGGGTATCACGGGTTCAGGCTGGTGGTGGGGGTGTAATGGTGTGGGGGATGGGGTATCACCGGTTCAGGCTGGTGGTGGGGGTGTCATGGTGGGGGGGATGGGGTATCACCGGTTCAGGCTGGTGGTGGGGGTGTAATGGTGTGGGGGATGGGGTATCACCGGTTCAGGCTGGTGATGGGGGTGTAATGGTGTGGGGGATGGGGTATCACCGGTTCAGGCTGGTGGTGGGGGTGTAATGGTGTGGGGGATGGGGTATCACCGGTTCAGGCTGGTGGTGGGGGTGTAATGGTGTGGGGGATGGGGTATCACCAGTTCAGGCTGGTGGTGGGGGTGTAATGGTGTGGGGGATGGGGTATCACCGGTTCAGGCTGGTGATGGGGGTGTCATGGTGGGGGGGATGGGGTATCACCGGGTCAGGCTGGTGGTGGGGGTGTAATGGTGTGGGGGATGGGGTATCACCGGTTCAGGCTGGTGGTGGGGGTGTCATGGTGTGGGGGATGGGGTATCACCGGGTCAGGCTGGTGGTGAGGGTGTAATGGTGTGGGGGATGGGGTATCACCGGGTCAGGCTGGTGGTGGGGGTGTAATGGTGTGGGGGATGGGATATCACTGGTTCAGGCTGGTGGTGGGGGTGTAATGGTGTGGGGGATGGGGTATCACTGGTTCAGGCTGGTGGTGGGGGTGTAATGGTGTGGGGGATGGGGTATCACCGGTTCAGGCTGGTGGTGGGGGTGTAATGATGTGGGGGATGGGATATCACCGGTTCAGGCTGGTGGTGGGGTGTAATGGTGTGGGGGATGGGGTATCACCGGGTCAGGCTGGTGGTGGGGGTGTAATGGTGTGGGGGATGGGATATCACCGGTTCAGGCTGGTGGTGGGGGTGTAATGGTGTGGGGGGGTGGGGCATTACCGGTTCAGGCTGGTGGTGGGGGTGTAATGGTGTGGGGGATGGGGTATCACCGGGTCAGGCTGGTGGTGGGGGTGTAATGGTGTGGGGGATGGGATATCACCGGTTCAGACTGGTGGTGGGGGTGTAATGGTGTGGGGGATGGGGTGTCACCGGTTCAGGCTGGTGGTGGGGGTGTAATGGTGTGGGGGATGGGGTATCACCGGGTCAGGCTGGTGGTGGGGGTGTAATGGTGTGGGGGATGGGGTATCACCGGTTCAGGCTGGTGGTGGGGGTGTAATGGTGTGGGGGATGGGATATCACCGGTTCAGGCTGGTGGTGGGGGTGTAATGGTGTGGGGGATGGGGTATCACCAGTTCAGGCTGGTGGTGGGGGTGTAATGGTGTGGGGGATGGGGTATCACCGGTTCAGGCTGGTGGTGGGGGTGTAATGGTGTGGGGGATGGGGTATCACCGGTTCAGGCTGGTGGTGGGGGTGTAATGGTGTGGGGGATGGGGTATCACCGGTTCAGGATGGTGGTGGGGGTGTAATGGTGTGGGGGATGGGGTATCACCGGTTCAGGCTGGTGGTGGGGTGTAATGGTGGGGGGATGGGGTATCACCGGTTCAGGCTGGTGATGGGGGTGTCATGGTGGGGGGGATGGGGTATCACCGGGTCAGGCTGGTGGTGGGGGTGTAATGGTGTGGGGGATGGGGTATCACCGGTTCAGGCTGGTGGTGGGGGTGTAATGGTGTGGGGGATGGGGTATCACTGGTTCAGGCTGGTGGTGGGGGTGTAATGGTGTGGGGGATGGGGTATCACCGGTTCAGGCTGGTGATGGGGGTGTCATGGTGTGGGGGATGGGGTATCACCGGTTCAGGCTGGTGGTGGGGGGTGTAATGGTGTGGGGGATGGGGTATCACCGGTTCAGGCTGGTGGTGGGGGTGTAATGGTGTGGGGGATGGGATATCACCGGATCAGGCTGGTGGTGGGGGTGTAATGGTGTGCAGGATGGGGTATCACCGGATCAGGCTGGTGGTGGGGGTGTAATGGTGTGCAGGATGGGGTATCACCGGTTCAGGCTGGTGGTGGGGGTGTAATGGTGTGGGGGATGGGGTATCACCGGTTCAGGCTGGTGGTGGGGGTGTAATGGTGTGGGGGATGGGATATCACCGGTTCAGGCTGGTGGTGGGAGTGTAATGGTGTGGGGGATGGGGTATCACCGGTTCAGGCTGGTGGTGGGGGTGTAATGGTGTGGGGGATGGGGTATCACCGGTTCAGGCTGGTGGTGGGGGTGTAATGGTGTGGGGGATGGGGTATCACCGGTTCAGGCTGGTGGTGGGGGTGTAATGGTGTGGGGGATGGGATATCACCGGATCAGGCTAGTGGTGGGGGTGTAATGGTGTGGGGGATGGGGTATCACCGGGTCAGGCTGGTGGTGGGGGTGTAATGGTGTGGGGGATGGGATATCACCGGTTCAGGCTGGTGGTGGGGGTGTAATGGTGTGGGGGATGGGGTATCACCGGATCAGGCTAGTGGTGGGAGTGTAATGGTGTGGGGGGATGGGGTATCACCGGGTCAGGCTGGTGGTGGGGGTGTAATGGTGTGGGGGATGGGATATCACCGGATCAGGCTAGTGGTGGGGGTGTAATGGTGTGGGGGATGGGGTATCACCGGTTCAGGCTGGTGGTGGGGGTGTAATGGTGTGGGGGATGGGAGATTACCGGTTCAGGCTGGTGGTGGGGGTGTAATGGTGTGGGGGGATGGGGTATCACCGGGTCAGGCTGGTGGTGGGGGTGTAATGGTGTGGGGGATGGGATATCACCGGTTCAGGCTGGTGGTGGGGGTGTAATGGTGTGGGGGATGGGGTATCACGGGTTCAGGCTGGTGGTGGGGGTGTAATGGTGTGGGGGATGGGGTATCACCGGGTCAGGCTGGTGGTGGGGGTGTAATGGTGTGGGGGATGGGATATCACCGGGTCAGGCTGGTGGTGGGGGTGTAATGGTGTGGGGGATGGGATATCACTGGTTCAGGCTGGTGGTGGGGGTGTAATGGTGTGGGGGATGGGATATCACCGGTTCAGGCTGGTGGTGGGGGTGTAATGGTGTGGGGGATGGGGTATCACCGGGTCAGGCTGGTGGTGGGGGTGTAATGGTGTGGGGGATGGGATATCACCGGGTCAGGCTGGTGGTGGGGGTGTAATGGTGTGGGGGATGGGGTATCACTGGTTCAGGCTGGTGGTGGGGGTGTAATGGTGTGGGGGATGGGATATCACCGGTTCAGGCTGGTGGTGGGGGTGTAATGGTGTGGGGGATGGGATATCACCGGGTCAGGCTGGTGGTGGGGGTGTAATGGTGTGGGGGATGGGATATCACCGGTTCAGGCTGGTGGTGGGGGTGTAATGGTGTGGGGGATGGGGTATCACCGGTTCAGGCTGGTGATGGGGGTGTCATGGTGGGGGGGATGGGGTATCACCGGGTCAGGCTGGTGGTGGGGGTGTAATGGTGTGGGGGATGGGGTATCACCGGGTCAGGCTGGTGGTGGGGGTGTAATGGTGTGGGGGATGGGGTATCACCGGTTCAGGCTGGTGGTGGGAGTGTAATGATGTGGGGGATGGGGTATCACCGGTTCAGGCTGGTGGTGGGGGTGTAATGGTGCGGGGGATGGGGTATCACCGGGTCAGGCTGGTGGTGGGGGTGTAATGGTGTGGGGGATGGGGTATCACCGGTTCAGGCTGGTGGTGGGGGTGTAATGGTGTGGGGGATGGGATATCACTGGTTCAGGCTGGTGGTGGGGGTGTAATGGTGTGGGGGATGGGATATCACCGGTTCAGGCTGGTGGTGGGGGTGTAATGGTGTGGGGGATGGGATATCACTGGTTCAGGCTGGTGATGGGGGTGTAATGGTGTGGGGGATGGGGTATCACCGGTTCAGGCTGGTGATGGGGGTGTAATGGTGTGGGGGATGGGGTGTCACCGGTTCAGGCTGGTGGTGGGGGTGTAATGGTGTGGGGGATGGGATATCACCGGTTCAGGCTGGTGGTGGGGGTGTAATGGTGTGGGGGATGGGGTATCACCGGTTCAGGCTGGTGGTGGGGGGTGTAATGGTGTGGGGGATGGGGTATCACCGGTTCAGGCTGGTGGTGGGGGTGTAATGGTGTGGGGGATGGGGTATCACCGGTTCAGGCTGGTGGTGGGGGTGTAATGGTGTGGGGGATGGGGTATCACCGGTTCAGGCTGGTGGTGGGGGTGTAATGGTGTGGGGGATGGGATATCACTGGTTCAGGCTGGTGATGGGGGTGTAATGGTGTGGGGGATGGGGTATCACCGGTTCAGGCTGGTGGTGGGGGTGTAATGGTGTGGGGGATGGGGTATCACCGGTTCAGGCTGGTGGTGGGGGTGTAATGGTGTGGGGGATGGGGTATCACCGGTTCAGGCTGGTGGTGGGGGTGTAATGGTGTGGGGGATGGGGTATCACGGGTTCAGGCTGGTGGTGGGGGTGTAATGGTGTGGGGGATGGGGTATCACCGGTTCAGGCTGGTGGTGGGGGTGTCATGGTGGGGGGGATGGGGTATCACCGGTTCAGGCTGGTGGTGGGGGTGTAATGGTGTGGGGGATGGGGTATCACCGGTTCAGGCTGGTGATGGGGGTGTAATGGTGTGGGGGATGGGGTATCACCGGTTCAGGCTGGTGGTGGGGGTGTAATGGTGTGGGGGATGGGGTATCACCGGTTCAGGCTGGTGGTGGGGGTGTAATGGTGTGGGGGATGGGGTATCACCAGTTCAGGCTGGTGGTGGGGGTGTAATGGTGTGGGGGATGGGGTATCACCGGTTCAGGCTGGTGATGGGGGTGTCATGGTGGGGGGGATGGGGTATCACCGGGTCAGGCTGGTGGTGGGGGTGTAATGGTGTGGGGGATGGGGTATCACCGGTTCAGGCTGGTGGTGGGGGTGTCATGGTGTGGGGGATGGGATATCACCGGTTCAGGCTGGTGGTGGGGGTGTAATGGTGTGGGGGATGGGGTATCACCGGGTCAGGCTGGTGGTGAGGGTGTAATGGTGTGGGGGATGGGATATCACTGGTTCAGGCTGGTGGTGGGGGTGTAATGGTGTGGGGGATGGGGTATCACCGGTTCAGGCTGGTGGTGGGGGTGTAATGGTGTGGGGGATGGGGTATCACCGGTTCAGGCTGGTGGTGGGGGTGTCATGGTGTGGGGGATGGGGTATCACCGGGTCAGGCTGGTGGTGAGGGTGTAATGGTGTGGGGGATGGGATATCACCGGTTCAGGCTGGTGGTGGGGGTGTAATGGTGTGGGGGATGGGGTATCACCGGTTCAGGCTGGTGGTGGGGGTGTAATGGTGTGGGGGATGGGATATCACCGGTTCAGGCTGGTGGTGGGGGGTGTAATGGTGTGGGGGATGGGGTATCACTGGTTCAGGCTGGTGGTGGGGGTGTAATGGTGTGGGGGATGGGGTATCACCGGTTCAGGCTGGTGGTGGGGGTGTAATGATGTGGGGGATGGGATATCACCGGTTCAGGCTGGTGGTGGGGTGTAATGGTGTGGGGGATGGGGTATCACCGGGTCAGGCTGGTGGAGGGGGTGTAATGGTGTGGGGGATGGGGTATCACCGGTTCAGGCTGGTGGTGGGGGTGTAATGGTGTGGGGGATGGGGTATCACCGGTTCAGGCTGGTGGTGGGGGTGTAATGGTGTGGGGGATGGGGTATCACCGGTTCAGGATGGTGGTGGGGGTGTAATGGTGTGGGGGATGGGGTATCACCGGTTCAGGCTGGTGGTGGGGTGTAATGGTGGGGGGATGGGGTATCACCGGTTCAGGCTGGTGATGGGGGTGTCATGGTGGGGGGGATGGGGTATCACCGGGTCAGGCTGGTGGTGGGGGTGTAATGGTGTGGGGGATGGGGTATCACCGGGTCAGGCTGGTGGTGGGGGGTGTAATGGTGTGGGGGATGGGGTATCACCGGGTCAGGCTGGTGGTGGGGGGTGTAATGGTGTGGGGGATGGGGTATCACCGGTTCAGGCTGGTGGTGGGGGTGTAATGGTGTGGGGGATGGGGTATCACCGGTTCAGGCTGGTGGTGGGGGTGTCATGGTGTGGGGGATGGGCACACTTTGGGTCCCCCATGTCCATCCCTTTATGACTCCAGTGTCCCCATCTTCTGATGGCTCCTCCCAGCAGGATAATGCCCCATGTCACAAAGCTCCAATCATCTCACCACTGGACAATGAGGTCCCTGTCCTCCAATGGCCTCCACACTCACCACATCTCATCCAATAGAACACCTTTGGGATGTGGTGGAACGGGAGATTGGCATCATGGACGTGCAGCCGACAAATCTGCAGCAACTGTGTGATGTTATCAGGTCACTATGGAGGAAAATCTCTGAGGAACGTTTCCAACACCTTGTATCTCTGCCACCAAGAATGAAGGCCAAAGGGGGTCCTAATAAAGGGGGTGCTGAGTGTAGATGATATGAGAGTGAAGATTGTTTCACCCTCATAAGAGCCGTATTCAGGAGATTTCCCCCGTGGCGCATGTCATGGCGGCCGGCAAATAATTCCAAATACAAACAGACTGAGCAGAAGACTCCGGAGTCCTCCGATCCCGGAGGATGGAGATTGTTCTTTATGGATCTGTATAAACATGGACGCCAACATAGCTCCACCCCCTATATACACCCCTCCCCCCCCTTCCCTGACATCTGGAGAAGACCCCCCCAGATATTCTGATCAGCTCATCACCGATCTGCCTTTACATTGGAAGGTGAACAGGAGATCTGCATTCTACCAAACAGATACATTGTTACCTAGAAGGACGCCGGCCCATCCCGCCCATCCGGTCCATCCTGCCCATCCCGCCCAACCGGTCCATCCCCCGCCCATCCTGCCCATCCCGCCCAACCCGGTCCATCCCGCCCATCCCGTCCATCCCGCCCAACCAGTCCATCCGGCCCAACCAGTCCATCCCGCCCATCCTGCCCATCCCCGCCCAACCCGGCCCATCCGGTCCATCCTGCCCATCCCGCCCAACCGGTCCATCCTGCCCATCCCGCCCAACCGGTCCATCCCGCCCATCCCGCCCCATCCGGTCCATCCTGCCCATCCCGCCCCAACCGGCCCAACCGGTCCCATCCCGCCCATCCTGCCCATCCCGGCCCATCCTGCCCATCCCGTCCATCCCGCCCAACCGGTCCATCCGGCCCAACCGGTCCATCCCGCCCATCCTGCCCATCCCGCCCATCCGGTCCATCCCGTCCATCCCGCCCATCCGGGTCCATCCCGTCCATCCCGCCAACCGGTCCATCCGGCCCAACCAGTCCATCCCGCCCATCCTGCCCATCCCGCCCCATCCGGTCCATCCTGCCCATCCCGCCCAACCGGTCCATCCTGCCCATCCCGCCCAACCGGTCCATCCCGCCCATCCCGCCCCCATCCGGTCCATCCTGCCCATCCCCGCCCAACCGGTCCATCCCGCCCATCCCGCCCAACCGGTCCATCCCGCCCAACCGGTCCATCCCGCCCAACCGGTCCATCCCGCCCATCCCGGCCCATCCCGTCCATTCCGGCCCATCCCGTCCATCCCGTCCATCCCGCCCAACCGGTCCATCCGGCCCCATCCCGCCCATCCGGTCCATCCTGCCCATCCCGCCCAACCCCGGCCCATCCCGTCCATCCCGTCCATCCCGCCCCAACCGGTCCATCCGGCCCAACCGGTCCATCCCGCCCATCCCGTCCATCCCGCCCAACCCAGTCCATCCGGCCCAACCAGTCCATCCCGCCCATCCTGCCCATCCCGCCCAACCCGGCCCATCCGGTCCATCCTGCCCATCCCGCCCAACCGGTCCATCCTGCCCATCCCGCCCAACCCGGCCCATCCCGTCCATCCCGTCCATCCCGCCCAACCAGTCCATCCGGCCCAACCAGTCCATCCCGCCCATCCTGCCCATCCCGCCCAACCCGGCCCATCCGGTCCATCCTGCCCATCCCGCCCAACCGGTCCATCCTGCCCATCCCGCCCAACCGGTCCATCCCGCCCCATCCCCGCCCCATCCGGTCCATCCTGCCCATCCCCGCCCAACCGGCCCAACCGGTCCATCCCGCCCATCCTGCCCATCCCGGCCCATCCTGCCCATCCCGTCCATCCCGCCCAACCGGTCCATCCGGCCCAACCGGTCCATCCCGCCCATCCTGCCCATCCCGCCCATCCCGTCCATCCCGCCCATCCGGTCCATCCCCGTCCATCCCGCCCATCCGGTCCATCCCGTCCATCCCGCCCAACCGGTCCATCCGGCCCAACCAGTCCATCCCGCCCATCCTGCCCCATCCCGCCCCATCCGGTCCCATCCTGCCCATCCCGCCCAACCGTCCATCCTGCCCATCCCGCCCAACCGGTCCATCCCGCCCATCCCCCGCCCATCCGGTCCATCCTGCCCATCCCGCCCAACCGGTCCATCCCGCCCATCCCCGCCCAACCGGTCCATCCCGCCCAACCGGTCCATCCCGCCCAACCGGTCCATCCCGCCCATCCGGCCCATCCCGTCCATCCGGCCCATTCCCGTCCATCCCGCCCAACCGGTCCATCCGGCCCATCCCCGCCCATCCTGCCCATCCCGCCCAACCCGGCCCATCCGGTCCATCCTGCCCATCCCGCCCAACCGGTCCATCCCGCCCATCCTGCCCCATCCCCGCCCAACCCGGCCCATCCGGTCCATCCTGCCCATCCCGCCCAAGCCGGTCCATCCTGCCCATCCCGCCCAACCGGTCCATCCCGCCCAACCCGGCCCATCCTGCCCAACCGGTCCATCCCGTCCATCCGGTCCATCCCGCCAACCGGTCCATCCGGCCCATCCCGCCCATCCGGCCCATCCCGCCCATCCTGCCCATCCCGCCCAACCCGGCCCATCCCGCCCAACCGGTCCATCCCGCCCAACCGGTCCATCCCGCCCATCCGGCCCATCCGTCCATCCTGCCCATCCCGCCCAACCGGTCCATCCCCGCCCAACCGGTCCATCCCCGCCCATCCGGTCCATCCGGCCCATCCGGTCCATCCTGCCCATCCCGTCCATCCCGCCCAACCGGTCCATCCGGCCCATCCCGCCCAACCGGTCCATCCCGCCCATCCGCCCATCCCGCCCAACCCGGTCCATCCCGCCCATCCCGCCCAACCGGTCCATCCCGCCCAACCGGTCCATCCCGCCCAACCCGGCCCATCCCGCCCCAACCGGTCCATCCGGCCCATCCTGCCCATCCCGCCCAACCGGTCCATCCGGCCCATCCCGCCCAACCGGTCCATCCCGTTTGGTAGGTGTGTGGGGGGTTTGGTAGATGTGTGGGGGGATTGGTAGGTAGGTGTGTGTGTGGGGGGGTGGGGGGATTGGTAGGTATGTGTGTGGGGGGTTTGGTAGGTGTGTGGGGGGATTGGTAGATGTGTGGGGGGATTGGTAGGTAGGTGTGTGTGTGGGGGGGGGTGGGGGGATTGGTAGGTATGTGTGTGGGGGGTGGGGGGTTTGGTAGGTGTGTGGGGGGATTGTGTGTGGGGGGGGGGTGGGGGGTTTGGTAGGTGTGTGGGGGGGATTGGTAGATGTGTACCAATCCTACCAATCCCCCCACACATCTACCAAACCCCCCACCCCCCCACACACATACCTACCAAACCCCCCACACACACACCTACCAATCCCCCCACACATCTACCAATCCACCCACACACCTACCAAACCCCCCACCCCCCCCCACACACATACCTACCAATCCCCCCCACCCCACACCTACCAATCCCGCCCATCCGGTCCATCCGGCCCATCCCGCCCAACCGGTCCATCCCGCCCATCCCGCCCAACCGGTCCATCCCGCCCATCCGGTCCATCCCGCCCATCCCGCCCAACCGGTCCATCCCGCCCAACCGGTCCATCCCGCCCATCCGGTCCATCCCACCCATCCGGCCCATCCCGCCCAACCGGTCCATCCCGCCCATCCGGTCCATCCCGCCCATCCGGTCCATCCCGCCCAACCGGTCCATCCCGCCCATCCGGTCCATCCCGCCCATCCGGTCCATCCCGCCCATCCCGCCCATCCCACCCATCCGGTCCATCCCGCCCATCCGGTCCATCCCACCCATCCGGTCCATCCCGCCCATCCCGCCCATCCGGTCCATCCTCTATGTGTGGACGATGTACCCATAAATCAACGTTCATCTCCTCCTCCTATGTAGTGATCACACCCCCCCCCACACCTACCAACCCCCCCCCATACGCCTACCAAACCCCCCACACATCTACCAATCCCCCCACACACCTACCAAACCCCCCCACACACACACCTACCAATCCCCCCACACATCTACCAATCCCCCCACACACCTACCAAACCCCCCACCCCCCCACACACATACCTACCAATCCCCCCACACATCTACCAATCCCCCCATACGACTACCAACCCCCCCCCCCCCCCCACACACACATACCTACCAATCCCCCCACACATCTACCAATCCCCCCACACACCTACCAAACCCCCCCCCCCACACACACATACCTACCAATCCCCCCACACATCTACCAATCCCCCCACACACCTACCAAATCCCCCCACCCACCTACCAACCCCCCCATACGCCTACCAAACCCCCCACCCCCCCCCCACACACACCTACCAACCCCCCCATACGCCTACCAAACCCCCCCCCACACACACACCTACCAATCCCCCCACACATCTACCAATCCCCCCACACACCTACCAAACCCCCCCACCCCCCCCCACACACATACCTACCAATCCCCCTACCCCACCCACACACACACCTACCAAACCCCCCACCCCCCCAGACACACACCTACCAATCCCCCCACACATCTACCAAACCCCCCACACACCTACCAAACCCCCCACACACACACCTACCAATCCCCCCACACATCTACCAATCCCCCCACACACCTACCAAACCCCCCCCACCCCCCCCCCACACACATACCTATCAATCCCCCCACACATCTACCAAACCCCCCACCCCCCACACACATACCTACCAATCCCCCCACCCCCCCACACACACACCTACCAATCCCCCCACCCCCCCACACCTACCAAACCCCCCACACACACCTACCAAACCCCCCACCCCCCCACACACACACCTACCAAACCCCCCACACACATACCTATCAATCCCCCCACACATCTACCAATCCCCCCACACACCTACCAAACCCCCCACCCCCCACACACATACCTACCAATCCCCCCACCCCCCCCCCACACACACACCTACCAATCCCCCCCCACACACACACCTACCAAACCCCCCACCCCCCACACACACCTACCAAACCCCCCACCCCCCCACACACACACCTACCAATCCTCCCACACATCTACCAATCCCCCCACACACCCACACACATACCTACCAATCCCCCCACACATCTACCAATCCCCCCATACGACTACCAAACCCCCCCCCCCACACACACATACCTACCGATCCCCCCACACACCTACCAAACCCCCCACCCCCCCACACACATACCTACCAATCCCCCCACACATCTACCAATCCCCCCACACACCTACCAAACCCCCCACACACATACCTACCAATCCCCCCACACATCTACCAATCCCCCCACACACCTACCAAACCCCCCACCCCCCCACACACATACCTACCAATCCCCCCACACATCTACCAATCCCCCCACACACCTACCAATCCCCCCACGCCCCCACACACACACACACCTACCAAACCCCCCCACACACATACCTACCAATCCCCCCACACACCTACCAAATCCCCCACCCCCCCACACACATACCAACCCCCCCATACGCCTACCAAACCCCCCACACACACACACCTACCAACCCCCCCCATACGCCTACCAAACCCCCCCCCCCACACACCCACAAATCCCCCCACACATCTACCAATCCCCCCACACACCTACCAAACCCCCCACCCCCCCACACACACACCTACCAATCCCCCCACACACCTACCAAACCCCCCACCCCCCCACACACATACCTACCAATCCCCCCCCCCCCACACACACCTACCAAACCCCCCACCCCCCCCCCACACACACCTCCCAATCCACCCACACACACACACCTACCAATCCCCCCACACACCTACCAAACCCCCCACCCCCCCACACATCTACCAAACCCCCCACCCCCCCACACACACACACCTACCAAACCCCCCACCCCCCCACACACACACCTACCAAACCCCCCACCCCCCCACACACACACCTACCAATCCCCCCACACATCTACCAATCCCCCCACACACCTACCAAACCCCCCACACACATACCTACCAATCCCCCCACACACCTACCAAATCCCCCACCCCCCCACGCACACACCTACCAATCCCCCCACACATCTACCAAACCCCCCAACCCCCAACACACACATCTACCAATCCCCCCACACACCTACCAAACCCCCCACCCCCCCACGCACACACCTACCAATCCCCCCACACATCTACCAAACCCCCAACCCCCCACGCACACACCTACCAATCCCCCCACACACCTACCAATCCCCCCACACACCTACCAACCCCCCCCCCCCCCACACACACCTACCAATCCCCCCCACCAAAGAGGCTTACAGACCCCAAGCACAGCCTGCACCGCCCAGCTTATCGGCCAGTAAAGTAATTAGACGGCGGGCCGTATGACAGGCGCCTCTGACGAGGGACCCCCAGAGCACAGGGAAGCTCTCTGACCCCCCTCTACATTTATAGAAACCCCACCCCCCTATCTCCAGAGAGGATCCTCCCCCACTGAAGGATCTATTATAGGTGACGGTGACACTCATGATTAATAGCGGAGCGGCACGGATTGTAATACAGAGCAGGCGGAGCGCAGGCTTCGGGTCCCGTACAGAGCAGACCATGAAATGTGCCACCGACAGAGCACCAATAACTACAGGAGTCTATGGGGGGCGCTCCCAAAGTATGAACTGTCCCATCAACATCTGCTGCAACCAAAACTCTGCACAGCACCCCCAACCTCCGAAAGAGGATACAAGACAATATTATTATTTGGAGGGGGGATAGTGTGGAAGGGTCAGACCCTCTGCCAGGTGTTTAATAGGAAAGCTCCCCATTGTCAGAGACTAGAAGTGATACATTGTCACCAGAAGAGGAAATATCTTCCTATGGAGACGCCTGGCCTGGTGACAACATGGAAGAGATTTCATCTTCCCTCCCGCTGTGTTTCCAGGACAGGAAATCAAACAAATTCTCAATCATCCATCTAAAACTCCCAAAAACGTGGATGTACTCCAGGGGGGGGGGGGGGGGGGGGGTGTCAGACAGTGGGGTACAAAAAATGAAAATTCCTGGTGCCAAAACTGAAACCGGAAATTCAGAATGCACTGACAGTTTTTTTTAATTTTTATTAAAAATTTAATTAAATGTGGCTGCCGTTTTTGCATTGAAATCAATGGGATGCGGTTTTGCAATTAATTATTTAGGGGGCCTTTTCGCATTGAAGTCACTAGGACGTGATTTTGCATTGAAGTCAACTGAAAACGATTTACATTGAAGTCAATATGGGGTGTTTTTGCATTGAAGTCAATGGGATGTGATTTTTCCATTGAAGTCACTAGGGGGTGTTTTTGCACTGAAGTCACTAAAGGGGTGTTTTTGCATTGTAGTCAATTTGGGGTGTTTTTGCATTGAAGTCAATGGGATGAGATTTTGCATTGAAGTCAATGGGAAGCGAATTTGCATTGAAGTCAGTGGGATGCGATTTTGTTTAAAAGTCACTAGGGGGCATTTTTGCATTGAACTCCATGGGATGCGATTTTGTATTGAAGTAAATGGGACGCAATTGTGGATGGAAGTCACTAGGGGGCCCTTTTGCATTGAAGTCAATGGGACACAGCATTCCATTATCGTCAAAAATGTGAATAGGGGGTTAAAAAACACAGAACCAGCACAAAGTGGAAAGGTAATTAGTAACAACAACTAGAGTGATTGAATTAATTAAACAGGTGAGTATTGATAAGGAGCAGCACGTTGTATACGAGAAAATAAATGAATAGAAAACAATACTAAATTGATTAAACCCCACTCCTTCCGTTTTAAAGTGGAGTTCCACCCAGATTTTTTTTTTTTCACAAAAGTCCTCAGACAATGTATCGGAGTCCTCAGACAATGTATCGGAGTCCTCAGACAATGTATCGGAGTCCTCAGACAATGTATCGGAGTCCTCAGACAATGCATCAACTTGGTGAGTGGGATGTGTGGCAGCTGATGGTGGTGGAGGAAATTCCAGTCAAATCTACCGTCTGTCCAGCGGGGATTTGAAGATTGTGTAGACTATTTGAAGAAGTTGATACATTGTCTGAGGACTCTGATACATTGTCTGAGGACTCTGATACATTGTCTGAGGACTCTGATACATTGTCTGAGGACTCTGATACATTGTCTGAGGACTCTGATACATTGTCTGAGGACTCTGATACATTGTCTGAGGACTCCGATACATTGTCTGAGGACTCCGATACATTGTCTGAGGACTCCGATACATTGTCTGAGGACTCCGATACATTGTCTGAGGACTCCGATACATTGTCTGAGGACTCCGATACATTGTCTGAGGACTCCGATACATTGTCTGAGGACTCCGATACATTGTCTGAGGACTCCGATACATTGTCTGAGGACTCCGATACATTGTCTGAGGACTCCGATACATTGTCTGAGGACTCCGATACATTGTCTGAGGACTCCGATACATTGTCTGAGGACTCTGATACATTGTCTGAGGACTCCGATACATTGTCTGAGGACTCCGATACATTGTCTGAGGACTCCGATACATTGTCTGAGGACTCTGATACATTGTCTGAGGACTCTGATACATTGTCTGAGGACTTTGATACATTGTCTGAGGACTCCGATACATTGTCTGAGGACTCCGATACATTGTCTGAGGACTCCGATACATTGTCTGAGGACTCTGATACATTGTCTGAGGACTCTGATACATTGTCTGAGGACTCCGATACATTGTCTGAGGACTCCGATACATTGTCTGAGGACTCTGATACATTGTCTGAGGACTCTGATACATTGTCTGAGGACTCTGATACATTGTCTGAGGACTTTGATACATTGTCTGAGGACTCTGATACATTGTCTGAGGACTCTGATACATTGTCTGAGGACTCCGATACATTGTCTGAGGACTCTGATACATTGTCTGAGGACTCTGATACATTGTCTGAGGACTCTGATACATTGTCTGAGGACTTTGATACATTGTCTGAGGACTCTGATACATTGTCTGAGGACTCTGATACATTGTCTGAGGACTTTGATACATTGTCTGAGGACTCTGATACATTGTCTGAGGACTCCGATACATTGTCTGAGGACTCGGATACATTGTCTGAGGACTCGGATACATTGTCTGAGGACTCGGATACATTGTCTGAGGACTCGGATACATTGTCTGAGGACTCTGATACATTGTCTGAGGACTCTGATACATTGTCTGAGGACTCTGATACATTGTCTGAGGACTTTGATACATTGTCTGAGGACTCTGATACATTGTCTGAGGACTCTGATACATTGTCTGAGGACTCTGATACATTGTCTGAGGACTCTGATACATTGTCTGAGGACTCGGATACATTGTCTGAGGACTCGGATACATTGTCTGAGGACTCTGATACATTGTCTGAGGACTCCGATACATTGTCTGAGGACTTTGATACATTGTCTGAGGACTCCGATACATTGTCTGAGGACTCCGATACATTGTCTGAGGACTCCGATACATTGTCTGAGGACTCCGATACATTGTCTGATTCCATTCCATTATTGGCACATTTTTTTTTCAATCGGCAAAGCGCCGATAACTTTCAGTGGCCGATATATTGGTGCATTCCTAGTACATAGAATGGAGACATGTGACTGGACAGGTCCCTATGATCCCCCAGTGTTAATAACGATTCCCCCCCCCCCCAGTGTAAGAAAACACGATCTACTCCCAGATGAGGAAGGTGTGGTGACAACACTAGTTTGGGGGGTAATCAGTGGACAAGTCTCCACGTCGGATTCACCAACGTGGAGAGAAATGTGTGATATGTAATAGATACTGACAGTCACATGCAGTGTGCACACAATAGGCTGGTGGGGGGGGGACAGTTACCTCGGGGGCGATGTAGTCCGGGGTCCCACAGAAAGTTCGGGTTGACACACCATCCACCATGTGCTCCTTACACATTCCAAAATCCGCGATCTTTATGTGACCTTCAGCATCCAACATGACGTTATCCAACTTCAGATCCCTGTGGAGGGAGGACAGCCAATCAGTGCTTCTTCTACTCTTTATTGTAGGGGCCTCAGTGACCCCCTTCTGTATATAGTGACATATCATTGGATAAGGAAGCTGCATCACCAACTCCAGGATAAACATTATTTTTAGGTTTGACTGGTGGGGTTAGGGCAGGGGTAGACAACCTCGGCACTCCAGCTGTTTTGAAACTACAAATCCCATAATGCCTCTGCCTTCAGGAGTCATACCTGTGATTGTCAGGGTCTTGCAACGTCTCATGGGACTTGTAGTTTCACCACAGCTGGAGGGCCAAGGTTGCCTACCCCTGGGTTAGACCCTCTGCCAGGTATTTATTGCTTGAACAGAAGAGACCAAACACCAGACAATTAATTTAAAAGTCTATGTATTTTTTGTCATTGACAGTAAAGTCACATCCAGTGGAAAGAAAGTATCCAACGTGTTTTGGGGGCCAAGGAACCCCCCTTCTTTGGGGTTCAGACTTGGTTGTTAAGAGTTCAAAGATGGAAGTCATTTGTTCCCTCCCCCTACTTCCTGCCAACATCATTTCCTGTTCCACTAGCGCCATGAACCTGCGAAACAAGTTCATTAGAATATGAACCTGCGAAACAAGTTCATTAGCGTACAACCTGCGAAACAAGTTCATTAGCACTTGAACCAGCGAAACAAGTTCATTAGCACATGAACAGAGGAAGACAGCTTCTAAAAATAAAACATGGTGAATAAAATGTATCGTTTCATATATTCATGCTATAAAATAATCGCTAAAATAGCCATAGCAACACAGGTATCACCTCCTGGAAAGATGTGTTAAAAGGAAATGCCACTATACAGCCAATGGGTTCTACACACCCGCTTTCCCTATAGGGGTTTATACCACAGTCCATATTGGAACTCTAACAACCAAATCTGAGCCCTGATGAAGGGGGGATACTTTGGCCTTCAAAACACGTGGGATACTTTCTTTCAACGGGATGTGACTTAACTCACAATAATAAAGAAGGTATGGACTTCTGAGTTGATCATATGGCACTTGGTCCCTTCTGTTCATGCAGACTCCTCAAGCCTGGTGTGTCCCACTTCGTGTCGTCCCAGCAGCCAAGAGTCATTTGACAAGAACCATCCACTGCAACAATTCTTTACTAGATGGCAAGATACAGCAGTAACAAGCTAATGCATTTCAGCCAAAGCCCTACTCGAGTAATTCTTCGGCCGAAATGCGTTAGTTGTTACTGCTGTATTGTGGAAAGTGGTCAATTAAGAATTGTTGCAATGGATGTTAATAAGTATCTGGCTTCATTGCATTAGAGCACTGGTCCCCAAATTGTGGTACTTTGCTTGCCTTTATCTGCCCCTTGAGGCACTATTCGTCCCACTGACAACAACAATGGGGCTCTATTCCCTCCACCAACACCAACAATGGGGCACTATTCCTCCCAGTGACACCAACTATAGTGCACTATCTTCCCACCAACATCAACGAAGGGGACACTATTCCCACTGACACCAACAATGGGGCACTATTCCCACTGACACCAAGAAAGGGGGCACTATTCCCACTGACACCAAGAAAGGGGGCACTATTCCCACTGACACCAAGAAAGGGGGCACTATTCCCACTGACACCAACAATGTGGCACTATTCCTCCCAACAATGGGGCACTATTCCTCCCACTGAAACCAATGATGGGACACTATCCCTCCCACTGACACCAATGATGGGGCACTATTCCTCCCACTGACACCAATGATGGGGCACTATTCCTCTCACTGACACCAATGATGGGGCACTATTCCTCTCACTGACACCAACTATGGGGCACTATTCCTCCCACTGACACCAATGATGGGGCACTATTCCTCCCACTGACACCAACTATGGGGCACTATTCCTCCCACTGACACCAATGATGGGGCACTATTCCTCCCACTGACACCAATGATGAGGCACTATCCCCCACACTGACACCAATGATGGGGCACTATTCCTCCCACTGACACCAATGATGGGGCACTATTCCTCTCACTGACACCACTGATGGGGCACTATTCCTCTCACTGACACCAACTATGGGGCACTAGTCCTCCCACTGACACCAATGATGGGGCACTATTCCTCCCACTGACACCAATGATGGGGCACTATTCCTCTCACTGACACCACTGATGGGGCACTATTCCTCTCACTGACACCAACTATGGGGCACTATTCCTCCCACTGACACCAATGATGAGGCACTATTCCTCCCACTGACACCAATGATGAGGCACTATTCCTCCCACTGATACCAATGATGAGGCACTATTCCTCCCACTGACACCAATGATGGGGCACTATTCCTCTCACTGACACCAACTATGGGGCACTATCCCCCACACTGACACCAATGATGGGGCACTATTCCTCCCACCGACACCAATGATGGGGCACTATTCCTCCCACTGACACCAATGATAGGGCACTATCCCCCACACTGACACCAATGATGGGGCACTATTCCTCCCACTGACACCAATGATTCCTCCCACTGTTACCAACGATAGGGGCCCTATACCTCCCGCTGACATCAGAAATGGGGCACTATTCCTCCTCTTACCAACCACCAACATTGTCTGGCCCTCCAAAAATCTGAACGACGGTAAAGTGTCCCTTTGTTTGGAAAGTTTGTATTAGAGGATTATTGCTACAATTCAAAGCTATCTGGGCCACAGCACCGGTCTCCAGTCCCCCAGGTAATTCCCACGCTCTCTTCGCATCACAAGTTACCATTTATGCTGAAGACCATCTGACCCTGCGGAGAACCAATCTGCCACATCTGCTACAATCAGTCCATTTCCCCCCTCTCCCCTCTCCTTGCTGTTACAGTAAAGAATCCTTTTCACAGCTGGAAAGCCAACCGCTCTTCTTTTTCCTAGTTCCACACTCACCTGTACACAATCCCTTTCTTGTGCAGGAAGAACAATCCCACCGATATCTCCGCCGCGTAGAACCTGACAAAGAACAGAACATGGGCATCAATTCCACATTCACATACAATACGACCACATCTCCTCTCTGTTTATTACAATCTTGCTGATTGGATGAGTCCATCTTTGTCAGAGGGCGGGGCTAATACAGCGCACCGGAGTCCCCTAATCCCTTCACATACACACAGTTCACCATGGAGGTGCGCCGGGCTAAGGGCAGAAATCATTGATTATTGATTGATGATGAATGATTGTAGTTGTTGCTCTCATTGGGGTCAATTCACTAAAGATTACCGCCTGTAATAACACGATCCACGTGTAAAAAAAATAAAACAAAAAAACGATTATTCCGTATTTAATGTAAAATGAAAAAATGTACCGGAGAAAATGGCAAAAAAAATAATCATGCGGTAATTGGTTAAGTCCAATTCAGAAAGTAAGAAAAGATGCGATATTTATCACCAGGGTTTTGTTGGCGTATCACATGCAATATTGCTCAGGTGCCCACAGCACCCCCCCCCCCCCATGGTGAGGGCATGTGGCATGGTTTAGGGGGGGGCACTCGCTCGTCTACCTCCCCCCTTACCAGGCTGCGTACTTGGATATGGGTCTGGTATGAGTTTTGGGGGGCTGGGGACAAGGTGCTCTGGGCCCCCCAACCCCACATCACCCCCCCATGTTTAGGAGGGTGGGGGGGGGCGAGACGAGCGAGTGCCACCCCTAAACCATACCAGGCCCCATGCCCTCAACATGGGGGGTGCTGTGGGGTAGGGGTGGCCCAGAGCACCTTGTCCCCATCCCCCCAAAAAATCATACCAGACCCTTATCCAAATATCCAGCCTGGTAAGGGAGAGGAGAAGACAAGCGAGTGCCCCTCCTTCCTAAACCATACCAGGCCACATGCTCTCAACCTGGGGGTGGGGTAGGGTGGCCTAGAGCACCTTGTCCCCATTCCCCCAAAAATTATACCAGACCCTTATCCAAGTTTGCAGCCTGGTAAGGGGGGGGGGGGAGATGAGCAAGTGCCTCCCAAAACCATACCAGGCCACATGCCTTTAACATGGGGGGGTGATGTGGGGTAGGGAGGCCCAGAGCACCTGGTCCCCAACCCCCCAAAAATCATACCAGACCCTTATCCAAGTATGCAGCCTGGTAAAGGGGTGAGGGAGATGAGCGAGTGCCCCCCCTCCTAAACCATACCAGGCCACATGCTCTCAACCTGGGGGGGGTGCTGTGGGGTAGGGGGGCCCAGAGCACCTTGCCCCCATGTTGATGGGGACAAGGGCCTCTAACCCACAACCCTGGCTGGTGGTTGTGAGGGTCTGTGGGTGGGGGCTTATTGGAATCTGGAAGCCCCCTTTAACAAGGGGGCCCCCAGATCCCACCCTCCCCTATGTGAATGAGTATGGGGTACCCCTACCTATTCACTAGAACAGTAAAAGCACCCCCCCATGCCAAATGAGAGCATGTGGCCTGGTATGGTTCAGGGGCGCTCGCTCGTTTCCCACTCTTTCCTGGCCTGCATGCTCAGATAATGGAGGGTTGCGGCGGTGGCGTTGCGTCACTGTGGCATAGTCTATGACCAAAGACGTTGTTCCGCTCTTCCATCCCCCGCTCCTGTGATCATACATTAAACCCAAATCTCTAAATATTCATCAGAATCTTCGGCTCTGAGATTCTACCGCCAGACTCAGCGTGGAGGAAGAGCGCGTCCAGCCCACGGCCAATTAGAGAGCAGGCAGAGGGCACCTGGGTGGCGGTCTCGGGGAGAGACGTGCCTGAGGATGGATGAATACACTTCTCTCTAATGCAGTCTGTGACGATCTCCGCACGCCGCGCATTAGACGGCAGCTCAACACAGACCAGCTGATTCTACACAGAGTTCAATATTCTCCGAAAAATATTCACTAAAACATGTGAAATGTATCGCTAAGAATCCAAATCCGGACGCATTTCCCCCGGAAGAGACGCAGGGATGACGTGTGAGGAACAGCGTCCCCATTGATTCCCCCCCACACAGGGCAGCAACAGATCCCCCCCACACGGGGCAGCAACAGATCCTCCCCCCCACACGGGGCAGCAACAGATCCTCCCCCCCACACGGGGCAGCAACAGTTTCTCCCCCACACGGGGCAGCAACAGATCCTCCCCCCCACACGGGGCAGCAACAGATCCCCCCCACACGAGGCAGAAACAGATCCCCCCCACACGGGGCAGCAACAGATCCTCCCCCCCACACGGGGCAGCAACAGATTCCCCCCACACGGGGCAGCAACAGATCCTCCCCACACGAGGCAGCAACAGATCCCCCCCCACATGGGGCAGCAACAGATCCTCCCCCCCACACGGGGCAGCAACAGATCCCCCCCACACGAGGCAGAAACAGATCCCCCCACGCGGGGCAGCAACAGATCCTCCCCCCCACATGTGGCAGCAACAGATCCTCCCCCCCCACACGGGGCAGCAACAGATCCCCCCCACACGGGGCAGCAACAGATCCTCCCCCACACGGGGCAGCAACAGATCCTTCCACACGGGGCAACAGATTCCCCTACACGGGGCAGTAACAGATCCTCCCCCACACGGGGCAGCAACAGATCCTCCCCCACACGGGGCAACAGATTCCCCTACACAGGGCAGTAACAGATCCTCCCCACACGGGGCAGCAACAGATCCTCCCCACACGGGGCAAACAGACCCCTCATATGGGGCAGGAACCGATCCCCTGTAAAGGTAAATCCTTACACTGCTTGGGGCTCCTTGAACTTCCCGATTTGCTGGATGTGGTACATGAGGTCTCCTCCGTTCACATATTCCATCACAAAGTACAGCCGGTCCTAGAAATACAGAACATTCCACCGTTATCCTCTCCTGTCTCTCAATGGAAGCAGCGATCTCCCCCTTCCCCCACCTGATACCCCAGTCACCCCCTATGGGGCTCCTCTTACCACTGTCTGGAAGCAGCGATCTCCCCCCTTCCCCCACCTTAAACCCCAGTCACCCCCTATGGGGCTCTTACCACTGTCTGGAAGCAGCGATCTCCCCCTTCCCCCACCTGATACCCCAGTCACCCCCTATGGGGCTCCTCTTACCACTGTCTGGAAGCAGCGATCTCCCCCCTTCCCCCACCTTAAACCCCAGTCACCCCCTATGGGGCTCTTACCACGGTCTGGAAGCAGCGATCTCCCCCTTCCCCCACCTGATACCCCAGTCACCCCCTATGGGGCTCCTCTTACCACTGTCTGGAAGCAGCGATCTCCCCCCTTCCCCCACCTTAAACCCCAGTCACCCCCTATGGGGCTCTTACCACGGTCTGGAAGCAGCGATCTCCCCCTTCCCCCACCTGATACCCCAGTCACCCCCTATGGGGCTCCTCTTACCACTGTCTGGAAGCAGCGATCTCCCCCCTTCCCCCACCTTAAACCCCAGTCACCCCCTATGGGGCTCTTACCACTGTCTGGAAGCAGCGATCTCCCCCTCCCCCCACCTGATACCCCAGTCACCCCCTATGGGGCTCCTCTTACCACTGTCTGGAAGCAGCGATCTCCCCCCTTCCCCCACCTTAAACCCCAGTCACCCCCTATGGGGCTCTTACCACGGTCTGGAAGCAGCGATCTCCCCCTCCCCCCACCTGATACCCAAGTGACCCCCTATGGGGCTCCTCTTACCACTGTCTGGAAGCAGCGATCTCCCCCCTTCCCCCACCTTAAACCCCAGTCACCCCCTATGGGGCTCTTACCACGGTCTGGAAGCAGCGATCTCCCCCTTCCCCCACCTGATACCCCAGTCACCCCCTATGGGGCTCCTCTTACCACTGTCTGGAAGCAGCGATCTCCCCCCTTCCCCCACCTTAAACCCCAGTCACCCCCTATGGGGCTCTTACCACGGTCTGGAAGCAGCGATCTCCCCCTTCCCCCACCTGATACCCCAGTCACCCCCTATGGGGCTCCTCTTACCACTGTCTGGAAGCAGCGATCTCCCCCCTTCCCCCACCTTAAACCCCAGTCACCCCCTATGGGGCTCTTACCACGGTCTGGAAGCAGCGATCTCCCCCTTCCCCCACCTGATACCCCAGTCACCCCCTATGGGGCTCCTCTTACCACTGTCTGGAAGCAGCGATCTCCCCCCTTCCCCCACCTTAAACCCCAGTCACCCCCTATGGGGCTCTTACCACGGTCTGGAAGCAGCGATCTCCCCCTCCCCCCACCTGATACCCCAGTCACCCCCTATGGGGCTCCTCTTACCACTGTCTGGAAGCAGCGATCTCCCCCCTTCCCCCACCTTAAACCCCAGTCACCCCCTATGGGGCTCTTACCACGGTCTGGAAGCAGCGATCTCCCCCTCCCCCCACCTGATACCCCAGTGACCCCCTATGGGGCTCCTCTTACCACTGTCTGGAAGCAGCGATCTCCCCCCTTCCCCCACCTTAAACCCCAGTCACCCCCTATGGGGCTCTTACCACGGTCTGGAAGCAGCGATCTCCCCCTCCCCCCACCTGATACCCCAGTCACCCCCTATGGGGCTCCTCTTACCACTGTCTGGAAGCAGCGATCTCCCCCCTTCCCCCACCTTAAACCCCAGTCACCCCCTATGGGGCTCTTACCACTGTCTGGAAGCAGCGATCTCCCCCTCCCCCCACCTGATACCCCAGTCACCCCCTATGGGGCTCCTCTTACCACTGTCTGGAAGCAGCGATCTCCCCCCTTCCCCCACCTTAAACCCCAGTCACCCCCTATGGGGCTCTTACCACGGTCTGGAAGCAGCGATCTCCCCCTCCCCCCACCTGATACCCCAGTGACCCCCTATGGGGCTCCTCTTACCACTGTCTGGAAGCAGCGATCTCCCCCCTTCCCCCACCTTAAACCCCAGTCACCCCCTATGGGGCTCTTACCACGGTCTGGAAGCAGCGATCTCCCCCTCCCCCCACCTGATACCCCAGTGACCCCCTATGGGGCTCCTCTTACCACTGTCTGGAAGCAGCGATCTCCCCCCTTCCCCCACCTTAAACCCCAGTCACCCCCTATGGGGCTCTTACCACGGTCTGGAAGCAGCGATCTCCCCCTCCCCCCACCTGATACCCCAGTGACCCCCTATGGGGCTCCTCTTACCACTGTCTGGAAGCAGCGATCTCCCCCCTTCCCCCACCTTAAACCCCAGTCACCCCCTATGGGGCTCTTACCACGGTCTGGAAGCAGCGATCTCCCCCTCCCCCCACCTGATACCCCAGTCACCCCCTATGGGGCTCCTCTTACCACTGTCTGGAAGCAGCGATCTCCCCCCTTCCCCCACCTTAAACCCCAGTCACCCCCTATGGGGCTCTTACCACGGTCTGGAAGCAGCGATCTCCCCCTCCCCCCACCTGATACCCCAGTGACCCCCTATGGGGCTCCTCTTACCACTGTCTGGAAGCAGCGATCTCCCCCCTTCCCCCACCTTAAACCCCAGTCACCCCCTATGGGGCTCTTACCACGGTCTGGAAGCAGCGATCTCCCCCTCCCCCCACCTGATACCCCAGTCACCCCCTATGGGGCTCCTCTTACCACTGTCTGGAAGCAGCGATCTCCCCCCTTCCCCCACCTTAAACCCCAGTCACCCCCTATGGGGCTCTTACCACGGTCTGGAAGCAGCGATCTCCCCCCTTCCCCCACCTGATACCCCAGTCACCCCCTATGGGGCTCCTCTTACCACTGTCTGGAAGCAGCGATCTCCCCCCTTCCCCCACCTTAAACCCCAGTCACCCCCCTATGGGGCTCTTACCACGGTCTGGAAGCAGCGATCTCCCCCTCCCCCCACCTGATACCCCAGTCACCCCCTATGGGGCTCCTCTTACCACTGTCTGGAAGCAGCGATCTCCCCCCTTCCCCCACCTTAAACCCCAGTCACCCCCTATGGGGCTCTTACCACGGTCTGGAAGCAGCGATCTCCCCCTCCCCCCACCTGATACCCCAGTGACCCCCTATGGGGCTCCTCTTACCACTGTCTGGAAGCAGCGATCTCCCCCCTTCCCCCACCTTAAACCCCAGTCACCCCCTATGGGGCTCTTACCACGGTCTGGAAGCAGCGATCTCCCCCTCCCCCCACCTGATACCCCAGTGACCCCCTATGGGGCTCTTACCACGGTCTGGAAGCAGCAATCTCCCCCTCCCCCCACCTGATACCCCAGTGACCCCCTATGGGGCTCCTCTTACCACTGTCTGGAAGCAGCGATCTCCCCCCTTCCCCCACCTTAAACCCCAGTCACCCCCTATGGGGCTCTTACCACGGTCTGGAAGCAGCGATCTCCCCCTTCCCCCACCTGATACCCCAGTCACCCCCTATGGGGCTCCTCTTACCACTGTCTGGAAGCAGCGATCTCCCCCTCCCCCCACCTGATACCCCAGTGACCCCCTATGGGGCTCTTACCACGGTCTGGAAGCAGCAATCTCCCCCTCCCCCCACCTGATACCCCAGTGACCCCCTATGGGGCTCCTCTTACCACTGTCTGGAAGCAGCGATCTCCCCCCTTCCCCCACCTTAAACCCCAGTCACCCCCCTATGGGGCTCTTACCACGGTCTGGAAGCAGCGATCTCCCCCTCCCCCCACCTGATACCCCAGTCACCCCCTATGGGGCTCCTCTTACCACTGTCTGGAAGCAGCGATCTCCCCCCTTCCCCCACCTTAAACCCCAGTCACCCCCTATGGGGCTCTTACCACGGTCTGGAAGCAGCGATCTCCCCCTCCCCCCACCTGATACCCCAGTGACCCCCTATGGGGCTCCTCTTACCACTGTCTGGAAGCAGCGATCTCCCCCCTTCCCCCACCTTAAACCCCAGTCACCCCCTATGGGGCTCTTACCACGGTCTGGAAGCAGCGATCTCCCCCTCCCCCCACCTGATACCCCAGTCACCCCCTATGGGGCTCCTCTTACCACTGTCTGGAAGCAGCGATCTCCCCCCTTCCCCCACCTTAAACCCCAGTCACCCCCTATGGGGCTCTTACCACGGTCTGGAAGCAGCGATCTCCCCCCTTCCCCCACCTGATACCCCAGTCACCCCCTATGGGGCTCCTCTTACCACTGTCTGGAAGCAGCGATCTCCCCCCTTCCCCCACCTTAAACCCCAGTCACCCCCTATGGGGCTCTTACCACGGTCTGGAAGCAGCGATCTCCCCCTCCCCCCACCTGATACCCCAGTCACCCCCTATGGGGCTCCTCTTACCACTGTCTGGAAGCAGCGATCTCCCCCCTTCCCCCACCTTAAACCCCAGTCACCCCCTATGGGGCTCTTACCACGGTCTGGAAGCAGCGATCTCCCCCTCCCCCCACCTGATACCCCAGTGACCCCCTATGGGGCTCCTCTTACCACTGTCTGGAAGCAGCGATCTCCCCCCTTCCCCCACCTTAAACCCCAGTCACCCCCTATGGGGCTCTTACCACGGTCTGGAAGCAGCGATCTCCCCCTCCCCCCACCTGATACCCCAGTGACCCCCTATGGGGCTCTTACCACTGTCTGGAAGCAGCGATCTCCCCCTCCCCCCACCTGATACCCCAGTGACCCCCTATGGGGCTCTTACCACTGTCTGGAAGCAGCGATCTCCCCCCTTCCCCCACCTTAAACCCCAGTCACCCCCTATGGGGCTCTTACCACGGTCTGGAAGCAGCGATCTCCCCCTCCCCCCACCTGATACCCCAGTCACCCCCTATGGGGCTCATCTTACCACTGTCTGGAAGCAGCGATCTCCCCCCTTCCCCCACCTTAAACCCCAGTCACCCCCTATGGGGCTCTTACCACTGTCTGGAAGCAGCAATCTCCCCCTTCCCCCACCTGATACCCCAGTCACCCCCTACGGGGCTCTTACCACGGTCTGGAAGCAGCGATCTCCCCCCTTCCCCCACCTTAAACCCCAGTCACCCCCTATGGGGCTCTTACCACGGTCTGGAAGCAGCGATCTCCCCCCTTCCCCCACCTGATACCCCAGTCACCCCCTATGGGGCTCCTCTTACCACTGTCTGGAAGCAGCGATCTCCCCCCTTCCCCCACCTTAAACCCCAGTCACCCCCTATGGGGCTCTTACCACGGTCTGGAAGCAGCGATCTCCCCCTCCCCCCACCTGATACCCCAGTCATCCCCTATGGGGCTCCTCTTACCACTGTCTGGAAGCAGCGATCTCCCCCCTTCCCCCACCTTAAACCCCAGTCACCCCCTATGGGGCTCTTACCACGGTCTGGAAGCAGCGATCTCCCCCTTCCCCCACCTGATACCCCAGTCATCCCCCACCTGATTCCCCAGTCACCCCCTATAGGGACCTTACCACTGTCTAGAAGCAGCGATCTCCCCCTTCCCCCACCTGATACCCCAGTCACCCCCTATGGGGCTCCTCTTACCACTGTCTGGAAGCAGCGATCTCCCCCCTTCCCCCACCTTAAACCCCAGTCACCCCCTATGGGGCTCTTACCACGGTCTGGAAGCAGCGATCTCCCCCTCCCCCCCACCTGATACCCCAGTGACCCCCTATGGGGCTCCTCTTACCACTGTCTGGAAGCAGCGATCTCCCCCCTTCCCCCACCTTAAACCCCAGTCACCCCCTATGGGGCTCTTACCACGGTCTGGAAGCAGCGATCTCCCCCTCCCCCCACCTGATACCCCAGTGACCCCCTATGGGGCTCCTCTTACCACTGTCTGGAAGCAGCGATCTCCCCCCTTCCCCCACCTTAAACCCAGTCACCCCCTATGGGGCTCTTACCACGGTCTGGAAGCAGCGATCTCCCCCTCCCCCCACCTGATACCCCAGTGACCCCCTATGGGGCTCCTCTTACCACTGTCTGGAAGCAGCGATCTCCCCCCTTCCCCCACCTTAAACCCCAGTCACCCCCTATGGGGCTCTTACCACGGTCTGGAAGCAGCGATCTCCCCCTCCCCCCACCTGATACCCCAGTCACCCCCTATGGGGCTCCTACCACTGTCTGGAAGCAGCGATCTCCCCCCTTCCCCCACCTGATACCCCAGTCACCCCCTATGGGGCTCTTACCACTGTCTGGAAGCAGCGATCTCCCCTCTTCCCCCACCTTAAACCCCAGTCACCCCTATGGGGCTCTTACCACTGTCTGGAAGCAGCGATCTCCCCCTTCCCCCACCTGATACCCCAGTCATCCCCCACCTGATTCCCCAGTCACCCCCTATAGGGACCTTACCACTGTCTAGAAGCAGCGATCTCCCCCTTCCCCCACCTGATACCCCAGTCACCCCCTATGGGGCTCCTCTTACCACTGTCTGGAAGCAGCGATCTCCCCCTTCCCCCACCTGATACCCCAGTCACCCCTATGGGGCTCCTACCACTGTCTGGAAGCAGCGATCTCCCCCCTTCCCCCACCTGATACCCCAGTCACCCCCTATGGGGCTCTTACCACTGTCTGGAAGCAGCGATCTCCCCTCTTCCCCCACCTTAAACCCCAGTCACCCCTATGGGGCTCTTACCACTGTCTGGAAGCAGCGATCTCCCCCTTCCCCCACCTTAAACCCCAGTCACCCCCTATGGGGCTCTTACCACGGTCTGGAAGCAGCGATCTCCCCCCTTCCCCCACCTGATACCCCAGTCACCCCCTATGGGGCTCTTACCACTGTCTGGAAGCAGCGATCTCCCCCTTCCCCCACCTGATACCCCAGTCACCCCCTATAGGGCTCTTACCACTGTCTAGAAGCAGCGATCTCCCCCTTCCCCCACCTTAAACCCCAGTCACCCCTATGGGGCTCTTACCACTGTCTGGAAGCAGCGATCTCCCCTCTTCCCCCACCTTAAACCCCAGTCACCCCTATGGGGCTCTTACCACTGTCTGGAAGCAGCGATCTCCCCCTTCCCCACCTTAAACCCCAGTCACCCCCTATGGGGCTCTTACCACGGTCTGGAAGCAGCGATCTCCCCCCTTCCCCCACCTGATACCCCAGTCACCCCCTATGGGGCTCTTACCACTGTCTGGAAGCAGCGATCTCCCCCTTCCCCCACCTGATACCCCAGTCACCCCCTATAGGGCTCTTACCACTGTCTGGAAGCAGCGATCTACCCCCTTCCCCCCACCTGATACCCCAGTCACCCCCTATGGGGCTCTTACCACTGTCTAGAAGCAGCGATCTCCCCCCTTCCCCCACCTGATACCCCAGCCACCCCCTATGGGGCTCTTACCACTGTCTAGAAGCAGCGATCTCCCCCCTTCCCCCACCTGATACCCCAGTCACCCCCTATGGGGCTCTTACCACTGTCTAGAAGCAGCGATCTCCCCCCTTCCTCCACCTGATACCCCAGTCACCCTCTATGGGGCTCTAACCACTGTCTGGAAGCAGCGATCTCCCCCCTTCCCCCACCTGATACCCGAGTCGCCCCCTATGGGGCTCTCACCACTGTCTGGAAGCAGCGATCTCCCGCTTCCCCCACCTGATACCCCAGTCGCCCCCTATGGGGCTCTTACCACTGTCTGGAAGCAGCGATCTACCCCCTTCCCCCACCTGATACCCCAGTCACCCCCTATGGGGCTCTTACCACTGTCTGGAAGCAGCGATCTCCCCCCTTCCTCCACCTGATACCCCAGTCACCCCCTATGGGGCTCTTACCACTGTCTGGAAGCAGCGATCTCCCCCCTTCCCCCACCTAATACCCCAGTCATCCCCTATGGGGCTCTTACCACTATCTGGAAGCAGCGATCTCCCTCCTTCCCCCACCTGATACCCCAGTCACCCCCTATGGGACTCTTACCACTGTCTGGAAGCAGCGATCTCCCCCCCCTCTCCCACCTGATACCCCAGTCACTCCCTATGGGACTCTTACCACTGTCTGGAAGCAGCGATCTCCCCCCTTCCCCCACCTGATACCCCAGTCATCCCCTATGGGGCACTTACCATGGTCTGGAAGCAGCGATCTCCCCCTTCCCCCACCTGATACCCCAGTCATCCCCCACCTGATACCCCAGTCACCCCCTATAGGGACCTTACCACTGTCTAGAAGCAGCGATCTCCCCCTTCCCCCACCTGATACCCCAGTCACCCCCTATGGGGCTCTTACCACTGTCTAGAAGCAGCGATCTCCCCCCTTCCCCCACCTGATACCCCAGCCACCCCCTATGGGGCTCTTACCACTGTCTAGAAGCAGCGATCTCCCCCCTTCCCCCACCTGATACCCCAGCCACCCCCTATGGGGCTCTTATCACTGTCTAGAAGCAGCGATCTCCCCCCTTCCCCCACCTGATACCCCAGTCACCCCCTATGGGGCTCTTACCACTGTCTAGAAGCAGCGATCTCCCCCCTTCCTCCACCTGATAACCCAGTCACCCTCTATGGGGCTCTAACCACTGTCTGGAAGCAGCGATCTCCCCCCTTCCCCCACCTGATACCCCAGTCGCCCCCTATGGGGCTCTTACCACTGTCTGGAAGCAGCGATCTCCCCCCTTCCTCCACCTGATACCCCAGTCACCCTCTATGGGGCTCTAACCACTGTCTGGAAGCAGCGATCTCCCCCCTTCCCCCACCTGATACCCGAGTCGCCCCCTATGGGGCTCTCACCACTGTCTGGAAGCAGCGATCTCCCGCTTCCCCCACCTGATACCCCAGTCGCCCCCTATGGGGCTCTTACCACTGTCTGGAAGCAGCGATCTCCCTCCTTCCCCCACCTGATACCCCAGTCACCCCCTATGGGGCTCTTACCACTGTCTGGAAGCAGCGATCTCCCCCCTTCCTCCACCTGATACCCCAGTCACCCCCTATGGGGCTCTTACCACTGTCTGGAAGCAGCGATCTCCCCCCTTCCCCCACCTAATACCCCAGTCATCCCCTATGGGGCTCTTACCACTATCTGGAAGCAGCGATCTCCCTCCTTCCCCCACCTGATACCCCAATCACCCCCTATGGGACTCTTACCACTGTCTGGAAGCAGCGATCTCCCCCCTTCCCCCACCTAATACCCCAGTCATCCCCTATGGGGCTCTTACCACTATCTGGAAGCAGCGATCTCCCTCCTTCCCCCACCTGATACCCCAATCACCCCCTATGGGACTCTTACCACTGTCTGGAAGCAGCGATCTCCCCCCTTCCCCCACCTGATACCCCAGTCATCCCCTATGGGGCACTTACCACGGTCTGGAAGCAGCGATCTCCCCCTTCCCCCACCTGATACCCCAGTCATCCCCCACCTGATACCCCAGTCACCCCCTATAGGGACCTTACCACTGTCTAGAAGCAGCGATCTCCCCCCTTCCCCCACCTGATACCCCAGTCACCCCCTATGGGGCTCTTACCACTGTCTAGAAGCAGCGATCTCCCCCCTTCCCCCACCTGATACCCCAGCCACCCCCTATGGGGCTCTTATCACTGTCTAGAAGCAGCGATCTCCCCCCTTCCCCCACCTGATACCCCAGTCACCCCCTATGGGGCTCTTACCACTGTCTAGAAGCAGCGATCTCCCCCCTTCCTCCACCTGATAACCCAGTCACCCTCTATGGGGCTCTAACCACTGTCTGGAAGCAGCGATCTCCCCCCTTCCCCCACCTGATACCCCAGTCGCCCCCTATGGGGCTCTTACCACTGTCTGGAAGCAGCGATCTCCCGCTTCCCCCACCTGATACCCCAGTCGCCCCCTATGGGGCTCTTACCACTGTCTGGAAGCAGCGATCTCCCTCCTTCCCCCACCTGATACCCCAGTCACCCCCTATGGGGCTCTTACCACTGTCTGGAAGCAGCGATCTCCCCCCTTCCTCCACCTGATACCCCAGTCACCCCCTATGGGGCTCTTACCACTGTCTGGAAGCAGCGATCTCCCCCCTTCCCCCACCTAATACCCCAGTCATCCCCTATGGGGCTCTTACCACTATCTGGAAGCAGCGATCTCCCTCCTTCCCCCACCTGATACCCCAGTCACCCCCTATGGGACTCTTACCACTGTCTGGAAGCAGCGATCTCCCCCCCTCTCCCACCTGATACCCCAGTCACTCCCTATGGGACTCTTACCACTGTCTGGAAGCAGCGATCTCCCCCCTTCCCCCACCTGATACCCCAGTCACCCTCTATGGGGCTCTTACCACTGTCTGGAAGCAGCAATCTCCCCCTTTCCCCCACCTGATACCCCAGTCATCCCCTATGGGGCACTTACCACGGTCTGGAAGCAGCGATCTCCCCCTTCCCCCACCTGATACCCCAGTCATCCCCCACCTGATACCCCAGTCACCCCCTATAGGGACCTTACCACTGTCTAGAAGCAGCGATCTCCCCCTTCCTCCACCTGATACCCCAGTCACCCCCTATGGGGCTCCTCTTACCACTGTCTGGAAGCAGCGATCTCCCCCCTTCCCCCACCTGATACCCCAGTCACCCCCTATGGGGCTCTAACCACTGTCTGGAAGCAGCGATCTCCCCCCTTCCCCCACCTTAAACCCCAGTCACCCCCTTTGGGGCTCTTACCACTGTCTGGAAGCAGCGATCCCCCCCTTCCCCCACCTGATACCCCAGTCACCCCCTATGGGGCTCTTACCACTGTCTAGAAGCAGCGATCTCCCCCCTTCCTCCACCTGATACCCCAGTCACCCCCTATGGGGCTCTTACCACTGTCTGGAAGCAGCGATCTCCCCCCTTCCCCCACCTAATACCCCAGTCACCCCCTACGGGGCTCCTCTTACCACTGTCTAGAAGCAGCGATCTCCCCCCTTACTCCACCTGATACCCCAGTCATCCCCTATGGGGCTCTTACCACTGTCTGGAAGCACCGATCTCCCGCTTCCCCCACCTGATACCCCAGTCGCCCCCTATGGGGCTCTTACCACTGTCTGGAAGCAGCGATCTCCCCCCTTCCTCCACCTGATACCCCAGTCACCCCCTATGGGGCTCTTACCACTGTCTGGAAGCAGCGATCTCCCCCCTTCCCCCACCTAATACCCCAGTCATCCCCTATGGGGCTCTTACCACTATCTGGAAGCAGCGATCTCCCTCCTTCCCCCACCTGATACCCCAGTCACCCCCTATGGGGCTCTTACCACTGTCTGGAAGCAGCGATCTCCCCCCTTCCCCCACCTAATACCCCAGTCATCCCCTATGGGCTCTTACCACTGTCTGGAAGCAGCGATCTCCCCCCTTCCCCCACCTGATACCCCAGTCACCCCCTATGGGGCTCTAACCACTGTCTGGAAGCAGCGATCTCCCCCCTTCCCCCACCTTAAACCCCAGTCACCCCCTTTGGGGCTCTTACCACTGTCTGGAAGCAGCGATCCCCCCCTTCCCCCACCTGATACCCCAGTCACCCCCTATGGGGCTCTTACCACTGTCTGGAAGCAGAGATCTCCCCCCTTCCTCCACCTGATACCCCAGTCATCCCCTATGGGGCTCTTACCACTGTCTAGAAGCAGCGATCTCCCCCCTTCCTCCACCTGATACCCCAGTCACCCTCTATGGGGCTCTAACCACTGTCTGGAAGCAGCGATCTCCCCCCTTCCCCCACCTGATACCCCAGTCGCCCCCTATGGGCTCTTACCACTATCTGGAAGCAGCGATCTCCCTCCTTCCCCCACCTGATACCCCAGTCACCCCCTATGGGACTCTTACCACTGTCTGGAAGCAGCGATCTCCCCCTTCCCCCACCTGATACCCCAGTGACCCCCTATGGGACTCTTACCACTGTCTGGAAGCAGCGATCTCCCCCCTTCCCCCACCTGATACCCCAGTCACCCTCTATGGGGCTCTTACCACTGTCTGGAAGCAGCAATCTCCCCCTTTCCCCCACCTGATACCCCAGTCATCCCCTATGGGGCACTTACCACGGTCTGGAAGCAGCGATCTCCCCCTTCCCCCACCTGATACCCCAGTCATCCCCCACCTGATACCCCAGTCACCCCCTATAGGGACCTTACCACTGTCTAGAAGCAGCGATCTCCCCCTTCCCCCACCTGATACCCCAGTCACCCCCTATGGGGCTCCTCTTACCACTGTCTGGAAGCAGCGATCTCCCCCCTTCCCCCACCTGATACCCCAGTCACTCCCTATGGGACTCTTACCACTGTCTGGAAGCAGCGATCTCCCCCCTTCCCCCACCTGATACCCCAGTCACCCCCTATGGGACTCTTACCACTGTCTGGAAGCAGCGATCTCCCCCCTTCCCCCACCTGATACCCCAGTCACCCTCTATGGGGCTCTTACCACTGTCTGGAAGCAGCAATCTCCCCCTTTCCCCCACCTGATACCCCAGTCATCCCCTATGGGGCACTTACCACGGTCTGGAAGCAGCGATCTCCCCCTTCCCCCACCTGATACCCCAGTCATCCCCCACCTGATACCCCAGTCACCCCCTATAGGGACCTTACCACTGTCTAGAAGCAGCGATCTCCCCCTTCCTCCACCTGATACCCCAGTCACCCCCTATGGGGCTCCTCTTACCACTGTCTGGAAGCAGCGATCTCCCCCCTTCCCCCACCTGATACCCCAGTCACCCCCTATGGGGCTCTAACCACTGTCTGGAAGCAGCGATCTCCCCCCTTCCCCCACCTTAAACCCCAGTCACCCCCTTTGGGGCTCTTACCACTGTCTGGAAGCAGCGATCCCCCCCTTCCCCCACCTGATACCCCAGTCACCCCCTATGGGGCTCTTACCACTGTCTAGAAGCAGCGATCTCCCCCCTTCCTCCACCTGATACCCCAGTCACCCCCTATGGGGCTCTTACCACTGTCTGGAAGCAGCGATCTCCCCCCTTCCCCCACCTAATACCCCAGTCACCCCCTACGGGGCTCCTCTTACCACTGTCTAGAAGCAGCGATCTCCCCCCTTACTCCACCTGATACCCCAGTCATCCCCTATGGGGCTCTTACCACTGTCTGGAAGCACCGATCTCCCGCTTCCCCCACCTGATACCCCAGTCGCCCCCTATGGGGCTCTTACCACTGTCTGGAAGCAGCGATCTCCCCCCTTCCTCCACCTGATACCCCAGTCACCCCCTATGGGGCTCTTACCACTGTCTGGAAGCAGCGATCTCCCCCCTTCCCCCACCTAATACCCCAGTCATCCCCTATGGGGCTCTTACCACTATCTGGAAGCAGCGATCTCCCTCCTTCCCCCACCTGATACCCCAGTCACCCCCTATGGGGCTCTTACCACTGTCTGGAAGCAGCGATCTCCCCCCTTCCCCCACCTAATACCCCAGTCATCCCCTATGGGGCTCTTACCACTGTCTGGAAGCAGCGATCTCCCCCCTTCCCCCACCTGATACCCCAGTCACCCCCTATGGGGCTCTAACCACTGTCTGGAAGCAGCGATCTCCCCCCTTCCCCCACCTTAAACCCCAGTCACCCCCTTTGGGGCTCTTACCACTGTCTGGAAGCAGCGATCCCCCCCTTCCCCCACCTGATACCCCAGTCACCCCCTATGGGGCTCTTACCACTGTCTGGAAGCAGAGATCTCCCCCCTTCCTCCACCTGATACCCCAGTCATCCCCTATGGGGCTCTTACCACTGTCTAGAAGCAGCGATCTCCCCCCTTCCTCCACCTGATACCCCAGTCACCCTCTATGGGGCTCTAACCACTGTCTGGAAGCAGCGATCTCCCCCCTTCCCCCACCTGATACCCCAGTCGCCCCCTATGGGGCTCTTACCACTATCTGGAAGCAGCGATCTCCCTCCTTCCCCCACCTGATACCCCAGTCACCCCCTATGGGACTCTTACCACTGTCTGGAAGCAGCGATCTCCCCCCCTCTCCCACCTGATACCCCAGTCACTCCCTATGGGACTCTTACCACTGTCTGGAAGCAGCGATCTCCCCCCTTCCCCCACCTGATACCCCAGTCACCCTCTATGGGGCTCTTACCACTGTCTGGAAGCAGCAATCTCCCCCTTTCCCCCACCTGATACCCCAGTCATCCCCTATGGGGCACTTACCACGGTCTGGAAGCAGCGATCTCCCCCTTCCCCCACCTGATACCCCAGTCATCCCCCACCTGATACCCCAGTCACCCCCTATAGGGACCTTACCACTGTCTAGAAGCAGCGATCTCCCCCTTCCCCCACCTGATACCCCAGTCACCCCCTATGGGGCTCCTCTTACCACTGTCTGGAAGCAGCGATCTCCCCCCTTCCCCCACCTGATACCCCAGTCACCCCCTATGGGGCTCTAACCACTGTCTGGAAGCAGCGATCTCCCCCCTTCCCCCACCTTAAACCCCAGTCACCCCCTATGGGGCTCTTACCACTGTCTGGAAGCAGCGATCCCCCCCTTCCCCCACCTGATACCCCAGTCACCCCCTATGGGGCTCTTACCACTGTCTAGAAGCAGCGATCTCCCCCCTTCCTCCACCTGATACCCCAGTCACCCCCTATGGGGCTCTTACCACTGTCTGGAAGCAGCGATCTCCCCCCTTCCCCCACCTAATACCCCAGTCACCCCCTACGGGGCTCTTACCACTGTCTAGAAGCAGCGATCTCCCCCCTTCCTCCACCTGATACCCCAGTCACCCTCTATGGTGCTCTAACCACTGTCTGGAAGCACCGATCTCCCGCTTCCCCCACCTGATACCCCAGTCGCCCCCTATGGGGCTCTTACCACTGTCTAGAAGCAGCGATCTCCCCCCTTCCTCCACCTGATACCCCAGTCACCCCCTATGGGGCTCTTACCACTGTCTGGAAGCAGCGATCTCCCCCCTTCCCCCACCTAATACCCCAGTCATCCCCTATGGGGCTCTTACCACTGTCTGGAAGCAGCGATCTCCCTCCTTCCCCCACCTGATACCCCAGTCACCCCCTATGGGGCTCTTACCACTGTCTGGAAGCAGCGATCTCCCCCCTTCCTCCACCTGATACCCCAGTCACCCCCTATGGGGCTCTTACCACTGTCTGGAAGCAGCGATCTCCCCCCTTCCCCCACCTGATACCCCAGTCACCCCCTATGGGGCTCTTACCACTGTCTGGAAGCAGAGATCTCCCCCCTTCCTCCACCTGATACCCCAGTCACCCCCTATGGGGCTCTTACCACTGTCTGGAAGCAGCGATCTCCCCCCTTCCCCCATCTAATACCCCAGTCATCCCCTATGGGACTCTTACCACTGTCTGGAAGCAGCGATCCCCCCCCCTCTCCCACCTGATACCCCAGTCACTCCCTATGGGACTCTTACCACTGTCTGGAAGCAGCAATCTCCCCCCCCTCCCCCACCTGATACCCCAGTCACCCTCTATGGGGCACTTACCACTGTCTGGAAGCAGCAATCTCCCCCTTTCCCCCACCTGATACCCCAGTCATCCCCTATGGGGCACTTACCACTGTCTGGAAGCAGCGATCTCCCCTCTTCCCCCACCTGATACCCCAGTCATTCTCTATGGGGCTCTTACCACTGTCTGGAAGCAGCGATCCCCCCCTATCCCCCACCTGATACCCCAGTCACCCCCTACGTGGCTCTTACCACTGTGTGGAAGCAGCAATCTCCCCCCTTCCCCCCGGATACCCCAGTCATCCCCTATGGGGCTCTTACCACTGTCTGGAAGCAGCGATCTCCCCCTTCCCCCACCTGATACCCCAGTCACCCCCCATGGGGCTCTTACCACTGTCTGGAAGCAGCGATCTCCCCCCTTCCCCCACCTGATACCCCAGTCACCCTCTATGGGGCTCTTACCACTGTCTGGAAGCAGCGATCTCCCCCCTTCCCTCACCTGATACCCCAGTCACCCCCATGGGGCTCTTACCACTGTCTGGAAGCAGCGATCTCCCCCCTTCCCCCACCTGATACCCCAGTCACCCCCTATGGGGCTCTTACCACTGTCTGGAAGCAGCGATCTCCCCCTTCCCCCACCTGATACCCCAGTCACCCCCTATGGGGCTCTAACCACTGTCTGGAAGCAGCGATCTCCCCACTTCCCCCACCTTAAACCCCAGTCACCCCCTATGGGGCTCTTACCACTGTCTGGAAGCAGCGATCTCCCCCCTTCCCCCACCTGATACCCCAGTCACCCCCTATGGGGCTCTTACCACTGTCTGGAAGCAGCGATCTCCCCCCTTCCCCCACCTGATACCCCAGTCACCCCCTATGGGGCTCTTACCACTGTCTGGAAGCAGCGATCTCCCCCCTTCCCCCACCTGATACCCCAGTCACCCCCTATGGGGCTCTTACCACTGTCTGGAAGCAGCAATCTCCCCCTTCCCCCACCTGATACCCCAGTCACCCCCTACGGGGCTCTTACCACTGTGTGGAAGCAGCGATCTCCCCCTTCCCCCACCTGATACCCCAGTCACCCCCTATGGGGCTCTTACCACTGTCTGGAAGCAGCGATCTCCCCCCTTCCCCCACCTGATACCCCAGTCACCCCCTATGGGGCTCTTACCACTGTCTGGAAGCAGCGATCTCCCCCCTTCCCCCACCTGATACCCCAGTCACCCCCTATGGGGCTCTTACCACTGTCTGGAAGCAGCAATCTCCCCCTTCCCCCACCTGATACCCCAGTCACCCCCTACGGGGCTCTTACCACTGTGTGGAAGCAGCGATCTCCCCCTTCCCCCACCTGATACCCCAGTCACCCCCTACGGGGCTCTTACCACTGTCCGGAAGCAGCGATCTCCCCCCTTCCCCCACCTGATACCCCAGTCACCCCCTATGGGGCTCTTACCACTGTCTGGAAGCAGCGATCTCCCCCCTTCCCCCACCTGATACCCCAGTCACCCCCTATGGGGCTCTTACCACTGTCTGGAAGCAGCAATCTCCCCCTTCCCCCACCTGATACCCCAGTCACCCCCTACGGGGCTCTTACCACTGTGTGGAAGCAGCGATCTCCCCCTTCCCCCACCTGATACCCCAGTCACCCCCTATGGGGCTCTTACCACTGTCTGGAAGCAGCGATCTCCCCCCTTCCCCCACCTAATACCCCAGTCATCCCCTATGGGGCTCTTACCACTGTCTGGAAGCACCGATCTCCCACTTCCCCCACCTGATACCCCAGTCGCCCCCTATGGGGCTCTTACCACTGTCTGGAAGCAGCGATCTCCCTCCTTCCCCCACCTGATACCCCAGTCACCCCCTATGGGGCTCTTACCACTGTCTGGAAGCAGCGATCTCCCCCCTTCCTCCACCTGATACCCCAGTCACCCCCTATGGGGCTCTTACCACTGTCTGGAAGCAGCGATCTCCCCCCTTCCCCCACCTGATACCCCAGTCACCCCCTATGGGGCTCTTACCACTGTCTGAAGCAGCGATCTCCCCCTTCCCCCACCTGATACCCCAGTCACCCCCTATGGGGCTCTTACCACTGTGTGGAAGCAGCGATCTCCCCCTTCCCCCACCTGATACCCCAGTCACCCCCTATGGGGCTCTTACCACTGTCTGGAAGCAGCGATCTCCCCCCTTCCCCCACCTGATACCCCAGTCACCCCCTATGGGGCTCTTACCACTGTCTGGAAGCAGCAATCTCCCCCTTCCCCCACCTGATACCCCAGTCACCCCCTACGGGGCTCTTACCACTGTGTGGAAGCAGCGATCTCCCCCTTCCCCCACCTGATACCCCAGTCACTCCCTATGGGGCTCTTACCACTGTCTGGAAGCAGCGATCTCCCCCCTTCCCCCACCTGATACCCCAGTCATCCCCTATGGGGCTCTTACCACTGTCTGGAAGCAGCGATCTCCCCCTTCCCCCACCTGATACCCCAGTCACTCCCTATGGGGCTCTTACCACTGTGTGGAAGCAGCGATCTCCCCCTTCCCCCACCTGATACCCCAGTCACCCCCTACGGGGCTCTTACCACTGTGTGGAAGCAGCGATCTCCCCCTTCCCCCACCTGATACCCCAGTCACTCCCTATGGGGCTCTTACCACTGTGTGGAAGCAGCGATCTCCCCCTTCCCCCACCTGATACCCCAGTCACCCTCTATGGGGCTCTTACCACTGTCTGGAAGCAGGAGTGCAGCTGGGTCAGGAAGGGCGGTTTGTCCTGCAGAGCTAGCACTCTCTTCTCCACCATGGTACATTCTACGTCGTCATCCTGGATCACTACGTCCTTCTTCAGGATTTTTATAGCATAAAGTTCATCGCTGCCTTTCCTCTCCGCCAACATCACCTGCAAGAGGAGCGCACAAACCATTGTACCCCTATATCAGAGAACGTGTGGGGGGGGGGGGGGCTCCCCCAAATCACCCGACAGAAGGGACACGTTATATCAGGCCAACGAGTTCAAAAAATACCCGGCGATCCTGCCAGCCGATAACCATGAGCACACAGAATACAGGAAGAGGTCAGTTACATTGTTCCCAGCTATCTCTGTGGACTACACAACACCCCCCCCTCTCTATGATATGGGAGATGTTCTGTAGCTCTGTTCTAGGTTGACAACGCTGCTCCTCCATAAAATAGAGTCAGTGTTGTCACAGAGGGCCGGGAGTTTGTTACTAGCAGGGAGAAAAAATCCAGACAGAAAAGGAATGCAGCCGCCACATCTAAGGATTGGCAGATTGCAGGAGATTGCATTTGTATTCGATACATTTTATCTCTTTCCACAAAGTGTTTACAACGTATCAACTGGAGCGCCTGCAGATTAGACACGTGCAACTCGTTTCGTCCTGAATTCCTTTTTTTTAAATGAATTTTAACAAATACGTTAATTCCGAAATTTCCGAATTTTCGCAAATTCTAAAATTCGGAAATTCCAAATTCCAAAAATAAAAATGAAAATTCAAAAGAACAAAAATCCGAAAACCCAAAAATCGGAAATAATAATAACTTGACTATTACTATGAAATTCTAGGTCTTGGAATTTCCTTTCAAATTTGGCCTTTTAGAGAACGGAACGAATACGAATTTATCCCAAGTTACCAATTATCCAAAATAATTACAATAAATTATAATTTAATAATTAGTTATTATTTATGATTTAGAATTTTCGTTCTTTTGAATTTTACGGATTTTCTGTCCTATTTTCTTATATTCGAATTCTGAAAATTTGGAGTACGAAAAATCGGAACTCCAAAACTTCAAAGATCCGAAAATTTAGAAATTCGGAATTCGAAAATCTATAAATAAAATTTCTGAATATTAAAATTATAGTTTTTTAGAATATAAAAAAAAAACGAAAACTAATGAATTTTTCGGCAGTGCACATGTCTAATGCAGATCATGACATGTGAAGTAATTCAAGAAAACAAATGCAGTCACCACATCCCTTGGCCTGGTACAATACCTGACATTCTTGTTTTTGTTTTGTTTTTTACATAAACTTAAAGTGGATTGTAATCCTCAGACATGAAATCTGAACAAAGCACATCCCTCTATAGTGTGTACTTGTCTCAGTCCAGAGCACTAACTGTCATTTCTCTCTTCTGCCTTCTTCCTCTGCTATCTGCATGAGTCACTTCTGACAAGTTTTCCTGACACCAAGAGATAAAAGGGGACAGGGGAGGGAGCTCCAGCACACAGCCTGTGATTGACAGCCTTTGTAAAGGGAGGTGTTTCCCTTTCCTCCAATCAGCTGTCACTGAGCTCTGCAGAGTGTAACTTCAGCTCCCTCCCCTCTCGCTTTCTGAAAGCTCAGACAAGCTGTATAAATGATGGACTTTAAATTACTGTAGAGAAGGGAGGGCTGCAGATAAACAGGTACATGTTAAATAGGAGGATTTGTTTCATCTCTGAGGCCAGTCACTACACTGGGTGTATGGAGGGTTTCCAACTCTCACGTTGGCGGCCGCCGTTCTCCTACCTTTCCGAAGCTGCCCTTCCCCAGCACCATGAGGAAGATGAAGTCGGTGAGTTTGACGTTGTCGATGTTGTTGTACGGTTTGCGGTCATCGATCGGGCTGATCACCTTGTTGCCGGCCGGACCCAGTCTGGCTTTCTGTAAATGGAGAGACCGATACTCGGTTATCCGATTAATAATAGATGGGTGCAAAATCCCCCAAAAATGTCACCCCAATCATCACACCACTCTCAAACCGCAATCCCCCCCCCCCCCAAATCAATCCCCACCCCCTCCCAACCCCACAAATCAATCCAGCCCCAACCAACACCACAAATCAACCCCCCGCACACCACAAATCAATCCCCCGCACACCACAAATCAATCCCCCCCCCCAAAATCACAAATCAACCCCCCCCAACCAACACCACAAATCAACCCCCCGCACACCACAAATCAACCCCCCCCCCCAAAATCACAAATCAATCCCCCCCAACCAACACCACAAATCAACCCCCCCAACCAACACCACAAATCCACCCCCCGCACACCACAAATCAATCCAGCCCCAACCAACACCACAAATCCACCCCCCGCACACCACAAATCAATCCAGCCCCAACCAACACCACAAATCCACCCCCCGCACACCACAAATCAATCCCCCGCACACCACAAATCAATCCCCCCCCCAAAATCACAAATCAACCCCCCCCAACCAACACCACAAATCAACCCCCCGCACACCACAAATCAATCCCCCCCCCAAAATCACAAATCAACCCCCCCCAACCAACACCACAAATCAACCCCCCGCACACCACAAATCAATCCCCCCCCCAAAATCACAAATCAACCCCCCCCCAACCAACACCACAAATCAACCCCCCGCACACCACAAATCAATCCCCCCCCAAAACCACAAATCAACCCCCCCCAACCAACACCACAAATCAATCCAGCCCCAACCAACACCACAAATCAATCCCCCCGCACACCACAAATCAATCCCCCCCAAAACAACAAATCAACCCCCCCCAAATCAATCCCCCCGCACACCACAAATCAATCCCCCCCCAAAACCACAAATCACCCCCCCCCAACCAACACCACAAATCAACCCCCCGCACACCACAAATCAATCCCCCCCCAAAACCACAAATCAACCCCCCCAACCAACACCACAAATCAACCCCCCGCACACCACAAATCAATCCCCCCCAAAACCACAAATCAATCCCCACCCCCAACACCACAAATCAATCCCCCCCCCAAAACCACAAATCACCCCCCCCCAACCAACACCACAAATCAACCCCCCGCACACCACAAATCAATCCCCCCCCAAAATCACAAATCAACCCCCCCCAACCAACACCACAAATCAATCCAGCCCCAACCAACACCACAAATCAATCCCCCCGCACACCACAAATCAATCCCCCCCCAAAATCACAAATCAACCCCCCCCCCAACCAACACCACAAATCAACCCCCCGCACACCACAAATCAATCCCCCCCCAAAACCACAAATCAACCCCCCCCAACCAACACCACAAATCAATCCAGCCCCAACCAACACCACAAATCAATCCCCCCGCACACCACAAATCAATCCCCCCCCAAAACCACAAATCAACCCCCCCCCCAACCAACACCACAAATCAACCCCCGCACACCACAAATCAATCCCCCCCCAAAATCACAAATCAACCCCCCCCCAACCAACACCACAAATCAACCCCCCGCACACCACAAATCAATCCCCCCCCAAAACCACAAATCAACCCCCCCCAACCAACACCACAAATCAATCCAGCCCCAACCAACACCACAAATCAATCCCCCCGCACACCACAAATCAATCCCCCCCAAAACAACAAATCAACCCCCCCCCAAATCAATCCCCCCGCACACCACAAATCAATCCCCCCCCAAAACCACAAATCACCCCCCCCAACCAACACCACAAATCAACCCCCCGCACACCACAAATCAATCCCCCCCCCAAAACCACAAATCAACCCCCCCAACCAACACCACAAATCAACCCCCCGCACACCACAAATCAATCCCCCCCAAAACCACAAATCAATCCCCACCCCCAACACCACAAATCAATCCCCCCCCCAAAACCACAAATCACCCCCCCCCAACCAACACCACAAATCAACCCCCCGCACACCACAAATCAATCCCCCCCCCAAAATCACAAATCAATCCCCACCCCCAACACCATAAATCAATCCCCCCCACACCACAAATCAATCCCCCCCCAAAACCACAAATCAATCCCCCCATACCACAAATCAATCCCCCCACACCACAAATCAATGCACCCCCCAAAACCACAAATCAACCCCCCCCAAACCAACCCCCCGCACACCACAAATCAACCCCCCCCCCAAAACCACAAATCAATCCCCACCCCCAACACCATAAATCAATCCCCCCCACACCACAAATCAATCCCCCCAAAACCACAAATCAATCCCCCCATACCACAAATCAATCCCCCCCCAAAAAACCACAAATCAATCCCCCCACACCACAAATCAATGCACCCCCCAAACCACAAATCAATCCCCCCACAACAAATAAATGCACCCCCCTCAAAACCACAAATCAATCCCCACCCGCAACACAAATCAATCCCCCGCAAAACCACGAATCAACGCACCCCCTCAAAACCACAAATCAATCCCCCCCCCAAAATCACAAATCAACCCCCCCCCAACCAACACCACAAATCAACCCCCCGCACACCACAAATCAATCCCCCCCCAAAACCACAAATCAACCCCCCCCCAACCAACACCACAAATCAATCCAGCCCCAACCAACACCACAAATCAATCCCCCCGCACACAAATCAATCCCCCCCCAAAACCACAAATCAACCCCCCCCCAACCAACACCACAAATCAACCCCCCGCACACCACAAATCAATCCCCCCCCAAAACCACAAATCAACCCCCCCCAACCAACACCACAAATCAATCCAGCCACAACCAACACCACAAATCAATCCCCCCGCACACCACAAATCAATCCCCCCCAAAACAACAAATCAACCCCCCCCAAATCAATCCCCCCGCACACCACAAATCAATCCCCCCCAAAACCACAAATCACCCCCCCCCAACCAACACCACAAATCAACCCCCCGCACACCACAAATCAATCCCCCCCCCAAAACCACAAATCAACCCCCCCAACCAACACCACAAATCAACCCCCCGCACACCACAAATCAATCCCCCCCAAAACCACAAATCAATCCCCACCCCCAACACCACAAATCAATCCCCCCCCCAAAACCACAAATCACCCCCCCCCCAACCAACACCACAAATCAACCCCCCGCACACCACAAATCAATCCCCCCCCAAAATCACAAATCAATCCCCACCCCCAACACCATAAATCAATCCCCCCCACACCACAAATCAATCCCCCCCCAAAACCACAAATCAATCCCCCCATACCACAAATCAATCCCCCCACACCACAAATCAATGCACCCCCCAAAACCACAAATCAACCCCCCCCAAACCAACCCCCCGCACACCACAAATCAATCCCCCCCCCAAAACCACAAATCAATCCCCACCCCCAACACCATAAATCAATCCCCCCCACACCACAAATCAATCCCCCCAAAACCACAAATCAATCCCCCCATACCACAAATCAATCCCCCCCCCAAAAAACCACAAATCAATCCCCCCACACCACAAATCAATGCACCCCCCAAACCACAAATCAATCCCCCCACAACAAATAAATGCACCCCCCTCAAAACCACAAATCAATCCCCACCCCCAACACAAATCAATCCCCCGCAAAACCACGAATCAACGCACCCCCTCAAAACCACAAATCAATCCCCCCACCACAAATCAATGCACCCCCCTCAAGACCACAAATCAATCCCCCCACAACAAATAAATATACCCCCCACACCACAAACCAATTCCCCTCCCCCCCACTACAAACATCTCTGATCAGCACAGGGAAAGCCAGACCTGGTGAAGCGATTAGTGGTGGAGACGCTCTATGATTATTTGGGTTCCTGATGTACACACCATGCACACACAGTGACCCCCCCCCCCCCCCCCCCCGGCATGCATTTTATTAATGAGCCACGTTGTAGCCTGACCCTGACCACCGATCTGCGACCTCCGCAGGATTCTAAGTATGAGATCACAACCTGTGTGCCATCCTGGAGATCACAACCTGTGTGCCATCCTGGAGATCACAACCTGTGTGCCATCCTGGAGATCACAACCTGTGTGCCATCCTGGAGATCACAACCTGTGTGCCATCCTGGAGATCACAACCTGTGTGCCATCCTGGAGATCACAACCTATGTGCCACCCTGGAGATCACAACCTGTGTGCCACCCTGGAGATCACAACCTGTGTGCCACCCTGGAGATCACAACCTGTGTGCCATCCTGGAGATCACAACCTGTGTGCCATCCTGGAGATCACAACCTGTGTGCCACCCTGGAGATCACAACCTGTGTGCCACCCTGGAGATCACAACCTGTGTGCCATCCTGGAGATCACAACCTGTGTGCCATCCTGGAGATCACAACCTGTGTGCCACCCTGGAGATCACAACCTGTGTGCCATCCTGGAGATCACAACCTGAGCAGTCCTGGAGATCACAACCTGTGTGCCATCCTGGAGATCACAACCTGTGTGCCATCCTGGAGATCTCACAACCTGAGCCGTCCTGGAGATCACACAACCTGAGCCACCCTGGAGATCACAACCTGTGTGCCATCCTGGAGATCACAACCTGTGTGCCATCCTGGAGATCACAACCTGTGTGCCACCCTGGAGATCACAACCTGTGTGCCACCCTGGAGATCACAACCTGTGTGCCACCCTGGAGATCACAACCTGTGTGCCATCCTGGAGATCACAACCTGTGTGCCATCCTGGAGATCACAACCTGTGTGCCACCCTGGAGAGCACAACCTGTATGCCATCCTGGAAATCACAACCTGAGCCGTCCTGGAGATCACAACCTGTGTGCCATCCTGGAGATCACAACCTGTGTGCCATCCTGGAGATCACAACCTGTGTGCCATCCTGGAGATCACAACCTGAGCCGTCCTGGAGATCACAACCTGTGTGCCATCCTGGAGATCACAACCTGTGTGCCATCCTGGAGATCTCACAACCTGAGCCGTCCTGGAGATCACACAACCTGAGCCACCCTGGAGATCACAACCTGTGTGCCATCCTGGAGATCACAACCTGTGTGCCACCCTGGAGATCACAACCTGTGTGCCATCCTGGAGATCACAACCTGTGTGCCATCCTGGAGATCACAACCTGTGTGCCACCCTGGAGAGCACAACCTGTATGCCATCCTGGAAATCACAACCTGAGCCGTCCTGGAGATCACAACCTGTGTGCCATCCTGGAGATCACAACCTGTGTGCCATCCTGGAGATCACAACCTGTGTGCCATCCTGGAGATCACAACCTGTGTGCCATCCTGGAGATCACAACCTGTGTGCCATCCTGGAGATCACAACCTGTGTGCCATCCTGGAGATCACAACCTGTGTGCCACCCTGGAGATCACAACCTGTGTGCCACCCTGGAGATCACAACCTGTGTGCCATCCTGGAGATCACAACCTGTGTGCCATCCTGGAGATCACAACCTGTGTGCCACCCTGGAGATCACAACCTGTGTGCCATCCTGGAAATCACAACCTGAGCCGTCCTGGAGATCACAACCTGTGTGCCATCCTGGAGATCACAACCTGTGTGCCATCCTGGAGATCACAACCTGTGTGCCATCCTGGAGATCTCACAACCTGAGCCGTCCTGGAGATCACACAACCTGAGCCACCCTGGAGATCACAACCTGTGTGCCATCCTGGAGATCACAACCTGTGTGCCATCCTGGAGATCACAACCTGTGTGCCACCCTGGAGATCACAACCTGTGTGCCACCCAGGAGATCACAACCTGTGTGCCATCCTGGAGATCACAACCTGTGTGCCATCCTGGAGATCACAACCTGTGTGCCACCCTGGAGAGCACAACCTGTATGCCATCCTGGAAATCACAACCTGAGCCGTCCTGGAGATCACAACCTGTGTGCCATCCTGGAGATCACAACCTGTGTGCCATCCTGGAGATCTCACAACCTGAGCCGTCCTGGAGATCACACAACCTGAGCCACCCTGGAGATCACAACCTGTGTGCCATCCTGGAGATCACAACCTGTGTGCCATCCTGGAGATCACAACCTGTGTGCCACCCTGGAGATCACAACCTGTGTGCCATCCTGGAAATCACAACCTGAGCCGTCCTGGAGATCACAACCTGTGTGCCATCCTGGAGATCACAACCTGTGTGCCATCCTGGAGATCTCACAACCTGTGTGCCATCCTGGAAATCACACAACCTGAGCCATCCTGGAGATCACAACCTGTGTGCCATCCTGGAGATCACAACCTGAGCCGTCCTGGAGATCACACAACCTGAGCCATCCTGGAGATCACAACCTGTGTGCCATCCTGGAGATCACACAACCTGAGCAGTCCTGGAGATCACAACCTGTGTGCCATCCTGGAGATCACAACCTGTGTGCCATCCTGGAGATCACAACCTGTGTGCCATCCTGGAGATCACAACCTGTGTGCCATCCTGGAGATCACAACCTGTGTGCCATCCTGGAAATCACAACCTGAGCCGTCCTGGAGATCACAACCTGTGTGCCATCCTGGAGATCACAACCTGTGTGCCATCCTGGAGATCTCACAACCTGTGTGCCATCCTGGAAATCACACAACCTGAGCCATCCTGGAGATCACAACCTGTGTGCCATCCTGGAGATCACAACCTGAGCCGTCCTGGAGATCACACAACCTGAGCCATCCTGGAGATCACAACCTGTGTGCCATCCTGGAGATCACACAACCTGAGCAGTCCTGGAGATCACAACCTGTGTGCCATCCTGGAGATCACAACCTGAGCCATCCTGGAGATCACAACCTGTGTGCCATCCTGGAGATCACAACCTGTGTGCCATCCTGGAAATCACAACCTGAGCCGTCCTGGAGATCACAACCTGTGTGCCATCCTGGAGATCTCACAACCTGAGCCGTCCTGGAGATCACACAACCTGAGCCATCCTGGAGATCACAACCTGTGTGCCATCCTGGAGATCACACAACCTGAGCCGTCCTGGAGATCACAACCTGTGTGCCATCCTGGAGATCACAACCTGTGTGCCATCCTGGAGATCACAACCTGTGTGCCATCCTGGAGATCACAACCTGAGCCATCCTGGAGATCACACAACCTGAGCCGTCCTGGAGATCACAACCTGTGTGCCATCCTGGAGATCACAACCTGAGCCATCCTGGAGATCACAACCTGAGCCATCCTGGAAATCACAACCTGTGTGCCATCCTGGAGATCTCACAACCTGTGTGCCATCCTGGAGATCTCACAACCTGTGTGCCATCCTGGAGATCACAACCTGTGTGCCATCCTGGAAATCACAACCTGAGCCATCCTGGAAATCACAACCTGTGTGCCATCCTGGGGATCACAACCTGTGTGCCATCCTGGAGATCACAACCTGTGTGCCATCCTGGAGATCACAACCTGTGTGCCATCCTGGAGATCACAACCTGTGTGCCATCCTGGAAATCACAACCTGAGCCGTCCTGGAGATCACAACCTGTGTGCCATCCTGGAGATCACAACCTGTGTGCCATCCTGGAGATCTCACAACCTGTGTGCCATCCTGGAAATCACACAACCTGAGCCATCCTAGAGATCACAACCTGTGTGCCATCCTGGAGATCACAACCTGAGCCGTCCTGGAGATCACACAACCTGAGCCATCCTGGAGATCACAACCTGTGTGCCATCCTGGAGATCACACAACCTGAGCCGTTCTGGAGATCACAACCTGTGTGCCACCCTGGAGATCACAACCTGAGCCATCCTGGAGATCACAACCTGAGCCATCCTGGAGATCACAACCTGTGTGCCATCCTGGGGATCACAACCTGTGTGCCATCCTGGAGATCACAACCTGTGTGCCATCCTGGAGATCACAACCTGTGTGCCATCCTGGAGATCACAACCTGTGTGCCATCCTGGAAATCACAACCTGAGCCGTCCTGGAGATCACAACCTGTGTGCCATCCTGGAGATCACAACCTGTGTGCCATCCTGGAGATCTCACAACCTGTGTGCCATCCTGGAGATCACACAACCTGAGCCATCCTGGAGATCACAACCTGTGTGCCATCCTGGAGATCACAACCTGAGCCGTCCTGGAGATCACACAACCTGAGCCATCCTGGAGATCACAACCTGTGTGCCATCCTGGAGATCACACAACCTGAGCCGTCCTGGAGATCACAACCTGTGTGCCATCCTGGAGATCACAACCTGAGCCGTCCTGGAGATCACACAACCTGAGCCATCCTGGAGATCACAACCTGTGTGCCATCCTGGAGATCACACAACCTGAGCAGTCCTGGAGATCACAACCTGTGTGCCATCCTGGAGATCACAACCTGTGTGCCATCCTGGAGATCACAACCTGTGTGCCATCCTGGAGATCACAACCTGTGTGCCATCCTGGAGATCACAACCTGTGTGCCATCCTGGAAATCACAACCTGAGCCGTCCTGGAGATCACAACCTGTGTGCCATCCTGGAGATCACAACCTGTGTGCCATCCTGGAGATCTCACAACCTGTGTGCCATCCTGGAAATCACACAACCTGAGCCATCCTGGAGATCACAACCTGTGTGCCATCCTGGAGATCACAACCTGAGCCGTCCTGGAGATCACACAACCTGAGCCATCCTGGAGATCACAACCTGTGTGCCATCCTGGAGATCACACAACCTGAGCAGTCCTGGAGATCACAACCTGTGTGCCATCCTGGAGATCACAACCTGAGCCATCCTGGAGATCACAACCTGTGTGCCATCCTGGAGATCACAACCTGTGTGCCATCCTGGAAATCACAACCTGAGCCGTCCTGGAGATCACAACCTGTGTGCCATCCTGGAGATCTCACAACCTGAGCCGTCCTGGAGATCTCACAACCTGAGCCGTCCTGGAGATCTCACAACCTGTGTGCCATCCTGGAGATCACACAACCTGAGCCGTCCTGGAGATCACAACCTGTGTGCCATCCTGGAGATCACAACCTGTGTGCTATCCTGGAGATCACAACCTGTGTGCCATCCTGGAGATCACAACCTGAGCCATCCTGGAGATCACACAACCTGAGCCGTCCTGGAGATCACAACCTGTGTGCCATCCTGGAGATCACAACCTGAGCCATCCTGGAGATCACAACCTGAGCCATCCTGGAAATCACAACCTGTGTGCCATCCTGGAGATCTCACAACCTGTGTGCCATCCTGGAGATCTCACAACCTGTGTGCCATCCTGGAGATCACAACCTGTGTGCCATCCTGGAAATCACAACCTGAGCCATCCTGGAAATCACAACCTGTGTGCCATCCTGGGGATCACAACCTGTGTGCCATCCTGGAGATCACAACCTGTGTGCCATCCTGGAGATCACAACCTGTGTGCCATCCTGGAGATCACAACCTGTGTGCCATCCTGGAGATCACAACCTGAGCCGTCCTGGAGATCACAACCTGTGTGCCATCCTGGAGATCACAACCTGTGTGCCATCCTGGAGATCTCACAACCTGTGTGCCATCCTGGAAATCACACAACCTGAGCCATCCTAGAGATCACAACCTGTGTGCCATCCTGGAGATCACAACCTGAGCCGTCCTGGAGATCACACAACCTGAGCCATCCTGGAGATCACAACCTGTGTGCCATCCTGGAGATCACACAACCTGAGCCGTTCTGGAGATCACAACCTGTGTGCCACCCTGGAGATCACAACCTGAGCCATCCTGGAGATCACAACCTGAGCCATCCTGGAAATCACAACCTGTGTGCCATCCTGGGGATCACAACCTGTGTGCCATCCTGGAGATCACAACCTGTGTGCCATCCTGGAGATCACAACCTGTGTGCCATCCTGGAGATCACAACCTGTGTGCCATCCTGGAAATCACAACCTGAGCCGTCCTGGAGATCACAACCTGTGTGCCATCCTGGAGATCACAACCTGTGTGCCATCCTGGAGATCTCACAACCTGTGTGCCATCCTGGAGATCACACAACCTGAGCCATCCTGGAGATCACAACCTGTGTGCCATCCTGGAGATCACAACCTGAGCCGTCCTGGAGATCACACAACCTGAGCCATCCTGGAGATCACAACCTGTGTGCCATCCTGGAGATCACACAACCTGAGCCGTCCTGGAGATCACAACCTGTGTGCCATCCTGGAGATCACAACCTGAGCCATCCTGGAGATCACAACCTGAGCCATCCTGGAAATCACAACCTGTGTGCCATCCTGGAGATCACAACCTGTGTGCCATCCTGGAGATCACAACCTGTGTGCCATCCTGGAGATCTCACAACCTGTGTGCCATCCTGGAGATCACAACCTGTGTGCCATCCTGGAGATCACAACCTGTGTGCCATCCTGGAGATCACACAACCTGTGCCGTCCTGGAGATCACAACCTGTGTGCCATCCTGGAGATCACACAACCTGTGTGCCATCCTGGAGATCTCACAACCTGTGTGCCATCCTGGAAATCACACAACCTGAGCCATCCTGGAGATCACAACCTGTGTGCCATCCTGGAGATCACAACCTGAGCCGTCCTGGAGATCACACAACCTGTGTGCCATCCTGGAAATCACACAACCTGAGCCATCCTGGAGATCACAACCTGTGTGCCATCCTGGAGATCACACAACCTGAGCCGTCCTGGAGATCAAAATCTGTGTGCCATCCTGGAGATCACAACCTGAGCCATCCTGGAGATCACAACCTGTGTGCCATCCTGGAGATCACAACCTGTGTGCCATCCTGGAGATCACAACCTGTGTGCCATCCTGGAGATCACAACCTGTGTGCCATCCTGGAGATCACAACCTGTGTGCCATCCTGGATCTCACAACCTGTGTGCCATCCTGGAGATCTCACAACCTGTGTGCCATCCTGGAGATCTCACAACCTGTGTGCCATCCTGGAGATCTCACAACCCGTGTGCCATCCTGGAGATCTCACAACCTGTGTGCCATCCTGGAGATCACAACCTGAATGCCATCCTGGAGATCACAACCTGAGCCGTCCTGGAGATCACAACCTGTGTGCCATCCTGGAGATCACAACCTGTGTGCCATCCTGGAGATCACAACCTGTGTGCCATCCTGGAGATCACAACCTGTGTGCCATCCTGGAGATCACAACCTGTGTGCCATCCTGGAGATCACACAACCTGTGTGCCATCCTGGAGATCACAACCCGTGTGCCATCCTGGAGATCACAACCCGTGTGCCATCCTGGAGATCACAACCTGTGTGCCATCCTGGAGATCACAACCTGAGCCGTCCTGGAGATCACAACCTGAGCCGTCCTGGAGATCACAACCTGTGTGCCATCCTGGAGATCACACAACCTGGGCCGTCCTGGAGATCACAACCTGTGTGCCATCCTGGAGATCACAACCTGTGTGCCATCCTGGAGATCACAGCCTGAGCCTTCCTGGAGATCACAACCTGTGTGCCATCCTGGAGATCACACAACCTGTGTGCCGTCCTGGAGATCACAACCTGTGTGCCATCCTGGAGATTACACAACCTGGGCCGTCCTGGAGATCACAACCTGTGTGCCATCCTGGAGATCACAACCTGTGTGCCATCCTGGAGATCACAGCCTGAGCCGTCCTGGAGATCACAACCTGTGTGCCATCCTGGAGATCACACAACCTGAGCCGTCCTGGAGATCACACAACCTGAGCCGTCCTGGAGATCACACAACCTGAGCCGTCCTGGAGATCACACAACCTGTGTGCCATCCTGGAGATCACAACCTGTGTGCCATCCTGGAGATCATAACCTGTGTGCCATCCTGGAGATCACAACCTGTGTGCCATCCTGGAGATCACAACCTGAGCAGTCCTGGAGATCACAACCTGAGCCGTCCTGGAGATCACAACCTGTGTGCCATCCTGGAGATCACACAACCTGAGCCGTCCTGGAGATCACAACCTGTGTGCCATCCTGGAGATCACAACCTGAGCCATCCTGGAGATCACAACCTGAGCCATCCTGGAGATCACAACCTGTGTGCCATCCTGGAGATCACAACCTGTGTGCCATCCTGGAGATCACAACCTGTGTGCCATCCTGGAGATCACAACCTGTGTGCCATCCTGGAGATCACAACCTGTGTGCCATCCTGGAGATCACAACCTGTGTGCCATCCTGGAGATCTCACAACCTGTGTGCCATCCTGGAGATCTCACAACCTGTGTGCCATCCTGGAGATCACAACCTGTGTGCCATCCTGGAGATCACAACCTGTGTGCCATCCTGGAGATCACAACCTGACCCGTCCTGGAGATCACAACCTGTGCCGTCCTGGAGATCACAACCTGTGCCGTCCTGGAGATCACAGCCTGACCCATCCTGGAGATCACAACCTGTGCCATCCTGGAGATCACAACCTGTGCCATCCTGGAGATCACAACCTGTGCCGTCCTGGAGATCACAACCTGTGCCGTCCTGGAGATCACACAACCTGCGCCATCCTGGAGATCACAACCTGTGTGCCATCCTGGAGATCACAACCTGTGTGCCATCCTGGAGATCACAACCTGTGTGCCATCCTGGAGATCACAACCTGTGTGCCATCCTGGAGATCACAACCTGACCCGTCCTGGAGATCACAACCTGTGCCGTCCTGGAGATCACAACCTGTGCCGTCCTGGAGATCACAGCCTGACCCATCCTGGAGATCACAACCTGTGCCATCCTGGAGATCACAACCTGTGCCATCCTGGAGATCACAACCTGTGCCGTCCTGGAGATCACACAACCTGCGCCATCCTGGAGATCACAACCTGTGTGCCATCCTGGAGATCACAACCTGTGTGCCATCCTGGAGATCACAACCTGTGTGCCATCCTGGAGATCACAACCTGTGTGCCATCCTGGAGATCACAACCTGTGTGCCACCCTGGAGATCACAACCTGTGTGCCATCCTGGAGATCACAACCTGTGTGCCATCCTGGAGATCACAACCACCGATGGGGACAATATCCAACATCTACACTCAACAATTTTCCTATTTTAATAGTGAATCTTCGAAGTCTGTGTGCATCTGTGCCATTTCCTCCCATCGCAGCGATTCTCTGTGTCACACTGACCGCAGACACAGCAACGCATCGCATCCTGCAGATCATCGGGCTGAAATATGGAATAATCAACATCATTTGTTAGAGAACCTTAGTGAACAAACAGCATCATGAAGGCCAAGGAACACACCAGACAGGTCAGGGATAAAGTTGTGGAGAAGTATAAAGCAGGGTTAGGTTATAATAAAATCTCCCAAGCTTTGATCATCTCACAGAGCTCTGTTCAATCCATCATCGGAAAATGGAAAGAGTATGGCACAACTGCAAACCTACCAAGACATGGCCGTCCACCTAAACTGACCGGGCCGGGCAAGGAGAGCATTCATCAGAGAAGCAGCCAAGAGGTCCATGGTAACTCTGGAGAAGCTGCAGAGATCCACAGCTCAGGGGGGAGAATCTGTCCACAGGACAACTATTAGTCGTGCTTCTCCACAAATCTGCCCTTTATGGAAGAGTGACAAGAAGAAAGACATTGGAGAAAGAAAGTCATAAGAAGTCCTGTTTGCAGTTTGTGAGAAGCCATGTGGGGGACACAGCAATCATGTGGGGGGACACAGCAATCATGTGGGGGGGACACAGCAAACATGTGGGGGGGACACAGCAAACATGTGGGGGGGACAGCAATCATGTGGGGGGGACAGCAATCATGTGGGGGGGACAGCAATCATGTGGGGGGGGACAGAAATCATGTGGGGTGGACACAGCAATCATGTGGGGGACACAGCAATCATGTGGGGGGGACAGAAATCATGTGGGGGACACAGCAAACATGTGGAAGAAGGTGCTCTGGTCACATGACACCAAAATTCAACTTTTTGGCCTAAAAGCAAAACGCTATGTGTGGGGAAAACTAACACTGCACATCACCCTGAACACACCATCCCCACCGTGAAACATGGTGGTGGCAGCATCATGTGGTGGGGATGCTTTTCTTCAGCAGGGACAGGGAAGCTGGTCAGAGTTGATAGGAAGATGGATGGAGACAAATACAGGACAATCTTAGAAGAAAACCTATTAGAGTCTGCAAAAGACTTGAGACTGGGGGGAGGTTCACCTTTCAGCAGGACAACGACCCTAAAGTACAGCCAGAGCTACAATGGAATGGTTTAGATCAAAGCCTATTCATGTGTTAGAATGGCCCAGTCACAGTCCAGACCTAAATCCCATTGAGAATCTGTGGCAAGACTTGAAAATTGCTGATCACAGACGCTCTCCATCCAATCTGACAGAACTTGAGATATTTTACAAAGAAGAATGGGCAGAAATGTCCCTCTCTAGATGTGTAAAGTTTGTAGAGTGGAATGGCGACAGAGCTGCATTGCTATGGAAATCCCTTGTTATCCGGGGAAAGTAGGTTATAGGGGAGTGCGGCGGAGCTCAGCGCTGGTTACTTATTAGTGAATGTAGCGCCCCCGGGAGATGAAGCCTTGTAAGTGGAGACACACGTTTGTTAATTACATAGGAAGCGCTCCCCCTCCTCCACCCGCTCGTAATTAATACTCCATGTTATGATAGAGTGCGTGGGAAGACGTGATTTACTGCCGTCCCCGGGGTGGATGGCACGGTCACCGCGCTGAATATTGCAGGTATTCATCACCCTGCGCCGGACACTCCAACCGTAATCATGGCCGCCAGGGACATCACTCACCCATCCCCCCCACCCCCAGGTCACCGCGCAGCTACTGAACTAACAAATGCCATAACTCATCCAAACCTCTTCCTACACTCGGATCCTATGTATTTTTTTTAGCAGCCACATATTCGCCAAACTATCGCCGACCTCAGCAAACTGCCATCTTCCAATTAGCGCCGGGAGAAGGTCATCCAACGCCCAGGGCAAAGATGCCAAACTGCACCCCCCCCCTTGCCTTAGGGTTAGGGTCAGGGCACCCTTATCCCTGCAATAAAACCATTGCGTGCCCAGGGGCAGCCTCCCCTCCTGCCCACCTCTTGCCCCAGAGACCTGCTTCCTGATGGAAGACTTGATCTCCCCGTCAGCCCGCAATGCGTCAATCATCTAACTCATCTCACAGGCCACCATCGATCCCAGTTCTGGGGGGTGTTGGATTTCCCGGCACTTTCTGTCTCAGTTCCAATTTTGTATTTGCCGGGACTTCCCGTCTCAGTTCCAATTTTGGATTTGCCCGCACTTCCCATCTCAGTTCCAATTTTGGATTTGCCGGGACTTCCTGTCTCAGTTCCAATTTTGGATTTGCGGTACTTCCTGTCTCAGTTCCAATTTTAGATTTTCCCGCACTTCCTGTCTCAGTTCCAATTCTGGATTTTCCGGCACTTTCTGTCTCAGTTCCAATTTTGGATTTGCCGGGACTTCCTGTCTCAGTTCCAATTTTGGATTTGCGGTACTCCCTGTCTCAGTTCCAGGTTTAGATTTTCCCGCACTTCCTGTCTCAGTTCCAAATCTGGATTTTCCGGCACTTTCTGTCTCAGTTCCAATTTTGGATTTGCCGGCACTTTCTGTCTCAGTTCCAATTTTGGATTTGCGGCACTTCCTGTCTCAGTTCCAATTTTGGATTTTCCGGAACTTCCTGTCTCAGTTCCAATTTTGGATTTTCCAACACTTCCCGTCTCAGTTCCAATTTTGAATTTGCCCGCACTTCCCATCTCAGTTCCAATTTTGGATTTGCCGGGACTTCCTGTCTCAGTTCCAATTTTGGATTTGCGGTACTTCCTGTCTCAGTTCCAATTTTAGATTTTCCCGCACTTCCTGTCTCAGTTCCAATTCTGGATTTTCCGGCACTTTCTGTCTCAGTTCCAATTTTGGATTTGCCGGGACTTCCTGTCTCAGTTCCAATTTTGGATTTGCGGTACTCCCTGTCTCAGTTCCAGGTTTAGATTTTCCCGCACTTCCTGTCTCAGTTCCAAATCTGGATTTTCCGGCACTTTCTGTCTCAGTTCCAATTTTGGATTTGCCGGCACTTTCTGTCTCAGTTCCAATTTTGGATTTGCGGCACTTCCTGTCTCAGTTCCAATTTTGGATTTTCCGGAACATCCTGTCTCAGTTCCAATTTTGGATTTTCCAACACTTCCTGTCTCAGTTCCAATTTTGGATTTGCCGGGACTTCCCGTCTCAGTTCCAATTTTCCGGCACTTCCTGTCTCAGTTCCAATTTTAGATTTTCCGGCACTTCCTGTCTCAGTTCCAATTTTGGATTTGCCACCACTTCCTGTCTCAGTTCCAATTTTGGATTTGCCGGGACTTCCCGTCTCAGTTCCAATTTTGGATTTGCCAGGACTTCCCGTCTCAGTTCCAATTTTGGATTTCCTGGCACTTCCCGTCTCAGTTCCAATTTTGGATTTGCCCGCACTTCCCATCTCAGTTCCAATTTTGGATTTGCCGGGACTTCCTGTCTCAGTTCCAATTTTGGATTTGCGGTACTTCCTGTCTCAGTTCCAATTTTGGATTTTCCCGCACTTCCTGTCTCAGTTCCAATTCTGGATTTTCCCGCACTTTCTGTCTCAGTTCCAATTTTGGATTTGCTGCCACTTCCTGACTCAGTTCCAATTTTGGATTTTCCGGCACTTCCTGTCTCAGTTCCAATTTTGGATTTGCGGCACTTCCTGTCTCAGTTCCAATTTTGGATTTTCCGGCACTTCCTGTCTCAGTTCCAATTTTGGATTTGCGGCACTTCCTGTCTCAGTTCCAATTTTGGATTTTCCGGCACTTCCTGTCTCAGTTCCAATTTTGGATTTGCCGGGACTTCCCGTCTCAGTTCCAATTTTGGATTTGCCAGGACTTCCCGTCTCAGTTCCAATTTTGGATTTCCTGGCACTTCCCGTCTCAGTTCCAATTTTGGATTTGCCCGCACTTCCCATCTCAGTTCCAATTTTGGATTTGCCGGGACTTCCTGTCTCAGTTCCAATTTTGGATTTGCGGTACTTCCTGTCTCAGTTCCAATTTTGGATTTTCCCGCACTTCCTGTCTCAGTTCCAATTCTGGATTTTCCCGCACTTTCTGTCTCAGTTCCAATTTTGGATTTGCTGCCACTTCCTGACTCAGTTCCAATTTTGGATTTTCCGGCACTTCCTGTCTCAGTTCCAATTTTGGATTTGCGGCACTTCCTGTCTCAGTTCCAATTTTGGATTTTCCGGCACTTCCTGTCTCAGTTCCAATTTTGGATTTGCGGCACTTCCTGTCTCAGTTCCAATTTTGGATTTTCCGGCACTTCCTGTCTCAGTTCCAATTTTGGATTTTCCGACACTTCCTGTCTCAGTTCCAATTTTGGATTTGCCGGCACTTCCCGTCTCAGTTCCAACTTTCTGGCACTTCCTGTCTCAGTTCCAATTTTGGATTTTCCGGCACTTCCCGTCTCAGTTCCAATTTTGGATTTGCCGCCACTTCCTGTCTCAGTTCCAATTTTGGATTTGCGGCACTTCCTGTCTCAGTTCCAATTTTGGATTTTCCGGCACTTCCTGTCTCAGTTCCAGTTTTGGATTTTCCGACACTTCCTGTCTCAGTTCCAATTTTGGATTTTCCGGCACTTCCTGTCTCAGTTCCAATTTTGGATTTTCCGACACTTCCTGTCTCAGTTCCAATTTTGGATTTGCCGGCACTTCCCGTCTCAGTTCGAATTTTCCGGCACTTCCTGTCTCAATTCCAGTTTTGGATTTTCCGGCACTTCCCGTCTCAGTTCCCTTTGGATTTGCCGACACTTCCTGTCTCAGTTCCAATTTTTGATTTTCCCGCACTTCCCGTCTCAGTTCCAATTTTGGATTTGGCGACACTTCCCGTCTCAGTTCCAATTTTTGATTTTCCGGCACTTCCCGTCTCAGTTCCAGTTTTGGATTTGCCGGCACTTCCTGTCTCTGTTCCAATGGCCATCAGGATAAGGAGAGAGGGCAGATCTCCTCATGAAGGACAGCAATAAAACATGACAGAGGTCCCCAAAACTTCACTGACTCCACCCCAAAACTGGCGGAAGGTTCTGGCTGGCGTTTGTATATTATTATCCCAACTTCACAATATTCTAAAATAAAACGATATTTCTTGTCGGGGTTCTTCCTGTGCAGACATACAAACACGACTGAGAGATTCATTTTTCTGACTTCCTGGACCAACACAGGCTCTTATAGTACCTTTGCCAGGGCAGGTGGGCTCAGGTAGATAGACACAGCAGCCCAGGTAAAATGATTGCACAGCTGAAAACATGTGTCACCGGGACAGGAAGTGAGGGAATCTCTGGAAAGGGGGACACAGTAGTGTGGGGGGAAGGTTGGAAATTTTATTAGCTTTTATTGCGGTACAAAGTATGACCCCCCCCATCCCCCCTAAATCTAGAGACCCGGAACCTGGAGATGAAGAACACAATAAACCAGAGAAATTCTGATAATAAAGACAATGGCAGAGTATGGCCATGCTTAGTCCGCATGCGCGGCTCCGGTGGGTTAGCGAGGCTTCACTGTAAAACGCACGCGGCCAGTGTGAATGAGCCCCGGCGCACACTGCCCTCGGCTCCAGCGCAAGCTGCGTTTTGTTTATTGTCAGCAATTGGCGCATGCCAGGAATTACCCCCTCCGCGGCCGCGGCAAGGGAGGGGAAGTCACGGCACACAACAATCGTCCTATGGACTCACAAGAAATGTGTTACAGTAAAGCATGCAATACGGCTTACTTCCTGCTGATTGGACGCACCTGATTTCGGGTCGACCTTTTGCCCTGAAACCATAGGGAGACCATCTTGGTTTCTGATTGCCGTTTAGGTAAAGCTCTACACCTGATCAATGGCGGAGCGACACATCAAGCCTTACCTGTGTGTGGAGAGACCCCGGCGGCGTGGAAGATCTCCCTTTCCTATTGGGCCACTTCACACTTTAGGCCCCTCCCCCCCCCAATTTACACCTGCGATTCACTTCACCAAGCGCATCGATGCTCAAGATGAAGAATCCCATTAATCCCAATGGTGCCCGTTCACACCTGAGCGCTGAGTCGCTGGTCACGTGACGCTCACAGAAGCACATGAGCTTCTTCAGGGCAGAATCGTCAGTTTTTTGGCCCCATGGAATTTAATGGGAGCACCTGAAAACTGCTTGAAAAACACCAGGTGCAATCATAATGTGTAAAATAAAATTATCTGGATCACCTCCCCAAAGTAGTCCAGTGTTACTGTGATAATAATGTATTGATCTGGTCACTGTATGTAAAAATAATAATAATAATAAAATTAATAAACAAAAATACATATATATATTTTACTGCACTGGTGACAGTATGTAAAAAAATATTTAAAATTTGCAAACTTTTTTTTGATGTAAACAAAACTCGCCATGCCGCTTACTAAATACCTTGTACTGTCTATTTTCCAAAAAGGGGTGATTTAGGGGGTATTTCTACTGGGGGGTTATTTGGCGGTATTTGTACTTGGGGGGGGGTGGTGATTTGGGGGTATTTGTACTGAGGGGGTGATTTGGGGGGTATTTGTACTGGGAGGTGATTTGGTGGGTATTTGTACTGGGGGGGGGGGGGGGATTTGGGTATATTTTTTACTTGGGAGGGGGGGGTGATTTCGGGGTATTTGTACTGGGGGGTGATTTGGGGGGTATTTTTACTGGGGGGGTGATTTGGGTATATTTTTTACTTGGGAGGGGGGGTGATTTGGGGGTATTTGTACTGGGGGGTGTGATTTGGGGGTATTTGTACTGGGGGGTGTGTGATTTGGATTGAAGGGCTACACCCCCATGTGGGAACGCTACCAAAAAGTTCTAAAATAAAAAAGTGAGCAGCACAAGCTGAGAGGAGGACTCTTCCAGGGGGGGGGGGGGAGAGGATAGAGAGAGAGAGACCAAGAACCTGTTTTCCTGCTTGAAACGTCCGGAGTTCTGTTTGCTTTGGAAATTGAAGACCAGCTATAACAGAAACCAAACGACTTTTACTATATCCCTACTGTACATACACAGAGTGGAGCATCTACTAGGAAAGGATAGGTAGCGTGTGCATGTGTGTGTGTATGCAGATTTGTGATGCTTTGTATGTTTTGTTTCTTATTCCTGGAACAGTAAATAGTTTGCATACAAAGTATTCTTGTTTAGTAAAGGCAAATTAATATCCATTATTATATTACTGGATTGATTCCTTGGCTTCACTACAAGAATTAGCAAAACAAGTGGCGTCTATGGTAATGGTGGAAGTTATCAAACCATCCGCCAGCAGATCACTAACCTCCCAGAATCCTCTGCAGGCATCACTTAGATGAAAAATAAATGTCAGCAATTAGAAACAAAACTGTTTAAATTAAACGATGAAGTGATGGAGCGCTGGAGCGAGGAAGAGAGGAAATCATCCACAACTATATCCTACAATAAGACTGGATGGAAGGGTTTTCCTCTCTGTCTGTGACCCCATTGGGAGGATTTCCCCTCACTTCCTGTCCTTGTGACACCTGTACAAGACATGAAGAAGCAGGTCTCACCAGGACAGGAAGTTACAGACATTTCCTAACCCTCCCCCACACTGCTAAAAATGCTTTTATTTCGTCTGAGTGTTTCCTAATTCCATTTTCTGCCCAGTAATGCTGCACTGTGATTGTCTGTTCCCCCCTCCCCCTCTGTGTGTCTTATCCTTTCATCCGTTCAGCAGGGATACTGACTGCACTGCCTTATGTACAGAGGACAACTATAGAGAGAGTCTGCAATGTGTAACAAAGTCATAAAATATTGGAAATCCGCGGACATAGAAATCTGAAAGTCATACGACAAATGCTACGACTCGGAATGTGACTGGATGGATACATTGTAGCTGTAGATTTACAGAAAGAAATATAATGAACAGAGTGAGGATGGGGGAGGGAAGAGTCTGGCCGGAGGATACACATTTATTACTCCAGTCATTTGTGAAGCCGATTGACACGAAGGACCTGTTAATGGACCATAATTCAGATACTGGCTGTACTAGAGACCTCGATTCTATGCACAACACATTGCTTGAACTGTGCTGCCACCTTGTGGACAAACATTAAAATGGTAAATACGGCTTAATGTTTAGTAGATTTCCTGAGTTAACCCACCCTCAGAGGAGCACAGCAACAAACACAACACCAACAACAAACACAACAGCAACAAACACAACAACAACAACAACAACAACAAACACAACAGCAACAAACACAACAACAACAGCAAACACAACATCAACAACAACAAACACAACAGCAACAAACACAACAACAACAACAAGACAAATTCAGTGGCTCAGACAGACCATCCAACAGACAGAAGTGCCCAATAATTCAGTGTTTGGTGGATGAGTGTTCAGCCCTATCAGTTACTTCTATCTCTTGAGGACTCTATTGATAGTTTCACAATCACTGCCACCTGCAGTGATTATGAGGGGTTCCCACCATCCCTGTCCATGTCCTCTCTCATGAGAATACAGCGGCGCTCATGTGACCAGGCACGTCCACCTCTCTCCTCCTCGCTGATGTCAGCTCCCCCCCCCCGATATTCTCAGCCCCGCCCGCTGCCTCCTCGAGGGAACAGAGAGAGAGGCGAGAAGCAGCCGTGAGCGCCGAGCTGTACCAGTGAAGTGATATAAAGTAGCGGCTATACAATACTCAACTTGTCATCACAGAAATGAATGTACTACTGACAAGTGCCCCATGATCATAAGTATTTCTGTGGGGGGGGGATAGTGCCCCATCATTGGTGTTTCGGGGGGGTGAGTGGAATAGTGCCCCATCATCGGTTTTCCTGGAAGGGGGAGGAATAGTGCCCCATTGGTGTTCCCGAGGAGGAATAGTGCTGCCCCATTATTGGTGTTCCCGGGACGAATAGTGCTCCATCATTGTGTTCCCGGGGAGGAATAGTGCCCCATCATTGCGTTCCCGGGGAGGAATAGTGCCCCATCATTGTCTTCCCAGGGAGGAATAGTGCCCCATCATTGTGTTCCCGGGGAGGAATAGAGCCCCATTATTGTGTTCCTGGGGAGGAATAGTGCCCCATCATTGGTGTTCCCAGGAGGATTAGTGTCCCATCATTTTCATTATTACTTTAAATAAACAAAAAAAATTGCATATGTCCAAATTGGGCCCAAAGTGTCAATATTTTGTGTGGCCTCCATTATTTTCCAGCACTGCCTTAACCCTCTTGGGCATGGAGGTCACCAGAGCTTCACAGGTTGCCACTGGAGTCCTCTTCCCCTCCTCCATGACGACATCACGGAGCTGGTGGATGTTAGAGACCTTGCGCTCCTCCACCTTCCGTTTGAGGAGCCCCACAGATGATCAATAGGGTTTAGGTCTGGAGATATGCTTGGCCAGTCCGTCACCTTTACCCTCCAAATTGGCCCAATTAGCCATTTTCCCTCCCCGGTGTCATGTGACTCGTTAGTGTTAGAAGGTCTCAGGTGGGAATGGGGAGCGGGTGTGATAAATTTGGTGTTATCGCTCTCACTCTCTCATACTGGTCACTGGAAGTTCGGCATGGCACCTCATGGCAAAGAACTCTCTGAGGATCTGAAGAAAAGAATTGTTGCTCTACATAAAGATGGCCGAGGCTATAAGAAGATTGCCAAGACCCTGAAACTGAGCTGCAGCACGGGGGCCAAGACCATCCAGCGGTATAACAGGACAGGTTCCCCTCAGAACAGGCCTCGCCATGGTCCACCAAAGAAGTTGAGGTCACGTGCTCAGCGTCATATCCAGAGGTTGTCTTTACAAAAATGTGAGGGGTGTACTCACTTTTGTGAGATACTGGATCTATTCATTTTTTAATGCCAAAAGGTTGAAGGCACTATTGTATTTCGTAATCAATATCACTGACTTGATTAATCATGTAAACATCCTGACAATGTGCACCATAGGAAAACAAAACACAAATCGCTCTTCAGTGATATCGTCACCCAGAAGACATATCTGAGGATTGTCCTCAGTTCTGTGTGGAGGATACGAAGATGATTGGGAGAGGACGGCTCTACCTTGCAGTTGCGTCTAGAAGACTTTATTATTAAATAACTTTTTAAATTCCAAAATCTTCTTTTAGAACAGCTAGAAGAACATGATATGGCTCCTCCTACTCCTAGCCTCTGCATTAAGGTGACCAGATTTTTAAAATGAAATCCGGGGACATATTTTTTTTTTATTAGTAATGGCGGCAATCAGCGACTCTCTGCTCATCGCCGCCGCCTCACAGCCTGTCAAGTCTTACTCTCCGGGACCCGGCTATTACTGGGTGGTGAGCGGAGGAAGATCTCTCCACCAGGGAAGGCAAGGAGATAAGCAGGCAGGCGGCTGGCCGGGACTTGAGCCAAGGCAGAAGAACATGAGAGAGGAGCTGAATGGGCACCCGAAACTGAAGAAATATTCCCTCCGCTCTGACCAGCACATGATCATCAGTAAGGGACACAGATAATGGGAAAAAATACACCCCCCTAAGCTAGTAGGAGCGGCGGAGAGGGGGTGTGTAATTCAGATTTTTATTTTTTTTATCCTGCACTGACTGTCTATGAAATTGCCCCGGCCCCTGTTCAAATCCAATCCGGGGACAAAACCAGGGACAGACTTGGTCCAGGGACAGTGTCCTCAATACGGGGACTGTCCCCTGAAACCGGGGATGTCTGGTCACCCTACTCTGCATACAACATCCATAGAACCCTCCAAAATGTCCCTCCCCTACATACGGCGTCTCTCCCATACGGCGTCTCTCCCATACCGAGTCCCTCCCATACGGCGTCTCTCCCATACGGCGTCTCTCCCATACCGAGTCCCTCCCATACGGCATCTCTCCCATACGGCGTCTCTCCCATACCGAGTCCCTCCCATACCGAGTCCCTCCCATACCGAGTCCCTCCCATACGGCGTCCCTCCCATACGGCGTCTCTCCCATACGGCGTCTCTCCCATACGGCGTCTCTCCCATACCGAGTCCCTCACATACGGCGTCTCTCCCATACTCTCCCATACGGCATCTCTCCCATACGGCGTCTCTCCCATACCGAGTCCCTCCCATACCGAGTCCCTCCCATACCGAGTCCCTCCCATACCGAGTCCCTCCCATACGGCGTCTCTCCCATACGGCGTCTCTCCCATACGGCGTCTCTCCCATACGGCATCTCTCCCATACGGCATCTCTCCCATACAGCATCTCTCCCATACAGCGTCTCTCCCATACCGAGTCTCTCCCATACGGCGTCCCTCCCATACGGCGGCTCTTCCATACTCTCCCATAGGGCGTCTCTCCCATAGGGCGTCTCTCCCATATGGTCTGGTTAGTAACACACACATACACAGCTAGTAGAGGAAGGGGTTAATGGAGAGAAAGCAGAGTTAAGACATCAGAGAGCAAAACGCTGCACGGCATGCCGTAGGGGAGATCATATATACTCCGCACAGCGCATCCACACACATGAAACATGGGGAGAGTATATATGTCAGTTGTATGGAACAGCTCCATACATAACTGCAGAGCAGAAGTCGGTGTGCTTTTCACTGAAAATCAAACTATTTTGTCTGCGGGTCATTTCGAAAAAGGACAAAATAGACGAAACATACAAGGGCGGAGCGTGTGAGAGGTTATGAGGAAAATGGGGGAATGAAACGGGCGAAATTTATAACAGTAATATTAGGGAGAAGACATAATGCCAGTAGGTGGGCATACAAAGGAGGATCCTTCCAGGGGGGGGGGGGGGGGGGGGGTTGGACTCAGCATAGACCTTGGCAGGAATATTATACTGAATGTATTCATTCATCTACATTTATAGTACAATAAAGTCATCTCAGTATCAGAAACTGAAACTAGATAAAATACGATACAAATAAAGTACAAAAAATATATAAATTTCGCCCTTTTTCTTACATGGTGCCAAATTCTGAAGGCAGACGGGTTCAGGTTTATTGTACCACCCCAATTCCAAAAAAAGTTGGGGCGCTGTGTAAAATCGACATAAAAACAAAACAGTGGTCTGCAGATCTCATAAACTCCTCTTTTATTCAGAACAGAAAAAATAAAACATATAAAATGTCTATACTGAGAAAATGGACCATGTGAAAAAGAAAAGAAAAAAAAAAGGTTGTAAAATTGATGGCAGCAACACGTCTCAAAAAAGTTGGGGCAGAGCAACAAAAAGCTGGCAAAGTAAGTGGTACCAACAATGAAGAGCTGGAAGAACATTTTGTAGCAAATTAGGTTAACTGGCAGCAGGTCAGTAACATGATTGGGTATAAAAAGGGCATCTTAGAGAGTCAGAGTGTGAGAAGTAAAGATTGACAGAAGTTCACCAATCTGTGAAAAGCTGCCTCTACAAATTCTCCAACAATTTAAGAATAATGTCCCTCAACATAAAATTGCAAAGACTTTAAATCTCTCATCATCTACAGTCCATAATATCATCAAAAGATTCGGAGAATCTGGAGAAATCTCTGTGGGGAAGGGACGAGGCCGAAACTCAATATTGGATGGCGGCGATCTTCGGGCCCTCAGGCGGCACTGCATTATAAACAGGTATGATTGTGTAATGGACATCACTGCAAGGGGTCAAGAATACTTCCATAAATCGCTGTGAACACCGCTCACCGTGTCATTCAATAATACAAAGTAAAGCTCAATCATGGAAACAAGAAGCCATATCTGAACATGATCCAGAAACACAGACATCTTCTCTGGGCCAAAGCTCATTATAAATGGTCTGTTGCAAAGTGAAAAACTGTTCTCTGGGTCAAAGCTCATTATAAATTGTCTGTTGCAAAGTGGAAAACTATTCTCTGGGCCAAAGCTCATTATAAATGGTCTGTTGCAAAGTGGAAAACTATTCTCTAGGCCAAAGCTCATTATAAATGGTCTGTTGCAAAGTGAAAAACTGTTCTCTCTGCCAAAGCTCATTATAAATGGTCTGTTGCAAAGTGCAAAACTGTTCTCTGGGCCAAAGCTCATTATAAATGGTCTGTTGCAAAGTGAAAAACTGTTCTCTGGGCCAAAGCTCATTATAAATGGTCTGTTGCAAAGTAGAAAGCTGTTCTTTGGGCCAAAGCTCATTATAAATGGTCTGTTGCAAAGTGGAAAACTGTTCTCTGGGCCAAAGCTCATTATAAATGGTCTGTTGCAAAGTGAAAAACTGTTCTCTGGGCCAAAGCTCATTATAAATGGTCTGTTGCAAAGTGAAAAACTGTTCTCTCTGCCAAAGCTCATTATAAATGGTCTGTTGCAAAGTGGAAAACTGTTCTCTGGGCCAAAGCTCATTATAAATGGTCTGTTGCAAAGTGAAAAACTGTTCTCTGGGCCAAAGCTCATTATAAATGGTCTGTTGCAAAGTAGAAAGCTGTTCTCTGGGCCAAAGCTCATTATAAATGGTCTGTTGCAAAGTGGAAAACTGTTCTCTGGGCCAAAGCTCATTATAAATGGTCTGTTGCAAAGTGAAAAACTGTTCTCTGGGCCAAAGCTCATTATAAATGGTCTGTTGCAAAATGAAAAACTGTTCTCTGGGCCAAAGCTCATTATAAATGGTCTGTTGCAAAGTGAAAAGCTGTTCTCTGGGCCAAAGCTCATTATAAATGGTCTGTTGCAAAGTGGAAAACTGTTCTCTGAGCCAAAGCTCATTATAAATGGTCTGTTGCAAAGTGGAAAACTGTTCTCGCAGCCAAAGCTCATTATAAATGGTCTGTTGCAAAGTAGAGGACGAATCGAAATATGGCACTCTTTTTGGCAACCATGGAGACCTCGTTCTCTGGACTAAACAGGAGAGGGGCCTACTTGCTTGTTATCAGTGCTCAGCTCAAAAGCCAGCATCTCTGATGGTTGTGGGGGGGGGGAGGCACCATCAATATGCTGAAAGATAAATCCAGGTGTTAGAGCAGCATATGCTCCCATCCAGACGGCGTCTTTTTCGGGGAATGCCTTGCATAATTCAGCAGGACAATGCTAAACCGCATACTGCATCTATGACAACAGCATGGCTTCCTAGTAGAAGAGTCCGGGGGCTTCACTGGCTGCCCGCAGTCCAGACCTTTCACCAATTGAAGGAAAAATACAACAAAGACGACCCAGGAGTGCTGAGCAGTTAGAATCCTATATCAGGCAAGAATGGGACAACATTCCTCTCCCAAAACTCCAGCAACTGGTCTCCTCAGTTCCCAGATCATTACAGAGTGTAGGGAAAGGAAGAGGGTAGGATACACCGTACTAAAAATAGCTCCGCCCCAACTTTTTTGAGACTTGTTGCTGCCATCTATTTCCTTCTTTTTTTCTTAAAATTGTAAATTTTCTTAGTTTAAACAATTGATAGTTTTTTTTTTTAGAGTGAATACAATCCGGGTTTATGAGGTTTGCAGATCATTGCATTCTGGTTTTCTGTAGATTTTACACAGAGCCTCGACTTTTCTGGACCGGGGGGTTGTAGTATGAGATTGGATTAGCGCCCCCGGTGGGTATAATGTTATCCAAGCAATGGTAACAATCACCGCCCATTTACTCCAATGTCTTCCCGTCCCGGTCTGCGATCAGAGCCGACACGGCTCGTCCTTTCATTACCCAATAAGACATAAAGATTGGATCTGGCGGAGGCGACGGTACATTCCTGATCCCGGCGTGATGAACCGACACAGCACAAGAACACAGTGTGTGACCGAGGTGAGTGAAGAATAGGCCAATCAGAAAGGGGCTACCTTCAGGATGTAAGTATTTTTTATATGACACCCCTGTAAGAAAGGAAAACTGTCAGGTTAGTCGGGGGACAGACTTCGCACATCAACACACACACCACAGTGACCCCCGCTAGCGCCGACAGGCCAGGACTCTCCGGATAACCTTGCACCGGGAAAGCAGACTAGTGTAACTCCTCCTCCATAGATACAAAACAGCGAGTGATCCCTATAGGACAGGAAGTGTGTTACTGGTGGGATCACAAATAAAACTAATGCAGCCAGCGCTTCAAGCATATTGTTTTTGAGTTTAGATATATTACCGGAAACGTATCTTACAGCAGACAAAAGTCCAAATGTACCCCTCCGGGTCTCCTGTGTTTAATAGAACCCGATTGTTTCTGGGGCATCTTTTCCATACAAAGTTACCAAATGAATAATATTAATAAAAAAACAATAAATAAAAATGATATGAAAGCGAATTACAATGTATGGCGACCGTCTATTTGTTGGATGATGTGCCTTGCACTACCCCCCCCCCCCCCCCCCACATGGAGATTCTATTTCTGGGCCGGCATCCTTCTGTATTAGCAGTCCTCGACTTGGGACACCAACCAGCAAGTCCTATGGGGACACAATGGCTGCATCCGTGTCCCATAGACATCGATCGGACGTTGGTATGAGGGTGCACACAACACCTATACACCCTGTGCCAGGAAAAGAGGGATCTGAATGGAGCGCAGAGCTAATCACCTCATGTGAACGGACCTACCAATCGCTCCACTGGCCTCCACTCAGTGTCCTCCACCCCTCTCTGCCAATCCCTCCACTGGCCTCCATTCAGTGTCCTCCACCCCTCTCTACCAATCCCTCCACTGACCTCCACCCCTCTCTACCAATCCCTCCACTGGCCTCCATTCAGTGTCCTCCACCCCTCTCCACCAATCCCTCCACTGACCTCCATTCAGTGTCCTCCACCCCTCTCTGCCAATCCCTCCACTGGCCTCCATTCAGTGTCCTCCACCCCTCTCTACCAATCCCTCCACTGGCCTCCACTCAGTGTCCTCCACCCCTCTCTACCAATCCCTCCACTGGCCTCCACTCAGTGTCCTCCACCCCTCTCTACCAATCCCTCCACTGGCCTCCACTCAGTGTCCTCCACCCCTCTCTACCAATCCCTCCACTGGCCTCCACTCAGTGTCCTCCACCCCTCTCTACCAATCCCTCCACTGGCCTCCACTCAGTGTCCTCCACCCCTCTCTACCAATCCCTCCACTGGCCTCCACTCAGTGTCCTCCACCCCTCTCTGCCAATCCCTCCACTGGCCTCCATTCAGTGTCCTCCACCCCTCTCTACCAATCCCTCCACTGGCCTCCACTCAGTGTCCTCCACCCCTCTCTACCAATCCCTCCACTGGCCTCCACTCAGTGTCCTCCACCCCTCTCTGCCAATCCCTCCACTGGCCTCCATTCAGTGTCCTCCACCCCTCTCTACCAATCCCTCCACTGGCCTCCACTCAGTGTCCTCCACCCCTCTCTACCAATCCCTCCACTGGCCTCCACTCAGTGTCCTCCACCCCTCTCTACCAATCCCTCCACTGGCCTCCACTCAGTGTCCTCCACCCCTCTCTACCAATCCCTCCACTGGCCTCCACTCAGTGTCCTCCACCCCTCTCTGCCAATCCCTCCACTGGCCTCCATTCAGTGTCCTCCACCCCTCTCTACCAATCCCTCCACTGGCCTCCACTCAGTGTCCTCCACCCCTCTCTACCAATCCCTCCACTGGCCTCCACTCAGTGTCCTCCACCCCTCTCTGCCAATCCCTCCACTGGCCTCCATTCAGTGTCCTCCACCCCTCTCTACCAATCCCTCCACTGGCCTCCACTCAGTGTCCTCCACCCCTCTCTGCCAATCCCTCCACTGGCCTCCACTTAGTGTCCTCCACCCCTCTCTGCCAATCCCTCCACTGGCCTCCACTCAGTGTCCTCCACCCCTCTCTACCAATCCCTCCACTGGCCTCCACTCAGTGTCCTCCACCCCTCTCTACCAATCCCTCCACTGGCCTCCACTCAGTGTCCTCCACCCCTCTCTGCCAATCCCTCCACTGGCCTCCATTCAGTGTCCTCCACCCCTCTCTACCAATCCCTCCACTGGCCTCCACTCAGTGTCCTCCACCCCTCTCTACCAATCCCTCCACTGGCCTCCACTCAGTGTCCTCCACCCCTCTCTGCCAATCCCTCCACTGGCCTCCATTCAGTGTCCTCCACCCCTCTCTACCAATCCCTCCACTGGTCTCCATTCAGTGTCCTCCACCCCTCTCTACCAATCCCTCCACTGGCCTCCACTCAGTGTCCTCCACCCCTCTCTACCAATCCCTCCACTGGCCTCCATTCAGTGTCCTCCACCCCTCTCTACCAATCCCTCCCCTGACCTCCATTCAGTGTCATCCATCCCTCTCTACCAATCCCTCCCACTGGCCTCCATTCAGTGTCCTCCACCCCTCTCTACCAATCCCTCCACTGGCCTCCACTCAGTGTCATCCACCCCTCTCTACCAATCCCTCCCACTGGCCTCCATTCAGTGTCCTCCACCCCTCTCTACCAATCCCTCCACTGGCCTCCACTCAGTGTCATCCACCCCTCTCTACCAATCCCTCCCACTGGCCTCCATTCAGTGTCCTCCACCCCTCTCTACCAATCCCTCCACTGGCCTCCACTCAGTGTCCTCCACCCCTCTCTACCAATCCCTCCACTGGCCTCCACTCAGTGTCATCCATCCCTCTCTACCAATCCCTCCCACTGGCCTCCACTCAGTGTCCTCCACCCCTCTCTACCAATCCCTCCACTGGCCTCCATTCAGTGTCCTCCACCCCTCTCTACCAATCCCTCCACTGGCCTCCACTCAGTGTCCTCCACCCCTCTCTACCAATCCCTCCCACTGGCCTCCATTCAGTGTCCTCCACCCTTCTCTACCAATCCCTCCACTGGCCTCCACTCAGTGTCCTCCACCCTTCTCTACCAATCCCTCCCACTGGCCTCCATTCAGTGTCCTCCACCCTTCTCTACCAATCCCTCCACTGGCCTCCACTCAGTGTCCTCCACCCCTCTCTACCAATCCCTCCCACTAGCCTCCACTCAGTGTCCTCCACCCCTCTCTACCAATCCCTCCCACTGGCCTCCATTCAGTGTCCTCCACCCCTCTCTACCAATCCCTCCACTGGCCTCCACTCAGTGTCCTCCACCCCTCTCTACCAATCCCTCCCACTGGCCTCCACTCAGTGTCCTCCACCCCTCTCTACCAATCCCTCCCACTGGCCTCCACTCAGTGTCCTCCACCCCTCTCTACCAATCCCTCCACTGGCCTTCGCTCAGTGTCCTCCACCCCTCTCTACCAATCCCTCCCACTAGCCTCCACTCAGTGTCCTCCACCCCTCTCTACCAATCCCTCCCACTGGCCTCCATTTAGTGTCCTCCACCCCTCTCTACTGTCCCCCATTCAGTGTCCCTTCCCCACTCTCTACCAATCACTCCACTGGATCCCATTCAGTGTCCTCCACCCCTCTCTGCCAATCCCTCCACTGGCCTCCACTCAGTGTCCTCCACCCCTCTCTACCAATCCCTCCACTGGCTTCAACTCAGTGTCCTCCACCCCTCTCTACCAATCCCTCCACTGACCTCCATTCAGTGTCCTCCACCCCTCTCTACCAATCCCTCCACTGGCCTCCACTTAGTGTCCTCCACCCCTCTCTACCAATCCCTCCACTGACCTCCACTCAGTGTCCTCCTCCCCTCTCTACCAATCCCTCCATTCAGTGTCCTCCACCACTCTTTACCAATCCCTCCCACTGGCCTCCATTCAGTATCCTCCACCCCTCTCTACCAATCCCTCCACTGGCCTCCACTCAGAGTCCTCCACCCCTCTCTACCAATCCCTCCACTGGCCTCCACTCACTGTCCTCCACCCCTCTCTGCCAATCCCTCCACTGGCCTCCACTTAGTGTCCTCCACCCCTCTCTGCCAATCCCTCCACTGGCCTCCACTCAGTGTCCTCCACCCCTCTCTACCAATCCCTCCACTGGCCTCCACTCAGTGTCCTCCACCCCTCTCTACCAATCCCTCCACTGGCCTCCACTCAGTGTCCTCCACCCCTCTCTGCCAATCCCTCCACTGGCCTCCATTCAGTGTCCTCCACCCCTCTCTACCAATCCCTCCACTGGCCTCCACTCAGTGTCCTCCACCCCTCTCTACCAATCCCTCCACTGGCCTCCACTCAGTGTCCTCCACCCCTCTCTGCCAATCCCTCCACTGGCCTCCATTCAGTGTCCTCCACCCCTCTCTACCAATCCCTCCACTGGTCTCCATTCAGTGTCCTCCACCCCTCTCTACCAATCCCTCCACTGGCCTCCACTCAGTGTCCTCCACCCCTCTCTACCAATCCCTCCACTGGCCTCCATTCAGTGTCCTCCACCCCTCTCTACCAATCCCTCCCCTGACCTCCATTCAGTGTCATCCATCCCTCTCTACCAATCCCTCCCACTGGCCTCCATTCAGTGTCCTCCACCCCTCTCTACCAATCCCTCCACTGGCCTCCACTCAGTGTCATCCACCCCTCTCTACCAATCCCTCCCACTGGCCTCCATTCAGTGTCCTCCACCCCTCTCTACCAATCCCTCCACTGGCCTCCACTCAGTGTCATCCACCCCTCTCTACCAATCCCTCCCACTGGCCTCCATTCAGTGTCCTCCACCCCTCTCTACCAATCCCTCCACTGGCCTCCACTCAGTGTCCTCCACCCCTCTCTACCAATCCCTCCACTGGCCTCCACTCAGTGTCATCCATCCCTCTCTACCAATCCCTCCCACTGGCCTCCACTCAGTGTCCTCCACCCCTCTCTACCAATCCCTCCACTGGCCTCCATTCAGTGTCCTCCACCCCTCTCTACCAATCCCTCCACTGGCCTCCACTCAGTGTCCTCCACCCCTCTCTACCAATCCCTCCCACTGGCCTCCATTCAGTGTCCTCCACCCTTCTCTACCAATCCCTCCACTGGCCTCCACTCAGTGTCCTCCACCCCTCTCTACCAATCCCTCCCACTGGCCTCCATTCAGTGTCCTCCACCCTTCTCTACCAATCCCTCCACTGGCCTCCACTCAGTGTCCTCCACCCCTCTCTACCAATCCCTCCCACTAGCCTCCACTCAGTGTCCTCCACCCCTCTCTACCAATCCCTCCCACTGGCCTCCATTCAGTGTCCTCCACCCCTCTCTACCAATCCCTCCACTGGCCTCCACTCAGTGTCCTCCACCCCTCTCTACCAATCCCTCCCACTGGCCTCCACTCAGTGTCCTCCACCCCTCTCTACCAATCCCTCCCACTGGCCTCCACTCAGTGTCCTCCACCCCTCTCTACCAATCCCTCCACTGGCCTTCGCTCAGTGTCCTCCACCCCTCTCTACCAATCCCTCCCACTAGCCTCCACTCAGTGTCCTCCACCCCTCTCTACCAATCCCTCCCACTGGCCTCCATTTAGTGTCCTCCACCCCTCTCTACTGTCCCCCATTCAGTGTCCCTTCCCCACTCTCTACCAATCACTCCACTGGATCCCATTCAGTGTCCTCCACCCCTCTCTGCCAATCCCTCCACTGGCCTCCACTCAGTGTCCTCCACCCCTCTCTACCAATCCCTCCACTGGCTTCAACTCAGTGTCCTCCACCCCTCTCTACCAATCCCTCCACTGACCTCCATTCAGTGTCCTCCACCCCTCTCTACCAATCCCTCCACTGGCCTCCACTTAGTGTCCTCCACCCCTCTCTACCAATCCCTCCACTGACCTCCACTCAGTGTCCTCCTCCCCTCTCTACCAATCCCTCCATTCAGTGTCCTCCACCACTCTTTACCAATCCCTCCCACTGGCCTCCATTCAGTGTCCTCCACCCCTCTCTACCAATCCCTCCACTGGCCTCCACTCAGAGTCCTCCACCCCTCTCTACCAATCCCTCCACTGGCCTCCACTCACTGTCCTCCACCCCTCTCTACCAATCCCTCCCACTGGCCTCCATTCAGTGTCCTCCACCCCTCTCTACCAATCCCTCCCACTGGCCTCCACTCAGTGTCCTCCACCCCTCTCTACCAATCCCTCCACTGGCCTCCACTCAGTGTCCTCCACCCCTCTCTACCAATCCCTCCCACTGGCCTCCATTCAGTGTCCTCTACCCTTCTCTACCAATCCCTCCACTGGCCTCCACTCAGTGTCCTCCACCCCTCTCTACCAATCCCCCCACTGGCCTCCACTCAGTGTCCTCCACCCCTCTCTACCAATCCCTCCCACTGGCCTCCACTCAGTGTCCTCCACCCCTCTCTACCAATCCCTTCACTGGCCTCCACTCACTGTCCTCCACCCCTCCCTACCAATCCCTCCACTGGCCTCCATTCACTGTCCTCCACCCCTCTCTACCAATCCCTCCACTGGCCTCCATTCACTGTCCTCCACCCCTCCCTACCAATCCCTCCACTGGCCTCCATTCACTGTCCTCCACCCCTCTCTACCAATCCCTCCACTGGCCTCCATTCACTGTCCTCCACCCCTCTCTACCAATCCCTCCACTGACCTCCATTCAGTGTCCTCCACCCCTCTCTACCAATCCAACCACTGGCCTCCATTCATTGTCCTCCACCCCTCTCTACCAATCCCTCCACTGACCTCCACTCAGTGTCCTCCACCCCTCTCTACCAATCCCTCCCACTAGCCTCCACTCAGTGTCCTCCACCCCTCTCTACCAATCCCTCCCACTGGCCTCCATTCAGTGTCCTCCACCCCTCTCTACCAATCCCTCCCACTAGCCTCCACTCAGTGTCCTCCACCCCTCTCTACCAATCCCTCCCACTGGCCTCCATTCAGTGTCCTCCACCCCTCTCTACTGTCCCCCATTCAGTGTCCCTTCCCCACTCTCTACCAATCCCTCCACTGGATCCTATTCAGTGTCCTCCACCCCTCTCTGCCAATCCCTCCACTGGCCTCCACTCAGTGTCCTCCACCCCTCTCTACCAATCCCTCCACTGGCTTCAACTCAGTGTCCTCCACCCCTCTCTACCAATCCCTCCACTGATCTCCATTCAGTGTCCTCCACCCCTCTCTACCAATCCCTCCACTGGCCTCCACTTAGTGTCCTCCACCCCTCTCTACCAATCCCTCCACTGGCCTCCACTCAGTGTCCTCCTCCCCTCTCTACCAATCCCTCCATTCAGTGTCCTCCTCCCCTCTCTACCAATCCCTCCACTGGCCTCCATTCGGTGTCCTCCACCCCTCTCTACCAATCCCTCCACTGGCCTCCATTTAGTGTCCTCCACCACTCTCTACCAATCCCTCCACTGGCCTCCACTCAGTGTCCTCCACCCCTCTCTACCAATCCCTCCACTGGATTTTGCTCAGTGTCCTCTCTACTGTCCCCCATTCAGTGTCCTTCCCCCACTCTCTACCAATTCCTCTACTGGCCTCCACTCAGTGTCCTCCTCCCCTCTTTGCAAATCCCCCCACTAGACCCCATTCAGTGTCCACCCCTCTCTACCAATCCCTCCACTGGCCTCCATTCAGTGTTCTCCACCCCTCTCTACCAATCCCTTCATTGGTCTCCATTCAGTGTCCTCCACCCCTCTCTACCAATCCCTCCACTGGCCTCCATTCAGTGTCCTCCACCCCTCTCTACCAATCCCTCTCCACTGGCCTCCATTCACTGTCCTTGCCCCCGCTCTACCAATCCCTCCACTGGTCTCCATTCAGTGTCCTCCACCCCTCTCTACCAATCCCTCCACTGGTCTCCATTCAGTGTCCTCCACCCCTCTCTACCAATCCCTCCACTGTCCTCCATTCAGTGTCCTCCACCCCTCTCTGCCAATCCCTCCACTGGATTTTGCTCAGTGTCCTCCACCCCTCTCTACTGTCCCCCCTTCAGGGTCCTTTCTCCACTCTCTACCAATCCCTCTACTGGCCTCCTCCCCTCTTTGCCAATCCCTCCACTAGACCCCATTCAGTGTCATCCACCCCTCTCTGCCAATCCCTCCACTAGACCCCATTCAGTGTCATCCACCTCTCTCTGCCAATCCCTCCATTGGCTTCCATTCAGTATCCTCAACCCCTCTCTACTGGCTCTCATTTAGTGTCCTCCACCCCTTTTCTACTGTCCCCCCTTCAGGGTCCTTTCTCCACTCTCTACCAATCCCTCCACTGGCCTCCTCCCCTCTTTGCCAATCCCTCCACTAGACCCCATTCAGTGTCATCCACCCCTTTCTACCAATCCCTCCACTGGCTTCTGCTCCACTGGCCTACATTCAGTGTCCTCCTCCCCTCTTTGCCAATCCCTCCACTGGACCCCAATCGGTGTCCTCCACCCCTCTCTGCCAATCCCTCCACTGGCTTCCATTCAGTGTCCTTCACCCGTCTCTACCAATCCCTCCATGGACCCCATTCAGTGTCCTCCACCCCTCTCTACCAATCCCTCCTCCCTCCACTGGTCTCATTCAGTGTCCTCCACCCCTCTCTACCAATCCCTCCACTGGTCTCCATTCAGTGTCCTCCACCCCTCTCTACCAATTCCTCCACTGGTCTCCATTCAGTGTCCTCCACCCCTCTCTGCCAATCCCTCCACTGGATTTTGCTGTGTCCTTTACCCCTCTCTACTGTCCCCCCTTAAGTGTCCTTTCTCCACTCTCTACCAATCCTTCCACTGGCCTCCTCCCCTCTTTGCCAATCCCTCCACTAGACCCCATTCAGCGTCATCCACCCCTCTCTGCCAATCCCTCCACTGACCTCCATTCAGTGTCCTTCACCCCTCTCTACCAATCCCTCCACTGGTCTCATTCAGTGTCCTCCACCCCTCTCTGCCAATCCCTCCACTGACCTCCATTCAGTGTCCTCCACCCCTCTCTGCCAATCCCTCCACTGGCTTCCATTCAGTGTCCTTCACCCGTCTCTACCAATCCCTCCATGGACCCCATTCAGTGTCCTCCACCCCTCTCTACCAATCCCTCCTCCCTCCACTGGTCTCATTCAGTGTCCTCCACCCCTCTCTACCAATCCCTCCACTGGTCTCCATTCAGTGTCCTCCACCCCTCTCTACCAATTCCTCCACTGGTCTCTATTCAGTGTCCTCCACCCCTCTCTGCCAATCCCTCCACTGGATTTTGCTGTGTCCTTTACCCCTCTCTACTGTCCCCCCTTAAGTGTCCTTTCTCCACTCTCTACCAATCCTTCCACTGGCCTCCTCCCCTCTTTGCCAATCCCTCCACTAGACCCCATTCAGCGTCATCCACCCCTCTCTGCCAATCCCTCCACTGACCTCCATTCAGTGTCCTTCACCCCTCTCTACCAATCCCTCCACTGGTCTCATTCAGTGTCCTCCACCCCTCTCTGCCAATCCCTCCACTGACCTCCATTCAGTGTCCTCCACCCCTCTCTACCAATCCCTCCACTGGTCTCATTCAGTGTCCTCCACCCCTCTCCGCCAATCCCTCCACTGGCTTCCATTCAGTGTCCTCCACCCCGTTTCTACCAATCCCTCTACTGGCCTCCATTCAGTGTCCTGCACCCCTCTCCACCAATCCCTCCAGTGGCTTCCATTCAGTGTCCTCCACCCCTCTCTACCAATCCCTCCAGTGGCTTCCATTCAGTGTCCTCCACACCTCTCTGCCAATCCCTCCACTGGCTTCTTCTCAGTGTCCTCCACCCCCCTCTACCAATCCCTCCATTGGCTTCCATCCTGTGTCCTCCACCCCTCTCTACCAATCCCTTCATTGGCCTCCACTCAGTGTCCTCCACCCCTCTCTACCAATCCCTCCACTGGTCTCATTCAGTGTCCTCTACCCCTCTCCGCCAATCCCTCCACTGGCTTCCATTCAGTGTCCTCCACCCCTCTCTACCAATCCCTCCACTGGCTTCCATTCAGTGTCCTCCACCCCTCTCTACCAATCCCTCTACTGGCCTCAAATCAGTGTCCTGCACCCCTCTCCACCAATCCCTCCAGTGGCTTCCATTCAGTGTCCCCCACCCCTCTCTACCAATCTGTCCAGTGGCTTCCATTCAGTGTCCTCCACCCCTCTCTGCCAATCCCTCCACTGGCTTCTTCTCAGTGTCCTCCACCCCCCTCTACCAATCCCTCCATTGGCTTCCATTCTGTGTCCTCCACCCCTCTCCCACTAATCCCTCCAGTGGCCTCCATTCAGTGTCCTCCACCTCTCTCTACCAATCCCTCCACTGGCTTCCATTCAGTGTCCTCCACCCCATTTCTACCAATCCCTCTACTGGCCTCCATTCAGTGTCCTGCACCCCTCTCCACCAATCCCTCCAGTGGCTTCCATTCAGTGTCCTCCACCCCTCTCTACCAATCCCTCCAGTGGCTTCCATTCAGTGTCCTCCACACCTCTCTGCCAATCCCTCCACTGGCTTCTTCTCAGTGTCCTCCACCCCCCTCTACCAATCCCTCCATTGGCTTCCATTCTGTGTCCTCCACCCCTCTGTACCAATCCCTTCATTGGCCTCCACTCAGTGTCCTCCACCCCTCTCTACCAATCCCTCCACTGGTCTCATTCAGTGTCCTCTACCCCTCTCCGCCAATCCCTCCACTGGCTTCCATTCAGTGTCCTCCACCCCGTTTCTACCAATCCCTCTACTGGCCTCAAATCAGTGTCCTGCACCCCTCTCCACCAATCCCTCCAGTGGCTTCCATTCAGTGTCCCCCACCCCTCTCTACCAATCTGTCCAGTGGCTTCCATTCAGTGTCCTCCACCCCTCTCTGCCAATCCCTCCACTGGCTTCTTCTCAGTGTCCTCCACCCCCCTCTACCAATCCCTCCATTGGCTTCCATTCTGTCTCCTCCACCCCTCTCCCACCAATCCCTCCAGTGGCCTCCATTCAGTGTCCTCCACCTCTCTCTACCAATCCCTCCACTGGCTTCCATTCAGTGTCCTCCACCCCATTTCTACCAATCCCTCTACTGGCCTCCATTCAGTGTCCTGCACCCCTCTCCACCAATCCCTCCAGTGGCTTCCATTCAGTGTCCTCCACCCCTCTCTACCAATCCCTCCAGTGGCTTCCATTCAGTGCCCTCCACACCTCTCTGCCAATCCCTCCACTGGCTTCTTCTCAGTGTCCTCCACCCCCCTCTACCAATCCCTCCATTGGCTTCCATTCTGTGTCCTCCACCCCTCTCTACCAATCCCTTCATTGGCCTCCACTCAGTGTCCTCCACCCCTCTCTACCAATCCCTCCACTGGTCTCATTCAGTGTCCTCCACCCCTCTCCGCCAATCCCTCCACTGGCTTCCATTCAGTGTCCTCCACCCCGTTTCTACCAATCCCTCTACTGGCCTCAAATCAGTGTCCTGCACCCCTCTCCACCAATCCCTCCAGTGGCTTCCATTCAGTGTCCTCCACCCCTCTCTACCAATCCCTCCAGTGGCTTCCATTCAGTGTCCTCCACCCCTCTCTGCCAATCCCTCCACTGGCTTCTTCTCAGTGTCCTCCACCCCCCTCTACCAATCCCTCCATTGGCTTCCATTCTGTGTCCTCCACCCCTCTCCCACCAATCCCTCCAGTGGCTTCCATTCAGTGTCCTCCACCTCTCTCTACCAATCCCTCCACTTGCTTCCATTCAGTGTCCTCCACCCCATTTCTACCAATCCCTCTACTGGACTCCATTCAGTGTCCTCCACCCCTCTCTACCAATCCCTCCAGTGGCTTCCATTCAGTGTCCTCCACACCTCTCTGCCAATCCCTCCACTGGCTTCTGCTCAGTGTCCTCCACCCCCTCTACCAATCCCTCCATTGGCTTCCATTCGGTGTCCTCCACCCCTCTCTACCAATCCCTTCATTGGCCTCCATTCGGTGTCCTCCACCCCCCTCTACCAATCCCTCCATTGGCTTTCATTCAGTGTCCTCCACCCCTCTCTGCCAAGCCCCCCACTGGCTTCTGCTCAGTTTCCTTCACCCCTCTCTACTGGCCCCCATTCAGTGTCCTTCCCCCCTTTTTACCAATCCCTCCACTGGTCTGCATTCAGTGTCCTCTAGCCCTCTCTACCAATCCCTCCAGTGGTCTCTGCTCACCCACTAAATACTATTCAAAATACTCACAATATACGCAGCCATTTACAACTCTCCTCCAAGATACATCACCGATCTCATCTCAAAATATCACCCAGACCCATCCTCTTCTCTCCTCCTACTCTTTTGGCCCCTCGTGACCTCCTTCCATACTCCTCTCCATGACTTCTCCTGAGCCTCTCCCATCCTCTGGAACTCTTCACCCCAATCTATCTTCTACTCTGACCACCTTTATGAGATCCCTGAAAACTCATCTCTTCAGGAAAGCTGATCGCCCCACCTAATAAACTAAACTACTTTCTCATCAACTCATCCTGACACAGTTATTTATTACCTCTTGTATCACTTGCCCATCCCTTTTAGATTGTCAGCTATCAAGACAAGCAGGACTCTTCTAACCTTCATATATGGAATTGTAGCTTTATATAGTAAAGCTCTGTGTACACTGTGGGTGCCATATAAATCGTGTATAATAATCATTCTGACATCTGAGGGGATTCGGATGCTGGACATGCACTTCTTCTGCTTTCTATTCATTTCCAATATTAAAAACAATCAAATGAAGACGAACGTTCCACAGCAATCAATCAGCCGCCCAGAATTCCGTGATTCAGAGCATTCACATGATTGGAAGGTAATCGCCGCCCAGAATTCCGTGATTCAGAGCATTCACATGATTGGGAGGTGATTTAGACCCTCACCAAAGCAGTCAAAAGGCAGTTTCAATCTTTTTTTCCATCTCCATTTCTATGATTTGTTTGCTCAGGACCCAGGAGACAGTTGCTGATTGCTGATTGGACAGTTTAATAATATTGCAATTGTTTCTGTCTTTAGTGTTGCCATTTGTATGGACAGCTTTAGCGCCAAGTGAGATCGGGAGCGCTATGGGGACATCTAGTGGACATTACTGGGTAATGCAGAGCTGTACGGAGTATATAAAGAGGTTACAGTAATTGGGACAATCGTGAGATTACACAGCGAAGAGGACGAGTCTCCATTGTATCAGAAGAAGAAGAATCTTAGTATGTTGTAGAGGAGCCGAGTATTGTACGATGTCACCCTTCTGAGAACAGATATATAATGACAGTGAATGGAACCTACACGTCTCTCCAACCGGATCATCTCCCCTCAGAGTCACATGATCTTCCTTCTAGTTCAGGGGGTCCCAAACTGCTGCCAGGGGGCCAGATGCTTGATTTTATCCAGCCCTAGGGGCACTATTCCTCCCACTGACACCAATCATGGGGCACTATTCCTTCCAGTGATACCAATGATGGGGCACTAATCCTCCCACTGACACCAATGATGGGGCACTATTCCTCCCACTGACACCAATGATGGGACACTATTCCTCCCACTGACACCAATGATGGGGCACTATTCCTCCCACTGACACCAATCATGGGGCACTATTCCTCCCACTGACACCAATCATGGGGCACTATTCCTTCCAGTGATACCAATGATGGGGCACTAATCCTCCCACTGACACCAATGATGGGGCACTATTCCTCCCACTGACACCAATGATGGGACACTATTCCTCCCACTGATACCAATGATGGGGCACTAATCCTCCCACTGACACCAATGATGGGCACTATGCCTCCCACTGATACCAATGATGGGGCACTATTCCTCCCACTGACACCAATGATGGGACACTATTCCTCCCACTGACACCAATCATGGGGCACTATTCCTCCCACTGACACCAATGATGGGGCACTATTCCTCCCACTGACACCAATGATGGGGCACTAATCCTCCCACTGACACCAATGATGGGGCACTATTCCTCCCACTGACACCAATGATGGGACACTATTCCTCCCACTGACACCAATGATGGGACACTATTCCTCCCACTGACACCAATCATGGGGCACTATTCCTCCCACTGACACCAATGATGGGACACTATTCCTCCCACTGACACCAATCATGGGGCACTATTCCTCCCACTGACACCAATGATGGGACACTATTCCTCCCACTGATACCAATGATGGGGCACTAATCCTCCCACTGACACCAATGATGGGCACTATTCCTCCCACTGATACCAATGATGGGGCACTAATCCTCCCACTGACACCAATGATGGGGCACTATTCCTCCCACTGACACCAATGATGGGACACTATTCCTCCCACTGACACCAATCATGGGGCACTATTCCTCCCACTGACACCAATCATGGGGCACTATTCCTCCCACTGACACCAATCATGGGGCACTATTCCTCCCACTGACACCAATGATGGGACACTATTCCTCCCACTGATACCAATGATGGGGCACTAATCCTCCCACTGACACCAATGATGGGCACTATTCCTCCCACTGATACCAATGATGGGGCACTAATCCTCCCACTGACACCAATGATGGGGCACTATTCCTCCCACTGACACCAATGATGGGACACTATTCCTCCCACTGACACCAATCATGGGGCACTATTCCTCCCACTGACACCAATCATGGGGCACTATTCCTCCCACTGACACCAATCATGGGGCACTATTCCTCCCACTGACACCAATGATTGGGCACAATTCCTCCCACTGACACCATCGATGGGGCACTATTCCTCCCACTGACACCAATGATGGGGCACTATTCCTCCCACTGACACCAATGATGGGACACTATTCCTCTCACTGACACCAATGATGGGGCACTATTCCTCCCACTGACACCAATGATGGGGCACTATTCCTCCCACTGACACCAATGATGGGGCACTATTCCTTCCACTGACACCAATGATGGGGCACTATTCCTCCCACTGACACCAATGATGGGGCACTATTCCTCCCACTCACACCCATGATGGGACACTATTCCTCCCACTTACACCAATGATGGGGCACTATTCTTCCCACTGACACCAATGATGGGACACTATTCCTCCCACTTACACCAATGATGGGGCACTATTCCTCCCACTGACACCAATGATGGGGCACTATTCCTCCCACTGACACTAATGATGGGGCACTATTCCTCCCACTGACACCAATCATGGGGCACTATTCCTCCCACTGACACCAATCATGGGGCACTATTCCTCCCACTGACACCAATGATTGGGCACAATTCCTCCCACTGACACCATCAATGGGGCACTATTCCTCCCACTGACACCAATGATGGGGCACTATTCCTCCCACTGACACCAATGATGGGACACTATTCCTCCCACTGACACCAATGATGGGACACTATTCCTCCCACTGACACCAATGATGGGACACTATTCCTCCCACTGACACCAATGATGGGACACTATTCCTCCCACTGACACCAATGATGGGACACTATTCCTCCCACTGACACCAATGATGGGACACTATTCCTCCCACTGACACCAATGATGGGACACTATTCCTCCTACTGACACCAATGATGGGACACTATTCCTCCCACTGACACCAATGATGGGGCACTATTCCTCCCACTGACACCAATGATGGGGCACTATTCCTTCCACTGACACCAATGATGGGGCACTATTCCTCCCACTGACACCAATGATGGGGCACTATTCCTCCCACTCACACCCATGATGGGGCACTATTCCTCCCACTCACACCCATGATGGGGCACTATTCCTCCCACTCACACCCATGATGGGGCACTATTCCTCCCACTGACACCAATGATGGGGCACTATTCCTCCCACTGACACCAATGATGGGACACTATTCCTCTCACTGACACCAATGATGGGGCACTATTCCTCCCACTGACACCAATGATGGGGCACTATTCCTCCCACTGACACCAATGATGGGGCACTATTCCTTCCACTGACACCAATGATGGGGCACTATTCCTCCCACTGACACCAATGATGGGGCACTATTCCTCCCACTCACACCCATGATGGGACACTATTCCTCCCACTTACACCAATGATGGGGCACTATTCTTCCCACTGACACCAATGATGGGGCACTATTCCTCCCACTGACACCAATGATGGGGCACTATTCCTCCCACTGACACCAATGATGGGGCACTATTCCTCCCACTGACACTAATGATGGGGCACTATTCCTCCCACTGACAACCATGATGGGACACTATTCCTCCCACTGACACCAATGATGGGGCACTATTCCTCCCACTCACACCAATGATGGGACACTATTCCTCCCACTGACACCAATGATGGGACACTATTCCTCCCACTGACACCAATGATGGGACACTATTCCTCCCACTGACACCAATGATGGGACACTATTCCTCCCACTGACACCAATGATGGGACACTATTCCTCCCACTGACACCAATGATGGGACACTATTCCTCTCACTGATACCAATGATGTGGCACTATTCCTCCCACTGACACCAATGATGGGACACTATTCCTCCCACTGATACCAATGATGGGACACTATTCCTCTCACTGATACCAATGATGTGGCACTATTCCTCCCACTGACACCAATGATGGGGCACTATTCCTCCCACTGACACCAATGATGGGGCACTATTCCTCCCACTGATACCAATGATGGGACACTATTCCTCCCACTGATACCAATGATGGGACACTATTCCTCCCACTGATACCAATGATGGGACACTATTCCTCCCACTGACACCAATGATGGGACACTATTCCTCCCACTGATACCAATGATGGGACACTATTCCTCTCACTGATACCAATGATGTGGCACTATTCCTCCCACTGACACCAATGATGGGGCACTATTCCTCCCACTGACACCAATGATGGGGCACTATTCCTCCCACTGACACCAATGATGGGACACTATTCCTCCCACTGATACCAATGATGGGACACTATTCCTCCCACTGACACCAATGATGGGACACTATTCCTCCCACTGACACCAATGATGGGACACTATTCCTCCCACTGACACCAATGATGGGACACTATTCCTCCCACTGACACCAATGATGGGGCACTATTCCTCCCACTGACACTAATGATGGGGCACTATTCCTCCCACTGACACCAATGATGGGACACTATTCCTCCCACTGATACCAATGATGGGACACTATTCCTCCCACTGACACCAATGATGGGACACTATTCCTCCCACTGATACCAATGATGGGACACCATTCCTCCCACTGACACCAATGATGGGACACTATTCCTCCCACTGATACCAATGATGGGGCACTATTCCTCCCACTGACACCAATGATGGGCGGGGCACTATTCCTCCCACTGACACCAATGATGGGACACTATTCCTCCCACTGATACCAATGATGGGGCACTATTCCTCCCACTGACACCAATGATGGGGCACTATTCCTCCCACTGACACTAATGATGGGGCACTATTCCTCCCACTGACACCAATGATGGGACACTATTCCTCCCACTGATACCAATGATGGGACACTATTCCTCCCACTGACACCAATGATGGGACACTATTCCTCCCACTGACACCAATGATGGGACACTATTCCTCCCACTGATACCAATGATGGGGCACTATTCCTCCCACTGATACCAATGATGGGACACTATTCCTCCCACTGACACCAATGATGGGGCACTATTCCTCCCACTGACACCAATGATGGGGCACTATTCCTCCCACTGACACCAATGATGGGGCACTATTCCTCCCACTGACACCAATGATGGGACACTATTCCTCCCACTGATACCAATGATGGGACACTATTCCTCCCACTGATACCAATGATGGGACACTATTCCTCCCACTGATACCAATGATGGGGCACTATTCCTCCCACTGATACCAATGATGGAACACTATTCCTCCCACTGATACCAATGATGGGACACTATTCCTCCCACTGACACCAATGATGGGGCACTATTCCTCCCACTGATACCAATGATGGAACACTATTCCTCCCACTGATACCAATGATGGGACACTATTCCTCCCACTGACACTAATGATGGGGCACTATTCCTCCCACTGACACCAATGATGGGACACTATTCCTCTCACTGATACCAATGATGGGACACTATTCCTCCCACTGATACCAATGATGGGACACTATTCCTCCCACTGATACCAATGATGGGACACTATTCCTCCCACTGACACCAATGATGGGACACTATTCCTCCCACTGACACCAATGATGGGACACTATTCCTCCCACTGACACCAATGATGGGGCACTATTCCTCCCACTGACACCAATGATGGGGCACTATTCCTCCCACTGACACCAATGATGGGACACTATTCCCCCCACTGACACCAATGATGGGGCACTATTCCTCCCACTGACACCAATGATGGGACACTATTCCTCCCACTGACACCAATGATGGGACACTATTTCTCCCACTGATACCAATGATGGGGCACTATTCCTCCCACTGATACCAATGATGGGACACTATTCCTCCCACTGACACCAATGATGGGACACTATTCCTCCCACTGATACCAATGATGGGGCACTATTCCTCCCACTGACACCAATGATGGGACACTATTCCTCCCACTGACACCAATGATGGGACACTATTCCTCCCACTGATACCAATGATGGGGCACTATTCCTCCCACTGATACCAATGATGGGACACTATTCCTCCCACTGACACCAATGATGGGACACTATTCCCCCCACTGACACCAATGATGGGGCACTATTCCTCCCACTGATACCAATGATGGGGCACTATTCCTCCCACTGACACCAATGATGGGACACTATTCCTCCCACTGACACCAATGATGGGACACTATTCCTCCCACTGATACCAATGATGGGACACTATTCCTCCCACTGACACCAATGATGGGACACTATTCCTCCCACTGACACCAATGATGGGACACTATTCCTCCCACTGACACCAATGATGGGGCACTATTCCTCCCACTGACACCAATGATGGGGCACTATTCCTCCCACTGACACCAATGATGGGACACTATTCCTCCCACTGACACCAATGATGGGACACTATTCCTCCCACTGACACCAATGATGGGACACTATTCCTCCCACTGACACCAATGATGGGGCACTATTCCTCCCACTGACACCAATGATGGGACACTATTCCTCCCACTGACACCAATGATGGGACACTATTCCTCCCACTGACACCAATGATGGGACACTATTCCTCCCACTGACACCAATGATGGGACACCATTCCTCCCACTGACACCAATGATGGGACACTATTCCTCCCACTGACACCAATGATGGGACACTATTCCTCCCACTGACACCAATGATGGGGCACTATTCCTCCCACTGACACCAATGATGGGGCACTATTCCTCCCACTGACACCAATGATGGGGCACTATTCCTCCCACTGACACCAATGATGGGGCACTATTCCTCCCACTGACACCAATGATGGGACACTATTCCTCCCACTGACACCAATGATGGGACACTATTCCTCCCACTGACACCAATGATGGGACACTATTCCTCCCACTGACACCAATGATGGGACACTATTCCTCCCACTGATACCAATTATGGGGCACTATTCCTCCCACTGACACCAATGATGGGACACTATTCCTCCCACTGACACCAATGATGGGACACTATTCCTCCCACTGACACCAATGATGGGACACTATTCCTCTCACTGGCACCAATGATGGGACACTATTCCTCCCACTGATACCAATGATGGGACACTATTCCTCCCACTGACACCAATGATGGGGCACTATTCCTCCCACTGACACCAATGATGGGACACTATTCCTCCCACTGACACCAATGATGGGACACTATTCCTCCCACTGACACCAATGATGGGACACTATTCCTCCCACTGACACCAATGATGGGACACTATTCCTCCCACTGATACCAATGATGGGACACTAATCCCCCCACTGATACCAATGATGGGACACTATTCCTCCCACTGATACCAATGATGGGACACTATTCCTCCCACTGACACCAATGATGGGACACTATTCCTCCCACTGATACCAATGATGGGACACTAATCCCCCCACTGACACCAATGATGGGACACTATTCCTCCCACTGATACCAATGATGTGGCACTATTCCTCCCACTGACACCAATGATGGGGCACTATTCCTCCCACTGACACCAATGATGGGACACTATTCCTCCCACTGATACCAATGATGGGACACTAATCCCCCCACTGATACCAATGATGGGACACTATTCCTCCCACTGATACCAATGATGGGACACTATTCCTCCCACTGACACCAATGATGGGACACTATTCCTCCCACTGATACCAATGATGGGACACTAATCCCCCCACTGATACCAATGATGGGACACTATTCCTCCCACTGACACCAATGATGGGGCACTATTCCTCCCACTGATACCAATGATGGGACACTATTCCTCCCACTGATACCAATGATGGGACACTATTCCTCCCACTGATACCAATGATGGGACACTATTCCTCCCACTGACACCAATGATGGGACACTATTCCTCCCACTGACACCAATGATGGGACACTATTCCTCCCACTGACACCAATGATGGGACACTATTCCTCCCACTGACACCAATGATGGGACACTATTCCTCCCACTGACACCAATGATGGGACACTATTCCTCCCACTGACACCAATGATGGGGCACTATTCCTCCCACTGACACCAATGATGGGGCACTATTCCTCCCACTGACACCAATGATGGGACACTATTCCTCCCACTGACACCAATGATGGGACACTATTCCTCCCACTGATACCAATGATGGGACACTATTCCTCCCACTGACACCAATGATGGGACACTATTCCTCCCACTGACACCAATGATGGGACACTATTCCTCCCACTGACACCAATGATGGGGCACTATTCCTCCCACTGACACCAATGATGGGGCACTATTCCTCCCACTGACACCAATGATGGGACACTATTCCTCCCACTGACACCAATGATGGGACACTATTCCTCCCACTGACACCAATGATGGGACACTATTCCTCCCACTGACACCAATGATGGGACACTATTCCTCCCACTGACACCAATGATGGGGCACTATTCCTCCCACTGACACCAATGATGGGGCACTATTCCTCCCACTGACACCAATGATGGGGCACTATTCCTCCCACTGACACCAATGATGGGACACTATTCCTCCCACTGACACCAATGATGGGACACTATTCCTCCCACTGACACCAATGATGGGACACCATTCCTCCCACTGACACCAATGATGGGACACTATTCCTCCCACTGACACCAATGATGGGACACTATTCCTCCCACTGACACCAATGATGGGACACTATTCCTCCCACTGACACCAATGATGGGGCACTATTCCTCCCACTGACACCAATGATGGGACACTATTCCTCCCACTGACACCAATGATGGGACACTATTCCTCCCACTGACACCAATGATGGGACACTATTCCTCTCACTGACACCAATGATGGGACACTATTCCTCCCACTTACACCCATGATGGGACACTATTCCTCCCACTGACACCAATGATGGGACACTATTCCTCCCACTGACACCAATGATGGGACACTATTCCTCCCACTGATACCAATTATGGGGCACTATTCCTCCCACTGACACCAATGATGGGACACTATTCCTCCCACTGACACCAATGATGGGACACTATTCCTCCCACTGACACCAATGATGGGACACTATTCCTCCCACTGACACCAGTGATGGGACACTATTCCTCCCACTGACACCAATGATGGGACACTATTCCTCCCACTGACACCAATGATGGAACACTATTCCTCCCACTGACACCAATGATGGGACACTATTCCTCCCACTGACACCAATGATGGGACACTATTCCTCCCACTGATACCAATGATGGGACACTATTCCTCCCACTGACACCAATGATGGGACACTATTCCTCCCACTGATACCAATGATGGGACACTATTCCTCCCACTGACACTAATGATGGGGCACTATTCCTCCCACTGACACCAATGATGGGACACTATTCCTCCCACTGATACCAATGATAGGGCACTATTCCTCCCGCTGACACCAATGATGGGGCACTATTCCTCCCACTGACACCAATGATGGAACACTATTCCTCCCACTGATACCAATGATGGGACACTATTTCTCCTACTGACACCAATGATGGGACACTATTCCTCCCACTGACACCAATGATGGGACACTATTCCTCCCACTGACACCAATGATGGGACACTATTCCTCCCACTGACACCAATGATGGGACACTATTCCTCCCACTGACACCAATGATGGGACACTATTCCTCCCACTGACACCAATGACGGGACACTATTCCTCCCACTGACACCAATGACGGGACACTATTCCTCCCACTCATACCAATAATGGGACACTATTCCTCCCACTGACACCAATGATGGGACACTATTCCTCCCACTCATACCAATAATGGGACACTATTCCTCCCACTGATACCAATGATGGGACACTATTCCTCCCACTGACACCAATGATGGGACACTATTCCTCCCACTGACACCAATGATGGGACACTATTCCTCCCACTGACACCAATGATGGGACACTATTCCTCCCACTGACACCAATGATGGGACACTATTCCTCCCACTGACACCAATGATGGGGCACTAATCCTCCCACTGACACCAATGATGGGACACTATTCCTCCCACTGATACCAATGATGGGACACTATTCCTCCCACTGACACCAATCATGGGGCACTATTCCTCCCACTGACACCAATGATGGGACACTATTCCTCCCACTGATACCAATGATGGGACACTATTCCTCCCACTGACACCAATGATGGGGCACTATTCCTCCCACTGACACCAATGATGGGGTATTGTTACTGGTACTGATGGGACCTTTTCTACTCTCAGTGGTCACAGTCCACCCCCTAAAGTCTGAAGGACAGTAAACTGACTCTTTGCAATGAATGTTGGAGGCCCCGGTCCTGGTTTATGTGATGAGTTCCAATCTTTGTCTCCATTTTATCAGCAGGAAAAAATCAGAATCTCTTCACATCATTCACCAAATTCATTCCTTTACTGAGCCGCGTCCGTCCAATCCCGGCACAGATCTGCCATAATACAAATTACACCAACAAAGCCGAGAGGGCCCTCTGTACAACCTGCCGGCCTATGTGTGAGACACATCAGCCCGATCACAGGGCCACTCTCTCCGGAGGACATTACTGGAGGAAATCAAACATGAATATCTCCGTGAGAAGTGTGGAGCGCAGCGCATGCAGACGCCTACCTCAAACTTCTGCCGCAGTTCCAGGTTCTCGTCATCGGCCTCGGGGATGGGCACATTGTAATACTCCCCCTCCTCCTGGTTCAGCAGTTTGTACCTGAGCAGCGTGACGGACAGAAGAAGACAATAAAATATTACCGGCCAGACAATGTGACAAAATACGATACAAACTATCATTTCAAATGACATTGGAAGTCAAAGAGGGTCCAAAATTTGTGTTCCTTTCCTTCTGCTGGACGGACTATCCTCCCCCCTCCCCCCCCCCAATAGGAGGCGGGCACCGCTGTGGCGTTTCCTGCGTTGCATTGCCGCTCGGCAAACTGCTGACAAGTCTTTCCTCCATGTGGAGCGTTCAGCACCGATTCTAATAGAGATCTGTGAAGTCGCCAATTTCTCGGAGTCCCCCCCGATGTTTATCCCGTATTGATCTCTGATAAGGGGGGGAATGCTGCCCCCAAAATGCCTTGGGTGTTTTTAACCACTTCAGCTCCGGAATATTTACCCCCCCCCCTCTTCATGACCAGGCCATTTTTTTCCAATACGGTAGTCCGCTACTTTAAGAGGAAATTGCGCAGTCGTGCGACGTTGTACCCAAATTAAATTTATATACGTTTTTTTGGTGATATTTGATCACTGCTGTGTTTTTTTTTTTTGCAATACAAAATGTATAAAAAAAAAAATCTAAATTTCTTTATAGATTTTGGCCAAAATGTAATCCCAATAATTACCATATATACTCGAGTATAAGCCGAGTTTTTCAGCACATTATTTTGGGCTGAAAATGCCCCCCTCGGCTTATACTGGAGTCTGTGTCCATCTTCATATTTGTGCGCCTGATCCTGGACAGCCGTAGGTCTCCTGGACCCCAAACTTGGCACACATGTACCCTCACTCTTCCTCTACAAGTGTGCAAAGTTTGTTGTCCGGGGGACCTACGGCCGGGGAGCACCGATTTTTCAAAAACCGGGCACCCCTTCCACAGACTCCTATGTTAAACTGTAATTTCTCTGGTGATTTTGTGGACCCAGTACCGGCCGGCTCTAGGCTCCCTGGACCCCAAACTTGGCACACATGTAGCCCCCTCTTCCTCTACAAGTGTGCAAAGTTTGTTGTCTGAGGGACCTACGGCCGGGGAGCACCGATTTTTCAAAAACCGGGCACCCCTTCCATTGACTCCAATGTTAAACGTCAGTCTAGTCACACAGCGCAGGAGATCAGGTAGGGAGATTGGGCACAGTGAGGCATGGGCACAGTGAGGCATGGGCACAGTGAGGCATGGGCACAGTGAGGCATGGGCACAGTGGTATATAATATATCACTGTTTTCATATATAATTTTTTGTTACTTATATTGTGTAAACACCAGCGCCCCCTATCACACATTTTAATATATCCTGATAGAAGATATTCACTTCATCTTTTCAGGGGAGCAGCTTATTATTAATGTCACATAACTAATTTTTTTTATATTTGTTGGTGCGGAAGTTTTCTGCTTTTTATGGACATAGTGAGGCATGGGCACAGTGACAGTGAGGCATGGGCACAGTGACAGTGAGGCATGGGCACAGCGAGGCATGGGCACAGCAAGGCATGCACATGGACACAGTGAGGCAAAGTGAGGCACAGTGAGGCATGCAGATGGACACCCTAGTCTTATACTCGAGTCAATACGTTTTTTGTTTTAAAATGAGGTGCCTCGGCTTATATTCGGGTCGGCTTATATTCGAGTATATACGGTATATATTGATCATTTTGCGTGAAAGTGATAGTATGTACAAACTATGGGATATATACTATACTGGAATTTTTTTTTCTATTACTAATGGCAGTGATCAGCGACTTATATTGGGACTGCGATAGTGCGGCAGGCAATCTGACACCAACTAACACTGGGGGGAACAAACTGCCACCGACATCGCCAGTGACACCAATACAGTGATCAGTGATAATGCTATACACTGTCACTGTACTAATGACACTGGCTGGGAAGGGGTTAACATTTGGGGTGATCAAAGGGGTTAGACGTGTGGCTAACTGTGTGTACACTGTGCTGATTTTACTAACTGATCGCTCAGTTTCTCATCCCTGTTTTGCATCCTCCCCCTGTACAGAGCTCTGGGCTGTGATTAGACACAACCGATCAGCAGGTACTGGCCGTAAATTATTGGCCGGGACTTACTGACAAGCTCCCATGGTGTACAATCACAGTGGGAGGCGCGCATGCGCACATGCCCTAAACCTGGAAGTAGGCAGCGACGAACGGCTATGTCGATTTGCCTACAGTGCCCGGTCGCCCGCAGTACATTGCAGGCAGTCCACAAGTGGTTACATTTCTATGGTGGGTGCCCATCGAGGGAAGCCCTGATACGTGGAAGCCGTCTCACCAGAGCTACAGAGCTTCCTCCTCTGACTACACATGCAAGCCTAAATATTTCCAGCACATCTATCAGTATGTTGTTCTGGTGTTCAGGTAACATGGGAAATGCACAAATCCTTTAAGTTACAGGTTTAGGGGATGCCTTGAAGCTATACATGGGGTTCTAGAACCAGTACAGTTTTCAAGGCGCAGCACAATCCACAGTGAACTTTGGCAGTTTATATTTGGATTTATTTTCTATTTCTTTTTCTTACAATTAGCTTTGCTTACAGACAGCACCACCCTCCAAACCACTTATATATGACTAAAGATTTCGTTTTGGATGAAGTAGAGAGGGAATAGAACTCCTTTCACTTTTTATTGCCACTGATGACGTCTTTTCTGACCAAACACGTTGGGTGGAGCCGGAAGCTGTGATGTCAACATGCATATAAGCATTCTGGATATTGTAGTTTCAATGCGGCTTTTACTCGAGTGTTGATGTAAGTGTTTTTTAACCAAATTTTTTATAAAAATGACCTGCCGGATTTACACTATTGGGAGCGGTTTTGGTTCTCTTTCCTGTTGCACGCTCATATGGTCATTGGGATGGAGGAAAAAAATTGCTATGTGACATATCGAGCATTGCTATTTTTTTAATGCAGTGTTTTAATAGGATGGTATGTTTTTTATACTAGTATTTAACCTTTTCCCCCCCTCACACCTATTCACTCCCCATGGAGCAGAGCATAGGTGTGCGCAGCCTTTGGCATTAGGGTGTGCACCCCAAAGCTTAAACACACTCTACCGATCACTCACGATGTTCATTCAGAAACGGGAAGGGGTCAGTAAATGGCATTTTTACCGGCGCCTTCCCCCATTCATCCTAAAACATCCACAGCAACAACCGTTGGGAGAGGAGGGAAGCCGGCAGTGCTGTGGGGGGGGGGAACGAGGGGGAGCCAGGTCAGCAGGGGGAATCTGTTCTGCACAGGGTGATAAGGGTGTGCCTGGGCACACCTGGCACACCCTGTGCGCACGCCTATGGAGCAGAGCACATTTTACATTTCTGCTATAGACCTGTTTATTCGGCAAAAATATTGTCATCATACATAGCAAGGTCATACATATACTGTTCTTTAAAGGACAAAATTGGCTGCCCCTTCATGATATTTTCTTGTAACAATTACTTTTTTTTTTTTGCAATCCGTAGACAATAAAACTCTACAAAACTAAAATAAAATGCACTTTTTTTTTTTTTTTTTAGCAGTGTTCGCTTAAAAATAGTGTAACTGCAGATAAAAAGTCCACATTTTCTGTAATTTATCCTGTTTTAAAATGACACTAAAATTATGAATCACAAAGCATTACAAAGTTATTTATAAATTAAATAAAGTGTTTTTTTTGGTAAAAATATTAACAAACAAAACAAAAATAGTTTTAATATTAATAGGTAATAAAATGGAAACAAAAGAATCAGCAGGAAAATAATAGTTGAAAAGAGAAGGAGACTAGGGAGTTAATTTGGGCTGATTAGAGTAAACCAAGGGTGTTGATAAAGGGTTAAACAGGAATATTTTATTTTAAAAAAATAAAAAATTTTTACTTGTTAGATTGCTTTAAAGTGGTTCTAAAGTCTTTTTTTTTTTTTTTTTTAATCTCTACATTCTATGCACGAAGATAAAAAAAAAATCTTCTGTGTGCAGCTCCCCCCTCAGCTAACACTTACCTGAGCTCCATCTTGATCCAGCGTAGTTGCACAAGCGGCTCAGCTTTTCCGGGACTCTCCCTCCTGAGAGGGATTGGCCATTGGCTCCCACTGCTGTCAAACTAAGTAAACCAATGAGGAGAGACAGGGGGCAGGGCCAAGCCATGGCTCTGTGTCTAAATGGACAGACAGAGCAGCGGCTCGGCTCGGGTGCCCCCCCCCCCATAGCAAGCTGCTTGCTGTGGGAGCACTCCGCAGGGACCAGGAGCACCGGCGAGGGACCCGAGAAGAGGAGGATTGGGGCTGCTTCGTGTAAAACCATTACACAGACCAGGTTAGTATAAAGCCCCATACACACGGTCGGACTTCCATCTGACTTTTCCGTGGATTTTTGTCTGACCGGAGTTGGTCGGGAACACCCATAGCATACACACTACAGGACTTTTCTGCAATTTTTCCCAAAACTTTTCCAACATCACGTGGTTTTTCTGCTCTTTCCCGCCACCCTTTGGTCAACTTCAGCTATTGTTGGTTGATTTTAACATTGGTTCTGGGCATGCTTATTTGTCCATCGGACAAAGGTCCGATGGTTTTCTGTACACACGGTCGGACTTTGCTCCATCAGACTTTTGTTGGCGAAAAGTTTGTCCGTTTGCAGACCGAACATTTGTCCGATGAAAACCAAAAAAGTTTGTCAGATGGAGCGTACACACGTCGGATTTTTTGTCAAACTTGCTCAAAATGAAGTTTGTTGGCAAAAAGTCCGACCATGTGTATGGGGCTTAAAGCGGAGCTCCACCCTAAAGTGGAACTTCCGCTCATCGGAACCCTCCCCCCCTCCGGTGTCATGTTTGACACCTTTCAGGGGGAGGGGGGTGCAGATACCTGTCTAAGACAGGTATTTGCACCCACTTCCGGGAGTCCTCTCTGCGGGAAATCTGCGGGAAGCACGTAACTTCCTGCAGAATACCCGTTGTGTTCTGGGAGACACTCGACTCCCAGAACACAGGAGGACCAGTCAGAACGAAGCAGCGCGACTCGCGCATGCGCCGTAGGGAACCGGGCAGTGAAGCCGCAAGGCAGTAGCATGGCGGTGGGGGCAGCAGAGTGACGAGCGATCGCTCGTCCTCTGCTGCGGATGACGCTGGACTCCAGGACAGGTAAGTGTCCAGATATTAAAAGTCAGCAGCTGCAGTATTTGTAGCTGCTGGCTTTTATATTTATTTTTTTCGGCGGAGCTCCGCTTTAGGATGTTTATTTAAAAAAAAAAAAAAAAAAACTTTAGTATCACTTTTACTGGCATCGTTTGCAGATCCAAGGTCCTTTTGACCTGTAGATGAATGAACAGAAAGATACAAAAGTAAGAACGTTACATTGTATCTTTGTATAATCACAGTCTGAGCAGTGTTGTTTATAAACAATGATTCAGACGGCTTTTCTGATAGCTAGAGCTGCCGACACTTTCTGAGTATACAGTGATCCCGGCTTTGATTAATTACAGCCGACAATTACTGTATATGTAGAGGGGAGGGGGGAGGGCAACCAGGTAATTTAGTTTTTTAATTTGTTTTATTTCAATTCTTGTTATTGTATATAATAATTTGTTAGTCGTGAGTTCTGTTTGTTAATGTGTTTTGCTTTGTCCTTCGTTGAATTTAATTGTATCTTAATAACTTCCCTTCAGGAGTAATAAAGTATTCTGAATCCTCTTTGAATTTTCTCAACACTAATAAATACTAAACATTATCTATGACAGTATGATCAGAGCGAATTCCTGGAGAACTTCCACTTACTCCAGGTCCCCAATCTATAATTCTATCCTCAGTGCAGCCGCTGAAATAGAAAACACGTTCTCCATCCGGACAGTTTATATAATACAACTTCATCAGGGAAAAGAGATAATAATCTGCCCGGTTCTACACTTACCAGCCACATGCCGGCATTTTTATGAGTTCTGACACTCCGAATGAGAAGGAGCCCATGAAGTCATTCCTGGTAGTTCTGTCCCAGTCCCAGATTTCGATGGAGAGGCGCCGGTCTTTATCTGATGGTTTGAGTTTGCTGGAAGGTAGAGGAAGAAGGTGAGGAGCCATTTTATAGATAACAGCAGCTCGAGGAGTGAAATTTTCTGATAAATATCTTCATTTCATTTCCAGCTGAGCTCTTCTGTCAATCATGGAACATGACTGACACCCAAGAGATATTTCTCATACATTCCTCTCTGTCCTATCACAGCACCTTCCATGCTAGCCTAATGCCGGACCTATACTGATCCTCATCCTTCCTACAGAGTGCTCCAAATTGTACTACATCTTCCTACTGACCAAATCTCCAACCCACCAAGTCTCCAACCCACCAAGTCTCCAACCCACCAAGTCTCCAACCCATCAAGTCTTCAACGCATCAAGTCTCCAACCCATCAAGTCTCCAACCCACCAAGTCTCCAACCCACCAAGTCTCCAACCCACCAAGAGTCTCCAACCCACCAAGTCTCCAACCCACCAAGTCTCCAACCCACCAAGTCTCCAACCCATCAAGTCTCCAACCCATCAAGTCTCCAACCCATCAAGTCTCCAACCCACCAAGTCTCCAACCCATCAAGTCTCCAACCCATCAAGTCTCCAACCCATCAAGTCTCCAACCCACCAAGTCTCCAACCCACCAAGTCTCCAACCCACCAAGTCTCCAACCCACCAAGTCTTCAACCCACCAAGTCTTCAACCCACCATGTCTCCAACCCACCAAGTCTCCAACCCACCAAGTCTCCAACTCACCAAGAGTCTCCAACCCACCAAGTCTTCAACCCACCAAGTCTCCAACCCACCAAGTCTCCAACCCACCAAGAGTCTCCAACCCACCAAGTCTTCAACCCACCAAGTCTTCAACCCACCAAGTCTCCAACCAACCAAGTCTCCAACCAACCAAGTCTCCAACCAACCAAGTCTCCAACCAACCAAGTCTCTGTCCTAAAAGAAGAAATCTTACCAAACTCCAAAGATCCCCACCTAACTCTAGTTAGGCTTCTCGTCATACACCAACTAGGAGTGTTTTGGGGTTGCCCTTCATTATCAACTGTCCCAGCTTTAAGAAAGAATGAAAGACAAGTAGCTACAGAAAGCACAGATGGTGACAGATACATTTGTATGTTGGAGACTCTACTGGAGCCTTTCTCAACCTTTTTAACACAGAGGAGCCCTTGAAATAACTTTCCGGGTCTCAGAGAACCCCTGCATAAAATGACTATATCTACAATTCGTGATATATTAGTGTGATGGTCAATGGGAAGAATGCTCCTTACACTTGTGGTCATTGGGATTAATTCCTCCCTTACAGATAGCTAAAAAGATCAATGGTGGTCAGTTGGAACTTATTTGTGAGGCAGACATAGTTTATTGCTCAAGGGACTTATGGAGGAACCCTAGTCGAGAACATTGATCTACTGTAACTTCATCTGTCACCATACTTATCTTCTCATCTCTGTCATTAATAAGTCTCCAAGGATCATGCAAAGTTACATGACTCCCTCTGAACTCTACCCCTGCCCAATGTTCTCCAAATTGGACCAGCGGCAACCCCCCTTCACCAGCCACCACCCATTCCCTCCCTCCCAATCCCTAGATAACCTCTGGAAGAACCCTGGTCGAGAACATTGATCTACCGTAACTTCATCTGTCCATATTTAACATCTTTTCATCTCTGGCTCCCCAATCGACCAAGGTCATTAATAAGTCTCCAAGGATCATACACATTCATATGGCTCCCTCTGAACCATCACACACCTACCTTTCCCAGCCAACACCCCCCCACCCCATTCCCTAGATACCAATGAGAAGTGACGTACAAAGTGAAGGACTCGTTCCAGTGCGGGTTCAGCGTGGAACGGATGGTTTTGGTTTTTTGTTTGCTTTCATTCTTTGGGTCGGGGATTAGTTTCAGTTTGACGTAGGGGTCCGACAGTCCATTGGGGTCCATAGGGATGAGGTTCCTGGCATCACGAACTGCAAAATATTAAAACGTTGGTGGGAATTAGTGGAGAACCCAACCGCAATTCATTGTCATTTGTGACAGATATTAATGTAATAAAAAGCTACATTGTATATATTGAACGTTAAATATTGCATCATTGTTAGAAAATATTTGTAATATCAGCAGTTGGGTAAATATATAATGTAATATTTATCTGTTTCTGGCAGTTGGACCCCCAAGCTCCTTTTCATATGCTTACCAGGCTAATCTTAACTGCATTGCTGCTTGCTGTTTGAAGAGCTGAATAGCTAAAGTTCAGATTATACACACAGCTGAGTCATTCAGAGGAGTGCCTCATTCCCCTTTCTCCTTGTTCTGGTCACATGCCTCTGAACAGACTTTGAATTGAAGA